>JAPTHN010000009.1:462500-1662500 GCA_026936325.1 Platynereis dumerilii | reverse complement strand
GACAGAGTTGTGAAGCAGGATGCAGTGAATATGTGTGAATTGGATCCAGTTAATCAGTTTGCCACAAGTATCCACAAAGAAACATCACATTTGCATAATAATGTATCTCTGTATCCCCGTCAATGATCCTCAACAATATTTAACCACAGGTTCCCTGGTATAAGCAGAAAAGACTTACCAAGTCAGGAATTGGTGCTGTGACTTTTGCTCTTGGTTCAAAACTAAGACACTGACAGCTAGACTTCTGGACTGTCAGACAAACAGACACAGGTATTGCATACTTCCCTTTGTCAAACTAAAATTACTGTTTGCCTATTCAAATCAGTCAACATAGGATGTGAATGTGAAGCATGTATTCGTAATAATTCCTGCAAAAAATGTATTAGTTGTATAATCTACAATGTCAGAAAATAAAATAAAGAAGACAGAAGCTTGCAAATGCTGTCAAAGATCTCAATTTTGTTGTATTCCATATGCACACTGCATACAACTTACGAAAGCTCTTACAAGATGGAGAAAGTTAGAGATGCTATAGGACAAATGAAATGATCACAGGAAACCAAGGAGGGATCGCCAAGTGACAGGGCCATGTTTCAAAGATAGGTTGAGAAACTGGTGTCTCTTAAAGGCTAGTCTGGTTTTTGTCAATCGTCTTTGAGAGTCAAATAATTTGATTATTTTCTTTTATTTTGTCATTCCTACATAGTATAGAGTGTGATAACTGATGTGAGGAACTTCACATATGCCGAATTCTATTGCCGCTGAATAAAATTTGTCAAAACTCAATAAGGAAGATAGGAAGGCAACTGCACCTTTATAATGATACAAAAGTTGAAAACAGTAAATGTTTGATACAACTGTAAGTGTGACTTACTATCTTTAGCATGACATTTTCAAAATAAGGAACAGTATATGGGTGTAGCCTCTTTTCCATTTTTGATCTATGCCTACAGAAGGTGATAACACACATCTTAACATCATATAAGAAGATCCCAAATTATCCCTTTAAATCTCTTAAGATATCCAAAAATCTCCAGAAGACCCAAAAAAAAGGTTTCCAAACAAATATCTCCAGAGACATTTTCAATATCTCCAGGATCAAACTACAGCTATCTTGTCAGGAACATCAACGCTACTGACTTAGTTTGGGGCAGACTTAAGGAAGTTGATCAGGAAGAAGATCTCTTTGGATTGAGCTGGGAGCCTTAATGAGGTCAAATTTCCTTTAAGATAACTACAGGATGGCATAGATAATATCTAGGAATCTATTCTAAGCATTCTATCTGTTCACTGTGTATGGAAAAAGTTTCCCTGTATTTCTCTTACATGAAAAAGATAGCATCCATAAGGCTGTCTTTACATTATGAACCAAGTTTCTAAAATTACATAATGATATCATGCACAAGTAAGATATTACCATATACTTATAATATGACCACTTGATGCGCATGACAGTCATGTTTTAAACATAATAGAAAAAGCTCAGGATAGGACAGTACAGCACTGCTTACTAATAATTTCTTTATGCTTACTGGCATTTAAATCAATTTCAGCTTATAATATCACCAGTGAATGATTTTTTGCTGCGCTTCGACCACTATGGAAATTTCATAGACAAATTTCAAGTTGCACTTCTCACCCTTTTTCTTTGTTTACCTACCTTTCAAAATTCATGTAAACCCATTTCCTAATTCCTCAGGGTGAAATTGATATGGAAAAGACATTATGCAAATTGAAAATGTTTTATATCAATGTAATCAGCTGATGCATGAGATAAAATGATAGAGAAAATACAGGGGATGAATGCATAGAATCTTTGTGCATTAAATAGTTCTTACCATAGGACTAATTTGTACTCGTTGTACTGATATGATAATCAAGCTTTATTAATATGCAGCAACCAATGCTATTTCATATTTATGATGCGCAGAATAAACGTATCTGATATCATCAATGCCACCCTCCAGTTATCGTCAAGGAAATTTGACTGATATAATATTGTAGATTTTCTTTCACAAAAACCAGTCATCTGCATTACAGATGGGATCCAAAGCATAAACCATTTAACAACACCAATGCCTACTCATCCTAAACAAAGAAACAGCTCAAGCTATACCAGGGTAGCCCCAGAGCAGGAACTGACCCCTATATTGATTTGTTAATACACCTATTATTGCCCTTTCTTACGATTGTGTGTGTGCAGTATCAGGAAATGTCAATCTTTTGTTTGCCCAACATAGAGACTGATACAAATGGCCTCCAGTGTAGCTTGCGTCTCATTCGCACAACAACCAGATAAGACCCTCTGAAAATTCTGATTCCCCAAACGGGGTCAAACCCATACAGATAAGGACCTTCAGTAGAGCAGGCAGGAACCTAGACCGCTCTGCCACCCAGCTGCATAGATACTTGTTGGTAATTATTCTTGGAAATCACTTGATAGATACAACACCTCATTCAGATGGTTTTTAGCCATTATTTTGCCAATGAAATTCTGTCAATATTAATTGTTCTGAAGCAGATCTGAAAAAAAGACCATGCATGAATTCTGCTACAGATATATAGATTATAGACAGCTAGATAATAATACATATCGGATATATAGATACACAGATAGATTGATGGATAGGTTGATCAATAGATCAGTTGTTAGATCAATTTATCGATCAATCGATTGTAGATAGATATTTTCTCACAGAGAATATCACACATTTCCAATTTTGTCACCTCAGTTTGCTTGCTTCCTCGGCTTCTTACAAGTAAACATTAACCTACTTGTTCTTTCGGTGGTTGTAATATGATAGCATAACTCACAGAGTATATTTACACAAAATTGAATATTTATAGAAAAGTGAAGAGATTTCCTTAACCTAGTTTGTGTTAAGCATGTGGAAGCAGGAGGAAGGAGGCAGATTAAGGATAATCGGTTACAGCAATCCAAATTAATCTTTAGCGTCTTTTAAATTTATTTTTTGATATAATAAGCTCTATCATATATTAACGAGACTAGAATTTGAGAGCACAGAGTGTTACCAGTAAACACCAACGCTCCTTGTGACAGAGTTGTGAAGCTGGATGCAATTGATACGTATGACGGGGATCTAGTTTATCAGTTAAGCATAATTATGATATATTTCCAAAAAGCAACATGATATTTGTATAATTATGAATCTTGGTATCCCCTTCAATGATCCTCAACAAAATTGAACCACACCATCCTTGTTGTAAGTGCAAAAGACTTACCAAATTTGAAATTGGTACTGTGAATTTTGCTCTTGGCTCAAAACTAAGATATTGACAGACAGACAGACTGCTGGGCTGACAGACAAACAGACACAGGTTTTGCATACTTCCCTTTGTCAGACCAAAAATGCTGTTTGCCTGTTCAAATCAGTCAACAAGTGCTGTAAATGCGAAGCATATATTGGTGATACAGTACTAATAACCTGCAAAAATTATATTATTTTGTATAATTTACAACGTCAGAAACCGTAAAAGAAGACAGAAAGTTTGCCAATACTGTCAAAGATCTCAATTTTGATGAAAACGCTGAAGTATTCCATATTTACACTGTATACAACATTACAAAAGCTCTTACAGGATGAAGAAAGTGAGAGATGCAGTGGGACAAATGAAATGATCAATACAAGAAACCCAGGAGAGACCACCAAATGACAGGACCATGTATCAAGTTATAGGTTGAGAAATTGGTATCTCTTAAAGGCTAGTCTGGTTTCTGTCAAATGTCTGAGGAGTAAAATAATTTAATTATTTTCTTTTATTTTGTCATTCCTACATAGTATAGAGTGTGAAAAGAAGTGATAACTGATGCAGGAACTTCAGATTTGCCGAATTCTATTGTCACTGAATAAAATTTGTCAGATGCTCAATGAGAAAGATAGGAAGGCAACAGCACCTTTATAATGATACAAAAGTTGAAAACGCTAAATGTGTGATGTAAGTGTGACTTACTATCAATGGCATAATATGTTCAAAGTATGGGTGTAGCCTCTTGTCCATTCTTGATCCATGCCAATAGAAGGTGATAACGCACATCTTTTTTAAAGCATCATATAAGAAGATCCCTAAATATCCCTTTAAATCTCTAAAGATACAAAAATCTCCAGAAGACCCAAACAAGGTTTCCATGCAAATATCTCCAGAGACACCTTGAATATCTCCAGGATCAAACTACAGCTATCTTGTCAGGAACATCGTAAATCTACTGACTTAGGTTGGGGCAGACTTAAGGAAATTGATCAGGAAAGAGATATCTTTGCATCATGTGGGAAGCCTTAATGAGGTCAAATTTCCTTTAAGATAAGTACAGGGTGGCATAGATGATATCTGGGAATCTATTCTAAGCATTCTATCTGTTCACTGTGTATGGAAAAAGTTTCCCTGTACTTTTCTTACATGAAAAAGATAGCATCCATAAGGCTGTTTTTACATTATGAACCAAGTTTCTAAAATTACATAATGATATTATGCACAAGAAAGATATTACCAATATACTTATAATATGACCACTTGATGCGTATGACATTCATCTTTTAAACAGAATAGAAAAAGCTCAGGATGGGACAGTACAGCACTGCTTACTAATAATTTATTTGTGATTCCTGGCATTTAAATCAATTCCAGCTTATAATATCACCAGTGAATGATTTTGCTGCGCTTCGACCACTATGGAAATTTCATAGACAAATTTCAAGTTGCACTTCTCACCCTTTTTCTTTGTTTACCTACCTTTCAAAATTCATGTAAACCCATTTCCAAATTCCTCTGGGTGAAATTGATATGGAAAAGACATTATGCAAATTGAATATGTTTTATATCAATGTAATCAGCTGATGCATGAGATAAAATGATAGAGAAAATACAGGGGATGAAAGCATAAAATGTTCGTGATTAAATAGTTTTTACCATAATTTGTACTTATTGTACTGATATACTAATCAAGGTCTAATAATATGCAGCAACCAATGCTATTTCATTATTATGATACACAGAATAAACATATCAGATATCATCATTGCCACCCTCCAGTTATCGTCAGGGAAATTTGACTGATATAATGTTGTAGATTTTCTTTCACAAAAACCAGTCATCTGCATGACAGATGTGATCTAAAGCATTTAACAACACCAATGCCTGCACATCCTAAACAAAAAAACAGCTCATGCTACCAGGGTAGCCCCGGAGCAGGCACTGACCCTTATATTGATTTTTCAATACACTTATTATTGCTCTTTCTTATGATTGTATGTGTGCAGTATCAGGAAATGTCTATAGCGTGAAAGTGACACTGGTCCCAGTTATGCCGTAGTGTTGGTTCAGACAGGTTGTATGGTAAATATTTACTTAAAAATGAGTTTTGGTACTTAGGGTGGGAGCATGAAATCACATCATCAACTGCAATAATCAGCAGATCATATACCAAGATTATAGACAGATACATAGACATGGCAAGTGCAGCCCTCAAAGCACAGTTCTAGGCATCCACAAGGGTTGGTTGATGAGATGAGATGAGAGAGAGAGGGAGTCTTCAGCATCTTACACTTTTATCTTTTATTTGCCCAAAACAGAGACTGATACAAATGGCAACCAGTCTAGCTTGCGTCTCATTTGCTCAACAACCAGCTGAGATTTTCCTCATGAAGACCCTCTGAAAATTCCGATTCCCCAAATGGGGTCGAACCAATGCAGGCAAGGAAGAACTTTCAGAAGAGCAGGCAGGAACCTTAAATGCTCTGCCACCCAGCTCCCTAGGTACTTGTTGGTAATTATTCTTGGAAATCACTTGATAGATACAACATCTCACTCAGATGGTATTTAGCCATTATTTTACCAATTTCAATTGTTCTGAAGCAGATCTGAAAAAAAAAGGACCACGCATGAATTCTGCTACAGATATGTAGATTCTAAATAGACAGCTAGATAATAATACATATCAGATAGATAGATATGTACACAGATCTATTGATAGATAGATAGATAGATAGATTGATCAATAGATCAAATTGTTAGATCAATTTATCGATCAATCGATTGTAGATAGATAGTTTCTCTCAGAGAATAGTACACATTTCCATTTTGTCACCTGTTTTACTTGCTTCCTCGGCTTCCTTACAAGTAAACAACCTCCTTGTTATTTTGGTTGGTGTAACATGATAGCATAACTCACTGAGTATATTTACACAAAATTGAATATTTATGGAAAAATTAAGAGATTTCCTCAACCTAGTTTGTGCTAAACACGGGGGTGACGGGGAAGCAGGAGGAAGGTAGCCTAAGGCATAATCAGTTAGGGCAATCTAAATCAATCTCAGTCTAGTAAAGAGTACTGCTTTTTCAAGCTCGGTCATCATAAATAAACCAGAATTTTAGACCAGTAAACCCCAACGCCCTTTGTGACAAAGGCAGGATGCAATAAATGTGTATAGATGACCGGGTTCTAGTTCTATCAGTTTAGCATCGATGTATCAACTAAGGAACATCACATTTAAGGCAAGCAGAAAATACTTTCAATTATATATATGTGGTTTTTGCTGAGCTCATAACTAGCTGACAGACAAAAAACAGCAGGAGTGACAGACAAACACAAACAAGCAATTGCATACTTGCTTGGGCCAGACTAAAAACGCTGTTGGTCTGATCAAATCAGTCAACAAGGGATGTAAATGTGAAGCTTGTATTTGTGATACAGTATACTTATACCTCCAAAAATTATTATTTGATTAATCTTCACTGTCAGTAATGGAAGTAAAGAAGCACAGATGTTAGCCTTTCACAGTTATTGTTTGGGTTTGAAACAGGAGATTATACCACCATGTACCTAAATATTGACAAGGTGTAGCAGTAACCAAAAACTAATTGTTCTCTTTGATCTTATCAGAAGCCCAAGGTAACCTTTGACCCTGTAGGCCCTTAAGAGATTATCTTGGATTTAATTGTAAGAGCATGTTGTTTCCGTTTTTAATGGCACCCGGCTTGATGTAATTTTTTTTTTAATAGCAATTTTTTAATACTGTTTTTTTATTACAACAGTTGTGTGAGTGACCACAATGTGTAAATTGGCAACCTCAAATCTAAGATTTGCTGGAGCTTGTTTTTTGAAAAATGCATACTAATCCGGTTAATATGCAAACATGAACACCAAAACAGCCCCTTAATCATGTGAATACAAAAACATTGTCATTACGGTGCAACCCTTTGAGGCCATTATCTCAACCTTCTCAGCGAATCAGAGAGCTCAGAAAATTGGCTCAGGTCAGTCTGACGTTATGCTGGGCTGATGGAAAACTCAGGCCAAGTGAGGAGTGAGCAACCTTGTTTCATTATACTGAAAAAGATATATATCGGCTTATTAGGCTACGGCCTATGAAAGAAGACAGAAATGTTGGAAGTGGCTGTCAAAGATGTCAATTTGTTGAAAATGCCAGATGTATTCCATATGTACACTGTATAATTAAGAATATAAAATAATCTAGCTCAGGACACAACTTACAAAAGGTCTACAAGATGAAGAACGTTAGAGATGCTGTAGGACAAATGAAATGATCAATACAAGAAACCCAGAGGGATCACCAAGTGACAGGGCCTTGTTTCAAGTTAGGTTGAGAAATTGGTATCTCTTAAAGGCCAGTCTGGTTTTTGTCAATTGCCTATGGAGTCAAATAATTTGATTATTTTCTTATTTGTCATTGCTACATAGTATAGAGCATGAAAAGGAGAGATAACTGATGTGCGGATGATTCTTCAGGTTTGCCAAATTCAACAGTCAATTTGTGAGATCCTAACTAGGGAAGATAGGAAGGAAATTAGACCTTTATAATAATGATGATAAAATCTGAAAATACTAACTGTATGGTGCAAATGTGACTTACTATCTATAGTATGAAAGTGTGATACAGCATATGAGTGTATATCTTGTCCTTTTTTTTATCTTGGCCTGAGGTGATAACATGCATCTGAACATCCTATAGAGATCCCATAATATCCCTTAAATTCTCATAAGATATCCAAGGATCTCCAGAAGACCCAAATAAGGTTTCCATGCAACTATCTCCGGAGACATTTTGATTATATCCAGGATCAAACTACGGCTATCTTACCATGCAGGAACATCACCAAGCTACTCACTTAGTTTGGGTCGGACTTAAGGAATTGATCAGGAAGAAGATCTCTTTGGATCAAGTGGAAGCCTTAATGAGGTCAAATTTCCTTTAAGATAACTACAGGGTGGCACAGATGATATCGGATAATCTATTCTTAGCATTTTATGTATTCACTGTAGGCCTACAAGGAGAAATGTTGACTGTTTTTCTATTACATTATGTTAAATTTTGTAATTACCAACAAAAGATAGCACCCTTCAGGCAGTCTTATAAATATAAGCCAAGTCTGTAAAATTATGCAGTCTTGTTATAGTATTGTCACTTGATATATGCAAAAAAAATGGAAAAAAGGGTCAGGATGTGACAGTACAGCACCGCTCAGAAAAATTTCTCAATAATTTCTGGAACATCAAATCACACACAATGTCAGCGAATGATTGTACTGTGCTTCTGATCAATATCAAAATTTCAGACTCATTGACAAATTTTGAGGTTGCACTTCCCAGTTCCCATCCCCTGCTATTCATTGTTTACCTTCCTTTGAAAATTCATGCATACCCCTTTCAGAATTCCTGGGGGTGAAATTGATATGGAAAAGACATTATGCAAATGGAATATGTTTTATACCCTCCTAATCAACTAATGCATGAGATATATATTGAGTGACAGGGAAAATGTAAGAGATGAATGCATTGAATCTTTGAAGATTTAATAGTGCTTTCAATAGGTAATTATCATTGCTCTAGTTTGTACATGTACTGATTTAATGATCAAGGCTCAATGATACACTACAGTAATGCTACTTTCCATGCCGTTTAGAAAAACACACATTTTATAATCTTTACCACCCAGTGCTTATAATTCAGAAAATTTGATATCATTAAGGCTTCCTTCTTGATCCAAAGAGATATTCCCAATGATCCCAAACTAAGTCAGTAGCAAGGATGTTCCTGGCAAGATAGCTGAAGTCTGATCCTGGAGATATTCAGAGATAGTTGGAGTTCTCAAGGGATCCAACGGATATCTCTGGATATCTCTAAAGTTATTTTGGGATCTTAAGATATTAAGAAGCAAGTGAGCACTTTAACAGCTCCAAGAGACCAAGGTATGATTCTCAGCTGTGCAACCCACTTTTGACAGACTCAGTTGGTCCAGCCTCATTACAATAGTCCCTCCTAGTTGATCTACACACTCTAAAAGAATTCAGACAAAATTGGTTTTTTAGATTCAAAATGGTTTTTTGAAAAACCAAATTTCAATGCAAAATAAATTTTGTCTGAATTTTTTAATAAAAAATCAATTGTGTCTGAATTTTTTAGAGTGTGCCTCATTACAATAGTCCCTAGCTCCTAGTTGATCTGCATGGTCCTTTCACTCCACTCAACAGCTCTTCTATTTCATTATGCCTAAACCTTCACAGCCAGGCAGAAAGAATACAAAGAATATATGGATGCATGCCTCTTTATATTATAATGTATGGGAAAAAAATCAATGAAAATTTTATTGTAACAAATCCAGAGTTTTCACACACTCTCCATTCTATTTTAACCTCTCTGTAGGGATGGCAAAATAAGAAAATAATCAAATTATCGTACTCCTTGCGAATCCTCACACAATTGACAAAAACCAGCTCAGCCTTCAAGAGATGACAATTTTTCATCCTAGCCTGAAAGATCCTTCATGATCCCTCTGGGGTTTCTTGAACTGATAATTTCATTTGTTCATAAGGCAATTTTCCTGTACAGTATCGGTGTAGTAGCAATGCTATTACATTTCTTATCTTTCTCAATGCAACTTCTTATCCTATTTCCTACACTCTAAAAAATTTTGGATATTAGTGGTATTGTGCAAAACCAGTGTGTACAATAAAAAACCAGTTTGATATTTTTAGGCTGTATTTGGTATTCTTCGGAGTAAGTGGTTTTTTTCATGAAAATTGGTTTTGGTCATGGGAAATTATGGTATTTTTAAAAACCGAACTTCTGGAAAAGCACCTTTATTATGATCAATTTTTATTATACTTGTTGAACAATGATTTGAGATGTTTACAATGTTAATGTTGTGGTTCATGTTTTTAAAATTCATGCATGTTACTTTAATTAGAAGTTCTAAGAGAGAGGACTAACTGTGCTGTATATCAGTCATGGCTACTGGAATATCCAATTAGGTATTTTACTAATCCATCGGGGCTCACTCACTGGTTGACCTCATCTGCAAACACAAAACTGTCAACATGTCGCCTGACAAGAAAAGCTGTTTGTTTATCAATCAAGACTTAAGAAGGTTTAAGGCAGAGTTCATTAGTCTCAACACAGCAGTGGAAGAGTGTGCATGTTAGTGTGCAGAAATTGAGAAGAACTTGGTAAGTTTTTTTTTTAATTCCTTAATTAAACTACTTGTTCTGATTTAACAATGACCTAAGGCATTCAATACTGTGAATATTGCATTCTGCCTGTAAAAGGATTCATGATAATTTAAGGCAGCATGAAATTGTGGTTTGGCATATGGATTACCCAGTTCCATAATTTTCACCAATTGTCTGCCGTAGGGGAGTCTGGGGTATTGTGCCACCAATTGCAGGGTTGAATTGAAGAACCATCAAAAATTATGTAAAAAAAAAACTGCCAAATATTATAATGTGAAAATTGTTTATCAGAAATTGATTATTTTTGATTGAATGTAATCTGAAGACCAGCATTAATGTTCTTCAATTGTGTAATTTTGGCATTTAATGGAGTGACAGATTTACATTTAAAAAAAAAGGTATTTTGGGCAAGGTGTACATTCGCAAGCTGTGCTTATGGTATGATATGGGACTGAATTCTCTTTTGAAACATTTTTGCTTCTTTTGCACACAGCCCTGTAAATGTGGTGAAGAAATTAAGGCTAAGAAGAATTTGTTATAACAAACATGTTCCAAAAAGCATATATACTTTTAAAGTTTTTGGTTTATGGGGGCCATCAATGTTCTGTGATAACTTTCATTTTACGTATCGGAGCATCAGAGCATCAGCCATAATTATGTCATACACATGCCACATATTTTATCTTTTTTCACCGGATACGCTGAGCTATACAACTTGCCCCATAATGTGGCACAACTTACCTGCTAATGGTCCAATTGTGCTGACACCTATGCTACATTAATTATGATAATAGTGTTATTATTATTTTCATATCTGGTATTCACAATGTACAGTCGCCCTCAAATTTTACCCCACATTGTGTTGTGTTGTATGGTGTTTATGATGTGCTTTACAATTCTTGAGGTCAAGTGTGTCACAAAATTTAATTCCTGTGAATTATACAAAATTACATATACTTTTTGTTTCAGATGAAGAGTGACATGTTCCTACTGAGGCCATTAATACAAAAAACCATCTTTGGAAGAAGTTTGCGCCATAAAGCAAGTTGGGAAAAATATAGACAATGCTTCTCAAGGTACGTAAGTTGAATAACAGCTCTGCCTTATCTTGTACAATTGACAAATACTTATTGTATAGTATTCTGATATTCTCTGGTGTTAAAATGAGCTTGTTTTGACCAATCTTCAGTCAAATCATGAGTGAACAGGGTATGTTGCACAATCAAGGCATTAATTTGATTGAATGAAGTTATTTGATATATTTTGGCATTATCCTCCTTGCAAAAACTCATATACTTTCTGTTTCAGATGAAGAATGGCATGTTCCTACTGAGGCCCTTAATACAAAAAACCACCTTTGGAAGAAGCTTGCACCATAAAGCAAGTTGGGAAAAATATAGACAATGCTTCTCAAGGTACGTAAGTTGAATAACAGCTCTGCCCTATCTTTTACAATTGACAAATACTTATTGTATAGTATTCTGATATTCTCTTGTGTTAAAATGAGCTTGTTTTGACCAATCTTCAGTCAAATCATGAGTGAACAGGGTATGTTGCACAACCAAGGCATTAATTTGATTGAATGAAGTTATTTGATATATTTTGGCATTATCCTCCTTGCAAAAACTCAGTACCAAAGGAAAAAGTCTACTTCCTTTTTGCAATATTGAGGTGAGTGCAAACAGTATGAGATATTTTATTTGTAAAGCACATAGGGCTTTATTAGTGAGAAGACAATAATTCAGAATTCATATTCTACCAGTGTGTAGGGAAACTACAAAATAATGAAATTTTTGTAAATGTTAGTAATGAAATGTGGAGTTGTAACACCAGAAGTTCCATTGAAGGTTTTGCAGGTGGAAGTCCTAGATTTGTATATAATGACTACCTTGACTGAATTTTTTTTTTTTTTTCTTGTATAAAAGTGATATTTGGATATCAATGCTTTTCCACTTTCCACTTTCAGGATCCCAACGATGCACTCTGCAAGGTTCGATTCAAGAACAGTCGTTCACCTTTCATCCATCCGAATTGACCTAAAAGCGCATAAATTGTGATACAAGATGGAAATCTTTGACCATCAATCATGCCATCCCAATACTGTGCGTTAATAATGACAAAATATCCTCTTGGCTACTGAGAGGGTAGGGTTGGTCTTGTTATGGCGTGCTGGGCTGCCAATCGCTGAGTCCGGGGTTCGAATCCAGCTCCAGCCGGACTCATTGCTTCGTTCCCCTACTGTCCTAGTTAGCTTACCAAGTGCACTAATACAGGATGTAAAGCCCCAATCATCCATCCATCGTCAAGATTGGCTACTGAAGAATTTTGATACAAAATAATGATACTGACATTTCGATTGGCATTGCCACCCTGACTTGCCGCTTTTGGGAATATAACCCTAGTCATTGACAATATAACATTTTCTACATGTAATGTGTCTTTATTTCAACCAATTCTCTGCTTTCCTGTGTTTTGATTACCAATGACTGCTGCGATGTTTTCATTCCGTGTGTTTGATTACCAATGACTGCTGTGATGTTTTTATTTCCAAGGCCAAACTGTGATAAATGAGGTCAATATTGGTTTTTCAATAAATTTTAATCTAGTAATATCAATATTTACAATTACTATGAATGTGTGTGAATGTGTATATGTAAAAATAAACATTGAAATTGGATCCATGGAATCATTATTATTTTTATTTACTTTTAACTACATAATATTTTAAGAGAAACGTTAAAAAATAAGCTATTGATAATAATGCTGAAATACTGATATTAAGAAATTTCTATGAAATGACATCGAAACCTGTAATTGGGTAGCAATATGACCATTGTCCATACCGCAAAATTTCTAAAAAGGTTTTTTAAAATATCCACCAATGCATAATGGGAGAATCAATTTTGATATTTTTAATGATATGCTGGTTAATTTAAGTGCAGGAAATGGTTTAATTTTCAATTAATGACAAGTCCAAAAGATTTCAAATGTCAAGGAATAAAAAACCCATTGCGTTTTCTATTGTATGCATGTTAGTATTAATGGATTTCTCTGACGGAATTACAGTATCTGCAATTTGAAACAATAATATCCATTACTGACTTCCTGAAAATTAAACAAAAAACCAATACTGATTTTTTCTTGAACAAATGCAACTGGTTTTCAAAAATATCAATTGTTAATGGTTTTTTAACTAATCAAAAGGTGTTCAAAATACGGGACAAGCTTAAAAACCAATATTGGTATCTTATTAGAACTTTAGTTTTTAGAGTGTAGTAGAAAATTCAAAAGATGAATATCTATTAAATACATTTACAGAATTTTGAAGGCAAGATTGTTATCAGAGACTTGTGTATTCCATTAGCTCAGTTCTGGGAGATCTATTCAATATCAATCCAATTGAAACCAAACAAATTAAAACCTGTCTACAAGTGGACTGCTCTTGCATTGCCACAGATCATAACATATGCTGTCTTGTGTTGCCACCTAGTGACTGGTGTGCTATTCAGCGAGCTCCTGCAAGCGTCCACCAACTTTCGACCAGAAGAACACACACAATTTTGTCTGGAAGACACCGGGGCTGTTTCTGAGTGTGCTGATGGCCTTGTCTACTTCCTTAGAGAATGTGATTGCCGAGTCTGACTCTGGTATACATCAATGTCGGATAGAAATTTTGTGAATGTGAAATGAAATTGGAACTATTTCTTGGGACAGCAATGCTGTAGCATAGGAAATCAACTTTTGTGCCAGGTGGCAGCAGCATGCAGTTCTCAGTTTCACTAGAATTAAAACCCCACAAAACAGATCGGGCCAAGCAAATGAAGTCTTTGATTAATCTTTCAGGCTAATCTGATAAATTGTCAAAAACAGATCAGCTGAGAGTTGTGCTAATTTTAGCACACCCATATTTGCACATCTCTGGCTTTGGACCAATCACTGTCGTTTTGAGAGTTCATTGACTTGCTAATAGTTCATTGTTGATCAATGCAGCCGATGAACAGACAAACTCCCGCAAACAGACTAACCCCCACAGACGGATCAGAGGAGGATAGGGAAGCTTGGAACAATTTATGTCATTTGGAGATGTCATCAATGCGGGACTGAGTTTTGCAAAACTATTGCATTTAAAACATATCATAAGAGAGGGAGTGACCGGGTCCAAGAAACATCATGCATTACCTGTATCACGCAATGTGTAGCATGGTGATGTATTCAACCACTTCTGAATCAGTGCTTTTGACTTCAGCTGTAAACAATGCAATCAGGTAAAATGAGTTTGATTGCTTGCCAACATATATCTTTCTGTGGTAAAGGTGCATCTCTTCTCATTGTTATGGTCTCCAAATCTCTTGTGAGATAATGTACAGTGTGAAAAGATATGTAGAAGCTCATGCCAGGTCTATCCATTTTACTTCAGCTGTAAGGTCATTATAGCAGAGGTTACTTTTCACTATTTGCCATAGATGCAGAACGTTTGAAATGGAATGAAAAGGAGGCAAAAGTTGTATTTGATGGGCAGGACATCAGCTCCCCGTGAAAAACTTAAAGTGTCCCGATGCTTCTTAACATCCCAAGGATTTTTAAATAACATCCTCAAATAACTCTAAAGACATCCAAAATCTCCAAAAATCCCTTTGGGACCTACAACCATCCCTGAATATCTCAGGATCAATCTGCTGCAATCTTGCAGGAACAGAGTCAAGCTACTGACTTAGTTTGGGGCTACAGACTTTTTAGGAAATTGATCAAGAAGATCTCTGTGGATCAAGCGGGTAGCCTTAATGAGGTCAAATTTCCTTAGAGATAACAGCAGGGTAGCATACATGTAGATGATGTATAATAATCTGTAATATGAGTTGAATATAGATTAGCATTGTTGAGGTAAAGTTGCAGTTACTGTAAGAACCTGGCATAGATGATTGACAGTTAATGCAACCATGAAATATCACCTGCAAACTTGCACAGACAGAAATGTCAAAGTTGTTGTAGATAAATTCTGTTATTAATATCATTAATTGAAATTACACGCCTTCCTCAAATATGTAATTTCTCATGGCAATTTCTCACGTGGATGTGAGCTCTTGATGTTACCACCACACGTTTGAACAACAGTTTTTGAGGCTATCACCAAAATTTCAAATTCGTCGATAAACTTTGAGGTTGCACTTCCCATCCCTTGTCTTCGTTTACCTTCCTTTGAAAATTCATGCATACCCCTTTCAGAATTCCTGGGGGTGAATTGATATGGAAAAGACATTATGCAAATGGAATATGTTTTACACCCTTGTAATCAGTTAATGCACAGGATATCATCTATGCCACCCTGTAGTTATATCTTTAAGGATATCTGAACTCACTAAGGCTATCCACTTGATCCAAAGAGAGCCCCTTCCATATCAATTTCCTTAAGTCTGTGGCCCCAAACTAATTTAGTCATAGCCTGGCAATGTTCCTGACAAGATACTAGCTGGTGTTTGATCCTGGAGAAATTCTTGGACAGTTGGATGTCTCAATGGATCTAGTTGATCTGCATGGTCCTTTCGTTCAACTCAACAGCTATTCTATTTCATTATGCCTCAACCTTCACAGCCAGGCAATAAGACTAAAAAGAATATATGGATGGATGCCTCTTTATAGTGTATAGAAAAAAAAATCAATGAAAGTTCCATTGTATCAAATCCAAAGTTTTCACACACTCTCCATTCCATTTGAACCTCTCTGTAACAGCAAAAGAAGAAAATAATCAAATTATCTAACTCCTCACGAATCCTCACACAAATGACAAAAACCAGCCCAGCCTTCAAGAGACACCAATTTCTAAACCTAGCCTGAAAGATCCCTTGTGCTCCCTCTGGGGTTTCTTGAACTGATAATTTCATTTGTTCATAAGGAAACTTTCCTGTACAATATCGGTATAGTAGCGATGCTATTACATTCCTTATCTTTCTCAATGCAACTTCTTATCCAATTTCCTAGTAGAAAATTCAAAAGATGAATATCTATCAAATAAATTTTAGAATTTTGAAGGCGAGATTGTTATCGGAGCAGACTTGTATTTTGTTAGCTCAGTTCTTTTCAATATCAATCCAATTGAAACCAAACAAATTGAAACCCCACAAACAGATCGGGCCAAGCAAATGAAGTGTTTGAATCAATCTTTCAGGCTAATCTGAGAAATTGTCAAAAACCGATCGGCTGAGAGTTGTGCTAATTTTAGAACACCCATGCTTGCACATCTCTGGCTTTGGACCAATCATTGTTGTTGTGAGAGTCCATTGACTTGCTAATAGTTCACTGTTGATCAATGCAGCTGCCTAACAGACGAACTCCCACAAACAGACCTAACCCCCACAGACGGACCAGAGGAGGATAGGAAAGCTTGGAACAATTTATGTCATTTGGAGATGTCATCAATGCGGGACTGAGTTTTGCAAAACTATTGCATTTAAAACATATCATAAGAGAGGCAGTAACCGGCTCCAAGAAACGTCATGCATTACCTGTATCACGCAATGCGTAGCATGGTGATGTATTCAACCACTTTTGAATCAGTGCTTTTGACTTCAGCTGTAAACAATGCAATCAACTAAAATGAGTTTGATTGTTTTCCAACGTATATCTTTTTGTGGTAAGGCGCACCTCTTCTCATTGTTATGGTCTCGGAATGTCTTGTGAGGTCTTGTACAGTGTGAAAAGATATTTAGAAGCTCATGACAGGTCTATCCATTTGACTACAGCTGTAAAGTCATTATAGCAGGGGTTACTTCTCATTATTTGCCATTGATGCAGAACATTTGAAATGGAATGAAATGGAGGCAAAAGATGTATTTGTCGGGCAGGATATCAGCTCCACTGTGAAAAGATTAAAGTGTCCCCATGTTTCTTAACATCCCAGGACTAAAAAGATCCCCAAATAACTCCCATTGGGACCTACAACTATCTCTGAGTATCTCCTGGATCAAACTGCAGCTATCTTGCAGGAACAGAGTCAAGCTACAGACTTAGTTTGGGACTACAGACTTTTCAGGAAATTGATCAGGAAGAAGATCTCTTTGGATCAAGTGGGAAGCCTTAATGAGGTCAAATTTCCTTGGAGATAACTGCCGAGTGGCATAGATGATGTATAATAATCTGTAATATGAGCTGAATATAGATTAGCATTGTTTAGGTAAAGTTGCAGTTACCTTAAGAACCTGGCATAGATAATTGGCAGCTAACGCAACCACAAAATATCACAATGCACACTTGCAGAGACAGAAATGTCAAAGTTGTTGAAGATAAATTCTGATATTAATATCATTAATTGAAATGACATACCTTCCTCAAATATGTAATTTCTCATGGCAACCACATGTTTGAACAACAGTTTTTGAGGCTATCACCAAAATTTCTAATTCATCGATAAATTTTGAGGTTGCACTTGCCATCCTTTGTCTTTGTTTACCTTCCTTTGAAAATTCATGCATACCCATTTCAAAATTACTGCGGGTGAAATTGATATGGAAAAGACATTATGCAAATGGAATATGTTTTATATCCTTGCCGTCAGCTAATGCACGGGATATAAAATGATAAAGGGAAAAGGTAAGAGATGAATACGGGATCTTTTTGGAACTAACAGTAATTTCAATATACAAACTTATCATTGCACCAGTAATGTAGCTCATCGTACATGTAATGTCATTGTAATGATCAAGGGTTTTGCTGCGACCAGTGCTATTTTATATGTGGTACAGAAAAAAAAAACACTATAATGTCACTATTGGATATCATCTTTGCCACCCTGCAGTTATATCTTTTAGGAAATTTGACCTCATTAAGGCTATCCAGTATCCACTTGATCCAAATAGATCCCCTTCCCTATCAATTTCCTGAAGTCTGTGGAACTGAACTAAGTCAGTAGCCTGGTGACGTTCCTGACTAGATAGTTGCAGTTTGATCCTGGAGATATTCTGAGACAGTTGTAGGTCTCAAGGGATCTTACAAAGATCTCCGGATATCTTTAGAGTTATTTTGGGATCTTAAGATATCAAGGAGCAAGTGAACACTTTAACAGCTCCTAGAAGAGACCAAGGTTTGATTCTCAGCTGTGCAACCCACTTTTGACAGACTCAGTTGGTCCAGCCTCATTACAATAGTCCCTCCTAGTTAATCTACATGGTCATTTCACTCCACTCAACAGAGCTGTTTTCCATTTCATTATTCCTCTACCCTCACAGCTAAGTAACAAGAATATATGAAATGGATACCTCTTTACATTATGAAAATAAAAACTAAATGAAAATTTCATTATAACAAATCTGGAGCTTTCACCCACCTTCCATTCCATTTGAACCTCTCTGCAGGGATGGTAAAATAAGAAAATAATCAATCTAGTCTATCCAACTCTTTACAAATCCTCACAGGCTCACACAATTGACAAAAACCAGCACTGCTTTCAAGAGACCCCTATTTCTCAACCTAGCATGAAAGATTCTTCATGATCCCTCTGGGGTTTCTTGAACTGATAATTTCATTTGTTCATAAGGAACCTAATTTTAGAACTCCCATATTTGCACATCTCTGGCTTTGGTCCGATCACTGTTGTTTTGAGAGTTCATTGACTTGCTAATAGTTCATTGTTGATCAATGCAGCTGACTAACAGACAAAATCCCACAAACAGACTAACCCCCACAGACGGACCAGAGGAGGATAGGGAAGCTTGGGACAATTTATGTCATTTGGAGATGTCATCAATACGGGACTGAGTTTTGTAAACTATTGCATTTAAAACATATCATAAGAGAGGGAGTGACCAAGTCCAAGAAACGTCATGCATTACCTGTATCACACAATATGTAGCATGGTGACGTATTCAACCACTTCTGAGTCTGGGCTTTTGACTTCAACTGTAAACAATGCAATCAGCTAAAATGAGTTTGATTGCTTGGCAACGTATGTTATATCTGTCTGTTTATATATCTTTCTGTGGTAAAGGTTCACTGCTTCTCATTATCGTGGTCTCTGAATAGAATAGAATAGAATAGAATAGAATAGAATAGAATCATGACAGCTCTATTCATTTTACTTCAGCTGTAAGTCATTATAGCAGGGGTTACTTCTCATTATTTGCCATTGATGCAGAATATTTGAAATGGAATGAAATGGAGGCTAAAGTTGTATTTGTCGGGCAGGATATCAGCTCCACTGTGAAAAGCTTAAAGTGTCCCCATGCTTCTTAACATCCCAAGGACTTTTAAAATAAGATCCCCAAATAACTCTAAAGATATCCAAAGAATTTCCAAAACATCCCATTGGGACCTCCTCCAACTATTCACTGTAAAATTTGAAAACTGAGTTGATGCATTAATTTGAGCTGTCTGAGAATGTTACTAATTTTCAAGCTATGATAGCTCAATCCTATAAGTTGTCAAGGTATGATAGCTCAATGCTGTAAGTTGTCCAAAAGAATCATAACATTAAGCTGTGAAAACATGAAAGCTTCAGTTGTTGCAGATAGCTTGACATCTCAGTCATACCACATATAGCGCCATCTATAACAAGCACTTCTCATAAGACTGCATTTAGTTTTAAATAATCATTTACCTACAAGAAAAAATAACATTTATATTACACTATCCCAGAGAAAAAATGAGTAGCACACCACTTTAGCTGGTTACTTTTTTATTTTTATCTCTCTTAAATTAATTTGTGGGAGTAATTAGATGCATGCTTTCACACGTCAACCAACATTTCCAAGTCAGAGTGTGTTCAAATATAGGCTTCTAGCACTGTATACCAACTGAGATGAGCCACCGGCCATTGGGATTTATTCACAAGAAATTAATTTTTAAATCTCCTTGTGATGCAATGGTCTTTGTTGGATGCATCTTGGGCCTGTCCATGATGTGCTGAAATGAAGCATACTGGATCAGGTGGATCCCATTGAGAGGTCAAACAATATTTCGGGATTACAGCCCATATTCATAAATAACTTTATAAGACAGGTTTCACAAATATAAATGAAAAACAACTAAAAATAAGTCAACACAGCTCAAAATTTTGCGTTGTGTCAGCTTGGATCAATAAGTCAACAAAACTCAATATTTTGAGCTGTAAGTCAACACAGCTCATTGTTTTGAGTTTTCTCAGCTTGAATACCTTAGTCAACATAGCTTAGTATTTTGAGCTATCTCAGCTCGGTATTTTGAGTTATCTCAGCTTAAAACATTAATCTATGTTAGCTCAATCAACTTGTGCAACCATCTCACTCAATCAATTGAGCTGAATCAGTGCCTCCGATTTTACAGTATATCTCTGAATATCTCAGCATCAAACTGCAGCTATCTTGCAGGAACAGCGTCAAGCTACTGACTTAGTTTGTGGCTACAGACTTTTGAGGAAATTGATCAGGAAGAAGATCTCTTTGGATCAAGCGGGAAATCTTAAGGAGGTCAAATTTCCTTAGAGATAACTGCAGGCTGGCATAGATGATGTATAATAATTTGTGATATGAGCTGAATATAGATTGGCATTGTTGAGGTAAAGTTGCAATTATACTGTAATGATCTATAGATAATTGTAAGTTCATGCAACCATGGAATTTACACCACAGAGAGAAATGTCAAATTTAGTCAAGATAGATTCTGATATCATTGAAACAAATGACTGGCCTTCATCGAATATATTATGTAAAATATCATGGCAACTTCTTGCATGGAGTATGACATGATGATGTAACCAACACATGTTTGCACAACAATTTTTGAGACTTTCATCAAAATTTCAAATTCATCAACAAATTTCAAGCTGCACTTCACATTCCTTCCGTTTGTTTACTTTCCTGTGAAAATTCATGCATACACATTTCAAAATTCCTATAGGGGTGAAATTGATATGGAAAATGCATTATTCCAATGGAATATGTTTTATACAAGTTCATGCGCTTGTAATCAGCTAATGCCTGAGCTATATGTGAGACGGGTAAAGATGGTGTTCAGAAAATGGTCCTTCACAAAATTGGAGGCTCATTTCTTTGTAGATTTCCAGTGCTCATATCAATCATTTTATAAAACAGACTGGTTGTGATACTGTATATTTTTTTGTGAAATAACAAAAAACATTTGCGAAACAATGCAAAACTTTTGTGAAATAACTAAAACTTTTGTGAAATAACCAAAACGTTTGCGAAATAACCAAACCTTTTTCAAAGTTTTTGTTAAATAACACAAAACTGGTTGTGATAACAAATCTCTTTGTGAAATAATGCAAAACTTTTATGATATGGGAAAAGTTTTGTGAAATAACCAAAAAGTTTTGCAAAATAACCAAAACTTTTTGCGAAATAATGCAAAAAAATTGAAAACGTCTTGGTTCTGCATGGCAATCAATAATCTTTTTGGTTAATCAATCTCATCTAGAGTGTGCTCAGAAGTAACTTTTATAGTTTACCAATAAAGTAATATTATTATATTTATCCTACAAGGTTTCCCAACACATTAATTGTTATTTGTTTAATGAAACCATTGGATCACTTCCATTATAATTCCTTTGCCAGACAGGCTATTGCTCCTGTTTTAGGACAGACCAATTTCAGACATTTATTCTGAATCCTGTTATCCCGTTATTTAATCAAATTTAAAATTGAAACCACACCAACAAATTAAAAGTCCAAAAAACAGAGAAATTGCCAGCATAAAAAAGTTTTTCAAAATTGAGTCTTTCAAACCAGATCATCCGATCAGCTGCTGCTAAATTTAGAACTAACACCCTTATTTGCACATCTTTCATGTCTGGCTTCGGATCCGCCATTCTTGTTTTGGGAGTTCATTGACTTGCTAATTAGTTGATTGTTGATTAATACACAGCTGACTAACAGCCAGACAGAAACAATGCAGACAGATTGAAATATTGCGAGATAGATCATAGAAAGATAGATAGAGAGGTAAATAAATAGTAGATTAACAGCTGAGCTATTAGATAGATAGATAGATAGATAGATAGATAGATAGATAGATAGATAGATAGATAGATAGATAGATAGATAGATAGATAGATAGATAGATAGATTAATAAATTAATAATTGATAGACAGATAGATAGATAGATAGATAGATAGATAGATAGATAGATAGATAGATAGATAGATAGACAGATAGATAGATAGATTGATTGATTGATTGATTGATTGATTGATTGATTGATTGATTGATTGATTGATTGATTTACAGGTAAGATAGACAGAGGAATAGACAGACAAGAGCAAGGCATAGATAGACGTCAGACACATATGCAGACAGAAAGGGAGAGAACACTGAATCGTCACGTCAGCTCATTTGCATATTTGTCAAGGTTATTCATTCAAATCAGCTGACCTCATTGGAAGCAATAAAGGAAGTTTGGAGGGGGGGTGGACAAGAGGGTTGGAATTTGGAATTCATGGAAGACAGTCAGGGGGGGGGATTCTGGCAGATGGTTAAGGGCGTAGCTAGAATAAGGTGACTAAACAATTTATTGCTTTTGCTTGTAACATTGCTTAATTGTAATTGAAGTGCTATTATTGTACTTCCATTTCAGCTGTTAAGATATTTATTTATCTCCATTTTTCAAATTTACTTATTGTCGCTGGATCATCCTTTCCTTCCTATCTCATTTTGTTTCCTTCCGTCATCCATAACTTTCCTTCCCTGCTTCCCTTTTCTCGCTTTCATTCATGCTTCCTTTAATGCTTGCTGCATTGCTTGCTTCTCTGATTCCTTCATTCTTCCTTTCAGTAAATTCTTTCCTTGCCTTTCTTCCTTTCTTTCTTCCTTCCTTCCCTGCTTCCTTCCTTGTTTCTCTGTTTCCTTGCTTTCTTCTTTGCTTTCTTCCTTCTTCCTTCTTCTTTCCTTATTTCCTTATTTCCATGCTTTCTTGATTCCTCAATCCCTTCCTTTCTTCCTTTCTTCCTTGCTTCCTTGCTTCCTTGCTTCCTTCGGCATATCAGATCATTAGGCCTCAACCACATCTTCATGATTATTGTTCCATAATTCCAAACTCTCAAGAATAATCTCTTATCCGTGGATCAAGAAGTTCCAACAATATTGTAATACGCCACTGACTCAACCTAACCCCCCTTCCCCCCGATCCCAAATTAAGCCAGGAGGACCCGCAGATTTGCCAATGGGGGGGGGGGGCAGGGTATAAAATAAGCGTGCAACGATCCCAAAATGTGCAGTGATCAATCTGAAATGTGCAGTGATCAATCTAAATTTGTGCAGTGATTTTTTTTTCAACCTTTTAAGCTGAATTGTGGTGAACTGCACAATTCTCACAATAAATGTTCAACAATTGTAAGTCTTTTGCCTGCCTAATAGTTTTTGCAATTTGTACTGCTTGACAACTCAAAGACAGTCCTGAGTAACTGGTTTATTGTTCATTAGGTTTTCCAGATGCAATGTAGGAAGAATATAATCTTGCTCACAGATAGCTAAATGTATAAATCTTGAAACAACGCCTCAGAGCACAGTCATTACGAGCATTCACAAAACTTCTGCATCAGACCATAGCCATGCACTGCTCATTATCACTGCAGACACACCAAGGTTGGCAAGTCCCCTGAATCAATCACCCTGCTGTAATGTTGTACTAATGGGTTGCAGCCATGCAGGGTTGTTGATTCAAGGGAATTGCCCAGGCTTACCCACTTTCCTTTTGCTGTTTAAGGAGGAGAGCATCATGCCGGCCATTCAGCGGAAGGGCTGGTAAACGATCAAAACGCATTAGCTTGATAGGACTGGTGGCAAGAAATTTTCCCCAGATAATTTTATCTGATTCTTGTACCATAAGTGCAACTGCTTTGAAACTATACTCCTAAAAACTATGCGATTGAGAGTAAATCATCCAGTTCATGAATTTTAAAATAGTCATTTATAGCCAACCACGTTGTTTCTTATTGATCTGCTGAGGGGCAACATTGCAAGCTAAACTGATCAAAGGGTTCAGTATAATATCAAAAATTAAGGCCCCTCAACACAACTTCATCTGATACAAAATTGTCTTTTTTTCTGCATTTGTTGAAAGTTTGTTTTGACTGCAGATTTTAGTCTCACAAACCACAGCCAGTTGCCTAGTTAGCCACTTCATTTCAAATCAATTTAAATTGTGACAAAATTTAGCCAAGTTGAGACAGACCTCACATTGCCTTTACAAATATTTGATCATTTGATATGTTAATTGGAATTTTAAATTGCTATGGTACACGAAATTTACTGAAACTTTTGGTTGGCATAAAAATTATATTTAATTCGCTGCAAAAAAATCAGCTTCCTACATATCTGTTCTTTCGTTTATAGGGGTAATTCTGTGTCATTTCAACAATGGCCCCTGGTTCAGAATGCCTTGAAAATTTACCAGAATCAAGGTTTCTCACAAGAAGGCACAAATTCCAAATAATACAGTCTCAGAAATGTCAGGACAAAAATGTGAATAAACTGCAATTTTCAGATTTCTTGGACAACCTGTGAAATGGATGCAAATACACTGAGGTGGCTGAAACAATGTGTTATAACACTTGGGCTGCATTAAAACATGTGTTGCCTGATTGTAGGTCCCTAGGTTTTACACAAATTTCTGGAATTTCAAATATTTTACAAAAATTGAGAAACTATTCAAGACATCACTGTATCACAGGGATTTGTGCTATCTGGTGAGAAACTTTGATTCTGGTAAATTTTCAAGACATTCTGAATGAGTTGAGTGGCAACTTTTTCTGAAATTTGATGTAATGACATGCAATTATTCATACTATAGTCTTTCAATGACTCCAGTAACATATGTTGTTATTTCCTTCCAAACGGCTTTATAAATAAATGTATCTCCTCAAAGTTCACTGGAACAAATGGTGATCAATAGACTTAAGTACGAATAATTTAACTAAAGTTCTGTCATGTTCAATTTTCAACCAACATTTGGTAAACTACCGAAGAAAGACATTTTGCTGCTCTATTTATTTCAGAAGTATGGGAGAGTAAGCAGTAGAGCTCAATCCGACACAATCTCAAAAAAAATAAGATAAGCAAAACCCCATCAACAAGCTGTTTAGACACATGTACTGATATTTCATTCCATAATTTCAGATGATAATATTTCATTTTTCAATTGAGCCATGCATGAACGCTGGCTCTTGAAAACGCCGATTGGTCGCCGATTGGTTCACACGAGACAATACGTGCAGTGATCAAATTTTCTTATTTTATACCCTGGGGGGGGGGGTGATGACTATCACCCTATTCAGGCAGATGACCCTCTCACTCACATGTTTGGCTTCATGACACCCTTTTGGGCAAGACAATACATTGTCAATACTCAGGATCAATACTGAATAGTTATACATTAAATTTCATATCACATTTTGGATTATGATACTTCTGGATAAGTGGCATTTCACAAAGTTGAGCTGTTGAGGATGCTTTCAATGACGAAACAGCTTTAATGGTAGGTAATATCCCACAATAGGCAGTGTAGTTCTGGCAAAAAACCATATGATTCAAGCCATGTGGTTCATCGTTGTGAACCACATGCATCTCATTATCTGACGTTGTTATGTAAACAATGGGCAGTGAAGTGATGACGTCACAATGTTTTGACGCTCTCATTGGTCGATGTGCCTCTTGAAATTATTAATTATTATCACTGCAGGTCTGTTTTTATTGTGGGATATAAATAAAACTTAATGGGAGTGTGGTTCACAGCAATGAACCTCCCTCATGTCAGGTCTGCTGCAGAATAAACACTCGTCCTTCGGACTCGTGTTGTATTCTTCCGCGACCTGACATTCATGAGGTTCATTGCTGTGAACCACACTCCCATTAAGTTTTATTATAATACTGTTCTCCCTTCAGATCATGAACTGCTTTCTTCAATGTAACATTGGTGACATAGATGATGTAATGACAGTATTTACTTTCTACAGAAATCTCATAAATAATGCATAATATTGTCATATTTATCTACTTCTTAAAAAGAAGGTTTCCCTCAACATGATGCTGTATACCTGGGATGAACATATTTTCTTTTGGGCCCATGCAAGTTGTATGGATGCTTGGATGAAGCAAAAATTGAAATTATAGCAAAACGTCACGATGAACACATTTTTTAAATAGAGTATTAATTAGAAATTATAGCCAGTGTCATAAAACCAAAAATTAATTATGTCACGCCAAATGTGAAACAAATCGATCTATTCCAAAACCAAATGAATCATATTTTGAACAGTCGCTTCAATATATTGTACCAAAATACAACGTACCAATTATATATGACAAAATTTACGACAAATAGATAAATAAAATAACCAAAGAAAACATAGAATATGATAGACATTTCACCACTTCTACTCCATCTGGGGGTAATTACATCTAGTCACGTGATATCCCATATTTGGAGAAGGGGGCATTCATAACTGGGGCTTGATCATTGTAACAGTGACACACATAACATGGAATTTGCCCCTATATTGCAAAGTACATTATATCCATCTGGGATCATTTAAAATCTTCATATATGATACTGGATATACCATAGCAATGTGTTTTGTGTTTTGATTACAACTATACATTTGAGGCTATTTTGTTGGGAGTACCTTTATCTACACACAAATGTAAGTTAACTTCTATTTATTTGATGGTGACTAATTAGTGCAGGATATGTTGGTTTTTTTAAATATAAATTTAGAAGTAAATTAAATGGTTAAAGTCATTTTTGGATTGTTTGATGACCTATTAGTCCATGACATTGTAGGGCTGGGTGTATTTTACACAAGTCCATAAAGAATCTGTCTGTCTATTCGACATAATTAAAAGTTATTTCATTAATGGCAAAATCTATCAATCATAAAATGTGCAGCCGATCAATTTGTTTTGCGAAAAGAGTTGACTGCTGCACTATGAAAATTTGTCATGATCAAAAGCATTCAAAGCATTAGTTTCCATAGCACTTTGTAGTTTCAGAAGACTTGATGTGTGTCCAGCTGTTGGTGTCTGACAAACCAAAGGATTATGAATCTGATTGATTCTGATTCTTACACTTAAATCTGTTATAACAAATAATATTGAAGATTTGTCTAAATCTAATCAAATATGGTATCCAAAAATGCCATTTCATAGAGAAATAGTAATCCATTGTATATAGGATGGTACTATATGCGTGAAAAGGAGTTTTACCTCTTCTGCTCTTCATAATTATAGTGGATAGATTAATTAAATTATCAATTCATTTTATATTTACTGTTTTTAGTTCAAAATGGAAGCCATTGTGCAGTATTTATAACTTGCTTGAGAAATAGCTTATTAAAAAGAGAACAATTAGGAAAAAACCTCTAACCAATAATTCAATCAACCCATTGAAACCCATCAATCATCTATCTATCTATCTATCTATCTATCTATCTAGCTATCTAGCTATCTATCTATCTATCTATCTATCTATCTATCTATCTATCTATGATAAACATATTTCTATGATAAACATATTTCTATGATAAACATATTTCGGGATAGTTGTATGGGTTTTCCTACACAAATAATTAGAATAATATTATGTTAATAATTCTTGGGAAGAATGACTGTAAAAATCCCTCACATGTTTTTGAAAATTCAAAATTTGCATGAAATTGTGATATTTGAACATAACGGTCATTATTATAAGAAAACAACATTCAAATATTTTATTTCATTACTGTGCGTGCAAGAAAATTGTCTATTTTGGCAAAAATCGCGTAAATAATTTTTTTGTAGCAAAAATATGGCAATTTTCAATAAAGCAAGTGTGGCTACACTACCAGAGCATGAAAACACATTAGAATACAATATATAGAATCCCCCTTTTCATTTTTGATTGGAGTCAGTCACGAAATAACAGGAAAATGTACTTTGTACTGAGGTGACAGTGAGGTCAAACAAAAAATGAAAATACAGAAACATCAAAAATTGTTTTATATACAATGGTTGTCTTAAAGTTACACGAACTTTTTTTAAAACTTAGGAATTCATTGTTTAACTCTTTGTTCATATCTGTATTTATTTATTTATTTATTTATATAATCAGCTGTAGTTTCCTTATTATCACAGGTTACCACACTTATTATGTGGGCAAGTTGCCACAATTTATTCCAATATTTTTTGAAAAATAAAACTAAAGTAAAGTCCAAGCCAAAATCCAGACAATCGATGCGTACAATAAGATGTGGTTTTTATCTAAATCTTGAATAATTCATTGTTGTTGCGTGATGATTCATCAAAATCATGAAATTAGTAATGGCAATAGGGGCTCAAAAATTTATTTATTTACCAGGGTGTTATAGACTTATTGTGGCATCCTTTGCAAAAGCTAATCAGTTGACATTATACCCTGATGCCAGACATACTTATAGCAAGATTGATACAATATTATGGCCCAATAAGGGCCTATTGTGTCAGATCGTTTAGTGACATATTTCTGTATTGACACCCTTCAGAAAAATGAGTTTTTAGGGCACTTTATCCATGGAAGTATATCATATACTTCCGTGACTTTATCAGCCCATGTAAAGCATAGGGTAAGTTGGGGGTAAATCTGACCATGGGGCAAATTGAGACACTAAAGAAAAACTGATTTCTCACTAACATCAACTATTTTTCAAATAATTTTGAAGTACCGTGGGGTTTAAAATGCTAAAAGTAACACTAACAGTGATGCTACAAAGTAAGTGAAGGTGGTGGTGTTTTGCCCATAGAAATACATGCATTTCTATGGTTTTGCCATTGGGTCAATCCTGTAAGTTTCCTACACACCCTCAACAGAACAGCTTGTGGGAGCATGGATTCTCATCCGATGAGATGAAAATGTTCAAGAACAGGAAAAAATAATAAAACAAATAGCTTGCACTTTTCAATGCTTTAAAACAGTTACTTGAGGGTCAAAATCCAATATAAACGGTTCAACAAAAATAAGTCCCCCTTTACGAAAACTTGAATATCTCAAAAACCTCTTTTTCGATTTCTGTTAAAGTTATCACATTTGTAGGCCTGCATATTGACATTATGCCTGTGTAATTGTGGCACGATTGCTTCATTTTTGTCTGAGCCAGCCAACCCTGAGTGCACATACCCCTCTTTTCAAAAATTTGGAGTTTTGACTTTTCCAAAAAAAAAATTCCAAAAGATGCTCAAACTCCACTCAAATTATTTCTGATGTCACCTAAGGAACCTAAACTGTGAAAAGATTACAAAAGAAGTCCTCAATTGTTCACTCAATATGATTGAGAAACACATTTTCTCAGTATCATGATGAAGTATGCCCCAGCTGGTAGCTCCCCCACTTGGTCAAATTGTTCATATCCATTGCAAAAGCCACAGATTTTTGAAAACAGGGGTAGGCTCACTCGAAGGCTGCCGGCTAAGCCAGGAATGATGCAAGTAATCTACAAATACACACATTTAGGGTCGATATACAGGCCTATAATTCAATCCAACTTTCATAAGAATTGAAGAAGGAACCCTTGAGATATTCAAGTTTATTTAAAGGGGGACTTATTTTTGTTGAACTGTTTATAAGTAAGTGAAAACAAATGCCATGCAATTTCAATAGAGGGGTATGGGGTGGGGCTTCACTTACTTATATGTATATAAGTTATTGACCCAGATGTAACTGTTTACGGAGCAAAGAAATTGGTGGCCATTTGTATCCCACATACCTCCGATATCCTCCCTTAGAATATTATGTCAATATCTCATTGGATGAGAATTTATCCATGCTCCCACAAGCAGTTTGGCTGAGGATGTTAACTGTTTAGTATTGACACCATGGCAAAATATCCAGGCCTGGCTGTATCTCAACATGCTCAATGCCTTCTGGTGTATTGTAATATAATTGGATGATCATATTTTATGTAAAAATGGCATTCTAAATATCAGAATTCTTTGCCCTAGAACAATGGTCCTTCATATTTGTATTACATGGTCATTGATGTTGATATAGGGTGAATTGGATCTCATCAATGCCAAACTGTGTTATTGTGCAGTGCATAGTTATTTAGTGTATGATATGACTGCAATGTGCAAAAAAGAATGTTGATAATTAGACTGTTGGCAGACTAATGGGTAATGACTAATTATGACTAATTAAAACTCATATAATATGATAGCTTGTGATGGCCAATTATGAATGATTGTATACTCCATCTCATATCCCCAGCTAAAATTAAGTTCAGGCTGTTTGATTCCTCATATATCTATGTTTAAATTAGTTAAAAGTTGGTTGATTATTTCATGTCTTTAATTCGTCCTAGTATATATATATGCACAGTTGGAAGCCAAACAGATAAAACTGACAGGAAAAACTGAAGAACTGCATTGACATATGGAATTGAAGAAGCAAAAGAAAATAATAAGAAAATAATTTACATAATAAGAAAATAATTCACGTCTATTGACTGACTTTCGGTAATGGACATATTGCACAAGAGAATCGTTTCTTTTAAATTTCTACTCTTGCATTTTTTTCTAATTTGGTGGATTTTTTGCAGCAACAGATTGAATATTTCTTTAATTTGTTTCTGAAAAGTTGTAGATGGACCAATGCCACAAGTTGGTAAAATTTGGAATTTCCGGTGAAATTGGCCAAAATTCAATAATCACTGATATGCTTCCTATGTGTTATTAGATTCCAAATCCAAGAATTTGAGGTCGTATATACGTTTTTGTGACGTCTATGCCACATTATGCTAGTAAATTTAAACATGAATGTGAAGAAAATACTAACTTAAAATGCAGTTTATTCAAAATGAAACTTTGTTTCTTCAAATACCTCTGCAGAAAAGACTTTTTAAGATATCACTATGAAACTTGCACATATTTTGTTGAATAATATTCTTAAAACTAACAAAAACAGATTTTTCATTATTTGCCTTCTCATACCTTCTATGGTGTAATTAGCAGGTAATGCCGAAAGCAAGCTCTGCACTTTTTGTCAGCCATAAACATAAGACCATTATACCATGATAGGTTTGACTAAAAACTATATTGTATACACCAATGGAAAGCTAAGCTCTAGTGTAACAACACAATATCAAACAAGTGAAAATTCCAGTAAAGAGTCTTTATCACAAAGCATTTGAACAAGACATGTCTGAACATACATTTTTACAAAGTGTAAGAGTGCCACATTTGTTGTCAGTGACAAAGACAGGCCACTAATACCATGATAGGTTACATTGACAACCGCATTCTATAGACCAATAGAAACCTGGGCTCATGAGCAACAAAATCATATCAGAAAGATAACTTTCCTTCCACTAGCCTTCATCAAGAAGCGTGTAAAGAAGAAAGGTCCTCATAAATATTACAAAATGTGAGAGCGTCGCATTTTTTGTCAGTCTCAAAGATAAAGCTCTAATGCCATTATGGGTTGGCCTTGCTACCCTATTCTATACACTAATACAAAGCCAGGCTCATGAGCATGACAATTATACCAAGAATGCAAGAATTCCAGCAAAAACCCTTCATCAGGAAGTACCCAAACACGAGAAGTCCCAAAAAATGTTTGCAGAATATAAGAGCGTCGCGCTGTTGTCAGTCTTACTCAAGCCATCACAGCTTCTGGCAAAACAGCCTTAGCCCCTTTAAGTGATATATTCCTGAAAGACAAGGTCATGAGAAATGCATTGGTATATCAAATTCTCTGAAAATGTTTCGATCTGTTTTTCTGTGGCCACAAAAATCACATTGCACTTTTAAGCTTCACCCAGGACACACCAACTGAGGATTACAAAAGGTGTATTAAAAAAATATTGAAACATCCAATTGCCATTTTTCTGAATTCACAAGATGCCCACCTAATCAGGGAACAGTAATGCATTGTAATTTTGATCCTAAATCCATCCCTTTCCCTGTATTTGAAAGTTGTATGCAAAAATTTTACATGCATTGTCCAGACTGGTCTTGAGATAATGAGTGATACAACTGCAATCATGTATCACTCATTATCTCAAGACCAGTGACATATGGATGCAATTGCTGCGATCTACATCAAAGAAGATATTTTGCCTATCATTCGATCCATAATACCGGCATAAATTCCTTTATGGGGCTGAGATATGACCTAAAATGTAAGTGCATATTGGCCCAAAACTGAAATTTTACCAACTCACGGCACTGGACCAGAACCAACTTCAAAAGTAAATAAACCGACCAGTAGCATGCTTTTTCGTATTGCTGTTTTTGAAGTTTTTCCAATTTCCATTGTAATTTTCGTCTTTGAAACAAAAAAGGGTGTCAAACAAAGAAATATGCTTTTGGTGACTGACTCGACTTCTTAAAAATGTTGCTTTATGGTTGGATTTAAAAGACTTTTGCCTCTAAAATGTTGGTATAAGTGTCATGATATGATACAAGAAATAGTATTTTTCTAACAAAAAGATACATATTTCTAAAGTAATTTTAAAAGCTAATAAATTTAAGTTTGTAAAAAAGGTGTGTCTGGCTGCCAGGTGTCTATCTGCACTTCAGCTGACCTGTCTGTCAAGACTTTCTATTTTATCAAACAGGCAATTCTACGTATCAGCAACTGCTACTGTTGTGCTCCTGCAGGATATAGGTTACTGGACTTAAGTTCAAAGGTTCAAATGTTTCAAAGCATCGGATTTCAGTCTTATTTACCTGCGTAAATTTATCGCAGTTGAAATGCCCTCTGATATGTCATAGTTTTCGTTATTTCAACTGAAACAAGTTCTTTAACACCTCCTTTACTTGCTTTTTGTTCTATTCTAGAGTTCCTTGCTTCCTTTTTTTGTGATTACTCCTTTCCTTCTTTCCTTCCTTCTTTTCTTCCTTCTTTCCTTCCTTCTTATCTTCCTTCTTATCTTCCTTCTTATCTTCCTTCTTATCTTCCTTCTTTCCTTCCTTCTTTCCTTGCTTGCTTGCTTCTTTTCTTCTTTTCTTCTTTTCTTCCTTCCTTCCTTCCTTCGTTCTTTCATTTCCCACTTCCTTCCTTCCTTCCTTCCTTCCTTCCTTCCTTCCTTCCTTCCTTCCTTCCTTCCTTCCTTCCTTCCTTCCTTCTCCTTGCTTCCTACTTTCCTTCTTTTTCTCCTTCCTTTCTTCCTTGGAAAGTGTACTCCGGGGTCCTTCACTTTTACCCATAGACTTCTATGCTATAACTTCCACATAACAAGGCCATTGCACCCTAGTTTGGAGGTTACATCAGTGTGCTGTTGGCAATTATCCAAAAAAGAGACATTGACAAATTATAAAGTCTGCACTTATTGTAGAACAGCAATAGTTTTGCCATTACGTAATATTATGAGTAAGGTGTGACATATATATGACCAGTGTTTGCTGATGATTACATTGATGATTAGTATGCTTGTTTTCTCATGAATTCACAAATTAGTAACAAATTCGTACAAATATTGGTTTCTAGAATGATGTACATGATATATATCACTTTATTTGGGAAATTTACTTAAAACACATTTACTTAATTGTGTTGATGGATAAAATAGTAAAATTTGCAAGTAGCTTAATAAAACACAGAAGGATGTTTGTCACATCTAAACCGCAAAACGTATATCCTGTGGATTTATTTTCTTTCCCACCCAACATATCGTAGAACAGCAATATTTTGTGATTACATAATATTACGAGTTAGGTGTGACCAGTACCCCATAACCATATATATGACCAATGTTTTCCTGGTGATTACTACTCGTACTTTCAGCAATTACACAAATATTGACTATATTGTGTTCTTGCATGGAACCTGATGAGACAATATGTTTATAAATTGAATTAATTAATGACAAGGAAAATTTTAATTAATTTACTTCGGTTAATATATATCATGTAAAACAATAAACTTTCTAAATCTTGTCAGTTAACTAATTATCATTTCTGTCATTACATCAACTTTTACAGTGACGAAGAAAACAAAATTCCCACCACATCAGTGTCGAAAAGCTTTCATTAAAAAAAGGTCATCAGTCTCATCTTAATTGGGACCCAAACCATAATATTGTGATTATTCAGTTTCCTTTATTCACATTTTGCTTGAATGGTGCTGGATTTAACTGTGAAATATAGGAATGGTTGAATTTCATGATCAAAATCTCAATATAGGGATCAGAGAGTAGGCTACTTGTTTGTCAGCACTTCAAAAATAAATGTTTGTTAATTACCTTGGCTCACCAATCTATGACTTTCCTGTGACTCACTAAAGTTGGCATTTGAACAAAAACCAAACAATATTACAGCTATAGCCATTCACTTATTTATTAAGTATACAATCATAAACATGATAGGTACATTGCGGAATGATAAATCATAAAATATGTGTGTGTTATCTACAGTGCCGCCTGTAAGTAGGTGAAATGGATGATGTTTGGCCATTGGGTCAATGCTTAACTTCCTCAACCAAACTGCTTGTGGGATGAAAACATATTATTTGGTCATTAAGTACAATATCTGAGGCATATGAGATACAAATGACTGCTTAAATTTTCTTTGTTCTAAGTAATTGAAATTGCATCGGTCATGGGGTTCCTTTACTTATCAAAGACTTTGACCCATAGGCCCACACATAACTCCATAACTCTGAGTGGAGCAAGGAAAAGAGGCAGCCATCTGTATCCCACATACCTCAACTATTGTCCTTCCTGCCCTTTTTGACCCAATACATTTTATCTCATCAGATGAGAGTCCTCGTTTCAACAACTCGAACCACAAGCAGTTGGGATGTAGACGTTTAGCATTGACCCAATGGCAAAAAGCTTGCCTTACTCCTAGGGCCTCACTTCCTTGCAGACAGCATTGTATCTCATGTATGTTTACTATGTCATCCTTGAATCTATCTATCTATCTATCTATCTATCTATCTATCTATCTATCTATCTGTCTATCTGTCTATCTATCTGTGTATCTATCCATATATCTATCTGTCTGTGTATCTGTGTATCTATCTATCTATCTATTTATCTATCTATCTATCTATCTATCTATTTATCTATATATCTATCTATCTATCTATCTATCTGTTATAATCTTTCTGTCTGTCCACCTTTATGAGTTTGTCGCGTTCCGCAATTGTGCATCTATCAATATATCAATATCATAATAAACAAATTCATATTGGTCGTATACTCATATTTCTTCGAGTCACCTATAATGACATGATTTTTTTTTTAAATTATGAATTTAAAATATTTTTCAAGGTGAATTGCTGCATGGATTTCTTTGGATTTTTAAAAAACTAATTTACCCGCTATTAGACATTGAGTGACCACATTTGTAAGATTTCAACTTTTAATATGAATGTAAATTGCACAGCAGAATAATTATGCTTCTGTATTAGTTAATGCAGTAAAATTGTCTATGTTTCAGTTCATTCCTCTATCAGATATAGGTTACATCACAAGTATTAGTTTCTATGGTGATGCTGAAGTTCCAGTCATGCCTCAGATATTAGTTCGAAAATCTTGCTCTTTGTTTTTTTTATAGACTTTGGACTTATTTACTAACCTTAGGAGTTTGTGACTTCCTCCTGAAGCGTTAAAAAAAATGTTTTTCTGAAAGCAGTAACTCGCTGCAACTGAAATTATATCTATAATTTATAAACAAATTTAACTTGAAATTAAAAATATCTGTGGAAATTAAAGCTATATGACTTCTCATTAATGAGAGTATCAAACTCATAGAAATTAGAATTTACTTAAATCTTTTCCAAGATGTAATTTCGGACTAACTTCCAAGATGACTGAAAGCTCGAAATGGGGTACAGCAGGGTTTTGCACTCTGCCCACTAACTATACTACCACAGTCCACAGAAACCTACACAGCCATGACTGAGTAAGATCCTTGCTAACCAACTTTTGCTACCCCTTCTGTGCACACCCCCTCCCTTCTACCACCCCTTGCTTAGCTACTGGTCTTCAGCAGCTGATTTGAGGGACCATCTCAAAGTTTGTGTTGTACTTGCAGGAGCGGCCTATTCAGAAGCAACAGCCTCGCCCTTTGGACGAAACTTGAGGAGGGGTAACACCGGGTGGAAGTCTGTTACCCCCACTTCTGGAGTTTTGAGACGACCCCTGTAGAGCTCTGTAACCCAGCTAAGCTTGAGAGATGAGAAGCAGGAGTTCTACCCCACTCATTCTATAGTCTACAGCAGGGCTGGATTGACATGGGTAAAAATGCCTGGATCACAGACTGATAGGAATGGCAAGGTGGGTTGTTATTAATATTATGCAAATTTATGTTAATTAGTAATTAATTGGGTACATAAAGATGTTTTATATCGTTTATTTTGTCACATTGTTGTGATATGAGCACCAAAATACCACCACATCCAATGAATGTTGCTCACAGTTGCTAGACATTTTCTGGCCATTTCAGACAACAACATGATATCGTAACTTAAGTCAATGTTATACTTGTTATCAACAATAGCTACTTAAGAAGTTCCTTAGTCTAATCCTCTTACAAACTTAAAGGATGATATTGTACAGTCTAGATAGTAGATACTGACAAAAACTTCATATATTTTTAGTATGGTTTACCTTAGGTTTTGCGAGCACTTGTGTCAGAATCTTTCTACTAAGTTTCTAGAAACTTTTTGGGTTCTCCTTATCTGATCACAACTGTATACACACTCTGTATTGGCCTATATATTAACACTATTACTAAAACTGAATATTATAATAACATTACATTCACGTATACAGGTAGTTATAGGTGATTCAAAGAGAAATACCATTCATTCGCATGTTCACCTATCCACCATGTTGCCAGTGTAACCTTGATGCAAAGCTGGATGCCTTGATCCAAAGTTAGACCTCAGTTACCAACATTTACCTGAGGAGGCCTCTGCTAAGGAGCCTGTAGTTATATACCAAACAGTGAGAACACTCATGATATAGGTGATCTGTGGTTGTAAAAATATAGTGAATCATCGGTGATGTTTTTGTTACTTTTTTTGTGAAACCTAAATTTGGATCCCTGTATTCATTGTTCATCATAGCATAGGCTAGGAGGAAGGCAAGGAGAAAAAAATGATTAAAACTAGTAAGAACATATTTCTTGTATGAATGATTTGTCATAACTTTTTGTCATATAATCAATACCCATCAAAATGTGGAGCAACATTATTCTGCCTATGTTTGTAATACAAATAAATACAAAAATTATATATCAATCAACACTGTGAACATTTTGACATAACCACTCTCTTGATTTATAAATATTTTTTGTTTGTTATTTCAATAATCAGCCAAAATCCACCACTTCCTCCCCCCCCCCCCGAAAGAAAATATAACAAAATAGGGGGAAAAACCAAAACAACAAAACAAATACAAGACAATAAAGAAACATGTATACATCTGACTGTCCAGTCTATAAATAAACAAATTCTGACTCATACACAATTACACACCTTTACCCCACAAACAATACATGTGCCAGGTGATGTTATGACCAGGACTATTGCAAGTTTACTTTGTATTGTAAATACCATCATATCTTTAAAGTTTCATTGACACAATTCTTGCTAAATACCTAGTATAATTAATCAATTATAAAAAAAGTCATGTTTTTAGAAGTTATTGAGTAATATTCGTCTCAATTGGAGTCCCTGAAAAACTTATAAAAATAATACAAAATTCCCTCATTGTTATAAACAATCAATTAAGTCTGTTGTGATTGCAGAGGGTGTATATCACTTTTCATGCTTTTATATATAAACATCAATTAATGTTGACGTTGGCATTGAAAACCAGTCATTAAGATAAAATTTATCAGTTTAACATATTAGAAATATACACAGGATGTTTTATTATCTTTACACAAGAAAGCAATAAAGATAGGTAGATAGATAGATAGATAGCTAGATAGATAGATAGATAGATAGATAGATAGATAGATAGATAGATAGATAGATAGATGGATAGATAGATATATAGATAGATAGATAGATAGATAGATAGATAGATAGATAGATAGATAGATAGATACATTCATTCATTCATTCATTCATTCATTCATTCATTCAGAAATTAGCTATATCATTACTTAAATTACCAGAGAACGGAAGGGATATTTACGATAAGATGACAATTTGGGATATACCGTATAAAACAGGGTGAAGTTGGCAATCCGGGGTAAAGTTGGCAAGCTATTTTGACCCACTTAATGGCAGAAATTCCAACTTTTCCTCACTGACATGAATGGCAACTTTGCCAAAGATACCTGTATCAGTGAGAAAAGATGTCATTTCTGCCATTAAGTTGGTCACAAATTCACAATATCTTGCCAACTTTACCCATATTGACAACTTTGCCCCGTTTTACGGTAAAATATGTCCGTGTAAGTATTTCATGGAAAAAACCACGCTCTCTCTCAAATGAAACCCTCTGAAATCATAATGGGATAATGAATACCAAATAACTCCAGAAACCCCATAGACACAGGTAAACCTCTTACCTAGGGGTAGAACTGTATCTGTGCTCAGAGGGTTATTTTTATCGTGACAGTGTTGGTATGTGTATAAATGTTGCCTGTGAGTACTTCACAAGAGAAACTGACTCCAGTTCTGTGTACAAAGTACATGGTAGAGTTGAGATATAAATTTACAAGATATATATACATTACATATACTGGCATCTTCATAAACTCCTCAGCCTGATCATACTTTTTGAATTTTTGGAATTTAAATTTTGGAGTTGTAAATGCATAGTCAGCAGATAAAAATAAGGAGAAAGCTCGTTTACAATTTTAGAAGGCATTTAGAATATGAGTTTGAGCTCTCTGCTCTGTCATAAACACCCACAAATGCTCCAGTCCATCCTACTGTTGCTGTTCCTTGGGTTGATAATGTAGCATGAGCTTTTAACAGTGATTAGTTCCTCAAAATGGTAGCCCTTGGGCCTTGGCCCACTGATGGGCGATTCCGTAAACTCCGATTTACAGATTTGACACTTTAGCAGGTTGTGTTGTCCTACCATTACACCTCAGCTATTTCATTGCTAAACAGGGATGAGGCCAGGTAATAGGGGTACCAGACAAGCCATCAACCAAAGTTCCAAGTGCAACAGAAGCTGAGCTACGTCAAAATGTCATCGTGTCGGATGTACATCGTGTGAGTATGTCTGACACGATGACGTTTTGCCTTGTAAGTTGTTGAAGTTCTCCAAGTTTTCAATTCATTCATAGAATAAATGCATGTATTCTGTGTTCTAATCAAGAAAGTACCGGTATCTCTGGAACAAAACTGATTACTTCTGAAGGCTAGACTTACAGGCCACATCCCTCAGGGGTTTGTCCAGGTATAGACTTGGACAAGACAGAGCATTGCATATTTGTCGCATGTTACGCCACCCGAACCCCCCGGGGGCCCCCCCCCCCCGGCCCCTCAGGCATTGAAGATTCAAGATCCGCCACTGAGGAGGTTGTTTCTATTTTCAAAGGAATTGGTCAAAAGCTAAATTTCCGTTCGTGCACATTCCTAAATTTGTTGTTCATATCTTATTGTGAAATGATCAATTAAGCAGATGACAGAATGCATTTGCATGTTAGTTGATCTAACATTGTCGATGGCTCGTTGGACAGACTGCTTTCCCACAGTGAAGAGGATTACCTGGATGAGTGAAAATCTTCGCACCAAGAAAATAGAGTCTCCCAAATAGCTTAAACGAGTAAAGATAAAAACTTGGTTCTCTTCTTAGTCAAAAATCTCAACTTATGAGATCCAAACAGACTGTATATGAGATCCAAACTGAAAAACTGTGCACCAAAAGAATGCTGAGTTAGCATGAATGAGGTTGCAGGTGCTCAGCTGAAATTAGATGTTGCTCAATGTTTTATGTGTAGTTGGTTTTTAACTGTCAGAGTAGTACATATTTTCTGGCTAATTTTTGCACCACAGTTGAGTTGGCTAAGTACTTTCACCAGCAATAGAAGCAACATTTGATATTTTGAGGCAATACGGTGAATCAATCTTGTTTTTGCCAGATGGATAGAACCACCCCATGTTGACCTATTCCCAGTCAAGATGGAACCACCCACACCAAGATGGAAGACACATGGAGGTGCAGTGGTCAATAAAATGAAGATATAAAATGAGATCACTTTGATTTTTCATCAAATTAAGATTTACTAACCTTGAAACTTGATTGAATAATGCAGTAAAGTTTATGGAGATCTGGATATTCAAGCAATATAACTTACCTGAAGAGCCAAAGTCAACAATTAAAAAATATCTTATTTTACCTTACAGGATGACCATTTAGTGTACCTGACAGAAATGGTTTTATGTACTGTTATGAAATCCTAGTCGTTCTCCATTGTCCCTCTTTGAAAAGTTCATCTAAAATTTCAGTAAGCATTTTGAATTTTAGTTGCACACCATACAGGTATAAAGGCTTACAGTCTATACCTGCCACCTGGATTGAAACTGAAGCATGAGTATAATCCTACAAGTGGACCGCTGTTACATTGCCACTTTTTTACCAGCCTTGTCAGATCAGAACATATGCTGTCATGTGTTGCCAACTAGTGAATAACTGTGCTAATCCGCGAGATCCTGCGAGCAGTCCACATCATTTCATTCTGAGGAACTCACACAATTTTGTCTGGAAGAATCCAGGGCTGTTACTGAGTATGCTGATGGCCTTGTCTACTTCCTTAGAGCATGTGATTGCCGAGTCTGACTCTGGTATACATCAATGTTGAATAGAAATTTTGTGAATGTGCAATGAATTTGGAACTATTTCTTGGGACAGCAATGCTGTAGCATAAAAAATCAAATTTTGTGCCAGGTGGCAGCAGCATGCAGTTCTCATTTTCACCATAATCCATTGAGTATTCAACAGTGAGATGTTTCTGAAAATGTACTCATTGGTAGTAAGCTGTAGAAATTATAATTGGGTCAGACCATGTCTGCCCAGCAGAAGATGTTAAGTCGTCTAGAAGGCGCTGATTTATAGGGAAATTCAGGTGTATTCGAAGTGCAGTACACCAAATTTATGATCAAGAATTTACGGCAGCTTTGTTAGTCCAGACATACTTGATATTTAGCTTCTTGGAACTTCTCGAGGCACTTCTTTTTTTTGGTCACTTAGGAGGATGAAAGAAAAACTGCAGTGTCAATTTTTTTGTATCATCAATTTATTATCGTTTTCATAGCTATGTGTTTTTCCAGTTAGTACTTCGTTTTCTCTCAAGACTCTGATGTCACAGGTTGAAGATTAGACCAATCACACTCACAGGTTCCCGATGAAGTCACAGTTTAACAGCAAAAGGAAGTTTTAAAAAAATACACAGCTGTGAAAATGATAATTTTTTTTTTTCTTACACAGGGAGAAAATCTGTTGGGTCAGTCGATCTGGGAAGTTAAAAAATAAATATGTCTGGCCTTAGATGCGCAATCACAGCACAATTAATACACTTGTAGCAAGGTGCAACGATGTAGCAGCACTGTACATGCTGTACATGACTTCCTGTTTGATCAAAACATGGGCTTGGAGAAAGCACATGTTTCAGAAAAAGTCAATTCATATAAAATCAAATTGCTGTCAGCTATCGAAAACCACTTAGAAGTTAGAACTGTGTTTGTAGTCACTTTTGACAAAAACCTATGCCAAGTGTAACCTTGAAACAACTTTGACATTCGACTAGGCCTAACAGCCTCCAAAGTTTGAATCTGAGTTGGCAATAAATTCTGTGTTGTCATGGTCATAGGAGAATTTCTCTTACCTCCTTTTGAAAATTGGTATCCTATGATTTGTTCTGTTAGCCATTCCAAATAATAGATATCCCATGCAATATAGATATATAGTCCATGAACAATCCCATGTGGATAATCGGATGCTCAAAAGTTCCAATCACAAATTCTTGGGAAAAACTCCTGGCTCTGTCATGTAGCCTTATGATCTGACAGTGTTTTAAGGGGCCCTGTCACAAAATAGCAAGCTGGATTATCTTGTTTTGCATTGACTGTTGTAACAACCTGTTTCGAACCTCAATTCAGTGGAGTGCGCCAATGCAACTGTGAATTCCATATGTGTGGTTGTGTGACCATACTGTAGATTTACAACACAAAACAATACAGGCATACAACACAACAGAGAAACAGAAAATAATTAGGGCCTATATAATCAATCAATCATCATTTCATCATTTTCAGGAGATCTAACCTCAAACTTTCTGATTCTTAGTAACTCTTGCTGCATGTGTACAGTTATAATAACACACAAAACCTATTAACCAGTTAACTTATTACATAGCAGTACACCACTTTGGCATTTGGAGAAAATGGTTATCCTTGAAACAAGAGGGGAGGGGGGTACAGCTTGGACAGAGGCAAAGAACTGTAGGTATTTCTTTGGCATGCCTACGCCTCTTCTAAATGTTACACTTTTGTGTAACTTCGTAAAGAGGAAAATAAAAATATATTTCTATCGAGAGAGTTTGAATATATAGCAACAGTGAAGCCAGTGAAAAGCGGAGCTCATGAAATATCTGCGAGATGTCGGCAGAATATTCCTTTAAAATATTTAATGGGTAGGTAGAAATATTTCGGTCATGTAATAATAGTAATAGTAATGTTTATTGATTTTAAGTGCATTCCATCAGATGATCTCAACACAATGTACATACCGGCTGAAAATTAAAAACATTCGAAAGTTTAAGAACAATTTAAGAATAGAATCAAACAAAATATAAAATTAAATTAAATATGAAGTGCAGCGAACAAATGAGCTTTAAGCTTGGATTTAAATTGGAAGAAGATACTGTCGCTCTTTAACAAACTGTCTTAAAGCAGTTTGCAGATGGGCAGTCAAAACTGTTTCAAAATTAACTTTCAACCTCGTCGTGTAATGTCACTGGCTTAAAAATGTTTTGCTTGTGTCAGTTTTAAGGTTAATCAGTTGACTCAGCACTTATCATATCTGCAAGCATAGGTGACAATAAACAAACTAATAAAATTAAAAACTGTTGAGATGATGTCATAAAAACTCATAATGCATGGTTAGGGTAGACTGTAATCACATGCACAATACACAATTGTATATGAAGTTTATACGATTTTAACTTTTCATACCATAACAATACAACTACCCTTTGACTGTTTCTTTCACAAAGCATGGTTGCTGGCAAAGATCCAGTCCACTGCTTTGAATGAAAATGTTTGGAAATCATGAGACAAAAAGAAAGTTTTGAAACTTTAGCATAAACTTTGCCTGTGAAAGGGATGATTTTACTCATCAGAAGTTTGATGATATTCAATCTCCTTATGCCATTTAGTGCATTTTAAATTGTGGTCAGAAAAGTGTCCAAAAAGAATGCTCTCTCACTTATTCACGTGCCCATACAAAGCCATTTTTTTTGCTTTGTGATATCAAAAATGCTCTTTGTATTTATTCTGGTACTTTATGGAGATTTATTAACTAGGACAACAATATAATTTACAATTTCATAAAAGCTGTGTAACACTTAACAAAATGTCTTGTCCATGCCACAAGTGGCCCCCTCTATACTGGCAATGTATGTGAGCTACAATGTATACATCCTCCATGATAAAAAATAGTTCCAACTTATTGTTTATTCCACTCACCCTCTTATCAGGTGTATATCTTGTATGATTTGTTTAATGTTTATTGCTTGAAATGTGCTGCTGGATATGACATGCACAGAATAAACAAATACACACTCTGACAAATCATATATAATCATTCTAAAAGGTCAAGCTGAAAGTTCATTTTCAGTTGTGTTGACGCCATTTTGCAAACTCGAAGAAATCTAATATGAAAGTTGCATACTGGAATTGATCCATCCTAGTCAGAACCATGTATCACATAATGTTACCGCAATTAATTAATTATCTTTAAACTTTCACCCTAATACAAAAAATGTGAATACAAATGTCTACTATATAATAATAAATCAAATTTTAATGAAAAAAAATAATATATGGACCATTTTCATAACATTAAGGTAAGAGTTACACTCATCAGAAGTCTGGAGTTGTAGTTTGTCTGCCAGCCTGAACAGCTATTTCTACCTCTAGTCGAAGTTACCCCTTCTATTTTTAGCACTGTGCTTGTCTTGGCTCAACACAGACACCATGTAATGTTTCTTGGGTGGGGTATATAGAGCACAGTAAATATCTAAATTCATAAATAAATCACTAATATTATGAGGAATGTGATATCAAATGTAGCATTGATGTTTGTGGCTGCAGTTTGGTGTGTCTAATACAGCCAAAATATATTGGAATAATTCATGTGTACATTTTCATATGTTGTTGGTTTTTAACTGTCAGAATAGTACATCTTTCTTGCGAATTTTTGCACCACAGTTGAGTTGGCTAAGTACTTTCACCAGCAATAGAAGCAACATTTGATATTTCAGGGCAATACGGTGAATAAATTTTGTTTTTGCCAGATGAATGGAACCACACCAAGATGAGAGATACATGGAAGTGCAGTGGTAAATGAAGTGAAGATGCATAATGAGATCACATTCGATTTTTCGTTAGATTATGATTTACTAACCTTGGAACTTGATTGAATTTGGAACTTGATTGAATAACGCAATGAAAGTTCTGCATATTTAGACATTTGAGAAATATGACTACCTGAAGAGCCAAAGTCAAAAATCTAAAATCTTTTATTTTCCCATGCAGGATGGCCAATTTAGTGTATCTGTTAGAAATGGTTTTATGTACTGTTATGAAAGCCAAGTAATTCTCCATATTCTTCTCTCACATAGTTTCAAAAATAATTTTCAAATTGGCCTTGTGATGTCTTTCATTTAAATATGGTCAATTTGGGTTATTATCTACAAATCAAATCAAAATTGATCTATCCTAAGTTTGGAAAAAACAACCAACATTAACTACCCCAAGTATACTACAAAGCTATTTAAACTGAGTCAAATCTACATTCACTTATATATACAGGAGACTCCATGAATTTATGAATGCTCAGAAGAATATATTATCAGTATTAGTCCATCATTTGTCATAAGTTCGTAATAAATCATCCATTATCTGCTTAAATATCTATACCTGACAAATGGAAAGTGAAAGTTGTTCAAGTTTATCACACTCTGTGTGATGTATGAATTCAATTTATGTACACATATAATTTTAGTACATTGATATGTCTTGATATTTTCTGAAGTTTTGCATTAAGTTTGTGATTCTCTTGAACATACCCGAAAGTCACCCAGATGATGCCAATTCAGGCAATCTTAACGCAAAAGGTTCTTGATGGTATATTTTAAGAACTCACAGTCGAAAAGAAGGTTCTAAATTTTGTTAAGGGTTCAACAGAATTGAAGACTTTCAATACTGGTGGGAGGGCCCTATGATTGAACCCTATGCTCCCAAATTTGAGAGAAAGGGGTTCCATTGTGGGAGTTCAGTGCAGCTGGATAATCTAAGTGTTGTTTTTGTTTGTTGTTGGAACCTTTTTAAAAGTTGAATAATGATTATTGAACATTTTAGGGTTCCTTATCTATACCAGCTTATAGAAAACCTTTTTGAGAAGAGTGTGGTTTGCAAATCACACTTCTGCCCACTCTCACAACTTTGGAGTCGCTAAGGTGGCAAGTACAAGGGTATAGGCAAACTGTGTCCTCTTGGAGGAAATCTTTCCTGTTCTGGTTCCAGGTGACCCTAGGGCATGTTCAGAAAAAACATGTGTCATTGACTGGTGTCACTCGTCTGACCTGTTTTAAACTTTCTGAAGACGCTCTATTTGTCACTTTAAAGCAGTGAAATCAAAACTTCGCCAAGCCATCCGGACATCTCTTGTGTCTACATAGTAGAGATCTGCGCGGGCACCTTTTTCTTGCCCGCGACCGCCCCGCGCCCGCACTATTCTGCCCGCATCCGCCCCGCGCCCGCAGTCTCTACCCGCACCCGCAGCATGCTGCCCGCGCCCGCAGGATAATCTGCCCGCGCCCACCCCGCGCCCGCATGCGGGCTACAGTGGGTACCCGCGCCCGCAGGTAACTGCCCGCATTACAACCCTGGATAATCTTAATTCATAAAAATATTTTAAAAACAATTATCCAGATTTATTGACTTAATCTCTATAAATGCATATGTCAGTAAAGGACACATTACACATATTGAGATATTGCTACATCATTATTTATGATGAAATAGCATACAAGACCAGTTTATACAATCGAAATTCACTAATGACACCATAATCAATTGGTTCAAAAAATAATTATGTCATAACTGTTCATTCACATTCTGTACATAGATACCCAATTATTAAGTTTTATCATGAAAAGGAAATAGTTTAAAAACTGATTTGTATCTCAATGGCTATGTAGAAACTATAATTACAAGAGATAAAGATTTTAAAATGGGTGCAAATAGCCCTTTGTTTTATGACCTCCTGGGGTGAGCTGGGAGATACCAGTATATGGTACAATACCATTATCATTATGTTACATAATTCCACATTTTGGCTAATTAATGAATGCATTTAATGATGTGTAGTGCTATCTTTCTGCATTAATCTTCTGTATCTAATTAGTTAAGTTTGTCAAAATAAGTTTTTTTACTGAGTGCCTTACTTGAAGTTATTTGAATAATGGAAACAGGCTTAAATTGATAACAATAGATTGCCTACCAGGATCATACTGTTTCATACATATTAATATCAAAAATCGGTGATCAGATGGCAGACTTGATACACAAATATTAAACTGCTACTGAGTGAAAGTTAATGAAGTAGTATACAATACATTACAGTCTAAAACTGGCCAAACAATGCGGGCAGGCAGTGAAAGTGCCCGCGCATTACTGCCCGCACCCGCAAACCACCCGCAAGGGCCTGCCCGCACCCGCCCCGCGCCCGCAATCTTCTACCCGCGCCCACCCCGCGCCCGCACTGACTGACCGCGGGTACCCGCGGGCACCTTGCGGGTGCGGGTACCCGCTGCCCGCGCGGGCATACCCGCCCCGCGCAGTTCTCTACTACATAGGCATACGAGACGGCTGTTTCATCGGGGGGCTGTCGCTATTTCTCCCTGAAATTTTAACATGTTACGGATGTGACCAGGGCAGCAGATCTGGCCTGATATTGCTCAGGATTTGTCCTGATTTGCCATTGGCCCTGATATAAGGTGACCCTCCGTGTGTCTTACCTTACCTTCTTACCTTTTTTTTTCTTACTAATGCATTTGTTCTCTTTTCTTGCAGTTGTCCAAGGACCCCAGCTTGGAAGAGAAGCCTCCGGTCCTGGATGACCAAGATGGCCACTTGCTCTATAGGGAGGGAGAGGTCTTGCAGGGAAGATGTGAGTCTTTAGAAATAAACTTCTCAGATTAAAAATATTGATTATTCTTTCTTATTCATGCATAAATAAAAGTTCAGTTTACAATTTATCAGCTTGAAATCATAAAACAAGAATATTTGTTGTGGAAACATATCAGAATTGTTGACGGAATCTCAATATGCCAGAGACATAGATTTTGTGTAAATTATGGCAGATTAACGTTTAGTCCATCATTATTGCTAGTATTGGTAGTTATGGTGTACCTATACCTCATACCTATGAGAATATTCACCAACCTTGCAAAGTTGCAAGGAGAAAGACACTTTTTCAACACTGAACTGCTAAGTAACCTAAACTTTTCTTTCGACTTCCGTTTTCAGATAAGATAGTGCGAACGCTGGGCGAAGGCACTTTTGGAAAAGTAGTACAATGTGAGGATCTCCAAACGTAAGTGTAACATCTCTTCTTTATTTTCCTTCCATAGAATTGGAATGTGTACGCAGCATTGTTCAGTCCCATTGGTGCTCCTGTATACTGAAAAAGCAGAAGTAAAGTAAAATTATATTTAGAGGTTGTGATTACAGTAAAACCAAGTAACACAAGCTATAAAGCTTTTGACGGACAACTCTTTTTACCAGTAGACACTACAGGGTGGGCAACTACATGTTCCTCCTTCTCTATTGCCTATTACCATGCCATTGGCTCGGAAAAGGAAAAACTGTCAAATGAACAGTGAATCGTCGATATGAATGGATGATTACTTCCTGTATTTATGTACTCAACACCATCAATCGGTTATTAAGCATGGAGACAAAGGATGATTGATTCAAACTGCAATCCAACATCTAGGTGGTCCACCTGACTCTGCCATAGCTTGAATCGAACTCACACCCTGATTGGACGCCCCTCTGCAGTGATTTGGAGAATCGCCAGATAATTCCCCACCTTGTAGTGTCTACTTGAAAGAACGGTTAGCACCAGTGGTACAACGGAGATCTAAGCCAGAATTGTATACAATCATAATGACGGTGAAACACACATGCATAAGGTTCTAAAGTCTACATTTGGCCAAAATAAGTAATTTGTGATACTGATGGCTACCAATACAAAATTTTGCATGTCAAAAGTACTAAGAACAAGAAATTTGTTGATGTTACACCAAACCTAACACCAATACATCACACTGTGGTGAATATTTTTACATATTAAACACTTCATTCACTTTCAAGTTTTATTCTCACTGTATGTTGTAACACTGTTGTATCTATTTAGTCCAAATGAAGTTTATGAACCTGAACAAAATAGCACAGAAAACGATGAAAATAGTGAGGAACAAAATGCCGCAAAAGCGCCCGACAAAAAATGCTTATTTGGGTGAGTGGTCGGTTGATACTTTTGGTTAATGACCATTTGCTGTGAAACTACTGACCTTTGTCCATTGTGTCGAATTGTTGTGTACAGCATGATCAAATCTACTTAACGTACTAATTCATAATGTCTTCAAAATACTGTGGTTGGCTTATGAAGCCAAGCGCATGGCTGTCTCGGACAGCATCGCAACGTTTTACTGATAATTCATTTCATTGTGAAAGATATAGGGCCTGTTGTGTCATCATTGATCAGTGTTGATGTCCTTAAACACCCGAATGTAAGCACTCGAAATTCCTCAGCTGTAAGATTGTTTTCATTGGTGGACCAATGGTGGTGACACGACATGTATACTATATGATCAAATGGTAATTATCAGTTAGTTGATGTTTTAGGGTATGCAGTTTTAAAAAGTTTTTCTTTGGTTTGTAACTTCTATACAAGAAAATGTGTTGAAAGTGACTGTTTAAGATACCATCAGTAGACAGTGCAGACATCTTTTTCTAATTAGTGGTGCAGGTTGCACAGAAGTACTTACTTTTGAACCTGCTGCAGTAATTAACACAGGCATACACCATGACAAAGGGCTGAAGGATAAGCAGGTGCTCACATCACATTCACATTTGCTGTATAGAACTATGGGCTGACTGGGACTTGGAAGAAGATCTGGCTTTCCTTCCAACATTTTTGCATATGGAAAGTTTGAAATGAAGCAAAGCAATTGTTCAAAGCTAAAATTAGCAAGAGCCTCCATTTTTAAATATTTCTTTACAACCATAGCAGTTTATTCTGAAAACAATAATTTTGATGTTTGCTTAGATTTGGAGCTTGATGCAAGATAGGCAAGCATGATGTCATGCTCTCAACTTCATGTTACAGCTTAGGCAAATGACCAATCACTAGCTGCCCTCCCATGACATCATGATCCTGAGTTAAAACTGATGGTAGTTTCTTATTCTATGAATCAATGTTATGCAGATTGAAACCAATTTGCTGATTTGTTATAGTGTTGTGATTTTGTGCCAGTTTTACCTTTGTAAAATAAACTCAAATTTGTCTGAATCGTGTTTTAGCTAGCTACTAATCCTAATCCAAATGCGACATGTGTCAGTTCCTGTTGGTAAACTGCCTTAACACCAATTATTATTCATGAAAAAAAAGATAATCTGAAAATAGGTGAAACCATCAAGAAACAAAATTATAAATTTGAGTTGTTGAATTTGTTTTAATGTTTCAAAAATATGTGTAGGCCAAAAGGTCCCCTCACCTTACAGTAAAAATGAATTGGAAGGGTCCTTCTGGATGGTTGTTGAGAGAGGTTTTAGTCTACTTTCTCTACAAAAGATAATCAGATGTATCTCTAGGGAATGGAAAAAATTGAAAAAAAAAACTTCTTAAAAAATTATTACATTTTGCACCTACTTCTTACTCTTGAAATTGAAATGATATCTATGAAAGTAGTCTAGTTTCACAGATATCATTTCTATCATCTTGATTTTCAAGGTAACTCACCAATTTATTTGAATTTTACTTCTCAATAAAACATGGTTAACCCAGTTCAAACAATTATACAGCTGAGTCAGCAAGTTTTATAGCAATCTTCAAGACTCAAGATCTATCAATCCATAGGCTATCTGCCAATTTCAGCTAAAACATCTAAAGTTACCCAAGTCAGTCTACTATTACTATTTGCTATGACGTCATAAGTTCTATACCTTCCACCCTCCTTCATTCTTTCTCCTACGTAATTTTTCACCCTGTTTACCTATCTAAAACAGCATCTTTCAGTAACTCCAAGTATATATAGGTGAGTCTTGAAGCTCAGGAAGATTTAACAAAGAAAGAAAGGTTTGAGTAGGTGGTTTACTGGAGAAAAGAATTAGAGGATGGTCTTATGAAATTTTATGGGCCTATTCATTGTGCCTTAGTGGTAAAAGTCATCCTAATACTTCAAATAAAAATAGTTTTGCTAAGCGATGTTTTTGCACAGTTGGTAAAAGTCATTAAAAATTGTTTTACTTAGTGGTGTTTTGCAACTGTTTATTTAAAATGCATTTTTTCATCTCAAAACAGATGTTGTAAACTATACTTGTATCTGCATCTTGAAGTCCCAAACTTGTGTTGAAACAATTCTAACATCATATGTCACACCTTGTGTTGCTGAAATTACTAACCCCAGATTGAGGTGTGATAAACCAAGCAACACTTTTCACTAAAATTGCTGTGAATCCAATGCATCGAATTCTGGTTGTGAATGTCTTAATGTTATTCATAATTGCCAGCCAGGAATTGTTGAACTAACATCCCTCTTATCACAAAAAAACTATGTTGATTGCAGTGTTAATCTTGAAAGAAGACAAATACAAAAAAAATCAATTTAAAAGCACATAAAGAAGAGAAAACAAACTTATAAACAGAGGACACTAAATGGTCCTAGATGAATGTAGACCTGGTATCCATCTTTCAAATTAAAACATACCAGAGTTGAAAATTATTCAACACTAGACAACATGTTGTAATTGATACATCTGTATATAAGTTTATAACAATTATTATAACCACTAATATAAACTTCTGTTTTTCATTGCAGAAGGGGAAAACAAGTTGCCCTCAAAATCATCAAAAACATGGAAAAATACAGAGAAGCTGCGAAACTAGAAATAAATGTGCTGGAAACAATTATGGAAAAGGATCCCACTGGAGATAGGTAGGTAACAAGTATAATATCAGGCATGAGCCTCTTTAGATATTGCACCATAAGACAATAACCCACCCAGACAATCTACCCAGAAGAATTTCTACAAATATGTGTACTCAGATTATTAGGGCTTTGGAGTTGGGTAGTATGTGAACCTACTCCCAACTCCTTCGCCTTCCTGAAAATAAATCTTTAGGAGTCAGGAGTCACCAGATTAATTTTTGACTCCGACTCCACCTGAAAATTTCTGACTCCACTACCCCGGCTCCAAAGCCCTGCATATTATCATAATGCATTCTATTTGTGCACTGCACTTCACATCTTTTCTGTACACCCTGCTCTGCTGATGTGGTGACGTCATGAATTCAAGTGCTCGTGGATTTGACACACTTCCTTCACCTGAGATCCAAAAACTTGCTTGTTTTCTGATCAAGCTAACATGGGACCAAATTTATTAACATATTTTGCATCAACTCATTGTACATCTAAAGTCACCTATAGAGCCTATATTCCTTTGTCCCAAGGCCTGTGTCAGCTATTTCATTGTAGTGACCTTTGTCAGCTACTAGAACTATAGGACCCTGCAGTATCTCCACATTTGCAGAAAGCCCCAAAAAGGGCTTGTGGGTCGCTGTTTCATTATCCTTCTTTGCCCCCAGTTCCTTTCAAACCCTCTGAAGTCATTCATTTCTTTGTGATATGGTTATTTCCTTGCTGCCTTTGCTTTTCTGATACTTCCCAGGACAACTGACTATATATATTGAGATTCAGTTTGTTCAGGAACATAATATATGAAAAGCTTTCCAATACAGTCTGGTGCAATATTACTTGATATGATGCATGACAATTCATGTCATTTTAGTCATTTAAAACCCCATTAAAAAGTGACTAGAAAAGATACATAATATCTACATAGTCAATCTGTTTGGGACCCCAACAGCTTTCACCAGACAAGCAGTACCTAATTTTGTGACAGCCTGGCAGGATGTAATGTGTTTAATTTGAGATTCAGTTCAGTTTCAGATTGTTGAATTGTTTATGCTGACCATACCAGCTATTTACACTTGTTGCAATTGATGAATAAATGAAAATATTCAATTTTTGCCCGACTGGGGCATATTTAAATCTTAAGCACTTTACCACATAATGCTAACACTATTGAGGGTATGAAATCTGGCAAAAAAACCAGTCACAAAACATTGCTGAAAAAGCATGATGTCCACCAAAACTAATCACAAGACAGTGCTGATGCATGACATTCTGGCAAAACACAAGATACTGCTGATAGCTTGACAGCAGGCAAATCCAGTTGCAAAACATTGCTGAAAGCATGATATCCAGCAAAACCAGTCACAAGGCATTGCTTAGAGCATGAAAGCTGGTAAAACATGATGGCATGACATTGGGCAAAACCAGTCTCAAAACATGCTGAAAGGCATGATATCCTGCAAAACTAGTCACAACCCTATCAGCTTGCCTCGGCGGCCCAACTTCAGCCCAAAGCCAGTCCGAAGCTGCTGACATCGGACCGACGCCGGGCCGCCGAGGCATGCTGACAGGGAAGACATTGCTGAAAGTATGAAATTCTGGAAAAACCAGTCACCAGACATTGCTGATGGCATGACATTGGACAAAACCAGTCACAAAACATTTAAGCATGATATCCAGCAAAACTAGTCACAAGACTGTGCTGATGAATGACATTCTGGCAAAACCATTCACTAGACATTGCTGAGTTATGACATCTGGCAAAATCAGTCACCAGACATAGCTGAGAGTATGACATCTGGCCAAAACCAGTGAAAAGATATTTTTCTGGGAGCATCACAGCTGGCAAAACCAGTCACCAGACATTGCTGAGAGCATGACATCTGGAAAAATTACAAGACTTTTAACAAGACTTTCACAAATTCTCATACATCAGCTCATTACTACGTCCCTAATATGAAGTATAGTAGAACAAAGAGGGTGAAGCACAATATGCAAATTTCAATACTAATACGTTGCTTTGTCTTTCAGCTTAACTGTCAGGATGTACGACTGGTTCGACTACCATGGACACATTTGCATCTCCTTTGACGTTCTTGGCCTCAGTGTTTTTGACTTTTTAGTAAGTACAATTTATGCTGGTAGTTCATATAAATCTAGTAAATTACTCAATATAATGTTCAAAATCATTGAATTAATACTTGGTGTTAGATATGCCCAAATGTGCTTTAGTGATGTTCTGATGTCACTGCATTTAATCTAAAAATATTATATTACTATTGGATGAATATTATGAGACTGAAGACTGTCATCGTTGTATAAATGTATTGGTACCATATATGCCCAAATGGGTATTAGTGATGTTCTGATATCACTGCATTTAATAAAATAAAAAAAACACAAATTAAATGAGATATTGTCAGTAATTTCCCACTTTACAATGCTGCCAGTAAGTAAGTGAAACCGGTGAATCAGGCGGTGATGTTTTGCCATGGGGTCAATGATAAACACCATTTACTGCTTGGGAAGGCATAAATTCTCATATGTTGAGATCGAAACATATCGCGTCAAAAAGGGTGATAGTTGTGGTAAATGTTTCATGATTGTTTTAAAACCAAATTTCTATGATCTACAGGCAGTTACATATATGTCGAAGTCTTCCATAGATAAGCGAACTCCCCTTCTCATTGAAATGACAGTGGCCTTACATTTCACTTACTTATAAATCAAAGATTTTTTTTTTCCATATGAATCTCTGAGTACATAATATCAAAGCAAATTGACAACCATCCATATCAGACATACCTAAAATTTCCGCCTTTATGATGCAATATGTTTTCATCTCATCAGTTGAGAATCCTTGCTCCCACGAGCAGTTTGGTTGGGGATGTTTAGCATTGACCCAATGGTAAAACAGCACCTGTTTCACTTACTTATGAGCAGCACTGTTACAGCTTAACGTAAGACTAACACAACAATTTGCTCTTGCAGAAGGACAACAATTACAGCCCCTATCTCATGCCTCAAGTTCGACATATCTCTTGGCAGCTTTGTAGAGCTGTTAAATGTGAGTATCTGTCTAAATGGCAAGTTTCTTTATTGATTGAGATGCTGCAAAGTCGTCAAACACAAACACACTTGATTGATTGAGAGGATATTCTTTCCAGACAGAAACAGCTTTATATGTTGAGCATAATTGTAGAAAATTGAGTAAAATTACTGTTTCCAAATGTATGCGTTTTGACACAACACGAATAGGCTATTGTAATAACTGAAATATTTAAAAAGAGCATACGTTCCTACAGAATCTATCTAAGCCAATATTCACAAATGAAATGAGTAGTGTCTCTTTAGGTAGAGAAAAAAGCTCAAAAACGTTCTGCAGCGCTCGGAAGCGAGACTGCTCACATGTAGGCCTACAGATAAATGATATTCGAACATTGGCCTTTGTGACCACGTGTTTGGATCAAAAGCAAGGAGAAAGAAACCCAAATATTCACAGTTTTCAGGCCAAAGAAAGTTAATTTAGACAGAATGAAGATTCAAGTACATTCTTCAGTGCTCAACAGCAAGAATGCGCACATATGGATAAATTATAATTCGAATGTCAACCTTTAATTGTGGCTAGTGGCCACATGTAGGATAGATGCGATCGCTCTTTGTCACGAACAAAGAAAATTAATGGCGCCTTTTTAGACAGAACGAAAGCTCAAAAACATTCTACGGTGCTCGAGACTGTTCACGTGTGTGGATAAGTGATATTCGAACGTCAACCTTTGTGGCCACATGTAGGATAGATGAGCATCCTATTTGTTTATTGAAGGTGGGAAAAAAGTCATGCCTGAACTTAGGACTTCTGCCAGTACATTGCACTCCTAAGCACCCAAATAACCTGGCTGGCACCATTCCAAAATAATATGTAGTTACCATGGCAACAGACAGCATTGCTTAGCAACACATTCTATCTCCTTAGTGACTGTTCCCACATGCATGTTGCTCACAGATGATCTAAAGCCTTTGTCTGAACTTCAACCCAAATGAACCAATACAGTGATCGATGCTGCTGCCCACCAGTTTACAAGTAGACCTACTTTGCAATGTACCTGGAAGGAGGCACATACATACTTACCTGAACCGGCTAAAAAAAAGAAAGAAAAGTTTTCCAATTCTTGGAATGTAGTTGGTGGAAGCTGTCTCGCGTTGTTCCTTATCAACATTTTGGAAAGACCACAACGGTTATCTACACTCTAAAAAAGTTTTGCTAATGGATAAGGTACTCGTCTAATAACTGAGACGTTGCAGGTTCGAATGCCAACCATGGTATGGAGGAACTGAGCAGATCCTCCATAACTCTTGGCTTTACTTCACCCAGGACCCAGGTGTAAATGTTTGCTTGGCTACATGCGCCATAGGCACTATAGGCAGTGATGACAAGTGTAGAGTGACATTCATTGAAAGTCACAGACTATTCATATTCTGACCTCGACTCATGCGAAAGATTTCTGTGGTTATGGCACTTGGTCAGTTGACCAGATGGTTGGAAGGAAAATGGAGGTAATCTCGCGAATTATTTCCGGGATGCATCTCAAACTCATTGAGCATTTAGTGAAGAATTGGTTTCTTCAACATCAAAATCTCAAAATCGTCATAACTTATAAAGATGTAAATGTTTACTTAGGCTTATCAGTAGAAATTAGCCTACCTAGTAGAGCAGTATGTTGTAAATGTGAAAAACCAAAAGTTTTGTCATGTCATATCATTCTGGCAAGACATGTCAGCATACACATACTTTTTTTTGCCAGACCCAGAAATAGTAATTACAATGACATATATATTTATTTTGTATATTTCCCAGTTCTTCATGAGAACCAGTTGACCCACACTGACCTGAAGCCGGAGAACATCCTTTTCGTGAATTCTGAGTCTGAAGTTGTCAATGTCGTCCGGAAGGTAAAGGTGAATTTCCGTTTGTATGTTTTTCCATTTGCCGTCTGAATTTTCTATATGTATTGTCAACGTATATGTGGAAAATACAGAACACAAAGGGAAAAGCTGCAAGGGGAAATTTAAGTCGTAAGTCACAACATTCATTACGACCACAATTCATTACAGTTACGCCCGAAATTATTCATACCCAGAGGAAAACTAAGAGGTTTTCTATGTCTACCATTAAAAAAGTGTAGCACAAATCGGTCATGTAATGACTTCACATTCATTTGTGTAGTTGTGAAATGATTTAGAAAAAAGACACTTTTCGGTCTAGTTTAGAAATACTTGAATCGGTCTCAGGTTATGAATAATTTTGTGCCTAGCTGTAACAGCTGGTATGCTGCATGAGCACAATAATAAAGCTTTAGTACCGTCTTGTTTGGTTTGTCTCAAAATACTGAATGAATACTGCCTTGAAACTGTGTCAACGGACTTTACTGCTTTTATTTAAAAGTTACTGTAAAAAAAAGCCAACATTTCTTCAAAGTTATCTTTGCGAACAATTTAGATACAGCCCACAACGAGGACAAATGTAATTGTTAATTTTCATTTGAGGAGTGCAAAACGAATTTTAAACTGTAGTCTTATGAAGCACATCTTTGAGTTTTTAACTTGAAATCATGATTCAACAAAAACTTGTATAGATCTATCTAAACAAAACCTTTTATTTGGTAGATGGTTTCAAACTGTCAGTTTGCAAAGTTATCTTAGAGGCTGTAATTGTTGTTGGTGTCATTTCATCTCCTACAATTTCAGCCTCTGGGATCTGCATGTATCGAGAAAAAGGCCTCTCATTGTTACAAATCTTTTGTGCAAATTCGAACAGGAAGCTGAGAAGGTTATTTAGTAAAATCTAATCATAATAATAGCCATAGCAGAAATCTCATCTCACTCATAAGGCTTTTTTCTCTCAACCCATAACACCTTCAATTACACTCCTAAGCCAGTCAATTCATCTCAAATTCCCGATAGAGCAACTTTTACCTATCAAGATTCATTATTTCCATAGTTACACAAATTTTTTTTGAGAATTTTGGCAAAAAACGTTTTTTCACACATAGAAACATCCTATCTGTAGATTTCTCTGCAATAACAAGGGCTGTAATGCATTTAATATTAAAGGCCATTGAATTCTGCATGTTTTCATATGCTCACTAACCTTCTATGGCCAATATAACTACCCTGTTACCACATATTCCTATTGGGAGTTTCACAAAAAGCACATGTACCACACACAAATCTGGAACCTGTATATTTCTTTGCCACATCAACGCCAGTAATGCAGATCATCTTATAGACTGGCGGGATTTTTGAAATATGTGGATGGTACGAGCATTTTGGGGTAAAAGTCGGGAACCCATCTTTTTAGCATATTTCAGGTATGCCGATTCCGAAAAAACCGGTTCCCAAGCGATATTCCGGGTCCTTAACCTCCTAATTTGCATAACAAAATGGCCACCAAATTAGCAACTTTTTGGTCGTTTTAAAGCAGTAACCTTCAATATACTACTGTTTAGGAAAGCAAAAAAGGCAAACTAAGTGGCTCAATCCATGTTATGAAGACCAAGGAATACTCACACCATGTTAGAATCAATTATACAAGTTTGATGGTCATTGATATGCAAATTAGTAGCCGCCATTATACAAAAATGCATTTTCTTCAATAACTTCCTTACTAATCAAGCAAATTTAACAAATTAAAGTTCTATACCAATGTTTTAAGGGTCAATGAAGATGATGAAACCATCTATTAAGTCATAACACTCATCCAATATTAATAATGCAAGACTAATGGTCATTAATTTACCAATTTGTGATGAAATATTACAGAAAATAAGAAACTTCTTAGGCACCGTTCAGAATTTATGACTGGGGGGGGGTGGGAGTTTTGCCAGAACTTCCCGTCAAAAATTGATACCCCCCCCTTGAGATTCATGCGGATTTTTTTACCCCACCCCAAGGTTTCATGCCTATTTTTAGTACCCCCCCCTCGACATATAAATGAATACACACATATTTACTGTTATAATGGTCACGTGTACAGATTCGCGCCATTTCGCGGACTTTTGCATGTAAAAAAGCGCGGATAAAGTTAGTTTATGCAGGTTTTATCAAATTTTTTCTTTGTTAAAATTTATTACCCCCCCCTTGGAAGTGTTGTCAAAAATAAATACCCCCCCCCCTTGAAACACGTGTGAAAAGTTAGTACCCCCTCGGGCAAAACTCCACCCCCCCCCAGTCATAAATTCTGAACGGTCCCTTAGTGTATCTTCTCTGCTAATCCAGCAAACTTTACAATTAAAGTGCTTTATCAATATTTTGACAGTCAATGAAGATAATGAACTTATTTATAAAATGATAACACTAATAAAATATTAATTATGGAAAAATAATAGTCATTAGTATGCTAAATAGTGAAGAAATATTACATAGAAAAGTTTTTCACATCCTCTCTGCTAATCCAGCCTACTTTACATTTAAAACTTCAGTACCAAAGCTAAAAGAGTTAAGGGATATTGAATATATTTATAAAGTCATGACATTCATAAAATATTAATTATACAAGAATAATCGCCGTTTGTACATATATATATATATACTATTAAGCAAAATGTTTTTCTTAATATCTGCCTTACTATTCCAACAAATTTTGCAAATAAAACTTCCATACCACTGGCTCAAGGGTAAAAAACTCATTCATAAAGCCATAAACTCATAATACATTAATAATGCAAGAATAATAGTTATTTGTGTGATTATTAGCGATGCCATATTTGCGGAAAAAGGTGTCCCTTCAGAATTTTCAGGGACTCAATGCATGGTGGCACTTGCCGGCCTTGAAATTCAGCGAAGGTCCCATCATATCTTCCTGACTGGGTGTATCAAGATGATATCATATGCATTATTGGAAGATCCCTCAACTCAGAAATGAAGTCACCTTGCTACTCCCAATACGCCAAAATATTCTCAGGCAATACTGACACTCCTACTATAATAAAACTGCTACTTTCCCCTTATAACAGTGAAGCCTACACGAAGAGCAGACAGTGTATTAATTTTTTTAATAAAACAATTTGATGTGTGCATGGAACACTGGTAGTGAGAGAGAAAGGTAGGGATGGTCAGGAGATACTCTAATAGGACCACTTGATGGAGACAATTGTGCGTCAAGGGAGGAGGAGGGTACCAAGAGAAACTGGGAGCAAGCAGGGAAGGAGGAGTCATTTAGTTAGGAGTAGCCAGATAGTTATTGAAGAACCACTCTGGGGGAGGAGGCAAGAGCTAGTGGAAGCAGACAAAAGAGGGAAGAGCCGATGGGTAGGAGGCAATGCAGGGAGGAGGAAACCAATATCAGGAAGGAGCTAAGAAGTAGACAGTGAAAGGGGAACAGATGAGCTATTGAGTAGAGAGGCAGGAGTTAGGCAGGAGGCAGAAGTTAGGCAGGAGGCAGAGGAGAATGCAGATATCGTGGAGGAAAAGAAAGATGAGCAGAGAGGTAGGAAACACAATTTGACAAAGCAAAAGCTGTTGGAAAAACTTCGGATCGGGCTGAGTGGGAGAACACAGAAGTCAGAGAGAGGAGAGAATGGCTGTTGTGGAGGCAAGAGCTAGGAGGAGGCAGTCAGGTGGGAGACAGGAGCTATCAGGCAGAAGGGAAGAGCTGGGATGGAGGCGGAAAGGGAGATTATAGAGATTGGTGTCACTGGAAAGGATGGAGAATGCGATGAAGGAGGCAAGAGCTAGAGATGAGGCAAGATCTTGTGAGAGGAGGCAAGAGTTATTGAGAGGGAAGAGCCATGAAGAAGGCATAATATAATTGAGTTTTCAAATTTGTTTGCTGCATCTGATCCCACACAGAGTACCAAATAATAACAATTTGAATTGTTATGCCCTTCTTTATTTTACTCATAAACTTGATGACTGTTTAATTCGAAGCATTTAATATTTGTATGACATTCAAACTTTACTAATTTGGACACTACATAAAATGATAATACAGTGATTCTATGTCTTTTATGGGGGAATTGGAGCTTCAGACTGCTTAGAATGCATTTCGGGCCATGAGACACTGCTGAATAATTGGAGCTCCTGCCTAACTTCGCCTACCCCGAAACAATTCCAGCTACAGCCCTAATCTTCCTCGCTAATCCAGCAAACTTAATTATGTTTTGAATGAGTTCATGACCTGCATTGACCTTTGAAGTATTGCAGACTAACTTTGAAAAAAAAACTAAAATTGTTGGAGGACTTCATTTGCTTAAGTTTGCTTGATGCGTAGGAAAGGTATAAGAATACACTTTTTTTGCAGTTATATGACACTGCTAATTTACTGCTGACTGCAAGCCTTGCATAACTAATATCAGATGAATGTAAGGACTTTGTCAATGACTTCTTCATTGACCCTTAAAATATTGGCATATACATTTTATTTTGTAAAGTTTGCAGGATTAGCAGCATCGATATAACGAAATCTATTCTTCTGAAATATGTCATGCTAATTAGCATACTAATGACAATTGTTTTTCCATTATTAATATTTGATGAGAGTTATGACTTTATGAATAAGTTCATTATCTTCATAGACTTTAAAAACATTGGTATAGACCTTTAATTTGTAAAGATTCCTGGATTAGCAGAGACAACACTGTAAAGATTTTCTGTAATATTTCATCGCTAATTAACATACTAATGACCATAATTCTTGCATAATTAAATTAGATGAGTGTTATGACTTAATAGATGGTTTCATCATCTTCATTGACCCTTAAAACATGGGTATAGAACTTTAATTTGTTAAATTTGCTTGATTAGTAAGGAAGTTATTGAAGAAAAGGCATTTTTGTATAATGGCGGCTACTAATTTGCATATCAATGACCATCAAACTTGTATAATTGATTCTAACAAGGTGTGAGTATTCCTTGGTCTTCATAACATGGATTGAGCCACTTAGTTTGCCTTTTTTGCTTTCATAAACAGTAGTATATTGAAGGTTACTGCTTTAAAACGATAAAAAAATTGCTAATTTGGCGGCAATTTTGTTATGCAAATTAGGAGGTTAAGGACCCGGAATATCGCTTGGGAACCGGTTTTTTTGGAATCTGCATACCTGAAATATGCTAAAAAGATGGGTTCCCGACTTTTACCCCAAAATGCTCGTACCTCTCTAAATAAAGCCATTTTTCAAAAATCCCGCCAGTCTATTACAGGCCACTAAATTCCGCATCTTTTGCCACACTGATTGAACTTCTATGTCCAATATATATAACTACCCAGAAATTCAGTTGCGCAATGTATCTTGAAAAAACCATATTTTCCAACAACTCCAGTATCTCAGTGTTTCTAGTGCTGTACACCCCGCTGTAGTAGTTCCAAACGATCCACATTACTTCATCTTACTGAAAGCTGACTGGAACCTGCAAATAGGAGCAGCCTTCACATTACTCGAACCTGGGAAGAACCTGGAACTCGGCGCATTTTTGAAAAGCAAGAAACCCTAACGGGTGAACAGCTAGTATATAAATAATACTGTTCTGTTATGAAACCAGTTGGCAGAATAGAAAGCATGGACACTAAAATAATATCATTTTGTCATAGCATGATGATATTTCTTTCATTCTTCCATCATGATTCTCGATGGTCATCCCAGCTTCAAAACTGATGCAAAAAACATATAAAGTGAACTTTGTACCTTGGACAAATATTTCATACATAATTGTGTTCATTTTGAAGCAGTTTGGCACCAGATCCGTTAGTGGAGGTATCACAAAACAAATGAAAATTTGGTTATATTTATGTCTGCACATTTTGAAATGGATCGGCACCAGTTTCGTAAGCGGAGGCATCACTATAAATGTGAAAATGTATTTTATACCAGTAAATATGTTTACACATTAATATGTCAATTTTACCTTTATTCAATAACAATTATTGACGTATTCTTAATACCTGGACTTGCAGAAAGACTTCCGCAGAGTGAAGAACGCTTCCGTCCGGCTGATTGACTTCGGTTCAGCCACCTTCGACCATGAACACCACAGCACCATTGTGTCCACCAGACATTACAGGTCGCCTGAAGTCATTCTGGGTAAATATTCAGAGGAATTTATGGTAAACTAGCATACCTGAGTCTCTGGATGGGGGGATGGGAGGGGGGTATGGGGGCAGGGAATTCAAAAGTAAAATGCCTCGTAATATTAATAGAATGTCCAAGGGACAGGGAATTCAAAAGTAAAATGGCTAAGAGACAGGGAATTCAAAAGTTTTAAAATGGCAAAGGGACAGTGAAGACAAAAGTAAAACGGCCAAGGGACAGGGACGAAAAAAGTAAAATGGCCAAGGGAAAGGGAATTCAAAAGTGAAATGGCCAAGAGACAGTGAAGTCAAAAGTGAAATGGCCAAGAGACAGGGGAATTCAAAAGTAAAATGGCCCAGGGACAGTGAATTCAAAAGTTAAATGGCCAAGGGACAGGGGGATTCACTATTGATGTATTAGATAATCACTATCTTCAGGAATAATCACACAAAAAATTGACACAACGATTGATATATCATTCTGTAAAACCCACCCCCATCCAAAGCTTTGTACAAGGGACGGAATAAAAGATGATTATATCTGTCACCTTCAAATTCCCTGTATATATATAAAAAAAAAACACACAAAAACTGATAAAGGTGTTTCTCTTGTCTTGGCTAGGTCTTCTCAACACCCAATGATTGCAAGACTGAGAACTATTTCTTCGTAAAAATGAGTTATTTTTAAATATCTTTTTTTACATTTCAGAACTGGGCTGGTCACAACCCTGCGATGTGTGGAGTATAGGATGCATTATGTTTGAACTCTACACCGGGTTTACCTTGTTCCAGGTAAAGAACAACTTTCTTTTACTTGGAAAATAAATATATGTCAAACATGACACATTTATCGAAAAACACAAAATACAACAATTTTTTTTTTAATTAAAAAAATCAAAAGAGTAATTAAATTGTGATAAGATATCAATGCTGACTGAGTAATGACAACATATACAACAACCTCTTCAATTTCAATAAACCATTTTACCTTGTGGAGTTGCCTTGCATCTATGGATTTTTCATATCAATTAAAAAGTTTGTCATTTTGGTAGAGCATATAAATGCTATTTTCAGGGAATAGGTCCATACTTTATAGTTTGCAGATCATCGATAAAGTACACCAATGACTACTGGGTTTCCGTCAGATAAAAAAGCTAGTGAAAGACTTTTATAGTGTCCTTCACTCCAGACTACGACTTGGATGTAACCATAAACAAGAAAATAATAAAAGCCCAAAGGTATGATGCCTTGACAATGTTGAATGAAAAAAAAAACTAAACAAATTAATTTAATTTCAGACGCACGATAACCGGGAGCATCTTGCCATGATGGAGAGGATTCTGGGAGGAATTCCATATCGCATGGCCAAAAAGTCAAAGTAAGTGTTTCCTCGCATTTCTGTTATATCAAATAAATACATTTATTTAAATATTTAGAGCAGTTTATGAGGTCAAATTTATTTATAAGTTGCCAACAAATTGTCGTTAAGTCATCAAAAATTTTTTTTAATTTTGAACACAAACAGATTTTATGCACTTGTTAAAAGTTTGATGCAGAGTTTAATGCTCTGTGTGCTTATTTCATGATTTTGTCATGGTTATGTTCTTTGTCATTTTATATTAATTCAAATTATTTAATTATGTCAGTTTATTTAGAATAGTTCTGAAACATGCCGCAGGATAGGAATGGTGAGGGAAATAATGACTGCGAAAATATCTTATGATTGCGAAAAAGATATCTTATGACTTACTGACATTTAAACATAGAAATAGGCCAAATATTTGGACCGTCTTTCTTCTTAAAATTAACATTCAGAAATTGTTTTGGATCGAAATATTTTTTGGACTAATAATTCCAAAAAAGTAACTAATATTGTGTAAGAAAAATTCTAAGGCAAGATATGTGGTCAAACTTCCGACTACTATGTGAGGCAAATCACTTTCAAAAATCTCAATTTACAAAATTAGTTGGCCTACAATTTGCCGTTGTGAAATAGGTGGTCAATTTGGTTATTTTTACCATCGCACAGCTTGGAAAATCATTTTTGAAAATCTGATTTTATACAATTTGTATTAAAAAAGGAACGGCTATTTTTGGCACGGCCGACTGGAATGGGACCATCACAGTACCGCTGGACAATATGTCCGTGAGAACTGTAAACCACTTTTTGTAAGTGAAGAGAAAAAAAATTGGTTTTGGTTGCCATGGTTTCTTGTGCATGGTGTGATCCCCTTTAAGATATTGTTTTTGTTTTGTTGGTTTTGTGCTAACATAAGGGAAATGTTTTGCAATTAAGAAAACAAAACAGTCAATGTTTAAGTTTAACTCCCATTTTAGGTTCATAATTAAGCCATGACAGGGTGCTGCTCTAGGCTGTTACAAAGTTTGAAGTTGTACCAATATTCAATACACACTCTAAAAAATATCGGGACAAAATTGGTTTTTTAGATTCAAAATGGTTTTTTGAAAAACCAAATTTCAATGCAAAACCAACATGGATTTTTTAATAAATCCATGTTGGTTTTTTGCATTGAAACAAATTTCACTGTGAAATGTCATTCTCCTTCCCTGTAAATTATGAAATGACTGCACTCTAAAAAATTTCAGACAAAATTGGTTTCAAACAAATCTATCATGGATTTTTTTTAAAAATCCATGTTGGTTTTTTGCATTGAAATTTGGTTTTTCAAAAAACCATTTTGAATCTAAAAAACCAATTTTGTCTGAATTTTTTTAGAATGCAGTCATTTCATAATTTACAGGGAAGGAGAATACCATTTCATGGTGAAATTTGCTCTTTGTGAGTCATGATCACCAATGATGAGTCATGATTATACCAGGGAGGTGTAGCAGACTGATTATACCTTTAGCGTGGGAACCACAGAGGGCGTTCAATAAGTAAAAAGTCAAGATCAGGACGAGGCTAAGCCACTTTTCGATTTACCCTGTTTTTTTTTCAAAATCTTTTCATTTGTTAGTCACCAACAAGCAGTAGGCCTACAATAACCTTAATTTTCAGTGCCACTAAACTAATAGTATATTCATGACACATCACTAGCATTATGACTCATAAGTCACAAAGCGCAATTCTTATTGTGAAATATTCTTTAATTTCCTGGTAAATTATAAAACTGATGCTACTCTGGCTTAGGATAAATTTTTAAAAAGTTAAATCATTTCTAGGTTCGTATTAACTTTCTTGAACATGTTTCTTTTAAGATTTTTTTTTGGTATTACATCTTAAGATGTTGAAAAGTCAAAACTTCTCCAATAATTAAGTTATACTAAGGAATAGCTTTAGTTGCTTAATTAAAATAAGAGAAAAATTAAGGTAAATTTACGTTCTGTGGTTGGTATATTGGTTTCATTCTAAGAATTGATTTTAATGATTTTATATTGTTTTAGTGTTAAAATCTTAAGAATTTTCGTCTGCGCATTTAAGATACAGATTTCTTTTCATTTTGTAGATTTTTTTTGTTGCTTTACTTTATTTTGATTTATTAATAACTGTTTCTATTGCCGATTTAATATATTTTTCATGGTCAAAATTATCATTTTGACAAAGTTGTGGAATCATTGGCAGCTGAGGATCAGAAAAGATTTTCTATTTTTGATCCATTATGCCACTAATTCATCTTTTGTTGAAATCGTTGGAGAAGCATGTTTATTATAAACTCACAATACTAATTTTTGTTGCAGTTTGTAACTAACCAATCATAGGCGTACCAGAGATGGGAACTGAAAACATTTTGGCAAACAATAAAAATTTAGCAAGGTAGCGAAAAATTTGGGTTTTGATAAAATATACTTATATTACTGAAAACTTAATGTTCCCAAAATATGTAATTTGAAATGGTATGAAATCAGGCAATTTAATGGCAGTTTTGCTCCTTCTCCAAAAATGTCCCCTCACGGCACGCCTATGTAATCAATTAAATTTAAGCATGATCTGACTCTTGACTTAGTTGTTGCATTTTTTTGTCTTTGTCTTGTTAAAATTTAGGAAAAGCCACTACTTCCAATATGGATACGTTAAATGGGACTCCAAATCGGAATCTGGAAAATATGTGGCCAAACACTGCAAACCGCTCTTTGTATGGTTAAATTTACCTACTTACATTTAACATACCTGTTCTAGAATAGACTATTAGATTTTGTTAATTTTGATAGTTTTAGTTGTTCTGATTTGAATGTCAAAATAATTTAATGTTTTATGATTTGCATGATTAAATTCTGAAAAATTATGAAACATTTTTTACATTGAACAAATAAAGTAACATGAAATTTTTCGTCTTTGCTTTTGCGATATTTTCTCTATTAGAAGTGTGATTAGAAATCAAATACCAGTTATATATAGTTCTGTGAGTTTGTCTCAGTTCTTCTTAAAATATTATGATCAAGTTAATTATTTTTAGATGTTTGTAATTTTGTATGACAAATATTAATAAATTCAATTGATCGCAAATAAATTTTTATGGATAAATATACTGATCAGTCAAGAATACTGCAGATGCAAAATCTCCCTATTCATCCATGTATTGCTTACTTAAGCAGCTCAAGATCTTTCCAAATGACTATTTAAATACATTTTCAATTTCTAAAATAATTTTTATTTTTTGTAGCGCTACATGAGAGGTGACAACGAAGACCACCGCCATCTGTTCGACCTGATTTCTCAGATGCTAGAGTATGACCCTCAGTATCGTATTCAGATGCCGGACGTCATGAAGCATCCTTACTTCGACAAATTGACCCCCGAAGAACGGGGCGACGATCCAAAAAACGGGGAAGCCCGTGAGCGCTCACACAGTCTCAGTCGGTAGCCAATCAGAGCAAAGAAATCAGAAGAATCAACCAATCAGAGGAAAGGAAGCAGCCTGCAGCAGGAATCTCATTTGCATAAATTTGCATAAGAAGCGTATCAACCAATCAATGGATGAATTTACTTTTAACGACATTCTCAGTGAAAAAAATATTTTAGCCAATCAGAAAACGGCTTTCACAAGTGAACCAATCAGAGGATGAATTTACTTTTGACAGCTGTGGAAAAACATTACCAATCTCAAAACAACACACGAACATAAGAGCTAATTACGCAGAGGATGAACGAGGAGAGAACGATTTTAGCCAATCAGGAAATAGCTTAAAGCAATCTCGTTAAATAAATTTAGTTTAAATATTCAAAAATTTGGATAAAAAATTTTTCTCAGCAACATAGATTTTCTAATATTACAATTTGCATTATGAGTTTTGCATAAACACTTTCAGCCAATCAGGTATTAGTTTGTAGCAATCTCATTTGCATAATGAAGCAGCAATCTCCACAGTAAAAGTTACCATAGCAATAATTTTTAAATAACTTTTATATTTTATAAGTAAAATATAATATAATATTTTTATGATGATAGTAAGTGAAAAATGGAATATCACAATTAGATAAATGTTGGGAGTGTAGATAGGTTCAAGTTTCAGTATTTATATTATTATAACCAATTAATATGATATCAATTTATTTCGCTTATTTTTTTCTCAAGATTTTTTTTTTTTCCATTTAGTTGCATGGCTGTAGATTTGTCCGATTAGAGCTGATAAATTGATAATAACAGCTACAGGCTTCTTACTGCTTTTGTTGATAAAATTGGTTAAAATTGATAATTTAATCAATTTTGTTGTAAATATTTTTGCTTGTTTCATTTGTTTCGCTGTTTAAATCTTGTAGTTTGTTACTGTTACCTTAAATTAACCTATGGTTAATGTTTTATCCTAGTTCTCCTGAGTTTAGCAACAACACCAACATTAAAAACCAGTGTGAATCATATAAGTATGGAACAGAACTGTAGATCCCTAAAAATATTAAAAAATTTTAATACACGTCTTTTTGAGATTGTAAAAAATTACTCCGTGCATGATCTCATAAGAAATAGCCACAATTAGTGACATAAAACATCAGGTAGCGGCAAGTTCTTGCCAGAGAGGGCTGCATATTAGTCATAAGCCAGAAAATAGTGAATGAATATCATTTTGGAAAATATATTAAAAAATGTCAATTTTGAAAATGTTTTTGCATGATTAAGAAAAAGAGTGGATTTTTCTTCAGATATTATTTAAACTGAAAGTATAACTAATCAGTTATTTCTGATAATATCACAAGAATTTAAACACAATGAGATAAAAACAATGAGGCAGGCATCAGTATTAACAACAATTTACTGACCATCTGATGATTAATTGAACAATCAATTTTATAAATTGATTTATTGATTTTTTGACACCGCAACGACTGAGGACAGGATTAATTTTGTGGCGACTCACGGGCCCTTTATTGAATTGTGACTTTTTGAAAGACAGTTGTAAACAAGCATACAGATTTTTTTGTGATTTTCACAATCAAGGAATATATGCTGAGTTTTTTAAAAATATGTTTTTAATTTTTTTCCATTGTATTATCTTTAATTTATTGGATGCATGAGTTAAAAATGCAACATGTTAACCATTTGTTTATGATTGTGTTGTTTCGTGTATATTTGTTAAAATTTGTTTGTTTCGTATGAATTATTATCATCGCTATGTTACCCCTTCAAAATATTTAATTAGTTTCATCAGCAACTGCAATTATAAACAGCTAGTGATAGTTGATTAACATGTTTTACAGTCAGTCCAAAATATTTGTACCCCATGACATATTCTAGAAATTACATCTTTTTCTGCTGAATTCTTCGTCTTTCAAAAGCGCTTCAAGACTATAGGTTATTTAATACTCAAGGGAACATAGTAGCGAGAAAAAAAGGTGCAACAGTTATAATATTAAGTTGTTTTTTTTTGCAATCAAAATGACGAAAACTTTATATTCTGATCCCCTGTTTACTATGGGGCTTAATAATCTTTGACCTGACTGTAATTATTATAATTTCATGCAACACCAATTAGTGCCAAATATTGTGAATATTGATAATTAACAGGAATCTCCATATACATTTATAAGCTAGGGCTTCCTTCTCTAAAGCAATATGTACAGAGTATGATATATGATGGGTAAACTGGGGTAAGTTGATCACTGGGGTACATTGATCCTTAGTGCTTAGGTAAATTTAAAAAATTTACCATTTTTGCCAAAGAATTGGAAGTATCTTTTGATAAAGAAATGTAATATTCAAATCAGAATTATTGCATTAATTTTTTGGGCATCTTGATCATTTCCAGGGGCCTTGAATGCCCTTGATCCAACAGATTCCATGGGTTAACTTACCCCAATCTCCCATCATTATATGCGTCAGAATAACTAGTGTAGTATACATATATGTATCTTGCCTAAATGTCAGTGACTGAAGTTGATAATAGGCCAATAGAAAAAGAGGAATATTTTATGCAACAAGTATTTCGCATATCTTAATAAGTTCAGATTAGAAAATAATTTTTGGTTTGCAACTTTGTCTTCTTGAATGTGTGTGACCTAAAATTGTGTTTTAATTTTTTTAAGATAATTAGCGTATCATGTTAAAAATATTTGATAAGTATTTCTCCTAACTGCTGATAAAAAGGCTTGAAAAATCAGTATTATCTATAACTGAAGTGACTTATTGACAATTCTTGTTTAGATTTTTGCTGAAAAACTGTTAAGAAATTCATGTTTAAATGTGACAAGCAATATTTGAAAGTTAAAAATTCGGCCTAATGCACATTTTGTACAAACATGCACTCTCCTACGCAAAAAGGCTAAAGTTAATACCATATTCCCTTGAATAAGTGCCTATCTTAAGGATAATTCATAAACGGCAGATCCCCAGCTTTTATTCAAGATAATACGGTATTACGAATTTAGTGAAACTAGCTCTTTGGGCAAAAGCAGAATTTGTAATTAAAATATTACAAAGCTTAATTGTTTTATCCAATCTCAATTATATGTGCAACATTAATTTACCATATGTGTTTGCTTCGTTAAATTGATGTTTGTTTGTGATATGTTTTGTGATTCGACATGTGAATGCGATACATGTTTGGGTGTTATTATTTGAAGTTATATTAACTATATTTGAAGCTGGCCTCTTTGTTAATTAAATATGTAGTTATAGCATCAATTTAGGTAATTAGCAATTAAAAGTGCACCTGTTCAACTAATTTAACAACTCATCATTATATTACCCAAGTCTTTTCCCAAACGTATGTACAGGTTTGAAATAAATGTTTTGATAAAACAAATATGTTTATGTTGATATTCTTGACTTCTTATTGATATTTTTTCAACTTTAAAATGACATGCTAAGGCCACACCAAATTAATTTTGTTGATTAATTTCTTAATCATATAGCAAAATTATAACTTTAATTTTTTTCGTTTGCTTCTATTTTGAGATGCAGGAGCTACTGCACCAAAAATGAAACAAATTCTGTTTGTGCATGAAATAAATTGGGAATCACTCAAACAAGTGCACCTAGTTTTTTCACTACATTAAGAATTTGTCAGCCAAAAAATTAATCTGGAATGGCCTAATCAATCAGCTGCATTTCTGGCCTGGCATTTCAGGGCCATAAGAAAGTGGGTCTAATTTTGGCAATATAATATATTTTCTAAGTTCTATAAATTTTGCAAAAATACTGAAAACGAGACCCCAAGCGGGAAACTAGACGAAAGGACAGGTTGATGGACCAAAAAAAAACAATTAAAAACAGAAATGAACGTCTCTCGATTGATGAAGTAGAACAATATCTTTCTGCAAAGTATTACAACGATTGAAAAGACGACAGCGCCCCATAAATAAAGCAGAAAGTCTGAAGCTAACCAAAATCTTATTTTCAAACAGAATTTCCTCGACACAGTCAAAATACGGAAAAATTTGATGAGATTCACATGCCATTTGGAAGAGCATTTTAATATTTTTTTTACATGAGAAGATCATAGGATTAACAGTTTTCATACATAGGCCAATTATCCATATCCACCGGTTCTTCCATTGGTCAGACCACTCAAAGAGTTTCTGTAGACTGATCCATCAGCTTCCATCACCGATTCACCTAGACCCAGGAGTCAGTTTAAAATAAAATCATGACTGACTAGACATGAATTTAACTAGTTGGTTCAACTACAGTAGTTGACAGAATTCAACTCTCAACTTGTTGAATAAATCATGACTGAACAATTTTCAGTCAATTCAACTTTTCGTGAAATTCTCTACAATAAAAGGCGAAAGATAAGGTTCACGAACAATCATAATCTCATTTTGCAAATTAAAATTATTTTTTAAAAATTCAATAAAGACAACAGCTGATACTCTTATCCTCTTTTGAAATTAAAGTGGTTTTCATTTTGGATATATACTTGGATATTATATGCTTTTTCAACCAGAACTGACTTTAACAAAAATCACCAAGTGCTGTCAGTGACTAGTCTAGATTCACCGTGTTGTCCGTCAAGACATTAGTTGAGAGTTAATTATTTAAACATGTTCAGTTTTCCATCACTCATTCTCTTAAGCATAGCCTGATAATCAGCAGCAACGAAACAATGCAATATATCACTTTGACACAGAGATTCCATTGCCTCGACTTCCCTTTGATTAGAAAGGACAATTATATTCTAAATTCTCAAATCATAACACAATTTGGGAATACATTTTATAAATATTATATTAACAAGTATATATATATACAAAGGAATATGTACAATTTTGTCATTACTTATACTTTTTACATGTTGAAAAATAAAGGCTCCACATCGAATACCTCTACATCATGTACATACAAAATTGCATTATTAAAATTCTCGATACCGTATGATCAAAGAACAATGGACCTTCACTGAAATTACATAATATATTACTTGCAAGTTTCAGTTATTAAAACAATTAAATTAATGGCATGCATGTATTCATAGTTAAAACAAAGAAATTAAAAATCTTTAAAGCTATTAGATCCAACCATTTGGTGCATACAGAACATCATTTAGTTAATTCTATAGATAGAGCATATTTAATATGACTGAAATCTGTCCATAAACAGTATTTCAAAGAAGTTGAGTTTGTACACAGAATCTGCGGATCCAATAGCTTTAAAAATAAGTTTGATACTCACATTAGAGAATATAAAATGATGTAGGGGCCTACAAATTATACATCTGAGTACTTCAATCAAAACAAATTTGGAAAATTATGCAAGCTTAGGCCTGTACACAACTTAAAATTAATATTGATCTATAAATATGTTAAGAAGAATCTGTAATATAACAACGATGCACACAATAATCAAGGCATAATTAACAGCTTAAGGTTTTCCGTTGAAAGGCACAACAGCGATTATCACGATCGCAATAAACAGAAGCACAATTGCCACCCATAGTCCACAAGTGCTAGATTTTCTATCCACAATTTTGATATGGCGAGTCTCTCGAATTAATCGCTGATTCGTTCGATCAACGTGGTCATGGATATCATCTATGATGTCATTCTGGGTGTCGACTTCATTTCCAATATCAAGCGCCATCTGCTTTTGGCGTGAGAGGACACCCGACAAAGATTCTAAACCTGGAAAAAAAACGGAAAATTATTTCAGTCAACTTATATGACTATGAAAAAGCCAGGCAGGTTGGCAAAACAACTATTCTTTTTGCTTTCAATACTGGCATGGCCGAAGTTCCACATTATCAGAACAATTTGCCAAACAATTTCTTTAATTTGGCTAGCGTTTCAGCACAATACATAATATACAATGTATATATATAGGCTATAGCCACCAATACATGCCACCAAAAGAGTCCCAAATTTGAGATTTTCATGCCTCAAAATCATGTTGTTGAACCATCCATATTTTGCTGAAAAAAGGGAGAAATTTGTCCACTTTCGTCTAACCTCTAAAAGCACTTGTAAAGTTAGCCTAACAATTTTTTTGAAACTTAACTGAATCTTCATTTAGAGGGAAATAACCATCTAAATATTTAATTTGGCCTTATGCAATACCCAGGAAAATTCACGTCTCCACACCAGTAAAGTCGGTTTTAATAAATCTAATTGACTTGTAATATTCGTACCTTCGTCTTGCTGTCGCAAAACTTGAGACTGCAAGTTTCGCACTTGGCCGAATCCCATCTCATCGTAATTAGCATCTGTCGCAGAAGACGCATTCCAACCACTCGGCATTGCTGGCCGGTCGTCCAACCACGGGTCACCCATTGGCGAGCGAGGGTTTCCCAATTCCAAATCCACAATGAGATCACTGGAAGATAAATTTTTTAAAATAAAATCAAAATTGAACAGAAATGATATCAGTGACAATTATAGAGAGAGATTAGCAACACATTTACCGCTTGACTAAGGTCCCATCCCAGGGGTCCCATGAATCTACAGGTACTACGTAGGGTGCATCAAAAAAGTGAAAGTCAAAAGCGTGATCCGCAACAGCAATAATGTTGTTCCACTGATAGAATAATGTCTTCCTGCAAAATTTTGGATTTTTCAGAGGTGATTTAGAGGTCCCACACAGGCCCCGAAGATTTTTATTAGTTTTTCCCCAAAAAATTCCGAAAATGTGCTGTATCTCGAAAACTATTGCAGCTACATTTATGGGAATGGTGTCAAAATGTCCGCAGACCCCAATTTCCTATTCAACTTCTATAGTAACTGTGTGTCTAAAATGCATTGTTTGTGAATTATTGACCAAAAAACCTTATTTTTTGCCATATTTCATGCTGTTATCAAATTTTTTGGTGCCGTAGACTCTGCAAGTATTGTTTATGTCTTGTTTGTGTTTTGTTTAGGTTCCTATCAGCACCCAGTACCATTGATGATGTCCTAAATTATGTATTGTTAGTTGTAACAGGTTATCTAAACATGACATAGTGATGTCATCTATTGTCTTTTTGACTTACCGGAACCATTACTGCCGTTTTCAAATTGTTATATGAGATTAGTGGAAGCAGCCTATTGAAATTACAGAAATTACAAGTTTAAAGCCATGAAACACAGGGCAAGATGTGAAATATTACAGACACTAATTTTTGTCTTTACACAACCTGTCAAGAAAATAATGTTCGAAACTACTTACAAAATGTAATTGTCAATAGAACTGAGCCTTTTGACATAAACCACTGTATTTCCAAAAAAATTGATACCATTGAGACTGCAGAAACGACAAGCGAAAAGGTATGAACAGGACATCAAATGAAATAAATAATAAAAATAATATATAATGTAGTAGGCCTATGATTTAATGTTGTGACCATTTCAGATAAATCTGCTCATCGGCATGCACTCACCATACGGAATGTCTATCATACCAATCATTATAGTGATATCGTCTGGACATGGCCGGAGAAGGGTTGGAACTTGCATCCACAGTGGGCAAGGCAGACATGTTCACCAGTGTGCAACGAAGCCATATTGACATAAATATGCAAGATGCTAATCATACTTATGACACAGGGAAATACATGTTCAATAATTGATCCTTCAAAAATATTATTGCCATCGACATCATTCTGTTGGCCTGAGCCTTGAATACCTCAAGGTAAATTTGAATTTGCTTATGTACATCGGCCTACATGCAATCCAGATGATTTGGTGTTTCAGGCTTTCTTCATCCTCAAGTTTAGTTATGCAGTCATGTTCAACAACCTGTAGAATTTTGTGAAAAGGTCTATTGGAATGAATAGCTCTGGCAAAGTCCGTTGCCTGATTTCTGTTGCCTGATTTTTTCTTCACCAATCACCATCATTCGCAATATCAATGGCCTCTGTGATATTTGCATCACTGGTTACATAGGTGACACCGCACCTCCATTCACTGACGGGCAGGTGAAGAAAACAGCTGTGAATTTGCAACTGCTGCCTCATAAACCTCAAATCAACCCAAGCAAGATCACTCAACTGTGTTGGCCAACCTACTTTTGTCAGGAACTGGTGTCTGTCGCGGAAGTGAAACAGACTTTGCCTGTGCATTCCAATGGACCTTTTCTCATTATTCTCTAGGTTGTTGAACATGACTGCACAACTAAACTTGAGAAAGAAGAAAGCTTGAAACACCAAATCATCTGGTGAGGTATTCAAGGCTCAGGCCAACAGATTGATGTCAATGGCAATAATATTTTTGAAGGATCAATTATTGAACATGTATTTCCCCATGTCATAAGAATTATTAGCATCTTGCGTATTTATGTCAATGTGGCTTCATTGCACACTGGTTAACATGTCTGCCTTGTACGCTGTGGATGCAAGTTCCAACCCTTCTCCAGCCAAGTTCAGAGGTTATCACTATAACAACTGGTATGGTAGACATTCCATATGGTGAGTGCCGATGAGCAGATTTATCTTGAATGGGCATATATAAAATCATAGGCTTACTTCATTATATTATTTTTATTATCTATTTCACTTGATGTCCTGTTTCATACCATTTAGCTTGTCAAAATGTTTCTGTAGTCTCAGTGGTATCAATTTCTTTTTCTATTATTAAATTCTTTGGTGCCGTAGACTCTGTAAGTTTTGTTTAAGTCTTTTTCTGTTTTGTTTAGGTTCCCATTAGTGCCCAGAACAATTGATGATGACCTAAATTATGTATTGTTATGTCACAGGTTATCTAAAATAAGATATATCGTGATGTCATATATTGTCTTTTCGACTTCCCAGTACCATTTCTAACGTTTTCATATTGTTATATGAGATTAGTTGAAGCAGCCTTTTGAAATTACAGAAATGATAAGGTTAAAGCTTTGAAACACAGGGCAAGATGGGAAATATTACAGACACAAATCATTGTCTTTACACAGCCTGTCAAGAAAATAATGTTCAATAATACTTAAAAAATATAACTGTCAATAGAACTCAGCCTGTTGATATAAACCACCGTATTTCCACGAATATGGCAAAAAATAAGGTTTTTGGTCAATAATTCACAAACAATGCATTTTAGACACATAGTTACTATAGAAGTTGAATAGGAAATTGGGGTCTGCGGACATTTTGACACTATTCTCATGAATGTATCTGCAATAGTTTTCGAGATACAGCACATTTTCGGAATTTTTTGGCGAAAAACTAATAAAAATCTTCGGGGCCTGTTTGGGCCCTCTAAATCACCTCTGAAAAATTCAAAATTTTGCAGGAAGACATTATTCTATCAGTGGAACAACATTATTGCTGTTGCGGATCACGCTTTTCACTTTCACTTTTTTTGATGCACCCTAAACTGTCAGGTAGCCACAGGAACAATACAAATATATCTGTTCCACCTGCACACGTAAATGGGATAATATATATATAATGGAGTAGGGCTGCACGATAAGCTGAGAGCCTGAGATGCATATACCTGCAATAACTACAGTTGCTCTTGAAAGTAAGTACAACCTTCAATGATTTGCCATTGTCATTGAGGACCATGTTAAAGTTGTCTCACAGTAATGGCCATAACATCCCAGTCCCAGGATCCCTGGTATTGCATGAATCATTGAAATGATGCTTGTATCATACCATTGAGGTTTCCCGTGTACGGTCAACTAGACGATAAACCAACTAGGCAACACCTGTCAGTACCCTGTCAGTACCAACTAGATGACAACATAAATAGGATTGCCGGTCAACTAGGCGACAGACAACTAGGCTACAACACTAACAACTAGGCGACAACCAACTAGGTGAAATACCACTACCAACTAGGCTACACCTTTTGGACAAGTAGGTGACAGCAGATACCCCCCACATACCAGCCAGGTGACACATATTTTATTGGGGATCCCAATTTGTGTCACCTAGTTAGAACTGTTTGACACCTAGTTTGCACTGCTATGAAATTTCCAAATTTCTTGTCACCTAGTTGGTAGGTACTGATGGGTGTCGCCTAGTTGGTTTGTTGCCTAGTTGACCGTAAACCCAAAAATAGAAATCTCATACCAGTTCAAACTAGGTGACAAGCAGTTCGAACTAGGTGACACAAATTTACATAGCACTTCCAACTAGGTGATGCAAGTTCACAAAACACATCCAACTGGGAGACAATACATTTTCTAATTGACCACCATTGAAGATGATCTGTCACCTGGTTGGTATCCAAAATAAAATATGTGTCACCTGGATGGTATCTGGGGAGTATCTGCGGTCACCTAGTTGTCCAACAGGTGTAGCCTAGTTGGTAGTGGTAGCTATGTCACCTATTTGGTTGTCGCCTAATTGGTAGTGTTGTAGCCTAGTTGTCTGTTGCCTAGTTGACTGGTAATCGTTTCCATCTCCATTTACTAGCCCGTCCAATGAATTTGAATCAGGGGTCTTTACGCCAGATAGCTAGGGGTGATAATCTTGCAAAAGAAAGTCCCCCGGACCCCCCCCCCCCCCCCCCCAGATTTAATGGTTGTCCCATTGGTCCTCACTTTTTGCAATATTGACAAGTTTTGTGAACGCAATTTCCTAATTAAGGGTATGTTCAAAGTCAAAACTTTTTACAGGCTATAGAATGCCTGCAAAGTTTTGGGAGGTAAAAGCAGTGGCATCCATATGGGGGGGGGGGCAGGTGCCCCCCATATTGGACCTGTGCCCCCCATATTGGACCAGTGCCCCCCAGGTACCTCCCCCCCCATATGAACTTCCAACTCAGGCCAAAATATAGGCCTACAGTGTGTATAGAGGGTACCCCCCGATCGTGTGTGGCGTGCCCCCCCCCCGGTGAGCCCCGCTCGAGACCCCAGTTATGCCACTGGGTAAAAGTATTATGCACTTGGCAATACACATCCAGATACACAAAATGAAACAAGTTTAATAGGTAAACAAAAGTCTTCTTCAACTAAACAGTCACAGTGGCTGTGCCAATCACTCAAATGCCAATTAACCATTCAATGTCATCATAGGGGAAGGCCCACATCAAAGGCGCTTCAAATACAACACGTCAGTTACCAACACTCACCAGTTAAAACCAACAGAAGATAGACAAACACAAGGAACAAGTACGATTGACAAATCAGTTCCGCCCAGTAGAGCGATAATATGTGAAAAATAAACAAGCCAAGTGGTGCTCCTTGCGCAAACTCGCACTTGCTCGGATTCTCGGACTGGCTCTCCGCTAGGGCGAGTATGCTCCTTGCGTAAAATTTGTAGCACTTTTTAATGGATTTGTACGGTGGCCTGTTAGTGCCACTTGTTTTCTAACTTTTTTTGCGTTATTTCACAAAAGTTTTGCGTTATTTCACAAAAGTTTTGCGTTATTTCGCCCCCAGGAGGCGAAATTTCGCAAAACTGGGGGCGAAATAACGCACCTTGGGGGCGAAATAACGCACCTTGGGGGCGAAATAACGCACCTTGGGGGCGAAATAACGCACCTTGGGGGCGAAATTTCGCATCTTTGGGGGCGAAATTTCGCGACTTTGTGGCGAAATATCGCACCTTTAGGGGCGAAATATCGCATTCAGGGGGCGAAATATCGCAAATTTGGGGCGAAATATCACAAATTTGGGGCGAAATATCACAAAGTAAGGGGCGAAATTTCACAAAATGGAAGGCGAAATTTCACAAAAACATCGCGAAATTTCGCAAAAAATAGTCATTGAAGTAGAGCTTTTGCGTTAACAATGTTTTAACAAATTGACTTGAGAGTAACTCATTGAAGTTAATTTTTAGCCATCTATCTTTTTATTTTTTTGCCATTTGTCTATGTTTTTATCAATCAATCTATCCTTTACTTAAAGTGTGATGAACTGGACACCTTCATTTTGATTAATATTGTAGATTGCTTGGTCAAGACAATAAACTATCTGTAATACTACACTGTAAAGTTTGAATCTTGAGTTAGCTTAATTGATTGAGTGAGATGGTTGCACAATTCCTTTGAGCCAAGATAGCTTGTTGTTTGCAAGTTATAACAACATAAAGATTATCATAACTCAAAATGGCAAGCTATCATGGCTCAAACAAATTGTGCAACCATCTCACTCAATCATTTGAGCTAACTCAAAATTTCAAATTTTACAGTGTAATAGAATTGAGCCTCGTGCTCGTCCAGTATGTAGACTCTCTTATCACAATTTATTGTACTAGTCAATCGTTTTTTAATATTTTGAAAATTTATGTTTTGAACTGTGGGTCATGAATTGTATAATTGTGTATGTTCTGTAATAACTGTATTGATGACCATCAGATGACGCGAGACTTAAATAAAAAATATCTATCCATCAGATTCCATCTATCTATCTATCTATCTATCTATCTATCTATCGATCGATCTATCTATCGATCTATCTATCTATCTATCTATCTATCTATCTATCTACCTATCTATCTATCTATCTATCTATCTATCTATCTATATATCTATCTATCACCAGCAACCACCTAACATTAAAAAAACTTTTTAATTGAATCAATATTATGAAACGTTTAAAAACAAAGTAACGTTTTCAAATATTTCTTAAAATGTTAGATTGCTTGTTTGGGAGGTTGAAAAGGGGATAGAGGCCTACAGTTAAACTATGGCCAAATTTGATAGTTTCCATGGCTAAACTAAGTTATCAATTAACAGTGGCTTAGCCAGAGAGGGGCAGGGGGAGAACAAGTGCCCCCCCCCCCCAATCAGCCATCTTTGCCCCTCCTGCCAGGATTGATAATATATTGCAATCCTTAGTTAATATTCCAACATTATAGGACTCACACTTTTCTACATTTTATATCTATAATTTCAGATTAATTTGGTTTGAATCCATCATTCTTTACCATCATTATAGTATACCATATATAATATAAAGATTTCAAAAATGTCTACCAAAAAAAAAATTAGACTGCTTGCCCCCGTTGGTTATTTGGCTTCACTGCATGATCATATCTATCTATCTGTCTATGTAAGCCCAGTTCTGGGCAATCAAGAGGATTAATTGAGATGGGAGAGAGAATGGGTGTCCTCAACATGTTACACATTTACCCCATGTGAGGGAGCTTTTAATTGATCACGACACATCATCGACCTGCGTCATGACTCATAAGGTGCATTTACATATATCCTGGAATGATGCATGGGACCCAGACAAGTACTAACTCATAGACAACCAAACCATTGATCTCATAACTGGAAGACACTGAATTTATAATTGCGTTTGCCAACATGCAATCAACCTTTAGAGATATTACCTATGTTTTTAGGAAAGCTGCCAGGTCCCATGATAAAAAGTATGAATATGACACATTGTATGACTCCCAAGGCACAAACATAACAGTGAAACGTTCCTCTCTTTCTTTTTCTTTTTTTTTTGCCAGATTTATAATGGAACTGCTGTAATAGATGGGTCTATTTGGCTTCGAAAGACAAAAGATGTTTGGGAAACTTTTTGTGAAATAATGCAAAAGTTTTGTGAAATAACCAAAACTTTTTGCGAAATAACCAAAACTTTTTGCAAAATAACCAAAACTTTTGCGAAATAACCAAAAATTTTTGCAAAATAATGCAAAAGTTTTGCGAAATAACCAAAACTTTTTGTGATATAACCAAAACTTTTGCGAAATAACCAAAACTTTTTGCAAAATAATGCAAAAGTTTTGCGAAATAACCAAAACTTTTTGCGATATAACCAAAAATTTTGCTAAATAACCAAAAATTTTGCGAAATAATGCAAAAGTTTTGCGAAATAACCAAAACTTTTTGCGAAATAACCAAAACTTTTGCGAAATAACCAAAACTTTTTGCGAAATAACGCAAAAAAAGTTAGAAAACAAGTGGCCCTAACAGGCCACCGTAGATTTGTCGAGCTCTAATCATTGCAAACATGCATAAAATTGTCTTTAAAAAGCAAAAAATTATCAAAAGACATACATCTTCCGAGAATTTAGCTATTTACTTGAGAATTCGGCATGTAGAAAGTTTATACCTGGTAAGACTGTAGCGTGGCGTCCTCTGTTGTTAAAATGCAAAATTACCAGGTGCTACAGAGATGGCAGGCGTTTTAGTCTGATGTGATGTGAAATGTCAACAAAGGTTTGACATTGTGTGAATTAAAGACAATTATGACTCAAACAGCTGCAACCTTGGCCTCTAGGGCCGCACAAATTCTCACCAAAGTTAATCTGAATGGAGTGAAGAAAATGACAATATCTTATGACCCATTCCTGAGCTCTTCTTTGTCTGCAAGGTGAGTTGACAGGTCAATGACATGACAAGCACATGTGAATTGTGATGATGTGAATTGTGAACTCACTGTTAAAATTAAGTCAATTAAGTCAGTGAAGATCATATTTGACATTTGCATAGCCATAGATTTGCATGTGTATGGCAGCAATTTAATTGCATTGCTACTGGATCTCAAGTTTGTTTACAAGCAAAGGACACCCCCCCTTGATTTTTGTGAATTCCAATATGCTGTTGCAACATCTCCTCCCCCCCCCCAGCTCTTTGGTAGTCAGTCTCCTTAGCTTACCCCCACTGCTCCCATGGTCCGTCACATAGTGGCATAACTATAGGGGGTCTCACTGGGCTGGGAGGGGGGCACCTGGGGGGCACACAATTTTCCCGAGAGGCAAGTCAAGGCTAAGTCAAGAAGTTTATATGGGGGGGGCACCTGGGGGGGAGGAGCACAGCAAAAGTCCAGTGGCGTAACTAGGGGGTCGCGAATGGGGGGGCACCTGGGGGGGGCACCCGTAATACTTATTGTATATTTTCGCCAAGGTTGAAAAGTTCACATGGGGGGGCACCTGGGGGGCACAGGTCCGATATGGGGGGCACTTGCCCCCCATGCCCCCATAGGGACGCCACTGCACAAGTCAAATATGGGGGGGCACATGCCCCCCTACCTCCCCCACAGGGACGCCACTAAGTCAGCCTATCAGGAGAGTAGGCTAGCTACAAGCTGGGGTTATTTCTAATTCAGATATTACTTGATTGAAAATTTCTATCTAACTTCTTGAGTTAAAAATATAACTCTGTCAAGAATCTGTGTGTGTGTTTATAGTCAATCATCATACAAACAATTAACAACAAAGGTCTATATTTATCTCACAAAGGAGCTTTTGGCCTTTCACGGTTTCACCAATATCTCATGGGCTTCTTCAGCTTACAGAATTGGCTCAGTGGGTCACATGACTGCCCAGGGTCCAGTCATATGACAGGAGGCTGCAGAAAATGGGGGGGGGGGATGTCCCAGCCTACACAGTTAAATAAATGTGTGTGGTTTTGAAATGAGTTTTAAATATTGATAATACTGATTATGTTGTATTTCAGGCAATTTGCTTATGAAATAGCATCCAAGAAAATCAAAGAAACGAATCCTTCATGCTCAATTAAGAGTCAAATCAAGAGTGACCACTCTAACCCAGAAATAGATGTACAATTTGGTAAGCTCAGTTTGTTAAAATCTAATTTATATTATCTCTCACTGATCATGAATATTACTTCATGAAAATGTTCTAGCCTATCATTTATCATGTGTTGTAATTTTGTTACCTTGAAAAAATGTATAAATTAGTAATTAAATTGATTATGCTGGACAATATGATCATGGAAACCATTTTATTTTTATGATTTGAACTTTGTATTTCATCCTCAAGGATTTTAAAACCAAAACAAAATAAAATCTCTTGTAACATCTTTGATATTATAACAAAACAACCCAAGTCAGGGTCACTGAGTAACAATATCACAAGCTGTTGTGTGAATTAATATCACTTGAGGGTATCATTCAGTATAGCGGGCCGTGGTGACGTCATCAGCAAAAAATGTTTATTTGACGCTATCAGCGCTAGACAACCAATTATTTTCGTGACGCAAAAAGTTGGAAGCTTTAGTTACGTTTTGACAAAGTTGTTTAAAAAAGGTAATTTGGCGGGGATTTGGGGGCGGCAGCCCCTGAAATAACCGTGGAAACACGATTATAAGCACTTGCCAAATATGGTCATTTTCACGGCCTGCTATAGTGCATTTTTATATCTTTTTTTATAAACAATCTGTCTGTCTAATTTTCAGGAAATGGCCATGAAGTATTATTCAAAACGGAAAACTTGAAGGTGTTAGAAATTGTTAAAGTGTTCAACCAGCTTTGTGAAACTCATTCTCCTCAACAGACTTCATCTGGATCTTCATTATTAGGATCTTTGGATAAAAAGAAAAAGCCTGGAAAAGCTGCCAAAAAGAGATAATTGAACTATTTTTTGGTTAATTTATGAATGATGTGATGTATTGTTATTTGTGTAGTATATTATGACGTGAAGTTGTGATTTGTTTAATAAAGTCATAAATTTGTAAATATTTGTTTGAATTCTCTTTTATAGCATGCATTTGAATTAAAAAATAATGTGAAATGACTGCATTTATGTGATGAGCAAATTTGCATACCATTTAAAAATAGGAAGCATAAGTGCATTTATAGGTTTCTGTAATTGGACATAAACTTGATGAAACTATAAATTTATGATTTGCAATTATCGTATAGGCCTAAAGTTAACTCCTGTTCAAAACTGAGCTGGAACATGGGGATATTTTTTTGCCACATGCCTATATTTTGGCACATTAGCCAAGATAGGCCTAGTTAAATTATGTTAATTGCATTCTTGATAGATATGCTAATTGCAATTGACAGCAATGAAGTTAAAGACAACGTTCACCCCTTTTGTAGCAGTGTGGGGCTGTGGGCTCAAGAATTGTTTTACCCAAGTTTTACAGTTTAATTAATGGAAGCTCACAGTCACTGAGTGGCTTCCCCGAGAGTATTTGCTTCAATTGGAGCTCCCAGTCTCAGTCACCCAATACAAATTGCAATTTAGGCCTTCTAGTGACCTACAACAACTGCTACTTGATAGTGAATTTTAGGTTGGCATTTTAAACCTTGGTGATTGGGTCAAGTCAAGTAAATTTTATTTAAAGTCGGTGTTCTACAGGAAACAGAGAACACAAGCACTAGGCTTTTGCACCTAGGTGAGCCAAACTTGAGAAAAATGACAACATTAATTAAAAAACCTTTTTCCTTTTTTATCATTTTTTTTACAGCTTTCCATAGACATACCATTTTAATTTAAATGGCAAGCCCCAATTAAAAGTGAAAATTACCTTTTGACAATGTCAAATATTGAGTAGGCTCTGGGTTAGGCGTTTCGTCCGTTCTACTTTCCTGCCCTCTGATTGGCTGGTGACTTCATGCCTCTTGCGGTGGCTAACCTGCTTTCCCTCGTGGCTCTGTTTTGCCAAATTTCCCCGGAATATTGTAATTTTTGAAGAATCTGGGATTATACTCGTGTGTCAGACGTGCTGAAGCATCTTAAGGGCCTCAGATAAGGTCGTTTGAGCTTAGGAGAGAGTCAGAAAGTTGCGTCAAAGCTCGATCGGCCAAGATGGCAGCCTTGACGGGGACGAACCAGAGTGGCCAGGCTGGGCCGAAGAGGAAGCGCGGCCGGCCTCCTAAAAATGCAAATACTAAATCCACAGGGCCCGTGCAAGCTCACAACTCTGATGAAGAAGGTTAGTCATTTGCTTTCTATCATATACAATCGCTATCTGGTGTCCGGCATGCTTGGAAAAATAATGGATTGAAATTTACGTGGCCTACTTCTGAGAGACGATCTTGGGGAAAATGGAGTTGGCGGCGGGCCCCACCCTGCAAGGCTGAGTTCGTAGACCCTTGTCCAGACCGTGGGGGGACATGATTTCACGGGGATGGAAGTTTATTTAACCTCCTGTAACACCCGATCGAGTAATTTTTTGAGGCATGTACGTGTAAATCATTAGGTTTTGCGATTTCTAAGTGTTTGATTTGAACGATATGGTGCTGGAGTTCTTTGTTAGCTGGCGAACAACAGTCGCTGGGCGCGGGGAGCTTGTATCCTGGCTAGCCTCGTGAGCTTGCTCAGCTAGGGGGGGAGGAGGGGGGAGGTCTATCTGCTCCGTGGTTGGCTGGGCTGGCGCGCTCCTTCTGCCGACAGCTGCAACAACCATAATCTGGGTGGGTGCAGGGACAGAGCACTCCAGCTTGCCAGCTCATTTTAACTGGTGCATGGGCGGCTGGCTTGTTGTGTGCCTGGCCACGTAGTGCGCAGTTTAGACCGTGCTACTTGGGGCTGTTTACTGTGCAGAGTTCAGCCTTCATTTTAGCTGCGTTCTGCCTCGTTGGCTAGCTGTTTTTCGTGCTTCTAGCTTGCGTAATTACTCCCTCGTTAGCTCAAATCGTACGTCATTCTGTTTACTTATTGCAGATTTAATTGACACAGTTTGATAATTTGTTGTTGAACTCATAAAATACAATTTGGCTAAGTCAACAATGATCAAATCACTTGAAAAATCGTAAGCCCCGGCCTCGTGATTGCCCCGTGCCTGGGAATACGGCGTCCTACGTCGTGACGTCCGCCGTGACGTTCCTTGCGACGTTGTGACGCTGGGCTGACCACGTCCTCTTGCAAGTCTTCAGCCCTGGGAACTTGGCGTCCTGCGGCCTTGTCCTTGCCTGCCCCCGTGCCCTTGGGCAGGCGAGGCTTGGGTCCCCAGCCCTTGATATAACAAATAGCTCTATTTATCTTTGGTTTAAATTGCACTCAAGGCCTATTGATAGAGTGATCAATAGCATGCATTGTTTGGTTAAATATAAGATTTGCTCCTTTCTGTATTATAGTCTATTCTATTGTCTAATTAAGAAAATGGAGCAGAATGCATAAATTTTTTAGTTGAACTTAAAAAGATTTTACAAAATTTGGGCCAATAAATTCAACTAAGAATTGCTCATTATGCTGAGGCTTGACCTATTTAAACCATGTATAGGTGACCTAATTTATAAGATTTCCAAGATTAAAAAGAAGAGTGATCAATTTGACCTAGTTATTGGTAATTAGGACATTGACTTACCAGGTCAGTTCTTACAAAGTTTTTACAACTTGTAAAAATTGATCATGATCATTAGGGACAACACATCTGGTAAATGGTATATTTATCAGGTCTGTTGTAACTGTAATTGCAAATATTTCATAAATCAATGAACCCCAATGATTAGTTATGAGTGATAGCTATTAGCTGATAACGACTTATCAATTAATCAAAGAATTTGAAATAAAAGTGAACATAAAGTTAATCAGTTTATGAATGCTATCTCATTCAGAAGAGCTGATTAGTTTGAATAAATTTTCCGCAATTCAAGTTTGAAAGAGGGCTTTGTCTAAAATGAATGAAAAAAAAAATAGCATAAAATTTGCACAGCTGTTACACGGTTTTAGCTTTTGATTACTGGGCGTTGCGAATTGCTAGTGCTTGATGTTTGGCTGTGAGTTATGTGATTATTTGAATCGTAAAATTAATTCAAATTACTAAATTTATTCTGATAAATTTCTACTATTCCAATTAAACACATTTACATCAAAAAAAGGCAGACTCTGGTCTGATGATTATGAATATCATGTCACTAGGGCCTTCCCCCCCCCCCCCAAGTCCCCTAACTGTCCCCCCCCCCCCCCCCAATCCTGGATCTCAGAAGCCCCTTCCTGTTTGCCCCCCTGACTCCCCTCCCTCTGATCTGAACTCTTCCCTCCCTCCCTCCTACTTGACTCTGCCCCCAACTGCCCCCCCCCCCCCGGACTTTAAATTTCCGAACCTCTACCTCACATTATACTCTTGATTAAACATAATATTTAGCTGTGATCTAAAAAAGTCTTCAAGATCATGACCCAAAGCCCTTCCCCGGTGGCCCCCTTACCCTGACTCTTCACCCCGCCTCCCCCTGCCGGCTCCCCGACTGCCCTGAGTCACTCTCCCAACTGACTCTGCACCTTCCCTCCACACCCACCAGGAGCCGGGGCAGGGCTGATTCTGCTGCCTCCCCTGATTGCCCCCTTCCCTCGCCGATTGGGGGGGGGGGGGACCCAGACGGCGGGATGAAAAAAGCATTTTGAGGAATCTTCGCTATGAAACATCATTTCAAACATGACTGCTAATGCCAAAAAAAACCCTTGGGGGTCCCCCCTCCCCCAGATGATCTGGATCCACCCCTGCCCGGCCCCTGACTGAGCACTGGTATCATAGTATTTTATATGAGGCTCTTTGTTGTGTTTATAGCAAAGATTACAGTTAATTACTTCCAAGGACACTGTTTGGTCTTGCCACTTGCCACAAATTGTGCAACTGTCTACTTATCATTGATATTGTTATGGGAGCATGCAGTTAACACGCAAACAACAGCAGACAGCAGGTGGCTGATTAGGAGGGGTATTTCCCTTGGGACTTCTACCCTGGCTGAAGCCCCCCCCCCCCGCTTCCTATGGTGCAGTCATGCAGACCCCCCTGTGTTCTTTACACCCCTGTGGTTATCAATGTTGCACCACTTCAGGTCTTTGGTCACAGACTGAAACTGTCCCATTCTCTCAGTGCTTTTTGTCTTCTCAAATTGAAGTTCATTGCAAGGGGGGGGGGTGTCCCAGGTCCTGTGGTGTCTTCCTTAATATTTAGGATTTAGAGTTGTAGACCCCCTCACTCCTGACCTGGCAAACCTGGGACATCACTATGGCCACACATAAGTTACATAACACCAGGGAAATTGACCCCCCCCCCATCACCCCTGATATTTGAACCCCCCCCCCCAAATTCCAAAATTGAGGAAAATGATTGATTTTGAAAAAGTATATCGATAAATCAATGTTCCTGATTATTCTGCTCATCTTTATAATATTATTAAACTGTACCATAATTCTTTATTTCAAATGAGGAACATTTATAAGTTGATGAACGTCTAAAATTGACTTGATGCTAAAATATGTAAAAAAAGATTTCCCTATCATCCTGTCTATGATTTCTTTCATCTGTAGATCTGCATGATATCATTTATTTGTATAGCACACCTGTTAACTCTCCTGTCCCCTTCTCATACACTCGATTGCTCCCCCCTTCATTGCTCACCCCTGGTACCCCTTACTCCCCCCCCCCCTTGACCGGCCTCCGTGCCCTTGGGTAATGCTCCATGCAGTAGAGTGCCCTTGACTGGAACGCATGGCAAGTGTTGTATTGTTAGCATGTGAGATTGGATTGGTGGAAGGGGGGTTCAGGTTGGCAAGTTGGAGAGCTGAAGGGCCGAGGGAAAGCTCGGGAGAGGGGGGAAGAGGCCTCGGGGGCTGTTCAGAATTAAGGTTCATGTCTTCATGAGCTTGTCTGTAATTCAAAAGGCCAACATTAAGATTATTTTCATGGCATTACTCCGCCAGCAGGCCAGTAATAAGAACTTTGAGGCTTTCACAAAGTTGGGCAGAAAATTTTACCAATTTTAGCATGGAAAAATTGATTTTCCTGCTGTCTTCAGCCTTGACGTTCTTACTGTGTCAGCTCCACTGAGCCTCTGACATCGGCATTTGGGAGAATGAAATAGTTTAATAATAATGTTGTAATTTAGTGATTTTTTTTTTATTGAAAAGAGAGAACATTAACTGATTCTACCTATATTCAATGTCTTGCAAATGTCTTGACTTTCTGAGTGTTGTGCCTCTACAATAAAATTTGTCCAAAAAACATCTTGGTCATAGTTGCGACATGATCCACTGGGTGGCGCTAGGGTCTTCTGCCACCAGAGGGATAGTGCCTTGGGCATGTCAGCCTAAGGTTCTCTGTGTATGCAGTTCTGCTTTGATCTTTTGTGTGGTATTCCCGTCTTGGTGTATGGAGCGTTTATAGCCTGCTTGGTTATGTTGCTAAATGGGAACCACCATGTCATAAATGAGTTGAAGCTTCACAGATGATTCAGAATTATATTTAAATGGCCATGCTTGATATTATGATGATACTTTTTGCAAAGGGAACATCTGGTTGAGGGGGGGGGGTTTGAAATCCCAGTAAGCAAAAGGATATATCAATTGAGCTCATCTAAATGACAGAATAATTCTTAAAGGTAAAAAAAAAATCACTTGACCTATAAATGATTTAGGATACATATAATAATGTAGTCTGTAAAATTTCTTAATGCTGCCCAAATTGACTAGATAGATCTATATAACCTTACAAACAATGGAATTAATAAATATTTTTGTCTTGCTATATGCCAATATTAGGGTGCATCAGTTACCCCAACATTAACCGATCAAGCTGTACCTTGGTCCATAATTGGGTTTTACCACACAAAATAAGATACTAAAATTTCAGTTTGATTGAAGGATATTTAGGGGTGCCTCCAAGAGCATATCTCTTGTGATTTTTTCAGGAAAAGTTACGTTTCCGTAGGATCGCGGTTTGCGATAACTTCATCAATATACAAGATAGAAAAAAACTAATAACATATTTGGATTCTGCAGAAGATATCCTTCAAAATGAATACCTGGAACCTATGTTTCCATCAACATTATGGTGATCATGTACTGCAAGATATGCTTTTCCTCAATTATTATGTACGACATCACTGATATACACAAGTTTCTGTTTATATGACTGCATGGTACTTAGTCTTTGCTTCTCTCTTCATATAAATTATGTTTCATACATATCAGCAGTGATTTACTCAGTATTCCATTTTATCTCTCCAAGCTATTTCAATTATTCATTATGATCTTATTAAACATTTTATGACTATGAAGATGAAAAAAAAAACAGCTTGCTATGCTGTGCGTTGATAAGTCCCAATTTATTTCAACCTTATGAAAAACTAGCCCTAATAATTTTTGGGCATAAGGAGATGGGTCCATTTACAATGTACATCAATGTTCATCACGTGTCCTATGGACAATAAAAAATAGAGCCATGAAGCTGCACCATTGCTTAAGTTTGTGTTTTATGGTAGTTAGAGGAACATATGTACTACTTTTCTTTCTTTCTTTTGCATTTGAAATTATATTCTATTTCTTCATTATTAATTTACTACAATATCTGAAACTTGAATGACCATTCTTAACACCTGCGGGATGATTGGTTTTAATCTAATTTAATTTATATTAACAAAAATATCGTTTGAAAAGACCTATCTACCTTTGCCTCTCAAAGACTTTTCTTGAAGGTCGCACCGTATACCATTTAAAACATTTATCATTCATGCAGATAATTATCACACATTCCTAATATAATGGAATTTAAGTAGACTGATGTGCAAGATTTGTACCCTTCTGCATGAGACAGCAAGTAATCAATACTTTTTTAAAAACGCCATGTAAGTTTGAGTGAAAATGTAAAATAAATATTACATTTATTCAATTGCTACTATTCTTGTCATAGAATTGTGACTATAGATTAAATCTATGAAATAAATCCTCCTTGGACCTTGCCATCCATTTAGTGCAGGATATACATATTATGTATTCTGACAGTCACGGTGAACATAGTCGCTGATATAGGCCTACTCTAAAAATTTTGGTCTGAAGCTTAATGTGCCCCAGAAAAGCACTTCCAGAAAATATACTATATGCCGACAATATTTGCGTTTCATTAATTTGCAGAATATGGATTGGTAATTACCATATTATGTAGAATTGTACATGGAACCATCTTCTTGTGCACTATAATATCAGGCAAGTTTTTCTTGGTGATAAAACACACAATGTTTTATTATCTGGGGTGAATAAGGGGCGATCCGCAGCTTTTCCTAGTATGTTTACCATGTTAATTTGTGGTCTGAGGGAGGGGCATGGCCCAATGCCCCCCCCCCCCCCTAAATATACCACTGAGTAAATTATTACTCATATGTATTAAACATAATAAATAATGAAAGGAACAATTAAAGACAAAGTATCTTGCAGTCACCTAAAGAAAATTTTTTGTATATATCAGTGAAGTCATATAAAATATTCAGAGTAAAAAGATGTTCTGCAGTATGGCACCAACACTATTTCACCGAAATTATAGGTTCCAGGTATTCATTTTGAAGGAAATTTTCTACAGAATCCAAATATGTTATTATTTTTATTATATCTTTTATATTAGTAAAGATATCGCAAACCGCGATTCTGCGGAAACATAACTTTTCCTGAAAATGTCTTGGGAAATATGCTTCCGGAGGCACCCCTAAATATTATTTGATCAGGCTGATTTTTTAGTATGTTCATCTGGCTACCAAAAGACAACTTCATGCCAAGGTACAGCTACCTAGCTCCATTTTTTATTTTTCATGGGGCGGCTGATGCACCCTAGCCAATATCTTTTTCAGACTTCGGTGTAGTGTTGGCAAAAAAGATTAAAACCGAGCAAGAAAAAGCGTTGCAGCAAAATTCACAACAGCAGAACGCTAATAAGAAACAGCAGCAACAGCCAGTCATTCAACAACCGCCACAACAGAAACAAGAGTCATCAGAAGAAGAAGATGATGATGATGAAGAAGATGATGATGACGAGGAGGATGATGACGATGATGATGATGGAGAGACTGACACCTCTGATGATGATGATGTGAGTTGATGATAATGCATGGAATAGTTGTTTGCACAAAAGCGCCACAATAATACAGTGGTCGAAATAGGAACTAACAGACAGTAGCGCCACTTCTCTATGGTGGCAAAAAGTGGAACTATTTAAAGACAGAAATTGCATGATACTAAATCGGTTTTCTAATATTAAAAAACATGTTTATCTTAAGTCTTGATACACCATATTTTAGGACGATGATGATGACGACGACGACGATGATGATGATGACGACGACGACGATGATGATGATGAATCCGTGGCGACGGAGAAAAGTGCAGGTAAATAGATAAGAAATAGATGATTCTAGAGCTTATGAATGTCACTGCATCATGGATGTTGCTTTTAACTTGCCTGTGTAACTATGCTTGAAAATAGAAAAAGTTCTGTGTTAAGTTTGCATTATTAATAGACTTAGTACAGATTACTGTTGTAGTTCTAGTGTAGTAATAGATATGCGTATCAATTGTAAATATTAAGTAAGGTTGCTGTTTAAAACTTCACTGGCCGATGCCGTCTTCTTGGGCTGGATTTACGATTATTGCCAAAGTAAATATATATATGGGGCGCTAGCCTGTTTGGCTTAAAGATGGAAATTGGCCTTGCTTTTGACTTAAGGCCTAGTGTCAAAATAATGGGCAATTCTACCTTAAAGCATGTAACAGCTCATAAAAATTTACACAGTAATAATGAGAATGTAACAATTACACTGATATCTTCAAGATAAAGTTTCAACAAGATGCTGAAAATTTGATAGCTTTACGTTCACCGGTTCCAAAGTTACAAAGGTTTTATGTTTGAAAAATGGCTTTTTTGGCCACTTTTTGCGTGACATTTCCATATTTCCTGCTATTGTTTTGCTCTGGATTTTCCTCAGATGATGTGGTTTTCACTATTTAACTGTTTTATTTCCTAGCATGGACAACTCTGTCGCCAAAGGAAAAAAAGGTTTACGTCACAGAACATACTACTTTGCCAAAAGTGCTCAAATCAAATTTTTTACCAAAACACTAAATTTTACCAAAAAATCATACTCATCAGTGAACTAGCGGTGTAAATTATATTCAGCATTGATTTTCACTACTTGTTACTTTAATTTTGGGAAGACAATATAGTTCTCAGTAAAATGTGAAGAAAGAATTGTCCCTCAATGCTTATTATCAGCACAATGTGCAAAAATGTCAAGCAAAATCAAAATGTCGCAAGCGTTACGCTGAAGTATTAATAGATAATTTTTTTGGTGTATATCAACTACCAAGAACATGATATTAGTTTTACATTGTCTCTTTAGCAAAGGCTTTTGATACATATGCAATTCAGGCAGTTATCTTTATTATTCCAGGTGTCAGACATCAGAAACTGGTAAAAAAGACATGTCGCAAGCGTTATGCTCCCATTTTAAAATGACTGATAGCACGGAAAATCTTTGTTGTATGAGATAAAGTAATTATTTATATGCATTTGGTATCATTGGCCAGAATAACCACAACAAAATTTCTATAATAATTGCTCATATACTAAGCATAATAACATTCCATTAGCAATTTGTGACGTTTACTAACTTAAGATTTTACTTGTTAAAGGCGAGAATAAATGGCAGATGAGTCCGAGATGGCATAATTTTTTACATAATTATTCTCTTGATGTCTAATTTAATGATACTGAATGCTATCAGTTGATAGCAACTTGGTATAAGCACATTATAAGAGGTGGAGTTGACAGATTTCAAGCATAACGCTTGCGACAAATAACAGACTTAGGATGTTGGCGAGCATATTTCATAGAGCTACTGTATATCCATGTTCTCTATATCTCAGGGCTGAAAATCAGCTCAAGTTAAGTTTATTTTCAAAAGGATTATAAGGTTATAGTCAGTTATCAGTCACATATTAACAGCCATAATGCTGGGCACACCATATCTACAAAGAAACGAATGAGACACAGGTACAGGGAGAGAATGGATCAGCAGTTCTGAGCGCATCAAGTGAGAATTTAATATATTCCAGCATCAACAATGATACCCAGGCTGGCAATCATACATTCTGCTTAATGTTTATAGTCTGAGAGTTAAGTTATGGGGTTACATTCAGTGTTAGCTAGTATTTGATCCGATTCTAAAACGTTGTCGTAAACGTTATTGGTGAATGTACCATGTTAAAGATATCTTTTTCACAAGCAAAATTGAATGCTTCAGCATTAAATGTGTTTTTGATACAGATAAGTATTATTTCCTTCTCTTAGGTCTTAGATGAGTTGAGATTCTAGTAAAATATGTTACAATTTCGATGGTTTTGTGGTTTTATGATTATTTCTAACAATTTTACTAGTCTTACTACTTGTAGTAATGGCATCATTGTTGGAAATTTCATGTGTAATGATCACCGAAAATGTCTGATTAGGATGGTTTTGGCATACCTACATTTAAATAATCAAAATATCAAATGTTGTATGTTAAAACCGAAGTGTTTCATTCATGTGTCGCAAGCGTTATGCTTCATCGTACAGTAGCTTATGAAGCATAATGCAAGTAATTTTGGAAGCAATGCAATAATTTTGATACTAGATATCATACATTTATATAGTTCAAGATTGATGACATAATATCCCATATATATGCAATATCCATCCTCTGAGAAGAACTTTAAAATGTCTGTATTAATTTTTTCATCAATTTTAATGTTTATGACATTTTTATGACAACAGTATGGTCACCAAATGTCACACAAACATTTTCTTGACTGAGCACCACAATAACAAAATGTAATTTTGGAACTTTGGGTAAAATTTAGATCCTTAAAAATCATCCTATTATTGAAAAAATGTATGTTTTTTCTTTAAAATATGTCTAGATACCAAGGATTCAACAATGATTTTGTCACACTTAGACACAACGCAGAGCTTTCAAATAAAAAATATTAAGACACATCACAAGTTTACTCTCTGTTACAACCACAGTCAATTCTTTAGGACAAACTTCAAATTTTGGCCCAATGTCACGCTTTTGGACCATTTTTTAGCTCGTCTGTTTTCTTTGAAAACGAAGAGCTATTGTCGTCACTCGATCGTCGTCGTCGGCGTCGTCGTCGTCCTCGTCCTCGTTGTCCCGGTTAAAGTTTTTGTAAGTGTCCATTTGTGACCTCAGTTTTCCACTTAGAGTTATGAAATTTGGTACAGGTATGGGGCTATGGGTATGGATCGGGAACATGTCGAGAAATCCAAGATGGCTGCCATTTTGTGGCGGCCATTTTGGCAGCCATCTTTCTTCATTCTTGAACTGCCCATTGTGACCTTAATATTTCAGTTACAGTAATGAAATTTGGTACAGATATGGGCTTCTGGGTATGGATCGGGAACATGTCGAGAAATCCAATATTGTGGCCATTTTGTGGCGGCCATTTTGGCAGCCATCTTTCTTGGTTCTTGAACTGCCCATTGTGACCTTCATATTTCACTTAAAGTTATGAAATTTGGTACAGGTATTGGCCTGTGGGTATGGATCAGGAACATGTTGAGAATCCAAGACGGCGGCCATTTTGGCAGCCATCTTTCTTCATTTCTTGAACTGCCCATAGTGAACTCAATATTTCGCTTAGAGTTATGAAATTTGGTACATGTATTGGCCTATGGGTATCGATTGAGAACATGTTAAGAAATCCAAGATGGTGGCCATTTTGTGGTGGCCATTTAGCAGCCATCTTTCTTCTTGAACTGCCCATTGTAACCTTAAAATATCGCTTAGGGTTATGAAATTAGGTATTGGCCTGCGGGTGATAATCTGGCACACATTGATAGATTTCACATCAACAGACGAGCGTTGAAACCGCTTGCGGTTCTGGTTTGACACTAGGCCTTAACCATGTTCACTTTCATACCGGAATAAAGTTTTAAATAAGCATCTTGGTATTGTTTAAAATAGCATCTTGGTATTGATGAAAGGTGGAAAAGTTGGTCGAGTTTTAACGTGCTAGACTGTCAATCGCTGGGTCCCGGGTTTCGAATCCGGCTCTTGCCAGGTCACCTGGGCCCACTTTGCCATGTCCTCTTCCTGTCTTAAGTAGCCTACCAAGTACATAAATACAGGATGTAAAGCCCCAATGATCCATCTATCCATACAAACTTTTTAAGCAGGATGCTAGCGTGTTTGGCATAGGCAAGGCTTTTGACTTGACCTTCATACCGGAATGGCATACAATAGCATCTTGGAACTGTTGAACATGCAAAAAAAAAGGTCATAAATGAATCAAAGTAATTTAGAAATGTCATTATGCTCTTGTGGAATATGTTAGGATTATGCACACTTTGCGCAGCACAAGACTTAGTGGGTTAGAAAAGTAACTTAAATATTAAATAGTAAACTGGCTTCTGCTAATAATGAGTGAATGAATGACATTGAATGTGAATGAGCTACTTCTAAACACGGCTTAAGGAATACATTACTTGAGTGAATGCCTGTTGCACGTTTAAAATGCTATGCACTAAATTGATACCGAATATGAACACTTCCTGCACGCTGCAATTAATTTCCGGGAAAAGGATGTTGAAACCTACCAAAAATATCAGCTGTACGAGCAATTAGGAATATTTTAAACATGCATTTGTACGGGATTCTATGTAAGGATCCCTGAAAATAGTTTCACTAATTTTTGGGTAGTCGTTCATGAACGACTACCCCTTGCAATGACAAGTGGAAAAAATCCCGCGAAAATCGGAAATTCGAAATACCGTAGTGCAGATTTGCCTCACACATCGTCTACGTCGTCAGTAACCATCGGACAACCATTTTGCGGACCAGTTACAGTTGAAAGGGATACTCCGCAAGCTCAATTACGCCTGGAAATGATGTATTTACGCCGATCCACTGCTGTACACAACGTGCGCGCAACGCTCAGGCAAGCGAGCGCTACCAGTGGTGCTGTTGGGATCCCGTTGGGTCGTTGCTAGTGGGAGTGCCAGGGAGCAGTCAGTGATTTTAACTGAATTAACCAACGATACTAATGCTTCGAAAACGTCCTTTTCTTTTGAAATATTAGTGAATAGCTACCTAATGATTACTTACTGCACTCCTTTAATTTAAAATAAAACAAATTTAAGAAATTGAAAACAATGTATTTATGCATTTTATGTTAATTGAAATAACAACTGCTCCCTCTACAGATAGCACATTTCTATAGACCAAACTATTAAATGGCAACAGCTTAATATTTCAATATAAATTTATGACTGTCCAAGCATTTTAGTGACAATAATGATAGAGTATAGTCTGGTCTTTTTATGCAGGCATAAAGTGCTCAGCTGGTAAGCCCAACTTTAAACATACATGTATCTCTGACCATGATATACATTCTAGGCTAGTATGAGAAGGTCTGCTTAAAACAAGCACAAGATCACTAGGCCTAGAGGAAATTATAACATTTAAGATAATTTATTCATTTACCTTTTTTTCCTTCAGATGTACTTGAGAGCCATTAATGGCATTGTCCTCCTTTTTTTTCTCATCCTATTTTTATTTTTTATTTTTGTACCTAGATGATGCGTTGTCCATTCCCCTATCCAATTTAATGTCCGATTTGGAATGTTTTTCTGAAAGCCTGTCTTGTTGTACACTGACTGACAGATACCAAAGCTGGTCTTTATACATGTACTATTTATTAAGCAGTGGCATATTCACAGAACTTTGGCAGGTGCTAGGTAGTGTTTTATCTTTGCTACGTGTATTACTCATTGAGCAATATCAATTGATCAACTCAATTGGTTCAGTTGGCAGGTCATGTCTTGTAATTACAACTACTCATTTACCTCAGTCAGTGTCAAAGGTAATATCAATTAATGGCAGTTGGCTTTAGTTGGCAGGTAGCCTAGTGTCTAATGATTGCAATTATTCATTGAGCAGTGTCAAGTAGAAAATATCAAATTATTGCAATTGGAATGACAGCTTATCAGAATATCTTGAAAGTATCACACTTTGCTTTAAATTAATTGTAATTATTTTATGTTTTATATTGTACACCACAGTGTGAGTAGCAAAATAGAGCACAAGCATGCAACATGCGCTATATTTTGATTGATCAAAACATAACTGTAAATTTTTTTTTTTTACCGTATTTATCACAGCCATACTTCCCTGTTGGATTTGAAGATATTTTTGGGTTTCATTATTTTTTTTTAGCCGATGCCCAGGCCCTTAGCAATACTAGATATGTGAAGTAACTTACTTGCCATAGGCGGATATATGTTCACCACCAAGAGTCCACCAGGTGGATTTGTCAATGGAAATAAGGAAACATGTGTGAAGACACATCATCAAAGTTTGTGCACTTTTGGGGAAACCCTGGGCTAAATTTAGACATGTTGGGGAAATGTCAGTGTGACCTTGCTGCAGCTGAGATTCCCAGAAAAGGCCACAACTGCATTGTGGCTCTTTTCATGGAGCAGAGGAGATCTTTTAGAGCTGCCAATACCACAGATCATCTGTCAGATGGTTAAATAAATATAATAGACAGACAGAAGATTTGTAGACAGGTATATAGGTAGAAAGGCTATGAAAGAGATCAGACATGAAGGAACTTGCAGCATTGAATTGAAGCTGTCAATGGAATTCTCCTCAACTCCTCAACAAATCTCTTTTAAAAATCCCATTATCTAGCAAAACAAATTATAACTACAAATATCGGCTATATTTTTTTCCGAAAAAAATTTTCTTGTTCATGTTTTCATTTTCCCACATCACAATAAAAGGTTGTTCATGTTATTACTGTTTTTCACCCAAAACTATTTTTTTAAATAAAACAAATTTCAAATGGTTTCATCAAAATTAATGTTTATGTCTGTCTCTGTTTTGGACTGACAAGTGGCAGCAGAATGCTGTCAGTCCCTGGAAAATCGAATAAATTAGGTCATGTTTTGGATCAGGTCACACAACAGCTGTCCGCATTACTATGCCAGACTACTTTCACAAAGCATGGTTGCGGTAAAGATCAAGTACTCTGCTTTGAATGATAATGTTTTGAAATCATGAGACAAAAGAAATTTTTGAAACTTTAGCATAAACTTTTGCCGGAGATAGGGATGATTTTACTCATCAGAAGTTTGATGGTATTCAATCTGCTTATAGGCCTATCATTTATGCATGTTAAATTATTGTCAGAAAAGTGTCCAAAAGAATGCTCTCTCACTTACTCATATGTCCATATGATAACCATGTCTCCAATACAGATGAAATAGAGATGAATATCGCTGTCACCCACTCCATGTTAATCAATGCACCAATATAATCCCGAAACGACTACCTTTGAATCCCTGGATTCTTGTAATCACTAATTTCAATGTTAGGACTTTGAAGTTTCAAGTGCATTTTAAGTACACCCCGTTAACAGTGCTTGTGCTTTTGCTTGCTTAAACAATTTTAAGAATGAAATTAACTTTGATGCGAATATATTGCATTTGGTATTGATATTACTTTGCAATATATGCAAGAATATTATATATGTAGCTTTTGCTTCATACATATTTCTATTTCTCGTTTGATTTGTGTTTCGTGTGCAAGCACTGTAAAATTTTTGATTTCATTTCAAGAGTCGGTAAAAACCGCTAGCAGCCGCAACTCCAAAGAACGTAAGTTACTCGCCTTGAATTGATCTAATAAACAAATGATAATGTTTTCACTCTTCTTAAGGCTTTTATGGAAAAAGAAAGTTGTGTATTTTGCTGGAAAACTGGTTATCTGGTATTTGAAAGGAACGGGACTTAGCTCATTTGGTATCGGTTTGAGCTTCAAATTGCTAGGTCGCAGTCACCTATGTTGGACGGCAGTTTCTGTCATCCTTTGCCGCATTTCTCCATGTGCCCTTATTAGCCTCCGGGTCCCATAGTAGATTAAATGCAGGAAGTAAAGCCCCAATCTTCTATCAATTCGTTCGGTGTTTGAAAAAGCTTAAAAGGACACTTTTCTTGCTCCCTAATTGTTTGAGGTTAGCTTCTGTCCCAGTGATCTAACTTTATCTGAATTTACTGTGATAGGGCTGCGAACTATGTCTTTCATATGAGATACTACCCAAAATTCTAAACTGCTGTTGCTAAAATATTTAAAGAGCTTGCTAAAGACATTGACTGTGTGTCATCTTCAATTGTTTCATTGAATTCTAATCTTCATTGAATTCCAACTAGGTGATAAAGTGGTGAAATAGGCATTGCCTTGCCAGCCAGATGGAAAGAAAAAAGTAATGCTGCAGGCAAGATTTGGGATCAAAAGTCTAAGAAACAAAAAAAAATATTCAAGGTTTAATTGTTGAATGATATTTTCTAACTGCAAACATAAGTGCAGTGATACTGCAATTCTAAGTACAGTAGTTAGCGGTCTTCACCGGTCCCAACTGTCATGGGCCTCAAAGTTTAGAAAATTTGTAATTCAGATTTTCAGACAAGTAGAATTTCATGTTGTGGCATTTATAAGTACTCATGCTATTTTCTTTGTTGTTTGATTTCCTAATTTTGAAGTGTGTTTACGTTCTCGTGATTAAATAGTTTTGTTTTATTCTGTATCATGATTATTTTATGAATTGAATTATTTCTTATTGTGTTTCTGTTATATTTGGTTTGTTTGTAAGTTTTGATGTTTTAAAAACTTGTAAAATTATTGCTGTTATTACTATAGTTTGATGAAAAATGTGATTGGTAGGAAAATTTGATCATAGTTAGAGTATAATCTGGCTTCTGAATTGGCCAAAATTGTGCTTGTTTAGTCGATGAATCTTCAGCGACTTCCGGAGATGGATTTAAATTTAATTTCAGAATTTTCAAATTCCCTGTGAACTCTATAGGTTGCCTTTAATTCAGTCAAAGTAGGCTCAGTTTTTGCTCCTGAATAAAAAGAGTCCTAAATTTTTCCTATTGTCTCTTAAATTTTTGGTTTTATGGATGTGAGTAAGTTGATAACCGGGAATCTGGTCAGGGAAAAGTTCCAAATTTGCATGAAAAAAGCTTGGAGAATTCGAAGGAAAATTTTTCATTTTAAAAATGTTGAAATCTGTGAATATAAAAATGTTTTCGGGCCCAGCTCGCAATCTCCTTCCGGCCCACTTTATATCATCTGAAAATATTGCTTCTGGATTGATACTCAGATAGTCATAACATCTTAGTATTCTTCAGTCACTAACCAATAATTTCTTCTTTTGTTTGGTCAACAGATGACGTGGAATGGTCGAGGGTAGATTCCGAAAAATTATTAGGGAACATAGAACTGCAGCTGCCCCCTGATGATAACCTGAGGTACTCCCTTCAATCAGAAAAACTTGACTGGAAGAAAGTCACCTTTGGAACATTCACGGACGACCAGTGCAAGCGACAGTGGCTGGTATTAATAACGAAGGTATGACAGATTATGAGATAGCTGGTATCTGGTACAGAAGAGTTTTGAAAGACTTTCAGTTGTACACGCAACTGCAAAATATCTGAGCAGTCCTTTACTATACTATTAGAAGTCTCTGTGTAATAACATGACAATTGGAAAATAAAAGGTTTAAGTAAGGTTTAACCTTAGAATTTCAGTTCTCGGTCACACGTGAATGTAATTCAGAATTGGTAAACTTAAATCAAGTTGATTTAAATTGCAGTGTTAAGACTTTGAAAATCATAATTTGATTTAAATCAGCTTATTTTGATTTTTAAAAATCATTAAATAGCCAAACAATTTGCCAACCTTGTAGTGTCTACTTGAGAGGGGTGAGGCACCAGTTCAGGCACCAGTTCAGGTCCGATACATCTACTGTGCGATTTACATGCCTGGTGTAAGTGGTGTTGCAATGAATTGCCAAATTTACTCGATTTTTAATAATCAACAATGTCTTAATTTTCAGTTGCGCAAGTACCGCACGATGACAGAGTTAGTGGTAGATGCTAAGCAAATGAGCAAGAACCCTCCCCTGCCATCCATGTCCAACCACAAGAAGAAGAGGGTCACTCACCCGGACATGCCCAAGAAACCACTTACGCCTTATTTCAGGTAAATGTTTTTTGTTGTTCATGAAGAAAACAGAAAGCTGAGATTTTTTTGGGCATTCTTACCCATTCTTACCCACCTATGCAGGCTGTGTCACTGGCAGGGCTAGTCTTTGGTGACACTCCTGATGGTCTCTCCTATTCCGGTTGGGGGGGGGGGGTTAGCATGGGTTGGTCCAGTGATAGCGTTCTGGGCTGCCAATCGCTGGGTCCAGGGTTGGAATCCAGCTCTTGCCGGGTCACCTGGGTCTATGTTGGACGGCTGTTTCAATCATCCTTCACCTCATTGCTGTGTCCTCCTCCTGTCCTAATTAGCCTACCAAGTGCATAAATACAGTACGTAAAGCCCCATTCATCCATTCATCCAACGGCTGTGTCACTGGCGGTTTGGGTGGGGGAGGGTTAGCATGAATCAGTTGGTAGTGCACTGAGCTACCAATTGCTGGGCCGTGTCACCTGGACTTCTATTGAACAGTTTCAATCATACTTCACCTTATTGCTGTTAGCCTATCAAGTGCATAAATACAGTATGTAAAATCCTTAAAGTCCACTGATTAATTTAATATGGTAAATTGTACCTGATGATGACTAAGGCCACACACAATTGATCTTTAGCTTCTCGGATCCTCTCAAGGCACTTTTTCTAGGGTCGGTCGGTAGGGGAAAAAAAGGTGAACAAATTTTTTTTTCATGTCAAAAAAAAAAAAAATTCTATTTTTTTTTCCATCAGCCTTAAATCTTTTGTGTCGACGGGTCCGGGAAGCTAAGAATCAATTATGTGTGGCCTTCAATAAAGCCGAAATATTGCGTAAATCATGTATCTGTTTGGATTGGCCTTTATGATTTACAGGATGTAAAGCCCCATTTATCGTCCATCCATTCATGCTATGGTCACAAATTTTTTGATTTGTATTTTCAGATACTTCCTTGCGAAGAGGCAGAAGTATTCCAACAAGCACGACGAACTGAGCATGACGGACTTGTCCAAGTTGCTGGGAGAGAAGTACAACAACATGGAAAAACCCAAAAAGCAAAAGTACATTGATGCATACAACAGGGAAAACGAAGCTTACAAATTAGCTATGGGAAAATTCAAGTGAGTATTTTCTTGAACTTTTGTGAAAATGTTTTAATACGATTGCCTTTCATTCTTGTTCTTCAAAATTCGGATTAGTGTTACCCAAATAGCCCAATTTGATGCCGATGGGACGTGAAACACAAACTCACTCAGTCACTTGAAAAAATCTGGAATATTTTATTTACCTTATTGTTGATCCTGAAAAATCTTCCGAAAAGTGAATCTCAGTTTAAATGAATAACATGAAGTCTCTCAAGTCATGGAAAATATCAAATGAGCTGTAAATAAAAGTATATCTACCATTGTTAATGCCGTTCACAGTGTCTCAAAGGAGGCTGGCTGTGTGCCTTTAGAAGAAATTTTTTAAACATAAAAGAACTGAGCAAAATTTGAGATATGAATTCTTTCAAAACAGTCTTGAATAAAATAATACCCCACGGTTATTAGATCAACCTTATAAAGCATAAGAGACCTGACGTCTGTTGTGCACTTTTTAACAGGAAAATGACCCGCAGAAAATGATGCACTTCTCTGTGACACGCTTGTGTACGGTGCTGCTGAATTATAATTATGCAGGACTGGTTCCTGACAAACCGGAACTATTTGACACAGTTTCGGACCACACGGCAGTATATGCAAAGTGAAATCTTCCTTAGACAGGATGACATCCACTTCAATCTGTGTTGACTTATATATATAATATAAATCAATCTTGATTATAGGATAATTGTATCAAGCCATGAGCCTCGGAATATGTACTCTTAAATTTACTTGTTCTGTCATTTTATCAATCTGTGATTTTATAATGCTGTGATTTTAGTATTCTTAAGTACTGTTTCTACCCATTGTTTCAACCTTTGTACATTCTGTTATGTTATTGTACTTGACATATTTCCCCAAATATGGGAGCTGAATAAAAAAAATTCTTTAAATAAAATAAAAAAGACTTAACAATTTCCCATATTTTTTGTAGTAGATGCCCATCCCATAATAAATGCCCACCCCCCTCCATCTCGAATTGATTTTAATTAAAATTCCACAAGAATATGACCTGTAGCAAACTTTTTAAATGCAAAAACGTGCCTCCAAACTGTTAAATAGCCATCATGCGCCAAAAACAGTAGTTGCACATTTTTTCACAAGGTGACTACCAGTCCGCTAGACTGAACATGACCAGCCCAACCTGCTCCTGGTGGTGGGTGACTGCATTATGACAAGGCCAGCCAGATCGGGATTGAATCGTGAATGAACAATTGCCCATCTCATCATTACATCTGCCCACTGGGCGCCTACAGCAAACAAGACAAAGTATTGCAAAAAGAAAAAAGGGCAAAAGCGGACTTCATTTTAGAAAATTAAACTCTGAAATTGGCCCAAATCAGCAATGGATTATATAGTGAAGGAGCATATCTTCCTAGCAAAAAGTGTAAATTGTGAGATTTGATGCGCTAAAGGCATTTCAGTTATGACATGATTCATTACATCTTACCAGAATGTAGTTGAGAATCTGTTATAATAGCACAAAATGAGATGACAATGGCACTTTTGAACTAATGTTACATTGGATAATTTTGGAAAATATTGCTATTAAACATCGAAGTTCTTTTAATTTTCATCCTTCAGAGACGACCACCCAGAGTTATTCACTGAAGATGGGCAGTTGAAAACCGAAGAACCGAAAAACTTGAAGTCGAAAGATGCTATGCCCAAAGCCCTGACGCCTCAGATGGTATTTGTCAATCACAAAACGGAAGAACACATTAAGAAAGACCCCAATGTGAGTAATTGTATTGTCTATCTTTCTTTCTGTTGTTGCTGTCAATCTATCTTGTATTGTCTATAAAATCAGACTTATTATCAGTACCATCTTTAATTGTCTGTCAATATTTCTGTCTATTTGTCCTAATGTCTACTATCTGTGTGTCTACCTTTCTTGATGTTTGTCTTTCTATCTTTTTAAAATAAATGTCTTTCTGTCATCTTTCTATCTTTTGATCTGTCTTTTGGTCCGTCTTTTGGTCTATCTTTTTATCTGTCTTTTGATCTATGTTTGGGATCTGTTTCCATCTGTCTAATTATAGTGTCTCTATCTATCTATCTCTATCTATCTTGTCTATTCTATCTCTATCTATCTTGTCTATTCTATCTATCTATCTATCTATCTTTTCATCTGTCTTTCTATCAACAGGTTCTGTTAGTAAAATTTCCTAGATGTGCGAAGAACAATTGATGACCTAAAAAATGAACAATGGAACTGTTGTGTATTGTTGCCAAACATTATCTGACAGTCAATGATGCAGCACATACATTTGCCTTCTCTACTTCTGGGAACTAATTTTCAAGCTATATGAGAATTGCTTATCAGTTTATGGAAATGCCAACTAATATGAAAATTAACTATTTACATTTGCAATTTCAGGTAACGAAAAAACAGTGCCATGAATTGTACAGAGCTAAGTGGGGAAATTTGTCAGACAACAAGAAGCTCAAGTACATCCTCCGGGCTTGTGAGGCCAAAAAGAAGTTTGATGTAAGTGCATTCGATGTTTTGACTCTTTGATAATTATAAAGTATATAGAGAAATTGCAGTTTATTTGCTCAAAGGGAACAACTTGAAATAATAGTTAACTCTGTTGTTTCCTACTTGCCGTATTGAAGTTTGTGCCATGCATATTTGGTAGTGTAATTGTCCACTATATATTGGTGTCTATTCTGGCAGATTGGGGGGGGGAGTAAAAGATCCAATATGAAGTCATTGGAGTGTTAAACTTGGACAGATCCCGCATTTGGGGTAAATGTATGACATGTTGTGGATTCCTTCCTTAGAGGGCTGCACTTTCCATATCTGCAATGATGTATCTGTTTATCCGTCTTCAGTTGATGTTATTCTATTGCATGAATTCGTACCAATTGTTTTTCTTTTTCGTCTCAGTTGGAAATGAACCAATTTTTAGCAGACAACCCGGATGACACGAAAAAAGCTATAGTCGCCAAGTCAATATTAACGAAGGAGGAACAGAAGTTGAAGGACCGGTACGAAGGGAAACCTGAGAAACCCCCTCCGTAAGTATTCAAATGTACACTACTGAGACTTATAGAACTTGTTAGTTTCGACTAATCTGAATATACCTGCCTCGCAAGTTATAATGGTATGTAGAGCTATGTAATTTGAAGGAATGGAACTATTTTTCTTGACTGCAAAACTTCAAAGAGGTTTAAAACTTGAAAAGAAACTTTATCCTGTATCTTTACCATGCTGGGGTGATCTATTGAAATGTCAGTAACTTGCATACATATCTTCAAATTTTGATACTAAAAAATGTTTTCACTTTCTCCTTTCAGTAATGGCTACGGTTTGTACTCGTCGGTGATGCTGCCCTTACTGACAGAAATCCCAAGTGTCAAAAGAATGGCTGAGGTCTCTAAACGGTGGAAGGCGTTACCAGAAGGAGAACGAGGCAGATACAACCAGCAGGCTCTGGATGTAAGTTGACCAAGAAATTAAACAAGAAACTTAAATTACATTATTTTGGTACGTATTGGAAAAAATGATCGAATGAGTTACTCAGTACTTGGATTTGAATTTACCGTAAAAACTGTCAGAGTCAGGAGTCAGAGTTGTTGGGTCGGAGGTTTTTGGGTGGAGTCCGAGCCCTGCTTTGATTTTCATGTGGGGTTTAAGTTGAAAATTAAGTTTATGAGTCATAATTGTGACTCCTGACTCCTAAAAATAATTACCTGGGCCTTTGTTGGACGGCTGTTTAATCATCCTTCGCCTTATTGCCGTGTCCTCCTCCTGTCCTAATTAGCCTACCAAGTGCATAAATACAGGACGTAAAGCCCCATTCATCCATCCATCCATCCATCCTAAAAATAATTAACATTATTTTAAAAAGCACAGTTACAAAAATGTGATATGTATTCCAAGTTTTACACAAAACTTCCTAAACAAGTAAACAACCCTGTACAGTATCCTGTGAAAATGTCTTTCTCTCTTGTTAACCATCTAACATATGTGTAGAATAATGCTGATAAGCAGAGTCAGGAGTTGGGAGTTGTAATTCAGGAGACCTAAGGAGTCGGGAGTCACTTTTCAGAAAGCTTGAAGAGTCAAGGACTCAGGGAGTCAGTTCACTTACTACTCGACTCCGAAGCTCTGTATATTGCTCCTCAATGTAACGTATAAGTAATGTTATGTTGTTTTTCTGTTGCAGAAAGTAAACACGTACAAATTACACTACCAAAAGTACTTAGACTCATTGCCGGAAGATGAGCGACTAAAATTGCAGACCGACAAGAAACCAGCCAAGAAAAGCCAAAACAACAACGCCAACAACCAGAACAACAACGATGGCAAGGTGAGTGTGTTGACATTTGTTACAACTGCTCTGATTGGCTGACGTGGTCACATGTCCAAAAATGACCTACTTCTTGTCCAGAAGAAGTTGGCAGGCTCAGTTTGAACATGTTGCCCTTGAAAATACTACCCTAGACTGGACTAAATGTGCGGTCTGACTCTAACTAAAGCAAAAACACAGAAACAGTGGAATCAGAAGATTCTGAGGTATTTTGAGCTTGCCACCTTTTGTATCTCAAAGCATGCACGTGTTAGGCCTTAACTTGAAGTTAGTTCTGAGATTCTCTATGTTCAATCATGTGAAGAAGATATATGAGAAAGTAACTTTAAAGTTGGTGTACCTTCTTCTATACTGGACAAGTTTTCATCAAAATCTTCCCATAAGGTCGACCTATGTTGGACGGCTGTTTCAATCATCCTTCGCCTCATTGCCATATTCTCCTTCTGTCCTAATTAGCCTATCAAGTGCATAAATACAGGAAAGCCCCAATCATCCATCCATCCCATAAGGTCGATCTTCATATACGAGATGTGTCAATAATGCAAAGTTCTCACAATGAACTTCTTGTTGTTTCAGGATTTCAACGAAAGAACCAAACAACCTCAGTCACCTTTGTTTTTATTTATCAATGAAAAACGGGACAAATATGCCAAGAAGTACCCCCAGACGGATTACCAGGACTTGACGAGGTTGATGGCCAGAGACTTCTGGGCGCTGCCTGAGGAGAAAAAGGTGAGGAGACCTTGGCTTGAATCTGGTTTTGAACCTTCAAGAATCAGAATTACTTTATTTGATTTTGAACCTACGATATTATTATACACACTATATTATATTGCAGAAAGTTACTTTAGACTAGGACCGTCTCTATGGCAAATCTTTGTTGTTATCGAGTGGGTCCTGGTGGGAAATAAGATTAGAATTTACTAAAACCGTTGAGTTACTTTTAAGTACAATTTGAATAATTTACTTCTCTCTTTTCAGAATAAGTACAAGAAAATGGTGGAACAATTGAAAACACCTATCAAACAAGAACCAAGGTAATTAATGCTGTTTATTATACCTCTACCATGAAAACGGAGGTCCCATTGGCTGAGAGCAGGTCTCACCAAAAAGAAAACTGAAAAGAGTCATTAGTATAAATAATGTGCATGTCTTTTGTTATTTCAGACAAGTAGAAATTCCTCCAACCTCCCCAGCGGCTGCAGCAGCGGTTGTCGCTAGCAACCAAGCCGACCCAAGTGCCAGAAACAAGAAGAAGAAGAAGAAGCCCACATGGCCAGGAGAACCCAAGAAACCTCCAGGGTAAGAACAATATTTTATTCTTTACGACCTGATGTCTGCTCATTTGAACAAAACTTTCAAACAAATATCTATTTGTGATGGACTTGCTGTCTAACTTATGCCAACCAGAAATTTCTAATCTGCCACATTTTCACAACATGTGTCAAGGCCTGTTCATTGGCCAGCTTTGAAACTGAATCTAATTTACTCACTGAAGAGTGAAGGCTCTGCTTAAATGAATATATATAGGGGAAGGGTTGGTCTAGAGGTGGCATGCTGGGCTGCTTATCGCTGGGCTGTTTCAATCATCCTTCACCTCATTGCCGTGTCCTCCTCCTGTCCTAATTAGCCTACTTAGTGCATAACTACAGGATGTGAAACCCCAATCATCCATCCATCAGAAATGAATATTGATTAAAGTCTGACGTCTTGCTAAATTCACTGACTTGCAGAAGTGGCTACGCCCTGTTTTCTACGGAGATGTTAGTAAAGCTGAACGAAGTCCCAAGCAATGAGCGAATGTCTGTGATTAGCCAAAAGTGGAAGACCATGACGGAGAAGGAGAAGGGCGACTACAAGAAGATGAAAGACAAGTTGGTGAAGCAGTACAACAGGGACTACGCCAAGTTCAAAGCTGTGAGTACTCTCTCTTTCTCTTTGACAGTGAACAAATAATATTGGGAATGATATCTTGATGTGCAGTTCTTGTAAGACCAAAATCTGACATAACACCCTTCATAGAGGAGAGGAAGGAAAGCTCGTTGGGTCCTGGGTTTGATTCCAGCTCTTTTTAGGTTGTCTTACCTGTGTTTGACAACATTTTCAATTATCCTTCCTCTCATTGCCATGTTCTCGTCCTGTCCTATCAGCCCTCTTTGTGCGTGAATACAGGACAGGACGTAATTTAAAGCCAGAATACTCTTTCCGTCATAAGTTCATTGTATCAGTTGAGAAAGGAACCTGGGTAAGCTTTAGTCTCACTCCCAACCTGGTTTGCACTTCATGTATCGATCCTCCAATCTTAATGTCGTCGATGTTACTATGCGTACTATGCGTACACTGACATTGCTTCAAGTCAGCTGAGCTGAAAAGCCAGCTTGAAGCCATTGAAAGCCCTCTTCTCCATTGCAATTGAGGGTTAATTTACAGGAGATCAATAGGACTTTCATAACTGCAATTAAGAATGAAGAGGATGTTTCTGATTTTATTTCTCATGATGGCGATTAGAGTTTGCAATCTGATTGCAATTCACACCTTTGACTTTCAGAGTAGTGAAAAGTAGCATTACTTAGAAGTTTGATGCATGAGTTACTGGGTCATTCTTCGCTAAGTGGTCAAAATGGTGTTACCGAAGTTAATAGTAACCTAGTTCTTTTAATATTAATGATAATTATGTTGCTTCTTCGACATATCACTTCTACAATGCTTGTTGTTAAAACACATCATTTTAACATGGGTTCATGCTCATACTTTACCAGAAAAAAAATCAGTAGCCTTATGGCCCTCCCAGTTTTCGACCGTTACTGGTTGTAGTCTCCGGCAATTATTCATTCTCATACTGTGATTTTATGGAAATCCTATATAAATTTGCTCAAAATAATGAATTACTATGTTTTAATTTATCATAAAGTGAAATTATGTACTGTAACTCTCATTCCCTTATGCTTCATGATGACTTTTGTATGCGTTACCAATATTGATGTCAGTGGTGTTACTTCTTTGAAAATCGCTCGTGACATACTAACAGCTCCCTGTTTTCTTGGAATGAACATCACCAGAGGGCCAGAAAGCATGTCTGCTAAGCAGTAGAGGCAAAGGTAAGCATATTTTTTCATATTTCTATGCTTTTTCATGGTTTATAGTCAATGAATAGTGGAGGTATCATTTAGGGGAGTCAGTGGTGTTTGCGTTACTATTACAAATTACTCTTTTACATATTAAAATCCTATGATGGAATGGAATCTTTGAAAGGATTTTTTCAAGAATGTTGAAAAAAAATGTAAATGGAAAGCAAATTAAGGGAGCATTTCATATTTGAAGGCTTTTTTGTCAGTGGTGTTAGTGTCAGTGGTGTTACTAAATAGAAGGTACACCACTGACAATGTGGTAACACCACTGACAAATCTTGATATTTTTCCTCATTTGCTGAATGTATTTATGCTTAAGAAATTTTCCTTTGATTTTCAGAAAGCTTCCAAGAAAATTCTGAAAATCACTAATTGTACAGAGAATGCTGATACTGGTTGTTTTTGTGGAGAAGAGGCAAATACATCGAAGACAAAGAAGTGAGGAAGATCGAGAAAGTTAACTGCACTGCTTTCAAAAAGGGATCAGATTCAGAGAAAAAGAAGAGAACTATGGGAGGACATTTTTTATTTCACAAAACTTTTGATACCATTGATTGCAACATACTTCTGCATACATAGGATAAATTTAGATAAGAGGGCTGGGTTGATTTGTTATTTGGATATCAGAAAAAAATTTGTATCTTTTGGTGGAATTTATCGTGAATGGATGTAAATAAATTGCGATGTTCAACAGGGATCTATTTTGAATTTCTGTTATTAATTCTATATATGAAAGTCATTTATTTAGTTTCCAATGATGTTATACCGATATTGTTTACAGATACATGTCAAAATTAAAGAAAGGAGAAATCCCTGATATAAATGAAGACATGTTTCTTCACTTGGCCACATACAGTGCTCGTGTCAGGCCGCCCCTGACAGTAACTTATAAATGCATCATAGATTATTTGTTTGTTTTTTATTTTTGAGTTCTGTTAGTGATTTAAGTTTTTTTTAGATTTCTGGGCTAGCCAGTGCCATAGGTAACTACATTTTTGTATTGATTAAACATATGTCAATGTCAAAATATATTTTTTTTTTGCATGGAAAATGTGATGTCAATTATATACAAAAATATATATATATATATTTATATTATGTATATATATTTATATTATGTATATATATATATATATATATTGTGTGTGTCATTTAAGTATTCAACAATTAATTTCCAATAAAGGACATCAACATGAAAATAAACACATGTCAGTTATGTTTAAGTTTCATTTCTTTTGGCCATGAATTTTGCCACTCCGTGAGCGCCACACTGTAGTGACAGGTACCAGGTCAGTATTAAACATTTTGGATTAGGGTTACATGCTGGTTGTGCCTACCTATTCGATGGATAATTAGCTATGGATTTGATGGTTGCACATTGACCTCATTTTTTGCAATTTTATAGAACTAATCATCAAAACCTGAGCAAATGGTCAGTGGTGTTACTGCTTTGTCAGTGTGTTAATGTGATGTCAGTGGTGTTACCGGACACAAAAACGTCCATTCCACATGAACTAGCAGGTACCAGTGGTAATCTTCTGCATAGTATTTAAGAATAATAAATGCCCAAGCTTTTCTAATAGTATTTTTGACCCTAAAACAAAAATCACAAACGGTATGCTAATTGTTTCATTGATTATGACAAGCTTTTTTGCATGCAGCTGCATAATGATTCCAAATATACAACTAAATATTTGGAATTCTTCACAATTCTTGTTTGGATTTGATGAGGTAACATGGAATGCACATGAAACACTGTTTTACATTGCTATATCTATCACCAAATCACTTGTACTCATTCAAGTCTGTGAGAAACACCACTGACAGCATTATGTCGACATCATTCAAGTTTCTAGGGCAGTGGAAGACTAAAATCATCATTTAAGCTTGGATTTTTGTGGATTTCTATTCTTTATAATATTCTTCATCAGTCAACTTAAGTGGTTTGGTTGCCATGAGTACTTGCAAATTGAAAATTTTCCAAAGCCATTTTGACCACTTAGCGAAGAATGACCCTACTGTAATCCTAAGTTTGATGATTGGAAGAATTATTCTTGGTAATTTACCTAGATTCACATTGGTCCCTGGGACATATATGTGACATGTAGTTACAAGCCTGTTTAGGGGCTAAATTTCTAATAAATTTTCAGCCATACCTATACATTTCTCTATCTGCAGACAACTTAGCCAAATCCAAATATTTATCGCAGCATTATTTAATTTGAATAACATATTTGATATATAAGTTGCTATTATAATTTATATTGAGTCATGCACGCGAATTGACATTGATAGGACTTTCAGTAGCTGTTTAACAAATTCAGTACATTATAATCCCCCCCCCCCACTCCAAAGACCACAGGCCCAAGCCCACTAGAGTATTTTCTTTATATTAGTTATAAGTATATAAGACTTCCTGGGTAGACTCCCAGGCTTGGACCATTACAAAGCTAAAGGTTGATGCTACAGTAACTGGTCTTACTCATCTGTGAATATTTCAAAAATAACGCATCAAGTCAGCTGACTTAAGTCAGCTCAAGTTGCAGCCAACAAAATGCAGCTAGCTGAAAAAGTCAGCCACAAATTCTTCAAGTGAGCTGACCAAAGGTGGCTGACTCAGTTCCGGGCTCTACCATATATGGTCGTTTATAACATACTTAGCATTAAAAGTGATGTTAGAAGTAGCTTGGAACTCTTTAGAATAATCATACTGTTCTGTGAAAACACCTTCACAACATTTGTTGGATAGCGTCATAAGTACTAGTAACCCTTTCCAACCAATCTTTGAACTCTACTCTTTCAGAAATTGTCGCCAGAGGAAACGGAACGTTATGCTAAATATTGTGAAGAGCAGAAACCTGGAAATAAAAAGAAACAAGTAGAAGAAGCCAAGAAACCTGGACCAGTCGAGGTATGTGATCTAATAAGTGACTGTCTTTCTTTGAATGATCTGCGCTGCTGTTGCAGGATTTTGGGTTGACCAAGACACCTTGAGAGAGGAACTGAACTTTATTTTGTCAGGCAAAAACAATAAATTACTAACTAAATGTAATTTGGAAACGTTAAAGTATAGATGCTTAAATATACACTGAGCCTACTGATGTGAGTGAGGGGTTTAAGCTCAGTTGATAGCGCTGTGGACTTCAAATTGCTGGGTCCCAGATTCGATTCCAGCTCTGGACGGATCACCGGCTAGACTTAGGTTAGTTTAAATCATCCTTTGCGTCATTGCTGACCCTCCTTCTGTCCTAATTGCCCCAGGAAAGTGCATTGATAATCCTCATCCTATGCCAATTAATCTATCAAAGTGCACGAATGCAGAACATCGAGCCTCAATCATCCGTAACAAATATAACGGACTACATGAATGCACATGCCCAACAAATAGTAAATTTTATCTTGTTTTTGCAGAAAAAGGTACCGGCAAAGAAAGAAGAGAGTAGTGAGGAGGAGTCGTCAGAGGAGGAGTCTGATGAAGAGTCGGAGGATGGTAGTGAGTCGGAGGAGGAGTCAGAAGAGGAGGAGGAGGAGCAGGAACAGGCCAAGAGTAAACCTGTGCAAAATGGCCCTCAACAGGTATGCAGCTAATGCTCAATGCTTAAAATTTATTTTGTGTCTGCACTGTCTGGCATGCATGATAGTAGGCTGAATACAGTATCGTGCCAGTTGTGTGTCATATCATGTTCATAAATATTGCAATAAATTCACAAATCGATGTTATTCACATAGTGGCCTATACTAATGGTATGCTTTGTAATTCATTGATTTTTAGAGGGCCTTCTTCACTGGGAAAAGTATCATCCAATAAGATTTACCAGAGAAATTCCATGAAATTGGTCTATTCTAATTAAATAATTTGTGATATTGAAAGTATGTTGACATGTCAGACTGGCAAACAGACGTTACGATCTCAAGAGCCTCTTTTGAGTCAGCATGGTGCAACTTCACAATCCTGAATTATTTTATTTTCTTTTTTCAGTCTTCATCGGAGGAAAGTGATTCGGAAGAGGAATCAGAATCGGAATCAGCCGGGTCAGAGTCAGATTAACGAAGAATCAAAGTTTAGGCCTTTTTGAAAATAATTTTGACTGTTATGTAGGGAACTGCAGATTGTTATATGAAATTCGTAGAGAAATTTGAGCATTTTCATTGAGCCTCCATGAGGTTCTGTCGTGAAAATCTTTGAAAAAAAATTAGCAAAAACTTAGAGGTGATTTTATATGACTTGTACCAATGTAAGAGACTCTTTGTACCAAATATTGCCAACATATACAATGATAAGCATAGTAAGTGCACCAGAATTAAGTGCTTTTAAACGTATAATTTTAGGTAATATTATTTTGGATGATTGTACAAGGTGATACCTGTTGTATTAAACTGATTTTATGGCCGTTAAGTGTGATTGATAGTGATTTAATATAATTTCATCTCGTGTATGAATCACAGTATAATTTATCGTGCATAAATATGGGATGTTAAGCTCCAATCATTCATCCATCAATACTGTATGTAACCCTGAGTCGTTTATCTATTCTTTTGTTTGTAAGTTGCATATTGTCTTGTCTAGATTCTGATTATTCAAATTAATTAAGCACACATGATTTTAAGTTTGCAATTTGCACACAATTTATGGCTGTGTCACTATTTAACAAATTGCATTGCACCCGTCCAATATATATGAAAGCTTAGTAAAAACGTTCGTGTAAGGTCTTGCAGCTATTGAAATATTTAATTTTGTACAAAAGTTGTATTAAAATTTGCGGATTGAAATTATGATAATTTCAATTTCATGTGTGTACATGTATTTATAAGATGCAAAATTAAGAATAATTTGATAAGAATTCAAAATGAATATACTTATGGGATGAAGAATTGTCTCTATAAAACTGTTTGGAAATCTTTCTCTATCCTGAAAGGTGCTTTTTGGTACAATAGACAATTCTGAGAATGTAAGATGTAAATAAATAAAACAGATGGGAGTTAAATAGGTCCCTGGCGATATATTTATGATATTACATAGCTTTGCCAGGACGCGTGGTGTTTCAGTTTCTGAAAGGGGCACATGAATTATACTGCCGTTTATAATAACATAATGATGAAAATGTTTTTTTTCTATTATGACATTTTTGAGTGTTCTCGAAAAAGAGAATGTTTTAAAAGAAATTATGACAGTGTTTTTCAAAATAACGAAGGATACTAATTAGTTTATAAAAATAATGAATGATACTAATTAGTTCATATTGACAATTACTATGTTTGGTGAGTAAAATTCCTTAAAATGAAAACTCTTCAGTATCGAGTTTCTGTAATCATTAGGAAGGCAATTATGAAATGTGTAATTAATGAGTATAGAACTTTTACAATTATGCATAACAGAATGGCCTTTTATGTAGTTCTAATGTATTGCATTATTTGGAGAGGTTGTAATAATAAAAGAGAATTTTCAAGAGTTTCTTGTATTCAGACAATGTGAATGACAGGGCTAATTGTGTTGATAGGAATTCTGGAAATAAGAAATTCAGTATGGAAGTCCTGGAGGTTGTAATAAATTTCATATTGAAAGTCAATTTTGGAATTTGAGTAATAGATTCACAGGATATTTTTGGAGATATTGAATATCTTTTGACTTGATATTCAGTTAGTTTTGACTGCCATTTATATATACATTATACATTTCTTGTTTTGCGTAGATCTAGTTTGTGTTGAATTTGACTTCATTTTACAAATTCAATGTCTGTTCAAGCTTTTAATTTATATGGTTGCTATTCGTTTCGTTCGTTAAATTCTGTTTCATGCATAAAATTATTGTTTATTGTTAATTGCTCTATTTGCATGTCTGGAGATATCTTCGAATAGGATGGGGTAAAACTGGTACAATATGAGCTCTAAAGAGGCGCCAGGGGAGAAGATGTACAAAAATTAATATATATATAAATATATATGTATGAATGTGTATATACCTGCACTATTTTCATATAGTTCTGAAATTGTTAAAGAGTTCTGTCATTTCTGAGCGTGATATTTTATATAAAAAAGACAAAACACTAAAACATTGTTCAAGAAATGTCTTGAAGTTAATAAATTTATTATGACCTGTAAAATACATCTTTGTTGTTTCTTATAAACTCAGCAACATTAAAAACGCACACTTTTTCAAAGTATCATAACTTTTGGAGCACTGAATTTATCTTGATGTAACTTTGCAAATGTGCTTACTTGCTACTCAAATTAAGATTGTGAACGTTTGAAGATGATCGATTGATATTTCTCAGAACCAGACATGCTTTTGTGACATCATGTCAAATTTGGAATTTGCAAAATTGCAAAAGGGATAGGGGAGTAGAGTACAGATGTTATCACATTTTTATTGATCTCAAATGGTCAAAACAGAGGTTCAACAAGATTTCTGCTCAAAATTTGACCAAAAACAGGATAATTGCCGATGGTTATGAGGCAAAAACGCCAAAAATGATGTGACAAACAAATGTGAAAAACACCAACTTCGCTAAAAAATCAACCAAAAACTCACAAAATGTCGTAAAAAAGCATGAGTGAACAATGAACATCTTGATTATTTCCGCAATCCAAATATTGAGCTGTGATAGACTTCAGATGAGGTCAATTTTGGACCAATTTGCATTGGTTGTGATTTTGGTTTGTGGACACGCTGCACTGAAAGTGGAATAATCCAGCCACTTCAATTTCTTTCTTTATGAAATTTTCTGGACTCCCACAAGAGATATCAACCAATAGCAGTGTAAAGTTTCATGGAAATATCTACATAAAAAGTTAGTTTTTAAGCTGTTTCAAAATGTGTGCGTTTTTAATGTTGCTGAGTTTAATTATTGAGAGGCCGAGTTAATATCTTGTCAAACATAAAACTGCAGAGGGGGGACAGGACTTAGATTGTCCCGACTCGTAAGGTGCGATACCACTTAGGTGCTGATTGGACGTAAAACACTCTCCCACTCCAATGAACAGTGAAAGGTCTGCATATTTTAACTATCAGATAAGCGGACATGAAAGCTGGTTGCTTCATAAATTTGCATAGCTTGCGGACAGTCTGCCACTTGGCATGGGTACCTTGAACTTTCTACCTTCATTGAGCTTGCATAGTGGTTAGTGCAGGATCTTCAAATGGAATGGAACATTAAGAAATGGATGTTTTTAACCCAACATTTTCTTCTGAAAGCTACTGGAGGTCAAGGCTTCTCCATCACACATGTCCGTTTGGCAAGAGCGGATGCTTTGCTGCATCTCGAAGCAGTGGCGTAACTGCGGTGTCTCGAGCGGGAGGGGGGGGGCACCTGGGGGGGCACCCGGTATACTATTTGTATATTTTAGCCAGAGTTGGAAAGTTCATATGGGGGGGCACCTGGGGGGGCACAGGTCCAATATGGGGGGCACGTGCCCCCCCAATAGGGACGCCACTGTCTCGAAGAGTGAACTTGCAATTCAAGTCTGAATTATTCATTGATTTGGACATACTGCCAGGTCCAAGTTGAGCTCAAGTTCAACAGGATTAGAACACGCAACAATGTCAATTCCTACAGAGTACAGACTGGCTTGCCAAGTTGCATGCTGCCGTTCTTTTGAGCTATACTGGCCTCATATCCAAGAAATGATGTTCAAGTTCAAGAATATTACTGCTCGGCATTGTGTCAGCACTGAAATATATTGGCCTCTTTCTAAATAAGGTGCCAGTCTACCGGACTTAGTCTCCTCCGCAATGTACTTTATTTTTTTGCCTTTAATTGAAAACTGGTTTCTAAAATTTCTAGGCCGAAAGTTATTACAAAAAAAAATCTTGGGCTTAAACCACTTCACTCCCTCCCTGAACACATCTTGCAGATTCCTCACCATTTGAATGGAAGGGATAAAGGGCTAATCACGGACAGAGCATGTGCACCAAGCCGCAAACAGGCTGTTCCAAAAATGAAGAGGCCAGGAATATGGCCTCACTGAGACAATAAATGCATAGCTAAACAGTTCAACAAAAATACAGTAGTCAACTTTTGAAGTGGATCAAGAATTTACATCGTAGTAATTCTGACATCAGTTGTTGCTGCATAATTTTGTGTGTAATTTTAACTTTGATATCTTGGTAATGTGCTTGAACGAGATTGTTAGGCTTCAGTGACTTTAATGGTCACCAGACACGATTGTTTGAAGCAAGGTGCAAAATGACTTGTCACACACTAGTGAATACACTGTACCCAAAATAAAGTGGGTGATTTCAGAGCCTTGGTCACTCAAACAATGTCGAATTGGACCGAAGGAACCTAAACTGTGAAAATGTTAAAAAAGAAGTCCTCAATTGTCTACTAAATATGATTGAAAATCAAATTTTCTCCAGTCACTTGATGAAGTATGCCCCAGCCGGTGGCTCCCCCGCTTGGTGAAATTGTTCATATCCATTTGAAAAGCCACAGATTTTTTAAAACAGTGAATGTGGAACGTCAAATCAAAAGTTGAGCTCAATCGAGTTAACAAAACAATGCCTGGTTTATTGCACAGTTACAAAAGAAATGATAACCTGTTTTCAATTAAGGTCGCCATTGCTTATTAGTGTTACAGACCATTTTGCACCTTGTGACAAACAATCATCGTTTTGAAAGGTAAAAAATTAGTGAAGCATGAAGTTTTGTCGGCCAAAACAGTGTCAAGACATCACACGAACATACTGCACTAAGATCGTTTACTCATATTTTTTTGTGTTAATATAAATTATATGAAAAATCTTGATCCACTTCGTAAGTTGACAACTGTAAGTCCCCCTTTACGAAAACTTTAATATTTCAAAGACCTCTTTTCCGTTTTCTATTAAAGTTATATTTGTAGGCCTGCATATTGACATTCATTTGCAGTCCAATGGAGTTGGCCAAGACTCGAATGCAGATCCAGGGGCAGGGAGAAAAATTGTAGATCTATGGCTATGTATTTGTAGCTCGATTGCTTCATTTGTGTCTGAGCCAGCAAACCCTGAGTGCACATACCCCTCTTTTCAAAAATTTGAAGTTCTGACTTTTCCAAAAAATAAAATTTCCAAAAGGTGCTCAAACGCCACTTGAATTATTTCCTAAACTGCGAACGTGTTACAAAGTCCTCAATTTTCCACTAAATTTATATGATTGAGAAACAAATATTCTCCAGTATCATGAAGTATGCCCCAGCTGGTGACTCCCTCGCTTGGTCAAATTGTTCATATCCATTGGAAAAGCCACAGATTTTTGGGGTAGGCTCACTCGAAGGCTGCTGGCTCGACCAGAAATAATGCCGCCAAACTACAAATACACACATTTAGGGTCGATATACAGGCCTATAATTCGGCCAACTTTCATAAAATTCGGAGAAGGAATCTTTGAGATATTCAAGTTTATTTAAAGGGGACACTTTTGTTGAACCGTTTAGTAGAATTCCTATCAAACCTCAGCAAAAAACGTGCAAGTGCCCTGGCCACTGGGCAACACACCGCTCGAACCAAATCAAATGCTTGGCTTTGTCAAGAATTAATTTTGCCAAAGTACCACTGTGCCAGACAATAGCAAGCTCCCCTATCATTTAGAAAATCTACAAATTTCCAAGATAATTAAATAATTTAGAAGATAATGATGCAGTTTTGGCCGGATATAATTTTGTAATTTAATATTTGACGAGCGGTTTCAAGAGTTATACATGTGCCGTAAATTGCCAATAACAAATTCCTGTGAAAGGCGCAATAAAGAATCTTGATATATGTGTGTTATGCCCCAATAAACTGAAATTTCTTGGTAAATGAATGATAGCAAATAAAGATAGGCAATTAAAATGTTCACAAACAATAACTTTATTGCATTGTAAAAATACACACCACAATGACAACACCTAGGACTGGTCTAAATTAGATTTTGTTAAAGGCTGCGATATCCATACTCTGGACCTGAAAAGACAAAAAAAGAGCAGAAATTGAGAAAAATAAAGAAATATTTACGGACAATCAATTGATGTATAGATTATCCTGAACCATAGGGAGTCCACACTGGTGAAGATTCAAAGTGATGTTACGTCTTATCAAACAGCTAACGACTGACCAGTTTTAAATTTCAAAGTATTGCTCTAACAATATTGCTGTAACTCCTATATCAAACTAAGAAGATGAAGAGAAGTATTTCATAATGCGCAAAGTGTACACGGGTGACTTTGGCCCATGTATTGCTTAATTAGCAGATCGAAATTATAAAGTCAAGAAAATTTTAGAATCTCTCATCCAGAAACTATTACATAGGCTACATTTCTCGGATTAGAAACTGTCTTAAACAAGACGTGATATATATCATAAGGCTTTATGGCCTGATAAAGTGCAATGCTTATTTCTAAAAGACACATATTATAAGACAATTATTTAAATATGGAATAAATTCTTACGTAATCTTCAAATGCACATATCTTCTCCTCCAGGTCGTCTGTGCTGATCTTGTCATCTTCTACAACACACATGATCTGCAGTTTCTTGATTCCGTAGGCCAGAGGTACCAATTTTGCTGTAAGAAGAAAACACATAGACATAGATTTATTGGTCAAATAAATACATGAAATGTGTTTGTGGTGGCATATCCCCGTTGAAGAAAAGTGAATACATAAATAAATTTAAGAGTATATGAGGAATTCTAGAGTCTTAGTGGCACACTTGGACAAATGAAAACCTGTATAGTTTTCTCATATTTTTGCTCCCATTCATCAGATTCACATTAAAGTTATCTACAATTCACCTATTATATTATTCTCTTACAAGATACACTTAAGTAGGCTAATTAGGACAAGAAGATTACACAGCAATGAGACTAAAGGATGACTGAAACTGCCGTCCAACACAGATCCAGATGAAATGGCAGGGTCAGAGCAGGAATCAAACCTTGGACCTAGCAATCGGAAGCCCAGAGCTTTACCAACTCAGCTAACCCTTGAAACAGGAAAGAACATTTGATTGGATGATTGGGACATTACGTTGGTAGGCTAATTAGGACTGGAGGACACAGCAATGAGGCAAAGGATGATTGAAACAGCCGTCCAACATAGGCCCAGGTGACCCGGCAAGAGCTGGATTCAAACCCTGGACCCAGCGATCAGCAGTCCAGCACGCTACCGCTAGACCAACCCTCCCACCCCCCTGCACCAGGTAAGAACATTTAGAAGGATGGATGGATGACTGGGGCTTTACGTCCTGTATTTATGCACTCGGTAGGCTAATTAGGACAGGAGGAGGACATGGCAATGTGGCGAAGGATGAAAATTTGGAGAAGTACTCACAAGCTCCCCAGAGGAGGCCGTCCATTTCGATCGTCCTGACTTGCTTCTCGAGGGCGGCCATGTCGGTTTCGTCATCCCAGGGTTTCACGTCAAGGAGGATGGAACTCTTGGCGATCAGAGGTGCTTCTGCAAACAAAACACAGGTTTGATTGTTATCAAATTAACTAAAGTAAAGTAAAAATTTATTTAACCTCGGTTTTGAAAACGAGGAACATAAACTATTCAGCTTTTGACCGACAAGCAATGAAACTGGTCATTACTGCGGCTTGGTGCTTACAATACAAATCAAAACAGTAGCAATGCTTAGCCCGACAGACCGCAGCTGCCTTGCTGTTTTTATCGCCAACTTCATTGTTCCTCAACTAACTAGAAAATTAAGGTACTAATAAGGACTATTCCATTTAAAAATCTGGGGGGGGGGGCGGTCGGGCTACGATTTTGACCCCCCCCCATGCATCTAAAACGATTTTTTTTTTACCCCCCCATGCATTAACTTCGATTTTTTCACCCCCCGTACATACATCAAAAAAAATTTTCATTATTACAATGCGTAGGCCTGAATAGAGCCGATAGTCCCCCCCCATACATCTACCGTGAATTCCGCGAGTGCCCCCCTTGCATCTACAACGTATTATCGCTCACCAACACAAAGGTTGAACGTGGTCTTAACCATTTTGCTAACCAGGTAGTAAAGCCATTTTGTCACTAAAATTGATCCGTGTTAATCTTGGGACTTACTAATTCAGGTCTAAGGCTAAGACCCAGCTTAACTCTGTTCAGCTCTAGGTGAAATTGTGCCATGGACATCACTTGTGGTCTGTCCCTATTCTACAGGTGTTGGAATTTACATTTTTAATTATGTTGGATCAGATGTTAGTTGACACAATTACCATAGCTAATAACTTACTCTTGGCCTTCTTGGCAGCGTAGGCGGCTACTCTCTCCTCCTTCAGTTTGGCGGCTGCAGCATCGTCCTCCTCGTCTCCTGAACCAAAGAGTTCAAAGTCATCGTCATCTTCCTCCTCTGCTTCTTTGTTGTCTTTCTGGATGATCTGGAATTTATCAAGAGGATAGATTGACGATTGGAGCTAATTAGGACGCAATGAGGACACAGCAATGAGGATGGATGGATGATTGGGGCTTTACGTCCTGTATTCATGCACTTTGGTGGGCTAATTAGGACAGAACGGGGAAACGGCAATGAAGAGGAGGGATGATTGAAACTGCTGTCCAACAAAGGTCGTGGTGACTCGGCCAGAACTAGAATTAAACCCGGGAACCCAGTGAGTGGGAGCCCAAAGCAATACCAACTGAGCTAGCACCCCTCCCAAATTTGTTTATTAAAGGATTTAAATAAAGCCCATATAATTTAAATATGGAGCCCATGTTATTTGTCAGTGACATAACAATTGGGATTACTTTTGAACCTCGAAGAATGAAAATGACTGCAGGTCATTGAGGTTATTTCATGAACATTGGGCAGTTGTACATGTTAACAAAATAATTACCTTAAAGGCCTATCCTCCTGAGCTACAGAACGATAGATTAATTAGCAACTTAAACCACCGAGGGATATATCCATTATTCAATCAACTACCCACCTGAGCAGAACCAGCAGATTTGGCAGCCGACTCAAGAGCCACGATTCTGTTTTCTAAGTTCTTCACCAGCTGGCGGAGGTCGTTTGTGACTGAAAAGATGAGAAAATTGGTGGTTAGAATTATTAAAAGATACGCAAATAACTGAGACACATTACACACTGAACGCTGTTCAATAGTTGGATCTGGGTTCCCAACTTCCCATAGAAATGATAGAGATAGATAGACAGAGGAATAGATATATAGATATGGTAAGTCTAGCTCTTTAATCCCAGTTCGGGGCGATTACGAGGGTCGGTCGATTGATGAGATGGGAGAAAGAGCGGGAGTCCCCAACACGTAACACATTTACCCCATATGAGGGATCTTTTACTTGCCCAGCAGAGACACTGCTATAAGGGGCCGCAAATTTAACAGCTCATCCAAACTCCATCCCACGACACTTTGGCAACACTTTAAAAACAGACAGTTTAGATATCAGCCACAATTTATTCACATCAATCAATCTTACTTCTGTGGAGGTCCTCATTGTCTTTGCGGAGTTGAGCGATGTCAGCACCATAGTCTCCCCCCTGGCAGGAAAATAATAAACAAGATTAATAAATAGACAAATCAACCGGTCACATGACCAATCACAAAACAACAACACAAATCTACAGATATAAATGATCATTAAATCACTGTCAAATTAATGATTTCTTGATCTTAATGTGCCCAGGCAACTTGATCATTGGTGCCTCTTAACAATTTCATTTTAAAAAGAGCCATCTTAGTTACAGAAGTTTATAATACAGAATTTAAAGTTATCTCTTATTAAATACAGATTGTCTTGAAACCATTTCTTGAACGATATTCAGGTCTCAGGTCACTGGTCAAAGGACATCTGGAGTCTTTAGAAGGATGAGCGTGTAAGTATTAACATATATACAAATACTTCACGAAACTGAATTATAACTACATACTCCATGAACTCAAGATGTGAGGTCCATTTTGTGACTTATATGGCATTTAAATAACCATCGTTTTAAATGCAATTTTATTAATACAATATCATCCGATAAACGTCATGAAGAAACAACAGGAAATTTGTTACTCTAAACAACAAGTACATATGATACATCTTACTGTAAATTACAACAAATATGAAACACTAAAAGATTTGAATACTAGTTTGGTTATCTGATAATTAAATTACAACATTTATCCTTACACAATATTTTCATAGGGACTACGAGCAATAGTCTAAAGTTAGCTAAACTTCAACAGAACCACAACTAATATTTAATTTATAGACAAAAATATTCTACATACATTGCAGGAGATAAACAGGAATTGAGTTCCTCAAAAATTCATCTACATTACTACGATGGTTTAATTTGTTGTTTTACACAGATAATTATTTCAGAAATGCATGCAAGAGATATATAGACGACAGTCAGGTTTCAAAAGCACATCATGCAATGCAAAATGCACAATAACCAATTATTAGTGCTCTAAAAGTCGAACCTAGAACGACCAATGATGAATGTAACAGGGAAGACCATTGGAAGTTTATGAAGAAGAAACGTGATAAGTCCAATTTTGGTGAGCAAATAACTGATTTGAATTGTGTAGTAACATGTACCATAAAAATTAAAATAAATTGTGTTGATAATTGTAAACTAAAAGAGGAATAGTGTCATTGTGTAGATTACCAAACAAAATAAATTTTCTTTGTACAAAAACAAAATGATGTGAAGCTACAACAATGCATGCTTTCTATTACAAACAAAGCTAATTTACAAATCTATGTGATCTATTCATGTGGTGTAGAATGTTATGCTAAATACAATATATAAACAACAAATCTATTTATTGTAAAATGTTACATACAATAGTGTATTTGTTGGTAGATGACATCCATAGCTTTAAGCCGCAAATAATTAAGGCATTCAATTAAAAACGCTGCATATTTGTAGCAATAAAAGTTGTAAAATATAAACATAGTCGCAAATGAATCACAAATTCTCAAAATTAGCTAGTTACAGTATAGAAGTTAGGATTTCTCTTGAGATAATAATATAAGGATTAGAATTAAATAGACAGAAACTGACATTAATTATTGTTCTGTAAACGCCTACGGTTCATCACTGTTCAGTACACCGAAGGTTGAAATTTTAAGTTTAAGAGTAAAGACAATGCCTCTCACAGCAGAAGACGGTGTATATAATATACTTGGCAAGGCTCGTTAACTAAACTTTAAATAAATATTATATTAGGAGTATTGTGAGAAAAAAACTCTTGCCGAAAAGACATTTGTGGAGCAAAAGACTTAAACCTTTTAACATAATGCACTTGGAATCTTGGACAGGCTTACTTTATCATATCTTGTAACTTAAGCTTTGCATATTCAATATATTCTTTTGTACATTGTCTCAAGCGACAGGCTCTAGTCTAATAGTTTGTTGTAGTAAAATTAAAGGCCATACACAGAAAATAGCTGCACATCCAAATACATTACCTTTCGGTTGATGCAGTTGTTCTACGAGTATATTAACACAATTTAGTAACAGCTCTAAATTCAAGATTTGTAATGGAATTTCAAACTTCACACTGGCATTACAATATGCAATTTAACTCAAAAGATGTGTCAACAGTGTGAGATATCAATAAGGCCAGACTTCTTTAATTTTTAGCTTCTCAAATTGACCGAGCCAACAGATTTTCTGCCTATGGAAAAATGTATTATTGAGTATCCCCCTGATTTTTATTTAATTGACAAAAATTAAATGAAATTTCAGCTTTTTCTTCTTCTTCGTACTAACCGACAGAAGAAAAAATACCCTGAGAAGATCCAAGAAGCTAAAGATCAATTATATCTGGCCTGAGTGAACAACAAGACAGTTCACAAAAAATTTATACAAAATGATACCAAATTCCATGGCACTGATTCCCAAATGATTTCACAGATTACAATCAGGCATGAACCTTCCTCACGGAATACCAGGACAGAGACCCCACTAATACCCAATAATTTTTCAGTATCCAGAAAAATGTGCTTTTTCAAAGTTGCAACACAGGCTTCTGATATCATTTCACCATGATATGTGAGATAATACAACTTAACAAGGTAGATTACTTAAGTGCCAGCTGGTGAATATCTCATATGTAAACTAGATCTAAAAGACTTAAAGTGGATGTCACGATGGTCAATTTGTTGAAATTCAATTCAAATGAGCCTTCTCCAGTATAACAGCTAGCTAGGCCATACACCAGATGGTGATCGAGTAATCTACCTTGTATTTAAATTTATATATATGAAGGTCAACGCAACTCTTTGTCATCGGAAGCCTGTCGTTGCAATCAAAATTCAGTCGTATCTTTGCAGTAATAAGTTTGTTATGACAAATTAATTTAAAGATGAATGAGGCAGTTCACTGCAGTGCCATTGTTGAATTATTTATGGGTCTAACCGACCAACATTTCCATGCATTTTCCGCTGGGGCACTTTTCCAAGATTTCGCAGGGGCAACAACATGCAATAAGTTATGTGGCAAGATTTGTTCTGCCCCTTATTACTTAGTCGCCAATGTTTCAGTTTACTCATCAGAATTCTTTCATAAAACGCACTCAGCTATCCAGAAACTGAACTGTATCATCAATCGTCAAATTATTGTCATTATTAACATAACAGACATACAAATAACTTTCAAAGATATGTCATAACTCATAATGACAAGATACCACTCCAAACCATTGAATATCACCAGCTTATATCCCAAAACACTTCAACAACAAACAACAACTTATACAATAACACCACACCAAAATTAAATATTTTAAAATAATTTCAATAAAGCAACTTAATATTGCATAATAAACGAAACCCTTTCAAATAGTTGGCATGAATTAAATTGAACTTATTATTGTTCAGACTAATACACCATTCACATATGAATCTGATTTTCACATACAAGTAGCTTATGGTCTGGGCTTTTTTAATCTCTAATGATTGTGCATCATAAGTATGCCCTATTCAAGTCATGAATATGAAGTTTAGTAGGAAGAAAAATTCAGCAAGACGATAATAAATCGGAGAGAAAAAGCGGCAAAGTAGTAAGCCTTTTAAGTTTAACAAGCAAGTATGTCCCAGAGTAACCATTAATTACAAAACTATTCATCACTAAGGATGTATAGACTGATGATTGGAGATTTATGTCCCATATTCATACACTAGGGTAGCTCATCTGGACAAGAAGAGGACAGCAATGAATCAATGAATCTCCTGTCCACCATAGGTCCAGGTGACCCAGACCGAGCTGGATCCGAATCCAGGACCCAGCATATGGATGCCCAGGACACTACCATTGGTGACTCCCAATTGAGCTAATCCCCTTCCCTAAAACACTAAGAGGCCACACCAATTGTAGGGGACCTTTCCCAATTTTAAGGACAATTCTAAGTCTAGTTATGGCCTTGATAAGGAACTCAGGGAAATAGACTCAGGCCAGACTGTAAAGAATAACATATTTTCATAATCCATGGTAAAATTTGAAATCAAAACATTCTGATTGGATGGCCAGTAATCAGTCACTTTTGAGACATTCCCACGGGAAGAGTTATCTCTGAACAAAAGAACCTATTAGCTTAGGGGAGACAATTGGGCTGTCACAGACTCTCAAAGACCAGCCTCTTCTGATTTCTAATTACCATACTCGCCAACTAACTTGCATCTGATTGGTCTAGGGCAGGGCCATCTTCAACAAATGTGATAAGGTCTCTTTTTTATAAGGTGTGATAAGGAAAACTGAATTTAAGACTTTCATATTATAAAACAAAAGGTTAATTATATATTTCATATAAATTTTAAAGACCCAACAATGTTACCGCAAAAATCAGCAATTCCATGTCGAAATACTACTGGGCTAGTACAAGCTCTCCCCCCAGTCTGCCCCCCCCCCCCATGGACTGCCAATGCCTAAATTATTAATAGCAAGCAATCAATAAAGCCAGGCGAACTAAAAAGGTCAAATTAATAATTTCAGAAACAGAAATTTGATGCAAAGGAAAGTGTTAATCACGCAAAAGAATTCAACACAAACAGATGAACAGGTTAATAACTTAAGGAAAAAAAATTTGAAATCAAATTGGAAGCCAGAAGAATCAAATTAGAGCAAAATCAAAGAGCCAGAAAAAAAACGAAAAGAGGACCAAAATAATATCAATAAATTTACAACAATCAAAATTTCACAACAATTCGTGCGTTCGAAATACTCACATCAGATTTGAGAGAATTTTGAATCTGTTGACGGGCCTTGGCGATTTCATTCACAAGAGAACTTTGCCCTCCTTTAGACTGTGGAAATCACACGCCAATTGGTCAATTGATAATCAACAAACACTACAGTTATTCTAACTACAAAAGAACAAAACTACAGAATTTCGCAAATCTATTTACAAAATGATTAAATTTCTAGTCCAGTTATTTCAAAAGTAACAAAATTATTGCTCATCAGCAAATCAAAATTTCTTTCTAATTTTTACTGATTATTACTCATATTTAAAAGTGTAGAATTTCAACAGGTTTTTTAATATGATAAATTTTGTTAATATATACCATGATTGGTGCAGAAAATGTGATAAAACATATATTTACAGTTGTCTTTATTATGTTATTGTTTCATTGTAATTTACTTCTGACAATTGTTCAAATTGCAATTAATTTAGAAACATTAATTCTGCACACATCGTGTAAGCTAAAATAAAAAAGAGTGAAATAAAAGACCAAATCCATGTTAAATTTAGCTGAAACCCTAAGCTAGAATAAATTAGTTCCGACACCTTGGTCATCATTCAAGGCTTCTGCTACTACATAGCAATGATTTATGTTAATTCATGTTATTACAGATAAAAATTAAGCATTGGTTTCAAGCTTTTTCAGGTTAACAAATATACTGAAAATGCGACATTCTTTCTGCGCAGAAGCCTTGATCGAATATTAGAAATTTCCAGCATCACTGATAATATTTATTGGATTATCATGAAATTGTATACCTGGACTATTCCTCCTCCGGTGCCCGCTAGCTTCTCCTGGAAATTGCGCTCTGCATCATTCACCCTCCATTTTTCAAACCAGATGTTTTCAGAGAATTCGGACAAGTAGGGGTGTGCCATTCTAAAAATAGAAATAAATATAAAAGATATGGGAGAAACATTATTTCCTGTCTGACAAATTACTTTTTCTACAAAATTTGTTTAAAAATTAAGCCTAGATTACTGGTGTTTGGCATTCAAAAATAAAACTCACTTTTTATTTCTTTTAGTTTTACGGACAAGATTGATTCATTTTAATTGAAAGGTAGGTCTTGTCACTATAATCTACCTGAATTTATCAGGCCTACTTCATGATTTTTTTTTTTTTAGATTTTTTTTCAGATGTTATAGTTTACAGCTAGCAAGTCAAGACCACAAACAGTTGCAGCAGAATGCAATGTTTTGTGAGTCAGGTATAATTCTTTTTTGTTGAAAACTAGCCTGGCTGGAACAGGAATTGCATTTTAAATGGTTACACCTGTGATCATACACATATTTTTGTTTTAACTTTCTTTTTTCAGATTCAGCAAACTATCCATTGATCTTTAGTTGTTAGTCTCTACTAATCAATTAGTCCAACATTAACAGCCAAAGTGCCAGAAATAGGCAAGATTAGTCTATTCTTAGTCAACAGTCAGTGTTTGACAGCTGATTTTGACAGCTGTCAAAAAAGAAAGTGGAATTCTTGAGCACCCACTCACTTACCCACGTGGCAAAACAATTAAACGAAACACATTCCACAGAACAAAATAGACAAATCGACACAAAATCACTTAGCATAACTTGTGCACAAACATCTCATCTCAAAATCTAGCTGATTAGATTGAAATTGAAACACTTACGTGGATGAATTTAAAGGAGAGGAATAGAAAACAACTATCAAGCCGGCTGTCAAAAAATAAAGAGGAAGTTGAAGCTTGGCTGCACAAGGACGCTGAGAAAATATTCACTTCTGATTGGACGAGAATAATTTTAATTACAATCCAGTGATTTATTGAATTATTGATATCATTGAGATTGTAACTGAAATTTTACAAAAATCCTTTAGCTTTATTGCGATTATTAGTGTGAATACACAGACTGGTTCAAATAATTTATTTCTGAATTTCAAGGTCTGCAGATACCGGCGCGAAAATGGCCGACAAAAGTTGCAATGGAGTTTGTGTTCTCCCAATTTCTCGTATAAAAACTATCATGAAAAGCTCCCCAGAAGTTTCTAACATCAGCCAAGAATCCCTCTTCTTAGTGTCAAAGTCTACGGTAAGTTTGAAGGGTAAAGGTGTCCTAGTTGCTGAGTATTTGGTTGTGAAACATCGAAAAATTTGAAAGTGTTTTTGTTTTGGGAAAGTTTAATCACATGTCACATGGCCTGGTAATATGTGGAATGTGGACAATGTTGTGTTGTCACAAATCCAATAGTAAATGGCATTGATGACATGGCCCAGACTGCTTTGGACCACTTTTAGTGTATTGACCGCCTCTGCACAGAGAGGGGGGGGGGGAGAGGGTTGGGCTGCCAATCGCTGGGTCCAGGGTTCGAATCCAGCATGTCCAGCTGTTGCCGAGTCACCTGGGGCCAGGTCCTATGTTGGACGGCTGTTTCAATCATCCTTCACCTCATTGCCGTGTCCTCCTGTCGTCCTTATTAGCTTACCAAGTGCAAAAATACAGGACATGAAGCCCCAATCATCCATCTGTACTGTACAGATGTATATTATAAATTCGGGGGGCCTGGGGGTCACGGCCGAGTTAATCACCTCACTCGCCTCCCCCCAGGAGACATTATTATTAATGACCCCACTTCTTCATTGTGGTTTGTTTATTTTCTTCACAATTTTTTTATTAATTTAATTAATTGCATGGTACAGCAAGGGGGGGGGGGAACTGAACTAATATAGGGTGAATGGGCATAATTTTTTCGTGCAACGTTTACTATTTTATTTTTTCCTTTTCTTTTCAGGAATATTTTATAAAGGACTTGGCCACGACAGCTTTCAGAAAAAGAAAACAGAAGGACCAGTCCCTTGACTACACAAATTTAGCTACAATTGTAAATGACAGCGACCCCTTACAATTCCTGCAGGGTGAGTACAGTTTTGTATAAAGTTGCAGCTGAATTTTTAGTCCTTAGCAGCGGAGGGCAGTTTCAATCATTCTCCTCATTACTGTGTTCTCCTCCTTTTCTTAATTACCTTCCAAAGGTAGACATTTACACATGGTGTAAAGCCCAATCACCCATCCATCCACTATTAGTTGATCAAAGAGTAAAAGCCGACTTCTTCTAATCGCAGTGAGTCAGTGACTAACCGGTGTTTTCACTGCTACAATGCTGATTGGCCCTAAATGAAATATATTGTAACAAGTAACAAGTATGTTACTGGACGCAGTTCCTTCGCAGGTCCTCTATGTCCAGATCTATATATTTTACATTTTTTGTTTTAGTTTGATTGGCCGCCTAACTGCCTACTAAAACGGAGTAAAAACCACTATATTTGCCTTCATTATGACTTTATTGTTACACTTATCAGCTTATGTTCATTGTAGGGTTTTATCTCCTGAGTTCTTCTCCTTCAATGTGCTGTCTTGTTAAATCACTGAAATGACATCAGTCCCATATTTTATTGTCTTCTTCAGATGTCGTCCCACACAAAGTGAAAGTGAAAGACTACTACGCATCGACAGGTCGCAAGATGCCAAAGACCAAAGAAGAGAAGGAAGCGGCTAAGGAAGAAAAGAAGAAAGAGAAGAAGCCAAAGAAGGGAAAGAAGAAGGAAGAAGAAGAAGAAAAGGAGGAAGAGGAAGGAGAAGAAGAAGAAGAAGAAAAAGACAATAGTTTAAATGAAAATGGAAATGATGATGAAGAGCAGAATGACGACGAAAATGATGATGATGATGATAGTGATGATGTGCAAATAATTGAAGATGATTAGGCGTTGATATTTAATAGCGGAATATTTTATTTTTGTCTGAGCAATTTTCTGTGAACTAGGCAGCAATGGATATTTATTTATAAGGATATAAAATTTCATATCACAATTGATATGGAATGTTTCAAGTAAGGATCGATTTAAACTTCTCATATCAGCAGATTCCAGTTCCAGATTATTTAAATCAATGTGTTAATATTGCCTGAATGATGTTGCTATGGATTACTTATTTATTTAATAATTCTTCATGAAATGGTGATACCAGTGGAGCAAATAATAGATCTTATCTAAAACATGCTACAATTCATCTTGGTGGTTAATAGATAAAACTATCAATTTCTCTTGGTGAATATATTTTTTTAACCGGGGTCAAAAATATTCGACAAGAAACATAGGTCTACCATTGATCTAGAGCTAATGTCTTCAAAAATATTACTTGAAGTTATCTCTTTAATGTGAAAATCTTTCTGTGGATGTGTACAGACGATGAACTGACTGTATAATATTGTTGTAAATATTGTTTTTTTACAATCTGGAAATATGTGTGTAAATTATTATCATGTACAGTACACTGCATTGGCATCTGTTTACGTTGAGTATCAGAAAATACCATGCCTTTTATGAAATACACATTGAAATGTATTTTCACAGGAGTGTTCTGCATATTTTTTCAGAGAAAGAGTTATGTTGAGTGGTTGGTTACATGTTATATTCATGATATCGGCTGTGGACTGTCAAAATTTTGTAAAATATGTAAACCTTTGTTCTGTAAAGGAACATTATTTAGTCATTATTAAAATGCATTCTCATTCCTAAGTATGCATGTGAGTTCATCAAACATTGATTTAGATGATTGGATTGCTGTAGCCTTCATCTGGAGAATTTTATTCCAACGTCAATTTAGTGTCTATTCATTAAATTGCATTTTTATCAAGAGTTTTCATATGAAATGCATGTGATTTTCATCAAAGGACAAGGTTCCCATAGTCATGAAAATCTGGACAAAATTGAATTTTTACAGAAAATTGTGGACAAACAAATGATTGTAAGAGGTCATGGAGAAACAAGATTTTGTCCACAATTAGTGCTAAATGTGAAAGGGCATGGTTCTAGTAGTTTGGCCTATCCACGAGATGGCTGGAAGTGATATTTGACGCTGTCCTCTGACTTTGGCTGCATGCTGATATTTGACTAATGAAAATGTTAGACAAATTCCATTTATGGCAATGAATATGTATCGTATGTAGTGTGTACTGGTCCTAGAAAATCTTAAATTTGTTCATGGAAATTGGAAAGTCTTTGAAATTTAGTGTTTTCTAGCCTTTTGACTTCTTATGTCAGAAATTCCTTTTAGTGTGCACATTTAGGAAGTCTAGTGAATCACCTGTGGACTTCAAACAAATATTTAAATTGCATTTCTACATCCTAATGCATGTGATTTTCATCAAAATATGGTTATAGAAAAGTTGGAATGGCAGTTGTCAGAATTTTGATTTGTCAGGTTGTGAAGTATTTACCAACATGTATTATTGCATTCTCAAATTGCATTTCTAATTCTAAATGCGTATGATTTTCAACAAAGTTTGTGTTTGGTACGGCAGATTGATGAATAGAAAAAAGAATGTCAGATCAGACAGCATTGATTGTGTAACTTTTTTTTTTGAGAATATTTGCCAGCCAATAAAATAATCAGTTTTAAAAATATGAAAAATGTCACAGTTGATAAAAATTTGAAATTCATTGATTTGCATCCTGGTGGTGTTGGTGTGGGTTCCTCCATCTTTTCTCGTATCTCTCCAGGTTGCTGTTCTTTACTGCAATGTACTTTTCTATATTTGAATTTCTTCAATCCTCATGAGTTCGTCCGATTGGGGTGACATACTCTTTTTCATTTTGCAGAAGTATTATATATGTGCAATTTGGTGGCCATAATGATGAGGTCCAGCACTCCGGTTCATAATGTTCCAATTATGTTATTGGGGCGATGTCTAGCTGGTACCCAGTGTTCTTTAGCGTCCATTCTCATATGTCCATCCAGATAGTTTGAATTTTCTCGCTACTTGATTGTGTAACTTGCATTTATGGGCCCTTGTTCTTTGTGCGAACAAACACTCTCAAAATTCTTACTTCAAAGGTGAATTTTAAAGCTTCCTGTAGGGGTCCAAACATCAGTTTGTGGACGCATAAAATTCATGAACATTTTATACTAAGGATCTTTCTTCGCAAATTTCAAAATGTCATTTTCCATAGGTTTGAGTGCTGGTTTTTTAAAAGTGAAGAGGCCGAATGACGTATTGGAAACTTCCATTTCTGACTTATTAAGTTGCAGTACCTTGTGGAGAACCATGTGATTTTGATCAAAAGGTTGATTGTTAGAAGTCTGATATTTGGAATGCTTGTTTTCACTTCTGAAATAATTTTTTACATGGTTGGCCAAGTTGGTCAAGGTGCTGCTTAAACGTGTTTCGGTCTTGGATATTCTTTCTCATGATAATGTCAAATATATATTACTAAGAAATAAGAATTGCATAAGTGATGCTCCTAAAGGACTGTTTCAACCAAGAACAGAATTTCTCATATTCTGATATTAAACTTTATTATAAAAATACAAAATTTTGATCCTGGTTATTGTTTTTGATATAGCATTCAGTATTCACAGTCACTTTTAAAATATCAGAAGATTAGGTTCCTCTTTATTGAGATTGAGGGACAATGCATCTGGCTGCCCAGTACCAATTCCACTGTCTCCTGTCCATCTGCAGGCTTGTGCTCACACAGTACTGAAATGAAAAAAGTCACAATCAGTCTTGTGGCATTTGATCATTTTAGTTGGTCAAATAAAAATTATGCCTTCTTTTCTACATTGCTTCATAGGTAGATTGATTGAAAGACTCGTAGGTGTAGCCCTCCGAGCACAGTTCTGGGCATTAATGAGGGTTGATTGATGAGACGGGAGAGAGAGCGGTAGTCCTCAACATGTCATATACCCCTTGTGAGGGATCTTTTATTTGCCCAGCACAGACAGTCAGACACTGATACAAGGGGTCACCAATTTAATGTCTTCCGAACGTCATCCAGCTAGCATTTTGCTCATGAAGGACCACTGAAAATTTTGGGTTCCCCACCCGGGACTCAAACCCAGGCAGGCTAAGACCTTCAAAAGAGCAGGCGGGCACCTTAACCTCTCTGCCACCCAGCTGCATTTCACCATTGATTAATTGATTAATAAACCAAAAGCAATCTGATTAAGGTGGTTCATAGTGAGTTGCTGAGGAATTGCATGCTAGTCAATATTGCTGCAACTTTTTCATAATCATGATAATCGGATAGATAAGTTAAATGAGATACCCCTTTTTGGCCTTCTTTGCTGCACGGAGTGCCATTGGCTGTCAGCAAAGGGTAGAATTTGTCAAATAAGTCTCGCCCGTCTCTAGTGGTTTCAAATGTGAAATAGGTCACTCTGGAATGAACAAGATGGAAATTATTGTTTTACGCTTTTTCACTATCCTTGCTACTGGTATGTTGAATCTGGATTTTTATGTTTGCTTGAATTAGGAGCATGGTGTCTGATGGGCAAGCATGATGTCATGCTGTCAGCATCTTATGTCAGCTGGGGCAACTGACCAATCGTTAAACTTTTGGAACTCATGATTTCGTAATCCAGAGTGTAAATTAAGTTTCACAGTGCTGTATGATGTTTTGCCCTTGGGTCAATGCTAAATGTCTTTGACCAAACTGCTTGTGGAAGCATCAATTCTGCTCCGATGAAAAGAAAACATATTGGGTCATAAAGGTCAAGGACTATATTTTAGGCTTGTGGGATACAAATGGCTGCCAATTATTATTTGCTCTAGAGTTGCAATATATAATTAAGGTTGTAACTACAGGTATTGGTCAAAAGCTTTGATAAGTGATTGAACTCCCCTTCCCTCTGAAATAACACTGGCCGTGTGTTTCACTTACTTATAGAAAACTTAGGCTTGTACATGTATAACTTTGGGTGCAGCAAAGAAAATTTGCAGCCATTCACATCCCACAAACCCCAGATATTGTCCTTTATGACCCAACATGTTTTCATCTCATTGGATGATAATTCATGCTTCCACAAGCAGTTTGGTAGATGATGTTTAGCATTGATTCAATGGTGAAACGTCATGCATTTCGTTTGACTTACAGGCAGCAAGTATACTATGTAGGCTTATTGCCTATAGGACACTTTTCTTCATAGGCATAATGATATAACAAGAGATTTACTCATGCAATTCATCATGTTTTTTGGCTTTTATGATTTATTTTGTAGTTTTAATGCTAATCTAGCTGTATGTTTGTTTCATTTAAATCACAGCTAAATATCCAGATATTATACAATTTTAAAACATTTGTACAAGTTCAACTTCAGCATTTATAAGGTATACAATGGGGATTATCATCAACAGATATTTAAATTGAACAATTGAGCAAATACACAATAGCAATAATATCAATCAAAACAAAAATGACCCAATCCTTTGTAATAGAACACCATGCCAAACAATGATCAACATTTCAATTCTCGAGATTCGCTCAGCGAGACAAGAAAATGCTGAGTCATTAAAATCTCGAGACTTCTTGAGAATTCTCGGTCTCATTGGAAACACTAGTCATGCGCTGTCTACAAATGGACTGCTCTTGCATTGCCACTTCTTTTCCAGCCTTGGCAGATCAGAACATATGCTGTCTTGTGTTGCCACCTAGTGATTAGTGTGCTATTCTGCGAGCTCCTGCGAGCATCCACAACATTTCAATCAGAAAGCATTAGATTCTAATGAAACAGTTGGATGTGTACTTATGGACCTGTCAAAGGCTTTCGATAGCATACCACATTGTCTGTTGTTAGCAAAGCTCTCAGCCTATGGTGTATCTACTAACTCAGTAAATCTCATAAAAAGTTACCTAAGTGACCGAATGCAGAGAGTAAAGGTTAATAACTCCAAAAGTAACTGGAGAACATTAGAGAGAGGTGTCCCTCAGGGCTCCCTTCTGGGCCCTGTCTTGTTTAATGTGTTCTTGAATGATTTACTGTGGTCACTACAAAGTGTTTGTACTGTGTTTAATTATGCCGACGATAATACTTTGGTTGTTTGTCACAAAGATCCACTTGTTGTCAAGAAATCTCTTGAAGATGCCAGTAAAATTTCAATAGATTGGTTTGATTGTAATTACATGAAAGCAAACCCTGAAAAATTCCAGGCGCTGGTTATGTCACGAAAGAATTGCAATCTCAATTTCAATGTGAATAATATTACCATAAGTGATACTGATTGTTCAAAGTTACTTGGTGTTTTCATAGACAAAGATCTAAAATTTTCTAGACAAGTAAAACATGTTACAGTTAAAAGTTCTAGACAGGTTAATGCCCTGTGCAGGTTGCGTAATGTGCTGTGTACGGAGTCTAAACTCAAAATTGTCAAGTCCTTTATTTTATCAAATTTCAAATACTGTAACTCCATTCTTTATCACACCGGTGTCAGTGATGTTAGAAAAATGGAGAATGTAGTAGAAAGAGCTCTGAGATATGTCTTCAATGATTTCAATTCAACCTATAGAGCGTTGCTTTGTAAAGCCAATTTAGTTCCACTCAGAGTTACCATGTTAAGAGATTTACTTACAAATGTTCACAAAATTAGGTATGGGATGTTACCTCCTTTTGAAGAAGATTTTTGTCAAATGAAGTCCTGTAATTACAATGTTAGAAAGTACACTATGATCCAGCCGAGGTATGACACCTTCAACTTTGGTTACAAATCAATGCGATACTCTGGTGCTATGCTGTATAACCTCTTACCTAATGATTTTAGACTGATGAATTTACAAGATTTTAAAACCAGAATAATGTCATGGGAACCCAGTTGCAGCTGTGGGACATGCATTTTATGTACTATGTAACTTTTATGACAATCATGTTTTTATTGTTTTTATCCTTTATCTTGTTTTATTTGTTTGTTACTTGTTTTTAGTTTTTAGTCGGTCAAAAGCCTGTGTGCTTGCGTTACTTGTTTTTATTACCCGACGTTAAATAAAGTTTTACTTACTTACTTACTTAATCAGAGGAACACTCAAAATTTTGTCTGGAAGACACCAGGGCTGTTTCTGAGTGTGCTGATGGCCTTGTCTACTTCCTTAGAGAATGTGATTGCCGAGTCTGACTCTGGTATACATCAATGTTGAATAGAAATTTTGTGAATGTGCAATGAAATTAGAACTATTTCTTGGGACAGCAATGCTGTAGCATACAAAATCAACTTTTGTGCCAGGTGGCAGCAGCATGCAGTTCTCATTTTAACCAGACTGAGTCATGCGGCTTGCTGAACATTCTTGTTCTGAAGGTATAGGGCTACCGAGTCAAACTTGCTTATCGGAAAGTTATACAGTCATGGTGTGATATTTGCCCAGGGAAAGTTTGGAATGTTGATGGTCATTATTCGTTGTTCCCCAATGTCATACTTCCAGAGATGTGCAACATTAATCTGAGTTTATGTCTTTGTTATAATGAATATTTTATTGGCTCACCTGTGACTGTTGATTCCTCTTACTGGATATGTCTTTGAAATCATAGGTTGCCCTGTTTCATCAGTGACATTAGCTTGAACAAAAGCTTTGCAATATAAGAGGCCACATGTGCTGCAAAATAATCAAATTTTCCAGTTACATCCTTAACAAGGTATGCATATTTTAGATGCCACTATTCTTGACATTTGCCACAGCTATTATTGTGTGTTCAGCTCCAGAGGGTTCAGCTTAATACCCAGCACCTTAGACGGTTCAGCCAAAGGTTATAACCAGAGGCCAAGGGCCAAGGTGTTGGGGTAGCTTCACACAGCCAGGTATCAGAGCTGGGGTGTAGGATGTGCTATTTATAGACACAGCATAGCAGACTTGCTCACCAAGCCCCTGGTGAGAGAACTCTACATTATACTATTATCAGAGGTTGAAGAGGACATCTTTTGCTTGAGTATAGGAGCAGAAGTGAAATTTGTTCTTCAAGGGATCAAAATGGCACTGTCAAGTAAGCAACTCCACATATTCAGATTTATTTATTTCATTAATCCAAGATGGATGGATGACTGGGGCTTCATGTCCTGTATTTATTTGAAAGCTGTCAACAGGATGCTTCTTATCAAGTACAGATAGAACAGAATTCAAAAAGCAAAAAATGTTGTTTTTTTCTACCCGTCATTATCAGCTGCCTGGAATTCCGTAAAACTGTGCCACGACCATGTTCTTCTGTTGAAAAGAATGTAGCCTCCGCCGTTGTGCCTGGAGTTATTTGATTTCGCATTTAGTGGATATAATTCTGACACCGGTGTTGCTGTTAAAGAGGAAAAATAAATTTGATACATTTTTTCGGAAATTAAAATTCCATTGATCAACAAAAGTTTATCAAAAAAAGATTTTGAAAACAGAGTCACTGCAGTAATGACTAACTGCAAAGTTTCATAGCGGTGCCCGGGGAAGTTCAGAGACAAAAAAAGAACGTTTACAAAATTGGCAACATAACTAGCACGAAAATATAATTTTAATGTTTAAAATTATGTTTTCAAAATTTCAACGTCACCAACTTTGGGGATTCAAAGTATGATAATTTTTGTTAATACTTTTCAGCTTCAGTATAGTTCCAACATTTTTGCCAGCTGATTCTTTTCCGAATTTAATTTGATGTGACTTACCAAAGTCCCCGTAGTATTTCTTGCACTGAAGAGCCAGAGAACTACACTGGCCGTTGTAGCACTGTCCTTCTCCGTTGTTACAACTTGTCATTAATGGTAGGTGGCGTGTTGAGCACTGGCGGGAAATTCAAATTTTCATTGAATTTAATTATTTACCCAGTGTTTGTGTGAAGTATAAGTCATTGATTGCTCTACTTGATATTTTGCAAAATTTTGAGATAGAAAATATGCCCACCTCTTCAGAAGTTCCATTGCAGGCAAAGCATTCTTTCGAGTAACAACCATGGCCACTTAGGCGAAACTGAAAAATTCCATTGACAATAAAAAAAAAGTCTGCACTCTGCAATAGGTGTAAAAATAATTTGTGTGATAAATGGTAAATGAAGAGATCATAATTAATCATAACACTAACCTTGCATGTGTCAAGTTCGCAACAGTTGCATTGCTGCAACAGGAAGATATAAAAAAAAATATTTTCTTTAAATTTTTTCCCACTACGGTTCAAAACTGCTTGCAAAATTTAAAATCTGACTATAAGCTGAGCACTATGTACTCACTGTAGGGCCACAGTCACATTGTTCTTCGTCTTCTAAAATACCATTACCACAAACGGGCTGAAACATAATTGAGTACTCTGTAGTAGTACATGAGAATTTTGATATTTTCTCATTGAACCCGGAAACGCACACGAGAGAGAGATTGAAATATTCTTGGTATTTGTGTCAAAACTAGAGATGCCCGGATGAGTTAGAGTAAAACAAGGATAAATGCAATGATGGAAATGGGGGAGCTGAGCTGCCTTGATAAAAATCTGATCAGTGGTGAAAATACAATTTACATGTTCACTTTTGCAATCCTTCACATGTTTTTACCCAAATTATGGTCTGGTGGCAGCATTAATTTTGTCCCTTTTAAAAATTTGGAATGGTGCGCCACTGCCACACCAGCCAAGGGCTCCCCCAAGAAAAATTTTCCTTCACTGGATAAATATAGACTATGGAAGTGTGCAAAGGAGGCAGAAGGGCCTATTTACATTTTGTGGAACATAGATTTCCTTTTAAAATAAGGATATTTCTAAGGATATAAAATATATTTACCTTTGTTTTATTGTCTTCTTTGCCAATGTCTGTATTGTTGAGCTGATGAAGTAGATGAAAGGACAAAATGAGACGAATAAAATGTTTATTAATGTAGAGTAGACCGAAAAATGCCAGCGTGTCTCAAGTAGCGTTTTGAGTCAGATTTTGTCAGACTACAGAAATGTTCTTGTATAATAAATGCACTGTACTAACAGTATTCTATGTAAAATAAATTTGAGCTTAGGTGAGTGAGTGAGTTTGTGTTTTACGCCCCATCAGCGCCAGTGTGGGCTATTTAGAGGCAAATTTGAGCTCAGGTAACTAAAGAATTGATTAAGAAAGTTACAATATTTGGGAGGACATCTTCAGCAGCTAAGCAGTCTCCTTGGTAACACAATTTATTTTCTCCACAACTTGTTAGATTTTCCACCATCACTGAACCTTCCTTGGCTTCCCAGGGGCCATGGCTTGAACTTCTGTTGAACAAAGGAAGCAAAAGTTGTTTTAGATAGAAGAATTTAATCATTGCATTTACACATATATATATCATAAGTTACACGGTTGCAGTCTCTATAAGCAGGGCTTTGGAGTCAGGAGTCGTGGAGTCCGAGGTTTTTGGGTGGAGTTGGAGTCTCAGTCGAACTTTGATTTTAAGGGGGTCGGCGACTCGGATTCGAAAATTAATTCGGTGACTCCTGACTCCTAATAATTTATATTATTTACAAAACACAGTCGCAACAGTGCGAAATGTCTTCCAAATTTTACACAAAACTTCCCAAACAAGTATCATGTTCAAAGTCCTAGGAATAATGGTAGAATTGCTTTTGACGATATATCATTTGGGTGCAATGATGCCGATAAGAGGCGGGAGTTGGAGTTCAGGAGACCAAAGGAGTCAGAGTCGCTTTTCAGAAAGCCAAAGGAGTGGGGAGTCTGAGTCAGTTCAGTTACTACTCGACTCCAAAATCCTGATTAAGGAAAACTATTTCATAAAGCATTGCACTTCTAACAGTCTGTGTCTTTTTGGGACAACTTCTTTTAAAATATTAGTGAGAGAGGTACTTACAAACACTTGGTGTCTGTGATGTAGATGTTTTTCTGTGGATTCTGGAAGAAACTAGTGGTTTCTTGTAAGTTGTCTCCGGGTCCTGTGCATTGCAGCATTCCACATTTGTAGTAATTTTCCTCTCTGTAAAATTATAGGATTTTCATTCAATGAAGATTTTGCTATATTTGTTAGATAATATTTGTTAGATATCAGTTTTGAAAGAAATTATGCTTTTGCTCACTTTCTCTTTGGTAAATGTTTCTGAAACAGTTGAAGAATTAATCAAAATAAAGATCGTATTTGACGGACCCAATAGGCCTAATCCTCAGGGCTCATTCTACCGTAGCGCTTGTAAGTTAGTGAAATGGGTGATGTTTTGCCATTGGGTCAATGCTAAGCATCCTCAACCAACTGCTTGTGGATACTCATTTAGCGCTAAGAAAATATATGTGGTGTGGGGTCAATAAGGACAATACTTCGAGCATGTGGGATACAAATGGCTACCAATTTTTCTTGCTCCACAAACAACTACGTATGGGTCAAAACTTTTGATGAGTAGGCGAACCCCCCCCCCATTGTAATTACATTGGCCTTGTTCAGTTCTGTCCAATTGTGTGCATGCCCAGATCTGCTGGGTTGCTCAACCCTGTCAAGGGAGCTGCACTCTATTAATAAGTCCATTATTTTCTGTAGCTTCACTGCAGATTCCCTTAGTTCGTCTGTCGCTTCCTCAAAAATGTCATGTGTGGTCACATGTGTGCTTCCCATCCGTATGTAAGAATGGGAAACACACACGTTTCAAGGTGTTCCCACATCACTCTCAGCTCAATGCTTTTGTGTTTCACTTACTTATCAAAGACTTTTACCCATACATAACTGAGTGCAACAAAGAAAACAGGCAGCTATTTGTATTCCGAATACCTCATATCATCCTTTATGACCCAATATTTTTTCATATCAGAAGAGAATTAATGTTTTCACATGCAGCTTGGTTGAGGATACTTAGCATTGACCCAATGGCAAAAATTCACCCGTTTCACTTACTTACAGGCACCACTATATGAATAAAGACTTGACTCATTCTTATTGCAAAAGTAAAGAACTTTATGAAAACCTTCTTACCCATATGGCAAACATCTCACATACGATGAATCTGAGATTTTCCCACAGTGAGCGAATCTCCCGACCATTGTCAGACCTGCCATGTAACAGTCGTTTTCTGCTTCAGTAAAATCTGAAAGGTTGAAAAACTACGGTATTTTTGGAATAGTTCACCGCTTCTCTAAAAAAGAATGTTGGAATGCAAGTTTTTTGGTTCTCTGTTCTGGTCTGCGGATGTTAAATTGTTGAGTCAAACGATTCATTACCTTTACTCCAGTATTGTTGGCACTGAGTAGTTCGTGTCATACATCGACCGCTCAAACAGATTGATTTCTGAAAAATAGTTATGTATAATTTCACCTTATAAAATTAATAAAACCCCAATCCTGCATCATGTGTCATTTTACATGAGGTTCAGAATAAGAGAACTTCAAATTTTGTTTCCTGGTTGTTTAAAATTTGCAAAGGATTTTACTTACCTCATTTTCATGATCTGTGCACTCTGTACCATCTTCCGATTTTACTTCTGGACACTGTCGAAATAGAAAAAAATACATGATACTTGAATACTTTTTTTCACTCATTGCAATTGACGCGTAGAATCTTAATTAAGTTTCAATTTACACCTATTGAGCATGACAATATAAGGAAAAATATGCACTAGTTGCCCAAAATCTTATTTTTTCGTAACAGTTGAAAACGAATGTTGAAATGTGCCTCTGTGTAAAATTGTGTTTGATGCCCGGCTACCTCAAATGAAATTTTGAATGAAGGCTGCCTCATTTAAACACTGTGTCGAAATGTTCTTTGAGCAAATACAATATTAATCATATATCACAGGCCCAAGCCTTATTTGATGATTTTCTTTTCTTGTCTCTAGAATATATTCAAAGGTAGCTTACTCTGACTGAGCCTGTTAACATTCGGCAATACACTATTTAGTACGGACCTGATTGGTGTCTCCTGTACAATAATCGGGAGGGTTGCAAGAGTCAGATGTGGCGTTGTTGCAGACAAATGTTGGCGGTCTAAACTGAAAGTAGAAAAGGTAAAGATACATGTATGCTTTATTTTGCTTCGGTTGGCAACCCGAACGTCATCAATTTTTGGATATATATCCACTTAAATTTGGTATTTGAAAGGAACAAATTCACGCCTGTGTGCATTATGATTTTGTGATTAAAGAAGTCATGACATACTCCAAATGTTGTTTTATATTGTTTTAAAATGATGATTCACATCATCTTAATGGAAATAGTTGGCCCTCTAAGCATGGAATTTTTGTTTTTGTAAGCTTGCAAATTGTGTTTTTCACATTGCCTCAACTACCGCTGAACCATTTCTTTGACAGTGATTTTGGAAGAAATTTTGTTTTGAATTTCGAGATTGAAATACCTGGCAAGTAGTGGTATTGCAGCATGGTCCTTCAGCACAATGAGCATTGTCAATGAGGCGACATTTCTTACAGCAATTACAGCAACCATACAGACACCCTCCGCCGCAGTCACATTCTTCCCCAGGGTCCACCAATCCATTTCCACATAGGTTGAGGGAAGATGCAATTGGGTACTGAAATTTAAAATTAAGAGATCAGCATTAAATTTTCTTGCTCCATGCAGTTATATAGATTAACAGTACGTACATATATATGTATGATATTGTATGTGCAGCGGAATATCTATTCATTTATCTATTAGTGAAGGTGATCACTCATCATTGACGAAGCGATTGTGTTAGACCCCGAAGATCCATGGATTCCGGTGCCATAGATGGAAGAATTTGTCCTTAGAAAGGAGTCACTGAGTCCGTCATCGGTGTGATGGAAACACCATGCCATCAATAGGGATCCACTTTGACATTTCTTCCCCAAGAAACCAAGTACTCTCAAAAGGTCCTTCACAAGTTCCTTCAAAGGTCCATTTGAAGGGTCCATTTGAAAGGTCCTTCAAAAGTTATTTCCAAAGCTGCTTCAAGAGTTCCTTCAAAAGTTCCTTTCAAAACTCCATCAAAAGTTCCTTCAATTGTTCTTTCCAAGTTCTTTCAAAATTTCCTTCAGGACGGCATTCGAAAGGTTCTCCAAAAGCTCATGTATGTGAAGAACAAGTGGAACAAATCAGCTTTTGAACAACTTAATGAATCTGCAAGTTATTCAGGTCGTTAAAAGATTGTTTGTTAGTTTCAATAACTGATCCTATAGGCCTAAAGCTCATCTGAAGTGATCCATTCGTGAAGATATTAATTTTGGAATTATTTAGACTTGGCTTGAAGCTAAGGAATATGAAGGACTTTGGATAGCCCAAGTTTTTGTGTCTTTCAAGAGTCCAATGGCAATGCTTGATAATTTCCACTGACCTGCCCCACATTGTTGTCCAAACACTGGCTCTGGTCACTCTTCAGGAACTGGCCCAGGGAATCCAAAGAACATGGGCTGAATTTGGGCCTGGCCACTTGGTAATCATTGCTGTGAAAAAAAAGAATTCACATGTTGAGATTGAATTTTGAGATTTTTTGTCTTTAGAGCTCTTTGCAGATTGGCGGTCCATTTTCTTATTTTCAATTTGCAAACTGGCTTTTCTACATCATTGACAGTCTGTATTCTGTTGATCTCCTAATCTTCTTATTTGATGAAGTACCTCTATAATAATAATAATAATAGGCATTTGTATAGCGCTAATTCCAGTACACTGCTCACTAGCGCTTGTGCATGATGGATCTATTTGTAGAAACTCTTAAACAGATGAGTTTTAAGATTTCTTTTGAAACTGTCAAGTGTCTTGGAGGCCTTGAAATTCTCAGGGAGTTGGTTCCACAGTTTTGGAGCGGCATGTGAAAAGGCTCTGTCTTCGTATTTGTTTTTGTTGGAGGAAGTTGGTTCATTCAAGAGTATTTTGTTATTGCTTCTCAGATTACAATTTCTTTCGGATCTTAGCTGAATCATATTTTGAATATACAAGGGAGCTTGTCCGTTTAATGCTTTCCAAGTTGTTAACATGAGTTTGAATTGTATTCTGGCCGGGATTGGTAGCCAATGTAGTTGCTTCCTATGCTGACTTACACTGTCATGCTTTTTCAATGAGTCGGAACTGCCGAGTTTTGGGCTACTTGAAGTTTATGTATTAAGCGACTGGATGTTCCATACAGAAGACCATTTCCATAGTCTAGGTGAGGAGTGACAAGCGCATTTACTACAGTTTTACAAGTTTCCTTGTCTAGAGACTTCCTAACTTTTGAAATATTTCTTAAATTGAAATAGGCATTCCAGCACATTTTGTTGACTTGTTTTTCCATGGTCATATTTTTGTCAAAGATTATACCTAGATTTCTAACGTGATCTGCTGCATTAATTTTGACATTGTCAACATGGATTGATGATACTTGGAGTTTATTAAGTTGGTGTGGACTGCCAATGAGCAGTAATTCAGTTTTTTCTCCATTGTTGCTAAGCTTGTTTTCACGAAGAAATTTCCTGATTTCTGCTATGCACTTTACCATCTTAAATACCTTTAGTCATTTAATTAGTTTGTTTATTGTCTCTTATGCTGGTTGATATGCATGATAAGCACTGCTGAATGAACCTACTAATCATAACTGACACAAACAAAACATTTTTAAGCCAGTGACATTACACAACCCAGTTGAAAGTTAATTTTGAAACTGTTTGTACCGCTAATCTGCTGACAGCTCTAAGGTAAGAAGACAGGATATGAGGCATCTTCAAATACATGCAATAGTCTCAATACACTATATACATGAACCAAATTTAATTGTACTCAATACTTGATCCCTCAATGTGAAATTACTGATACTTACAGTGTGGGTCCCATTGCACATTTATTGTAACCTTCTGGACAACAAGCTGCAAGTGAAAATAAATACTTTTAACAGCCAAGTATGCAAGTGAATTTACAGTCAAATGAAGAAATGAATAGAAAATTAAAATGATCATTTTGTCTAATATTAAATAATATTATACTTACTTCTATTGTCATGATCCATGGTGAGTATATGGCCGATCTCATGAAGGATGGTCTGCGCCATTCGGCTTACTGAAAAATAGGTATTTTGGCGGTAATTTTCCCCCAATTTTGCAGGGAAGAATATTAAACAATTATCCAATTGTCATTTAAATTGTAAATCCCAACTCACAAGACTGTCCTTTGTACAAGACCACAATGCCAGCTTCATTTAAGCAAGTGCTGCTCTGTGCTGCCAAGCCATTAATTGGGTCCCCCACTGCTGCAAAGTTGTATCCTCTGAAATTGAGAAATTGGAACTGAATTACAAGGTATTCCACTTGTCAAAGAAAAGAAACTTGCTTTGGCTCAATCCAAGGATGGTCACTTGCAGTATGAATCCCCTACACTGTAAAATTTGAATTTTGAGTCATCTCGAAAGCTCTTAAATGATTGAGTGCACAATTCATTTGAGGTGACACAGCTTGTTGTTAAGGTTATGACAAAGGACAGATTATCATAACTTAAAACAACAAGCTGTGTTAGCTCAAACACTTTGTACAACCATCTCACTCAATCATTTAAGCTGACTCAAAATTAAAATTTTACACTGTATGGAAAGAGAAGACAAAGAAGACGAAGAAGCACCCTGTGGAGTACATAGTCTTGCCAACCCATTCTGATTGCTGATCAAACGCCCCTGCAATGGCCTGCATACTACATGGATAGCTATCAGATCAGTAAAGATGGACATACTACCTGGAAGTAGATATGACAGAATGAGCAACACTCTTGAGGGAGTATTTGAAGAGACACTCTTAATCCGGAGGAAAAAATGAAGTTCAAAACCTTTTCGTATGTTTTTCTGATAACTAGATATAGGCCTACTCAACATTACTCACGTTATCAGAATTGAAGCATCAGTCCATCTGTTCTGCATCATTTGCTCTCTTCGTTTTGTCCATTTCTTCAGTAATCCAGATACTCTTGTCTCCGCTATTTCCATCATGTCTTTTTTATTCCAAAATTCCAACCATGTCAACACTGATGACATGTTTAGAAGTGCAATTCTCTGAAAATTATGATTTCAATGTGCTGTAAAATTGAAAGCCAAACTTGCAAAAAAAGGTGTAAAAAATGTTTGTTACTCTGGTTCTAGATGCAATGTGCACCGGGATTTGTTGCAATGAAAATTCTATGCCCCCCCCTTCTCCCACATTGTTTTACACAAAAACAGTCAAGGAATATTGGTACAGAATATACAATTGACCATATAAGAAGGCTTCTATAAAATTGTAATGTTGAGCTGGTCTGAAGTCTGAACAAAACTTACCTGATCGACAATTTTCATTACATCAAATACGAACTTCTCCGGGTTTCCATTTTTTGATATTGCATCAAACTGAAAGAGACAGAAATTTAAAGGTCCAGTGACAGGAAGAAGTCTTATTTTACAACTGTATTGTCTTGTGAACTGAAAAAAATAATGCCACATCAATACGACCAATGCACTGTGATGTTCGTGAGACATATATACAATTAACTGATCAGGTCATAACTAATGAGTTTAAAGTATATGGATAGCATTCATGAAGGAGACCACTATCTCAGAAATATTTTTTATACCCTATAATTCTTCTTTAACCAACTAATCACGTTTAGAAAAATGAAGAATGCTATTTACTGCTCTTTTGTCCAATGTAACCCCAACTTCCAATGTAAGTTTTCTTGGCAGGTCAATTTGCTCAGTCGCCTGAAATAGATTATATCAAGATTATTCATATGATTCCGTAAATTTTAATCAGTTTTGCGGAAGAAAAAAAAAGAGAACATGACAAATATTTCATAAATTGATGAACAGATGCAGATATGAAGGATTCTTTACTGCCATGGATCCCTGTCATCGGCAGCATAAGATCCCCTGGTCTTAGTTATCCTGGAAACATGGTATCATTCGGCAGATTAGTAAATTTACATGTACTTCCTTTGTATTTCTTGTACATATGTTCAAATGTGTTCATTTAATACGGTGTATTTTTTACCTCCTCTTGTCTCCTGTGCCTGTGTAGAATTTTACTATTTTCATGGTCCTGGTCTATGTTTAGGTCCTGGTCCATATTGTCTTTGATATTATCCTGAAGGTCTCCATGTTTTGATGAAGTTAAAGTGGCAAAGCTTTGTAAAGTCACCAAGATCTGTAGAAATGAGAATATCTTGAAATGCACATCCATATTGACTGTTATTTTGCTAGGAAAAATGTAATGTTGATTGTCCTGTGTGGTTGAAGTGTTATTATTATTCACTGTTTAAAAACTGTAACATGGAATGTCAGCCAAGATTGCATCCTGGTTTTGCATACATAATGTTTATATTTAATTATGATGATTGGATTCCTCTATACAATGTCATTTCATTTAAGGCAAATATCCAACTTTCTAAATCTCAACACTGTGTGTAAGCCTAAGGTCTTTGGATTATTTGTCCCTCCAATAGATGGTATGGTGGCCTGAGACTTTTAATCCTGTTTTCAAAAAATTAATAAGAAATTTCTAAAATTTCAGTTATTTTTTGTATATTATCAGTAAGATAGTTATGTCAATATCCAAACATATTGTAATCACTGTAAGAGAGACAATTTGAAAGTTTGTAATTTATCCCATGATTTCTGAATAACAGTGCTAAAAGATATGACTATGTGCACTTTCATATGTTGGATATATGTTTGTAGTGCACTCCTGTGGGTATCAACTTGTATCAACACTATGCATTAAGACTAGCACTGTCATATGCACAAGGTCAGCTTTAATAATGATGTTAACTGGAGCAGCACTTCTAGCCTTTTTGTCACATATTTATTTAGCTATGAGCCTTTCAATTCTGTCACAGAGTTTTACACATCAAAAGAATTCTATTATAGATGTGTGGGGATAATTTACTTGGCAAAAATAGGAAAATTAAGCACATGAATATATGAAAAAAATCTATTATATGTACGGTATTGAAAGAGCCCTTTAGGAAAATTGTAATTATTTGAAATGTTATGTTTTGCAAAGTGATATATTATTTTAAAGAGACAGATTTAAAAGAAAAAGTTTGCTAAAAACATGGTATTTACTGGTATGATAGTTCCAACTACATCATAGTGGAGTCCTGTTGTAACTCACTAAACTGTGAATCTGAGCAAATATATAATTATTTTCCCCTTTTTTTGAATGACACTCAAAAAATTGAAAAAAGTCTATTGAGCTTGTAAATATTTGTAAAGGAAAGTCACAGAAAAATCATGCAATTTGTAAATTAGGGGAAATACAAGGAAATGGCTGTGCAATTTTAATTAATTAAAGGAAAGTCAAGGAAAAGCCATGCAATTTGAAAATCAAGGCAGAGCTGTGCTATTTGTGAATTTGTGAATTGAAGGAAAGTCAGGGAAAAGCTATGGAATTCGTAAATTGGAGGAAAAGCTGTGGATGAGCCATGCAATTTATCAAGTCAAGGAAAAGCTGTGTAATTTGTCAATTGGGGCAAAGTCAAGGAAAAGCTGTGCAGTGTGCAAGGAACAAAAGTCAAGGAAAAGCTGTGCAATTTGTAAGTTAGAGAAAATGTCAAGGAAAAGCTGTGCAATTTGTATTTTTGAGCAAAAGTCAAGGAAAAGCTGTGCAAGTTGTCAATTGGAGCAAAAGTCAAGTAAAAGTTGTGCAAGTTGTCAATTGGAGCAAAAGTCGTGCAATTGTAGGCCTAAATTGGAGCAAAAGTCCAAGGAAAAGCTATGCAATTTGTTAATAGAGCAAAAGTCAAGGGAAAGCTGTGCAATTTGTAAATTTGAGCAAAAGTCAAGGAAGAGCTTTGAAATTTGTAAATTGGATAAAAAATCAAGAAAAGCTGTGCAATTTGTCAATTTGAGCAAAAGTCAAGGGAAAGCTGTGCAATTTGTAAATTGGAGCAAAAGTGAAGGAAGAGCTTTGCAATTTGTTAATTTGATCAAAAATCAGGAAAAGTTGTGCAATTTGTTAATATAGCAAATGTCAAGGGAAAGCTGTGCAATTTGTAAATTGGAGCAAAAGTGAAGGAAGAGCTTTGCAATTTGTTAATTTGATCAAAAATCAGGAAAAGTTGTGCAATTTGTTAATTTGATCAAAAATCAGGAAAAGTTGTGCAATTTGTTAATATAGCAAAAGTCAAGGGAAAGCTGTGCAATTTGTAAATTGGAGCAAAAGTGAAGGAAGAGCTTTGCAATTTGTTAATTTGATCAAAAATCAGGAAAAGTTGTGCAATTTGTTAATTTGATCAAAAATCAGGAAAAGTTGTGCAATTTGTTAATATAGCAAATGTCAAGGAAAAGCTGTGCAATTTGTAAATTGGAGCAAAAGTCAAGAAAAGCTGTGCAATTTGTCAATTTGAGCAAAAGTCAAGAGAAAGCTGTGCAATTTGTTAATAGAGCAAAAGTCAAGGGAAATCTGTGCAATTTGTAAATTGGAGCAAAAGTCAAGGGAAAGCTGTGCAATTTGTAAATTGGAGCAAAAGTCAGGGAAGAGCTTTGCAATTTGTAAATTGGATCAAAAATCAAGAAAAGCTGTGCAATTTGTCAATTTGAGCAAAAGTCAAGGGAAAGCTGTGCAGTTGGTAAATTGCAGGAAAGGCATGGACAAGTTTGACAATGGTTGAGTGTTGGAATAGCCATGCAATTTGGAAATCAATGACAGTCATGAGAAAGTGCTTCCCCATAGCTTTATAAACGCTGTTCAGTGTTGTCACAATTTGCTTGTGAATACTGTGCCTACTCTCTCTGAAAGCTCTTTCATATTCAGTGGCATTTTCCCACAAATTTTCTCAAGTGTAATTTGATGTCTCATACCTGATTTGACATATTGAATGAGGGTGCCGAAGTAAGTGCTCATGGCAGAGATAAGGTTGACTTACATATTTGTATTTGTGTTTTCTTTCCAAATAGTTTGTTTTTATATATTGACTTGAAGATAACCAAATTTTTGCCTTCAGGGGTTAGACAGAGCAGTGTATACAAAAAAGGTCTCAAATAACCATGTTCACTCACACTGACATCTACAGTAAGAATGTTAGGTATTGTGCAGTTCCAGAATTTATTGGTTTTAGTGTTCTGCCATATCTGAAAAAGTTCTGCTGCTATCACTCTTTTTTCTTGGTTTTTTTTCACAAATTCCTCAGAATATCCTACAAATTAATACAATTCCCACTAATATTTGACTTAAAACTCAGGTCACATGACCATCCAAGTTGCCAGCTATAAACACTAGCCACAGGCATGTCACTCACCCAAACTCTCCACCTATCCTTCCTTTTTGCTCTCATACTTCAGATGGGAGCCCACACAGGTGTTACTCCTCTCTCATTTCTGTTTCCCGACTCCACCACTGATCTCCCACCAGGAGTGCATGGAACAGCATATGCTCATATTTTACTCCTCCACAGAGGGAGCTACTTCTCATAACCATTTCCCCACAGGTGGCAGCACCTATCTTCATATGTTTTTGCGTGGAGATGTCCCGAACCTTACGCGACAGCCAGGTTATCCCTATGTTATCATTGATCAGGTGTAACAAATCTTCTGATTGCCCTGCATGCTCTCATTAGTACATGGCATTCCTCCCACTACAAATCAAGCTGTAAGGTCTAATGCAGGCCTCCAGCCAACATCTGCTTGCCATCTACAGGAACGTGTCAACAATTAGCCATTTTCAACTTTAAATGCCTACACGTCACTCCAAATACCAGGTGTCCCTAAAATATTTCCTTACTGTAATACTACAGCATCACTTCAAAATAATGCATTGTCTGACTTTTTTCATTAATGGGAATTTTCTAGTTCTCTTACATTTCTGCTATTACTCTCAGAATTTTTTTAATAATTTTTACTGTTTTTGTGCAAGACCAGTTTCATATTGTTTACAGTCTGTAAATTTGTTATGCAAAAACAGTGGACTGTTGCAATGTGAAAAGGCACTTAGTGAGTCATCACACTGATGATTTGTCATGATCATACCAATGCTTTCAATGTTAATCTGGTTTAAGGAGACTTATCCCGCTTGTTTGTGACAAGGAAACGGAAGGATTATGCATCTGAGTTTTACTCTTAAATCAGCTATGACAAATCAAATGGCCTTCTCTTGACCATGACTAATCAAACAGTCTCTATGGTTCCCCTGTAAAATTCATGTCCATGTTTCGCAGTGAAATGGTCCTCTCTTTTTGCATAACAAATTTACAGACTGCAATATACTGATCACTGTGTCAAATGTCAGAAATTACATAGTCTACATTATTCTTATGCTCAATGCCGACCTAATTAGCTAATCACTCAAGCCCAATTTAGCAGGCATGGACATGTTAAGAAATAAATCTGGCCCAGAGGAGAACCATTGATCCTGAATGTACACTGCCCAGTTTACATGCTATTTGCAAGCGATTACCAAGTTTAATTGCCCTGTAATATGGCTAAGCATGCCTGACTTCATACCTCCAAAATTAGAACAGGAGTAGAGTAAAAATTGAATTGGAAATCCCTGTGACATGGTATACTGTATCAGCTTCATACATTTGACAGAGACATATTATACACTGTAGTCATCCTGATGGAAATAGTTAAATTAATATGTCTAAAATGGGCCTTAACTTCTTAATAATGGAACTGGTTAATTACAGAGGTCTTATTGATTATAAATATTCCTGGATTATTTAATGGAATTTCCAGGATTCAATTATTCGCCGAACTTTTTTAAGTCGCGAGGTGGGAGAAGTAAGGTGACATTGTGATTGTATGGTACCTGAAAAGTCTCACTTGTGCAAAGAAACCAATGATCCAGACATAGATTGCTCTGCTTGAGCAACAATACTTCTAAGTATCGATGTTATATGAAATGTTTACTGGTTAAAAACTATTGAATTTTGACTTGGAATCCAGAAATCCATATCGAAATATCCCTGAAGACATCTTTGGATATTGGGATTGGAACCTTTTGGAAGAATTTTGGATTTACCTTGCCCTGTCTTCTTGCAAAGGTGAGTGCATTTTTTGAAATTGTGTACATTGAGCACACCTCCAATCTGCATACAAACAAGTTTGTTGTATTACAGTCTCTCACTTTGATATAGAAAAAGAGTGGACTGCTGCACTGTGAAAATGGCACTTCGATATTGTGTGTCATCATGCTGATGATTTGTCGCGATCATACCCAATACTTTCGATGTTAATTTGAGTTACTGTCTATCACTTTGATATAGAAAAAGAGTGGACTGCCGCACTGTGAAAATGACACTCTGTGTGTCATCATGCTGATGATTTGTCGTGGTCATACCCAATACTTTCCATGTTAATTTGAGTTAAGCAGACTAATCCTGCTTGTTGGTGACAGGCAAACGAAATGATTATGCATAGATCTGATTTTTACTGTAAAATCAGTTATAATGACAAAACAAATGGCCTTCTCTGGATCATGACTAATCAAGCAGCCTCTATGTTTCCTATGTTGAATGGAGAGAAGATGATACTTTATCAGCGTGGTTTATCAGCTGTTCCGCTGAAGGTCTTTGCCGGTATGGTTTCGGCTCCGGGTGGGGAACCCAAAATTTTCAGTGGGCCTTCATGAGCAAAATCCCAGCTGGCTGGATGACGTTCGGATGAGACGTTAAATTAGAAACCCCTTGTACTTGTGTCATTGTTGAACAAGTGAAAGATCCCTCACATGGGATAGATGTGTAGCATTTTGTGGACTTCCGCTCTCTCTCCCATCTCATCAATCAAGCCTCGTGATCAGAGAATCATATATTTTACCTGCCCAAGAGCTCACAAGTTGAAAGACCCCTTACCAACTTAGTGACTCAGTTATTTAAAAAACAAAAAATGTTTTTCATTGATTACCGAATAACATTTTCAATGCTCTTTTGACCGGATGTTAACGAAATTTGATACTTTGCTTCCTTTCAACACAGCAATTAGCTGCTTATAATTTATTGACATAATTGCCGGATAATTGATCTAAAGAGTCTTGCGTTTATTGATCGAAAAATAATTATACAAAAAGGCCTGCAGCGATGGGATATAGCAATTTTCTTATAGAATATTGTTGTTTGGTATTGATTGTGTGAATAATTTATTATATATTGTGAATATTGTGTACTAGATGTTGTATAATACATAAGCAAGAAGAAAATTCATTTCAGATTAGTTTGTTTTGTTATGAGGTCATACAGAAATAGACTGTTGCTTTGCTTGGATTTAAATCAGTGGATATTTGTCCCCAGTTGGCCACAGTTCACTGCATTTCAATAAGCTCCATTTAGAATCACTGGAAGTATGTTTTTATAATGTTTTTTGATTCCTGTGGACCAAAATCTATGGAGGTAAGTACAGTTGACACTTGTGTATTGACAAAAATATCTGTAACAATTTTCTGCTGTAAAGAAAAAAAGGATTAAAATCAATTCAGACATGAGAGATGGCACGTGGGCAGTTGAATATTTATAACATACCGGTGCCTGTCTTTTCCAAGCGAAAGGTATTGATATGCAGTCAGTTTGTCTTATACGCAGCATCACAGCCGGAATATGGCAGCGCAAGGTATGTTTACAGTAATTTTGATATTTTTGGGGCCATGAGGAAAGTTTCGCCCTACAAGCAGAAAGCATTGCCCTCGAAATAACGCACTGATAAAGTTATAAAAAAATATTAAACATCATATTTGTGAAATTTAGTTAAAATTACACTTTTTGAATCATGAATCATGATGCAGAATTGTGTCATAATCACAAAATTTATCCGTTAGGGGACAAACATTTTTAATTTAATCAGGGGGGGGGGGAGAGCTTGGGGTTTTCCCTCGGCGGGAAATTGTTTATTTCTGGGTAACTGCGGCCATAATTATTTATTTCAAGCACTCGGAGTCCCTAGATATTCATTCCCAAATCAAGCAACGCCTTATTGAGAAATAACCCCTCCAGATATTATTCAAAAATAAATTTTGACATTAAAAGACAAGCATTTATTTATTTCACTAAAACGAAGGATATTATTTATTGAGAAAAAAACTCCAAGCCACACCCCCCTTAAAATTAAATGGTGGTCCCCTTAGATTCAAAAGCACTTTATTTGAGGAGACCAATTCTGCTTGACTGGCAATCGAAAGGATTATGCATGGCGTTGTGATTCTTGAACTAAAATTAGTTGTGATAATCAGAGACCAAGCAGCCTCTTTGATTCCATGCTGATTGCTGGTGCATCATCATGACCATGTCTCACTGAGTGCGAATTTCCTGTGAAATTGTACTATTTTCTCATAAATAATGAAACTGCTGTAATCGTGAAAGTTTGTCAGGTCGCAAGCTTATGTTACAGCTGAAGTCATTGGCATAGATTTAGAAGTACACGTAGTTGAGTTATGTCATGCCTTCAGAGTATCTTCTTTTTTTTTTTTGTCAAGTGCTTGGGGGGGGGGAGGGTTAGTTTAGTTGGAAGCACATTGAGCTGCTAATCGCAGGGTCCAAGGTTTGATACCACTCTTGTTGAGTCACGTTGACTTATATTGGACTGCTGTTTCTCTCATCAATTGCCTCACTGATGTGTCCTCCTCCTGTTCTAATTAGCCAATAAAACTGTCTGCAAGTGGACCGGTGTTTCATTGCCACTGCTTTTTCAAGCCTTGAAAGATCAGAACATATGCTGTCATGGGTTGCCACCTAGTGGCAAGTGGCGAGCGCTCAACGTAAACTGAGTGTTAGGAACTCAAAATTTTGTCTGAAAGAAACCAGGGCTGTTTCTGAGTATGCTGATGGCCTTGTCTACTTTCTTAGGGAATGTGATTGCTGACTCCTACTCTGGTTTGCCTCAAAGTTGAATAGAAACTTTGTGAATGTGCCATGAAATTGGAACTATTTCTTTGGAGCTGCAATGCTACAGCATATTAAACTAACTTTGTGCAAGGTGGCAGCAGAATGCAGTTCTCATTTGCACCAGACTGCCTGTAAAATGTATAAAAATACCAGACATTAAAACCCCAATCATCCATCCAGCATTTGTCAAAAGCATGACCTTTTGTGCCAGTTATGAGTCCACACTAATGACTTCTGCTGTGACACTTCCTATTTATTTGCCACACCTTAGGGTGTTTCCCAGAATTCATGGTGATTTTTCAATGAATGATAGCCCGGCGAGACATAATTAATTTTTAGTTTTTCTGACCCACCGACTCTACAGATTTACATCGACCAAGAAAAAAGGCTCACCGCAATTATATTTACTTGATTGATGCAATAAAGGAAATAGTTTAAAGCTGTTTTTTTTTTCCTACCCACAAACCTCAGAAAATAGCCTCGAGATGATCCGAGAAGCTATCAATTATGTCTGCCCTTGTAGATTCTAGAAACACCTTATAGCTAAATAATGTGGCCACAAATTTATGGATATGAAGTGTTAGGTCTTTGAACTTCTGATTGATCTACTAATAACCAGTAAGATTATATCATGCTTCAATGGTCATTTGATTGAATAGAATTCTACCAGCTATGACAAAATAGCCTTTGTTCGATCAAGTGTTTGATTCATTGTTACCAGAAATATCTTGCTTTGAGACTGGCAATTCACATTTTTGTCATTGTGCTTCAAATGGTGAGGCAAGCTAATTTGTTGTAAGCATTTCTGGGATATTTGTCTGATGTCACCCTTCTTAATTGTTGTGATTTTGTTGTTGTGAGGTATGTCAGATTTTTTTTCTTCCTTGTCTAATTATCATGGATCAAGATGTTTTTATGAAATAATGAGATCTCAAAATTTTGACAAAATATCTCGTACATATAACGCCGAAAGGGTTCAAATTGTGTGAACATTGGAGACACCAAGCAAATACAAGTGGCACCAACTGAAGTGAATTATGTGGCCTTTTGCATTATTTTCTTAAAGCTCAAACATGAAATCTTTATATTTGCTCTATGGGGTGCCTAATACCCCTGTCAACTGGCCATACCCGAATGTGATAAACTTGGCCACTAATGTGCAAATAATAGTCACACTTGAGTGCTTTTTTGCAGCTGAGTTCTTTGACATCTGATTAATGAGCTGTCTCTGAGAAAATCAGGCGGATAGCCATATATGTGTCCGGATGGCCCGACTCGGATTTTGATGAAATTTTCACCAAATGACCTTCAAATAGATTAATGAGGACTGGTGAAGTCCGTTTTGTCATCGGACAAATTTTTCCATGCTATTGGGCCTATTCAAAAATAGATGTCAAAACTGCCTAAAATATATTTAAATTAAAATATATAGTAAAAATGCCCAACTTTGACGATGTAATTCTCAAATCCGGGCGCGTCGTTTGAAAAAGTGACCATAGGGCATCTTCAGGTATGCCTTGAACCTCCAAAAACCAATGTCCGCCCGGTGGAACTTTTCCGTATATTTTTGTAATTGACACAATAAAAAACGCAAAAACGGACAATTTTGAGGCAAAATGACGGAACCACAAAATTAAAAATTTTTCATATCTCAGCTAATAATACCTCTATTTCAACAAATAAAGTGTCAATTCCTATGTTTTTAGACATGGGGAAGTGATTTATGGGGTTAATTTGATCATCAAAGGTCAAGGTCACCACGAAATGTCAAGGCCAAACACAAAAAATTGCAGTTTTTTGGCATCTAACACCCTTCAAAATACCCGAATCATGTAATATTGCCAATAATATGATGCATAACTATAGGATAGGTTATATTCATCAAGTAGAAAAAGGAATTATCCTTAAGTATTATGCATACACAGCACAGCTCCTGTCAAAATACGGATAATTCCGAATTCTGACGACAACAAAAATCATGAATCGATGACGTAGATCAGGTCCTGATGTATATATTAATTGTATCTGTTCATCCATACATTTTGAGAAAACTTAAACACCAAGGATTCTAAAAACTGGCATTTCCATATATTATTATATGGGCTATGGTGGCCATCTTTGAGTTTCCCAAAATGGCCATCCGAAATATTTTTTTGCTCATATCATCAGATCTATTTGAGCTAGAGTGGTGATTTTTGGGTCATATTGTTTGTATTCAGGGCAGGGATATTCAGTACTTTTTCCCCTTACACTGCTAGTGGGCTATTATCCACAAATTAACATAAGCACTTTAATTTGCTGGGGAAAATATTGTCAAATGAAATAGTCGTTTGAAGATACATTCCGTGTTCCTGATGTACCAAAAGGAATTCAGAGCTTTTGAAATCAATGTAGTGTGTGCTGCTCTGCTTGCATTAAGATAGCTTCGTTAGCCATATAGTATTATTGGTGTTATGTAGCAGGAATGGTTGGTAAGGAGGACAGAATTGATTTACGTTTTTTAAGAAACTGAGCCAATTATAATAACAAATTGTAAACTGAAGTTCAACAACGCGCAATGAAGCTTCATCAACTGTCTTTTTTTCCTGTGGCATATTACTTTTTTTTTTTTTTTTTTTTTATTGACGGCAAATATCATATTTGATATAATTGTCATAAAAAATACAAAATCACATAATATTATTATATTCACAGGTTCCAGCCACTGGAGTTAACAAACACAAGAATACATAAAGCAATTAAGAACATTAATTGTAATTATAATCTACATACATTGATTTTATATAAAAATAAACCCCAAACCTATAATAAACAATATCGCATCAACATAAATACACATATCAAAATGGATATTTACAAACACAGATTTACAACTACACTTATGCGAAAGAGACATATTAAAATAATGAAACATTTGGTTTAAAAGACACAATAGCTGTGGTATCACCATGTGTATATTATCAAATTATCATATTCCTGTTCTAGTAATATAGGCCTATCAATAAACACACATTTGTGCAGTTAAAATAGAAAATAATAAGAAAACAGTGGCTGCAGTCAATATATATATACAGGCATGAGATATTCACAAAATTTTAAGATATATATATATATGCATGTGGGTACATGCATGTATTCATAAACTTCCACAAAACCATGTGTCGATGTAGGATATAGTTTGTTTCAAACATCAGCTCCAAGGAGAAATTTTCCTAGACAACTTAACATTTCGGGTTCTTTGTTTTTCATTATTGATGTAAATTTATCATTATCATTCAAAATCAGAAAATCATTTATTAAGGTTGTTGCTGTCGAAAAAAGGTTAACACGAAGCAACTCATTAGCAGGGCACACTATAAGGCAATGAATTTCATCCTCCACTACATTTAATGTACATTTTTCACATATTCTATTTGCTGCAGGAATTATTGGTTTATGATGCCTTCCAGTTTCAATATATAGACTGTGTGAACTAGTCCTAAATCTAGCGATTTTGATTAACATTTTTCGACTTTGTCTCAGCTTAAGATATTACTGAGTGTCAGTGAAGTACCTGGTGTCTTTCAGGCAAGCTACAGTGACTTGCACATCACTGACACTATATTTGGAAGATTTTTCAACTCATACTTAGTACAGATTATTAATTACAACTTGCTTTTTAAATGGTAGGTCGGATATATTAGGGAATCCTTACATAATACGGTGGAGCTATTGAACTTTTCTGAATATAAGTGGATGGATAGATGGATTTATATAGATAGATATATAGATATATATATAGATAGATATATAGATATATATATATATAGATATATAGATAGATAGATAGATAGATAGATAGATATGGTAAGCGCAACCTTCTAAGCCCTGTTCTTGGCACTCAGGCATGTTGATTGATGAGATGGGAGAGAGCGGGAGTCCTCAAATGCTACACATTTAGATATCCAGTGTGAGGGATCTTTCACTTACTAGACACTGATACAAGGGCAGCCAATTTAACCTTTCATCCTGACAACATCCACTTCTGCTGGGATTTTCCGCATGAAGATCCACAGAAAATTTTCAGTTCCCCACCCGGGCTCGAACCCATGCGGGCAAAGACCTTCAGTAGAGCACTCGGCCACTCGATCAACTGCCTGGCAGTGCCAAACTGCTAAAACTTTCTTTTTATAAAGAGATCATCACACAATCTGCTGTAAAGTGAATATGATAAATGCGTTTTTGCAATAATTATGGCTTAGTTTAAAACTAAGAGCGATTGAGTGACCCTGGCCAGTGCTATTCTCCATTGTCTATTCTTCATTCTAGTTTCTATTCACTTCAGACTCGTGTTGCTGCCACGTTTTCTGACTTTCTTGTTTATAGCTGTTTAGCATTCACACCTACCTCGTGTAAATCCTCTCCCTATAAATACACAGTGCGCCAATCTAGTGCGTCACATTTATTAAACAGGTTATTTTAATCCTTCATACCCAAATTTTATTAAAAGTCAAATATTTAGAATCACAAAAAACAACAACAGAAAACCCGACACCATAATCGAACTGAACAGGTGTGACACCAACAGGTAACTTGACATGTTTTCAACTGTTATTATTGTACCTATGTTCATATTTTAAGTATGAAGAATATCTGATTTCATATAAAAAAAAATTAATTGAATAGCAAATTTTCAAATTTCTCATGAGTTGTACATTTACCAACATTTATGGTAATTAAACACATGTATATTAAGTGTTTGAAATTGATCAGATTATTAGTTAAAATTGTAATAAATGTATTCCATCATGTACGCATATTAAGTTGTAGTTATTTATAAATTAATTTAGGAAAATTTGCCTTTGGTGTCTTTTTTTTTAAACATATAAATACACAAAACTGTAAAGGAGCTGCGTGTAAGTTGAACAGGTGGCTGAATGGTAAAATTCCTCAACCACACCATTTTCTGGATGCATGAATTCTCATCTGATGAGATGTAAATATATTGAATTATAAAGGGCAATTCTTGAGGCATGTGGGATGGGATGCAAATAGCTGCCAATTTTTTCATCAATGACCAGGGCAGTTCACTTTTTTATCAAAGACTTTGAGTTTTTGACCCAAATGTAACTGTTGGTAGAGCAAACAAATAGGCAGCCATTTGTATCCACTTGCCTAAAATATGATCCTTTATGACCCCGAATATTTTCTCATTGGATGAGCACCCTTGTTTTCACTAGTAGTTTGGTTGAGGAGGTTTAGCGTTGTCCCAATGGCAAAGAATAACCCGTTCACTTGGGCTACTTACAGACAGCACTGTAACCTTTTATACTCACATAGGTTTCTTTGGAAAAGACAGTGCACACGAGGTGCATTGATGGCAATCAACTCATATTTTTGTGTTTAAGAAACATGTATTGCTGATGAGAAATGTGAAAATTTGTTTTTCATTGGTTTAAAAAAAAAGAAAGTTATAGAATCATGTCTTACTCATAATATGAACAGAATTATGAAAATGTTAATAAATCAAATACAGATTTCATTAAAACCAAAAAATTAAGAAAATATGTAAAATACTTTTTGGTGTCATACATATTCCTTTCGATATGATATAAGTTTTTCTGGTTTTGTTTATTTGTGTATCTGAAAGTTTGATTTTTAATTAAAGTTGGAAATTTGGGTATTAAGGATAAATGAATAAAAGCATTAATTCTATTGATATGACCATTAAGTTAAAAGGAGATATTGTGTTGATCAATACATAAACAAAAGGTTTTAGCAATTTTATCATTGTCACTTATATTCGAAGTAGTTGAATAGCAAAATAGGAGTTGAAATATATTCTAAAAAAAGTGTGAGTGATGTACAAGTCAGTATCCTTAAGGAAACAAGGTACTGCCACAAGGATTATGCAACAGGAAAAAAAGACAGTTGATGAAGCTTCATTGCGCATTGTTGAACTTCAGTTTACAATTTGTTATTATAATTGGCTCAGTTTTTTAAAAACATAAATCAATTCTGTCCTCCTTACCAACCATTCCTGTTACATAACACCAATAATACTATATGGCTAAGGAAGCTATCTTAATACAAGCAGAGCAGCACACATTGCATTGATTTCAAAAGCTCTGAATTCCTTTTGGTACATCAGGAACACGGAATGTATCTTCAAACGACTATTTCATTTGACAATATTTTCCCCAGCAAATTAAAGTGCTTATGTCAATTTGTGGATAATAGCCCACTAGCAGTGTAAGGGGAAAAAGTACTGAATATCCCTGCCCTGAATACAAACAATTTGACCCAAAAATCATCACTCTAGCTCAAATAGATCTGATGATATGAGCAAAAAAGTATTTCGGATGGCCATTTTGGGAAACTCCAAGATGGCCGCCATAGCCCATATAATAATATATGGAAATACCAGTTTTTAGAATCCTTGGTGTTTAAGCTTTCTCAAAATGTATGGATGAACAGATACAATTAATATATACATCAGGACCTGATCTACGTCATCGATTCATGATTTTTGTTGTCGTCAGAATTCGGAATTATCCGTATTTTGACAGGAGCTGTGCTGTGTATGCATAATATTTAAGGATAATTCCTTTTTCTACTTGATGAATATAACCTATTCTATAGTTATGCATCATATTATTGGCAATATTACATGATTCGGGTATTTTGGAGGGTGTTAGATGCCAAAAAACTGCAATTTTTGGATTTTTTGGTGTTTGACCTTGACATTTCGTGGTGACCTTGACCTTTGATGATCAAATTATTCCCATAAATCACTTCCCCATGTCTAAAAACATAGGAATTGACACTTTATTTGTTGAAATAGAGGTATTATTAGCTGAGATATGAAAAATTTTGAATTTTGTGGTTCCGTCATTTTGCCTCAAAATTGTCCGTTTTTGCGTTTTTTTATTGTGTCAATTACAAAAATATACGGAAAAGTTCCACCGGGCGGACATTGGTTTTTGGAGGTTCAAGGCATACCTGAAGATGCCCTATGGTCACTTTTTCAAACGACGCGCCCGGATTTGAGAATTACATCGTCAAAGTTGGGCATTTTTACTATATTTTTTAATTTAAATATATTTTAGGCAGTTTTGACATCTATTTTTGAATAGGCCCAATAGCATGGAAAAATTTGTCCGATGACAAAACGGACTTCACCAGTCCTCGTTAATCTATTTGAAGGTCATCTGGTGAAAATTTCATCAAAATCCGAGTCGGGCCATCCGGACACCCCCGCCTGATTTTCTCAGAGACAGCTCATTAACATATGTGTACACTCAAAAGCCCATGTGAAGCACATACAGAAAACTACAGCCCTGGAAATAGTTTTGCATTTTTAATTTGGCTCAGTTTATAAATTTATGTGTTTCCGGATGGAAAATGCTATATTTGATCTTCATCTCAGCTGCTGTTATGACTGCTGAATTGTGTATTATTCATAGCACATTTACAATAGTCTAAAGCATTTGCATAGTGTCTGTTATTGATTTCCATCAAACAGCCAACTCAAAGATCACGTATTGATTATTTTTAATAAGCACAGTAATGATCAGTTAGCCACTTTGTTGCTATAGCCATTTTGTAGACTGTTTCTTCAAGCGTGCTTAGTCATTCACATTTTAAGAATTCATCTTTGCAAGAGAAAGAATAACATTTTTATTGGTAATTATGTTGGTGTTTTCTTCAGATTTGAGGCTCCATTTTCTACTGCATTTTCTTGTATTTTTATTTTATTTTATTATTTTTTATTAATGTTCTCAACTTCAGATGAAACAGGCATACATAATAATTTTATACATCGGTACACGGCATGGACTTCTTTCTCATTTCATTATTTAGTCTTAGAATGTTTGAACGGTCTGCTGACATTGACTACAATATAAAATGTTCATACCTGCTCTAAAACTATCGATTCCTTCCGATTTAGTACTTCGTATTTTGTCTTTATACATTTTGTTCAGGATGTAGGAAAAATGCAGGACAAATGAAATTAGACCTCTTTGCAGATTGGCGGTCCAACGGAAAAATTAATTTTCTAATTTTTTTTAATTTGCAAACTGGCTTTGCACGTCATTGACATCATCCCAAGCGTGGGGAGGATGCGTCATTGACAGTTTTCTGTTGGTCTCCTAATGGTCTTATTTGATGAAGTAGTACCAGAAGTCTTTTATTAGTTTGTTTGTTGTCACAGGTGCTGCTAGATGGGATAAGCACTTAAACAACTGATTAACCATAACTGACACAAACAAAACATTTTTAAGCCAGTGACATCATGCACACTACAAAGTTGAAAGTTAATTTTGAAGCATCCTCCCCATGACTTGGGATGATGATTTGAAGCTGTTTGGCCCGCTAATCTACAAACACCTATAATTATAAGTGAACATGCTATGTTACAAGTTGGAAGAGAATTCAATCATTATGGATTTTGCTGTCCTATTTAGGTTACTACAGTGCATAAATACTGGAAACACAGCTCCAGTCTTTCATCCATCACTATTTAAAATGTGAGAGTTTTAAGATTATAATTTTAAGTCAGATATTTTTACCATCCTGAATCATTTATCGACAAAGTTCTGTTGACTCCATTTTAATTTTTCATTTTCAAAAACAGGAGACAAAAAGAAAACTAGAAGTGACTCTTGGCTGTTATTGATTTCCAAAAATATTTAACATAACAGATTGATCTTATGATGAGCAATTATTAAAGGCAATTTTACAACAATAGAGATATCCTGCACAAGGTTGGCAGGCTATTATTCATAATTTCCATTCCAAGCAAGGAAAAAGTCTTTCTAGTGATATTTAAGGGCGCTATACAATTGTCTGTATGTAAGCTGAAATGGTCTAATAGTATTGTAATATTATTTAAATGAAGAAGTATGTTTTTCCCTATCATTATTGTCATAATCCACTAATCTACTCTATAAATTGAAATAAAATTCAAGATTTTGTTCAGAAGGTCTGAAGATAGACCTGAATCTGTTCAACATACAGTGGGTCGGGGCAAGAAGCCCGGGTTAGGTGAGAGGCCTCCCCAGGGTTATATCCAAACTTATATTTTTGGTGCGTTTATCTATCAATAGGTTTGAAGCTACAGGGGTTTTAGGTGACGTCTCAAATTTTCAGGGCAAACAGCACCAAACCATACTAGAAATTACAGAAACAAAAAAATGTGCATGGTTTTTGTAACTTTGACTAATTCTTTGAAAGGGGTTGTAAGAAATAACTTTGGAAATTTTTTAAAGTATAATGGATATCTGCATTGATTCACTTTATGACCATCACATAAATATGATTTTGATCATGCTTTTTGCATTTTAGTTCAAAATATAGAGGTATGATTAAAATATGTGGGTTTGGGGCGAGAGGCCCCACATGATATGGGGCATGAGGCCCCCTTCAATGGGGGTCGAAGCTGCTTCAGGAACCATTTAACAATGTCTACTTTACCTTAAATCTTGATAGAATAGCTAATTAAAATAGAAAAAATTTGGCCCGAAATTTAAACAGGGCAAAAAATATTAAAAAATAAAAGTATGAACAGAAAAATTCTGAAATTCAGAAAAAGTAAATAGAATGCCTTAAAAATGATAGAAGAACCCTAAGAAATAACTTTTAGGCTGAATGCGCTCACAAAAAAAATTACCATAGGATTACAATAGGGGGGCTTCTTGCCCGATGGGTGGGGTAAGAAGGCCGTTTTAATTTTTTTACCAAAAAAGCTGTAACTTCTTTATCAAAATTGGTAGACATTTGTTTCACTAGTTATTAGTAGAGTCAAGTGATCCCTTCCTGACAGCATAAGCATTCAAATAATCGCCCATAAAAAGTAGGTCAAATTGCACCTCGAAGTTAAGGGGGGCTGCATGCCCCGACCTACTCTACAGTTGCCCTTGAAATTGAAAATAGGTACACCCTCCAGAGATTTTCTATTAACTCCCATGTTGAGGATATCTGAGGGCAATGGCTATGCCATCACTGACATTGCCAGCATCATTGATACAATACTAGCATCATACTATTGATGTTTCCCTTTTAAATTTTCTAGAATGACCATTGAATTTATATCAGGGATCTTTTAAATACTTTGTGATGGTGAGTTCACACAAAAATCAAGATATTAATATTTTCTGAATCTTAACCTTTTATTATTATTTTTCAGTTTGCAATGAGTGGAAGTGAAGATGACTCCTCCGTAGAAATGGATTCCCCACATGAGGATGACACAGATCAGGGCCTGGGTCTTGAAGTTGATCGATTCATTAAGGAGAAGCAGAAATGGCTGCTTGATAATATGCTCAGTAAGTGAAATATTTCTGATTTTAGTGACAGGTGCTTGCCTTCCAGTTATTAGTTAGTGATACAATATGGTACAACGTATTAAATAGGCAAGGTATTGCACTCCACAGAAACACCCTCCTTGTGTTCTTCTCAGAAGCCCTGGGTGACCTGAGGTGAATCAGGGCACTGAATGGATTTCATTGAATTTAAATTAACAAATTTAGGAACATTTTGTTTTATTTTAATAGTGTGGTGGTTCCAGTTTGCTTCTATTTCTTTCATGTGAGATCACTAACAATTGTTTTTTCTTGTTCACTGATTTCATATCCAAAAACATTTAATTTGTCATCAGTCAGGTTGAATAGTGAATACCTTAAACCGAAGACATCAATACGGATAAATATGTATCTCAAAACTTTTGCCGCTGCCTTTTATTGAAACTATTGAATCAGTGGATATGATTCTGATTGATTTTGAGATTATCTCTTGGAGATAGGTGAACTGTTAAAGGCAGATTTTCTAATTACTGGAGACATGCTAAGATCTGAATGTTTAATTCATGCAATGAGGAATTTCGTTGGCAAGAAAACTCGGTTGTTGCTTCATTGCTTGCCAAACTAGCTGAGGTAGAGGAGATACCAACACTCTTGGTCTAATATGAGGGATTCTAGTTAGAACAGACGTTTTGGGGCAATTTTAACTAGTAAAATGGATTACAGCCAAAATGGATATTTTGTGAAGAGTTTCAGATGGTTAAATTTGGAATTTTGGTAGATTATTTTATCTGGGTCATCCTCTAATCCCTTTGTGGATTAAGGGGGTTATAATCTGTACACAGTTCAGTGGAATAGCCATATTGAAACAGTGTTTGGATCTTGGTGATGCACAACCAATGCACAACCAATGCACTTTTCTAGGTGCCAGCTTGTATAGGATTAAAATTGAAGCTTATTCGAATGACATTTTTTTGGGCCCAGACACCTAATTTTGACATCTTAATATGACGTAAATCACCAAAAAATTACCGGGATTATGAATGATATATTTTGGGATAAACGTCAACCAACAATTCATATAAACGTACAAGAATAGCTGATATCAACTATGCTGTAAATCTACACATTGGATACTATATATGTAGGCTATATATGGATGAAAGTAAAAACTTTTTCATGAATAACTGTGGTTTTGACTGATTTGGTGATTTTTATGCAATTGTAATGGGATTTAGATGAACTTTTAGAACATTATCATCCAATTTTAATTTATTTGAGAATTTTATGGAACTTCCCAAGGCCTTTTGGACTAAATGACACCAGTGAAGATATCAGACCACAGTAGTGGTCCATCTCAGAAGTCAGAACAAATATTACATGATTGGAGCCCACTATTGCGAATCATTATGCTACATGGCAATTTTATAAGAAGCATATATGATATAAATGAGACAATCATGTAGATGCATCATCATGATAATATACCATTATTATCTATCTCACAATTTAGTAATGCAAACATTACATCTAATATCACTTGAACATTTGATCTTGTAAAAGTTATACACTGGATTAATTGATTAGGTCATAAAATCTGATATTATTATATGAATAAATCTGGATTGGATATTGCCTTATTGTGAATTATATTACATTATAGCAATTAGTGTGACTTGAAGGCAGACATTCTGATAAATCAATTTAATCCTGAACGATCTTTGTGTATTAGATACCACTATGTGTAGTGACTTGGACTGCCTTGTGGAAATTTACAGAATGCAGTTATGTTCATTAGATACTTCCAAGATCTATTTTAGTTTATTAGATCTTTGTGGATCTTTATGAGGTTGTATTTTTAATTAGATCTGGTAAAGATCTTCTTAAAGTCTAAAGGATGTTTACCAGTGAGACAAGATTTCCAAAAGGTGGGTTGTTTTGTCATTAAAAATCACAATATATATCGTTTTGGTATTATATATTGATGAAAATTTTGTCTCATACTTAAGTATTAACATCTGCCCTGATCTTCAGTTGTCTAAAATTTCTGAATTGCATTTCAAAAGATGCTTTACTTAGCACGTGAGTCAGCATCTTTAAACTACAGCATGCCTGATGGATCTGCTCCAAATTGCATCTACAGTGTGTCTGACGAAATTATGCAAGTTACGTATTTCACACTAGTATGAAAACTATTGGACCCACCATTGCATCCTTTTCACATAATCATTGGATTTGGCTAAGATATCTTCCATGTAACTTTCATTAAGTTTCATCAAGGCAAAATTGAGTTATGCCATATTTTCAAATATTTGGGTGTCTGACGAAATTATGCAAAATCCGCATGGGCCTTGGAAACGTTAAAGTTTCAAATGATTTTGCTTCAATCATTAGCATTCTGTCATTTGTCAGCCATTCATGTCAAAACATTTCACTTATATTCTGCCTCTGTCATACAATATGAATTAATTGTCTCCATTTGAATAACATTGATTTTGCATAAATTCTTCAAATTTATGCTCTCAAAAATCTCAAAATAGACTCATCATTTTGAAAATGTCTTTAAAAGTTGTCTTTTTCCGTCTATTTAGTGTGGTGAAACTGACCGATAAGTTGTGTGTTTGAAATTGACAAACTATTGAATAAGGAACTGCACATTCTGATCACAATGCTATTCCAATGGGAAGTCATGGAAAGAACTTTTGATTGCTAATTATTTTAAAGTAAGGCATGTGACTTCAGTTTCCTTTTCAAAGAGCTAAATGGACAGTATAAGGTTTGTGCTAGAAGCATTTTGAAATGATCGGAACCATTTTTAAGTTTTGGGAAGCATAAATTTGAAAAAACTATGCAAAATCAATGTTGTTCCAATGGAGACAATTAATACATAATGTATGACATAGGCCGCATGTAAGTGAAATGTTTTGACATGAATGGTTGACAAATGATAGAATGCTAATGATTAAAGCAAAATCATTTGAAACTTCAATGTTTTTTAGGACACATGTGGATTTTGCGTAATTTCATCAGACACCCAAATATTTGAAAATGCGGCATAACTCAATTTTGCCACAATGAAATTTTATGAAAGTTGCATTGAAGATTTCCAAGCCCAATCCAGTGATTATGTGAAAAGTATAAAATGCTGGGTCCAATAGTTTTCATACCAGTGTGATATACGTAACTTGCATAATTTCATCAGACACACTGTAGTTTTCTAGTGCAACATTCCAATTTGGTTGGGGCTATCACTAATGCATGACTTGTCCAACTCATGATTTATAATTTGATGGAGAAGAACTTTATGACGGTTCCCTAATTATTTTATTTCAGATTAATGTTTTGGAGCTAGATTCAACTTTTAGAGATTTCTTATGTCATCATGTATTTTAGCAACAGCAAAAAGACCGTTTTCAATTGTTAATCACAAGTGCACTGCTTTACTAGTGGATGAATCCAGGACATAAAGCCTCCCACTTTTAGTAACCAGAAATTGCTTCTTATATTGCCCTTTCATTAATTAGGATTTTATGTTGATTCAACCACAAAACAGACATAAAATCTCAATGAATCCAACATGTTTAAAAGTTTGCATCAAGAAAATGAAATCTGAAGTCTTGTTTTTGCTAACTTCCAAAGGAAGCAATATTTGAAATAGCTCATTGCTCCATAAGGCCAGGAATAATCAAATTTTTGCTTCTCGGATATTCTCGAAGCACTTTTTTTAAGGTCGGACAGTAGGATGAAGAAAAAAGCTGTGACCTACAATACTTAATTATGTCATTTTACAATAATTGTGGAGAAACTCCATATGTTGTTGTTTTATTTTATTTTTTCATAGGCAGGTAATCTGTTGGGTCAGTCGATTCGAGAAGCTGAAAATCAATTAGATCTGGCCTTATGTTGAATACAGAAATTATTGAGTGTTGAATTGTAAAATTTGCATTTTGAAAATAGGTATGTTGCAATCTGCTGCATTGACCCAGAAAAATTTCTGCCTGCAATGTGCTGGCGAAAATCTGTGCGTTTGTAAACATCCTATAATAAAACCCCATGACAGTGTAGTTCACAGCTATGAACATCGAGTGTCAGGTCTGCTCTGAATTCACACGAGTCCGAAGGACGAGTGTTATTCAGAATGCAGACCTGACACGAATGATGTTCATAGCTGTGAACTACACTGTTATGGGGTTTTATTTATATCCCGCAATGATTGTATCAGTGTTTTTTAGTTTGATAACTTCAAATTCTCCCAAGTTGGAAGCTGCAATTTGTTGTGACGTCACCAGCTGCCCATTGTGACGTCATGACATAACAATCGCTGCCCATTGTTTGCATAACAACGTCAGATAATTTATTTCATTGAGTTCACAAGGATGAACTCAATGGTGTGAACTCAATGGTTTTTTCATGGTGTTCACTCGCAATTGCGGGATATTTCACAAAAATAGCTCTGGCTATGTCTGTACTCAACATAGCTTGATGATTTTAACAGCGAATGTTATTGGGATCATCCTTGACAGCCTAGTTTTTAAATATTTAAATTTTGTTCAGTTGTTTGTCTTATCCAGCCATTTGAAAATTACAGTGTAAATCAACTTGCTACAGCTTTTTTCGTGAGCTATTGTCATCGATTAGAGGTATATGGCCATTTAAGTTACACTTTTACCTTCATTACTGCAAAATTTGAAGGAAATTGTATGGATAGGGGAAAAGTTATATGAGGCCTAAATTTCCAAAGTCACTCTCATTTGGTTAAAAATTTGCCTTGGTGGCCAGGCTGAAAAGCTGACCCTCATTATGTGAAGCAACTGATTTAATATCAGTAGACCTATTAATTTACTGCTACCTTGTTACTTTCTCGTGGCCCAAGGAGCCTAACAAATGCATAAATATGCGACATAAAGCCCCAGTAATCCATCCTTGTTTCTCTGGCAATAGATGTCATAAATGAACAGTAAATGCTTGGCAATGTGTTAGATTTTGGTTCACATTAATTGAATTTACCCCAGAACTTTGGAATGGTATTGTTTAAATAAGTGGTATACTTCACTGTGTGTTTGTTGGTTGCCATTAAAAGTCAGGTTCAGCTATAGCAAATGAAGTTATGGGTTAGTCTACAAACGACACTGAATTTGATAACAATCTGTTGAAAGTTTCATTCAATTATCTTCATTTTCAACAGAGTTATGAAGATCACAATCGTTGATCACAGACTTTTTGTAATTACAATGCTAAAACAGCAAATTATTACTTCATTTTTGGACTACAAAAATGCTTGTAACTTCTTTAATAATTGACATATTAAGGTGGTTCTGGTGGCAACTTTTCTTTTATTGAAGTGTCTGTCACATAAAAATAGTTTCAATGTGAAATTCCAGATTTAAATTTTTTTGCAACATACCTACATTTTGAGTCAGCTTTTAAAATAATTGAGTGAGATGGTTGGACAATTCCTTTGAGAATATAGCTGGATGTTTTTTATTAAGTTATGTCAATGGACAGATTGTCATATAACTTGAAGCAACAAGCTATGTTAGCTCAAAGGAATTTTGCAACCATCTCGATCACTCCATCATATTAAGGTGGTTCTGGTGGCAACTTTTCTTTTATTGAAGTGTCTGTCACATAAAAATAGTTTCAATGTGAAATTCCAGATTTAAAATTTTTTGCAACATACCTAATTTTTGAGTCAGCTTTTAAAATAATTGAGTGAGATGGTTGGACAATTCCTTTGAGAATACAGCTGGATGTTTTTTATTAAGTTATGTCAATGGACAGATTGTCATATAACTTGAAGCAACAAGCTATGTTAGCTCAAAGGAATTGTGCAACCATCTCGATCACTCCATCATTTAAGCTGCCTCTAATTTTCAAATTTTACTGTGTGGACTATGCATGAGTCAGCACACAGGCACAAACAATGACATTCACGATTGCTTTGACTTGGCCAGGCCATGCAGTCCACTCCTAATCTATTATAACAAGGTATGACAGCTCAGCCATCCAAGCAGACGAACGTTGATTGAGCCATTTGCATAATACCTTTAAATTCACACTTTTCATAAAGAAAGCTCCCAGATGTCGATTTCAATACTTACTTTGCTAAATTTTCTGGATTTTAAACATACCTGGTAGTGTTGACAGTTGTTTTAAACACCAAAACGAAGCATAAAATTAATTTAAAATCCGAGTTCCACACTGAACTGGCACGGAAGTTAAGTACAGTAGTGGCCACACCAACAATAATAAAAGCATGTCAAGTATTAAATATTCACCTTAAATATTAATTTTGCTATAAAACATGCAGAACAAAAAGTTTATTATAGTGTGTAATTTTCAGTTAGAATTGATGAGTGTAGAAATGTAGAGAATATATTTTAAAATCGAAGTGAGGGCATCCATGCATGTCAAAATAAAGAAGAAATCTACAGGTATTGGATAAATTGCAGTTCAGACGGACCAAGGAACAGCTGACAAATCAGAAACTTTAACTTCTGTAAAATAACCGTGACAAACTGCAAGGGCCGAGCTATCTCAGCATAAATTTATATCACAATAGCTGTGAACTGACAACAATGGAATGAAGATTGGTTATTCATAAATGAAATTATAACTGTTCATATCAGTTTAAAATTTTTTAAAGGTTTGTCTTGATTTGAATTAATGAACCATTCACCTGAACTCTGATTGGTCGTTGCACTGGAGTGAATAAATGTACAGTGATTGCTTTGCTCCATGATTGACAAGTTTAGACCGCAACAGTTGTACTTATTTGTGAGCAATGCTGCTCTAACCACCATCTATCTATCAATCTACCAATCTACCAATCTATCAATCTATCTATCAATCTATCAATCTATCAATCTATCTATCATACTGTGACAGTTAGTTATAATGCCTATCTATCAATCTGGCAGTCTATATGTCCATCTCTAGATATTTTTTACCTTTCTGTCTATCTTTCTGTCTATCTGTACCATGGTCAATCTGTATCATGGTTATTCATCTATCTCATTATTACACATCTCTGCAGCTACATGCAGTATTCTATTTATCCATCCAGCTATAAATATCTTGATTAGTAAAGATGTCAGTTTAGTAATACCATTACAAAATGCGATCTGGACAAGCCAAGCATGGAACAGATCAACCTCTATCAAAAAGATACTCATTTAAGAACCAACCAATCAGCACACTTTAACAAAAAAAGATGTGACCATGGATGGTTGAATGAATTCTGTGAAATATTTCAATATTTACCACAGTTTCTGTTTTCTAAATTTTGTTTTGCCAGCTTCATAACCATAAGATGGTTAATAAAATAGAAACTGTTGTATTTCTCAGATTGTTCATTTTAATTAGAGGAGGCGCCCGTGAGGAGGAGGGGGTGGCTGCCAATGGTCCAAACCCAATTATGAGATTTATTACATCCTATACTATATTTTTGTTGTTTGCCCACATCTTCTTTTTTTATGCAAATCGCCAATTCTCCATGGATCTTGCCATCCTATACATCAATCTTCATGTTTTCAAAACCTCTACAGATTTTTATCTTTACAGACCTGTCTGTTACCTCTAACTGCCTATCCACACATGAATGCTATCCACATATCTCTATTCACGCGCCTGTAATAGTGGTGGTGCATTGTTCTCCCTGGGCTCCAAATACGCAGCCACCAATAAATGCAGCAGAGTTTCAAACTATTGCACATTGCTGTCAAGCATAACAGCTTATTCAAATTTACTTGATTAAATGCATAACATATCATTTACAATCCATCATTTCATTTCTTTTGCTTTATAGAAGTTTGCAATGCCATTTCTACACACTTTCAAAAAAAAAAACATACATGTGAGGGGGGGGGGTGGGACTCCTTTCCGTAACATTTGCTACTTTCCCCTCTCTCATTCCTGAGCATTTGCCCTGATTTGCCATTTCCTCTGAAATATATGTCTATGTCTCATGGGAAGTTCTAGTATATCTATATTAATTTCCAGTCATCTGTAGGCCTATTAAAATTTACAGGTAATAGCACTACTTTATTATCTTCCTGTATGGGTTATAAAGTACCATAACTTGCTTTGTACTTATCTTAGTCCGCTCTCAGTATCTTTTGACTGGATTTTACAGTTACCTGTGTCGTCTGCTACAGTGACAACGTACCAGTTCAGTCTGGAATCTTGGAGCATTGCCAATCAAGCTGTTATACCTTTTCTAATAGTAATAGGCATCAGAGAGGTGGTAGTGGAACGCAACACCACACATGAAACAGATTGCTTATGCCTGTGGTCAGCACTAGACCGAGGTCACAGTCTTCACGTTGCTGTAGGCAACGTAGACTGAGGACATTGCATTTGCTGAGCACTCTTGAAAATCATTGCAAGCAATAAGTGATAATAACAAGCAATCAAGCAAGATCACAAACAGAAAACTGCAATCACAAACAGAAAACAACATAAGCAGTTATTTGGTTTTCTTTCCAGTCCTGGGCACGGGCCTAACCAACATGAAAGATAAATGTCTTTCACTTGTTTTAATTTCATGATGCCAATCTTCACCATAGTAAATACAAGGGTGAGATATTCAAGTCATGCTTCACTGGTCATGGGTTGATTCCAAGTCAGAAATGAGCTGAAATAACTGCTTCAGCAATATCCTATGCATTCCACAGGCACATCAGTCCAAGATTTGCCTATAATCTAACATTCCAAGCACTTTCAATGGTTATAAATACCTTCTAAGTGTCCAAAATCAGTCTTCATTCTTCTGTTTATCATTGGGAGCAAGGCAGCATAAGAAGGAAGTCAGCTGGCATTTACAGAATCATCAGGATTGGCCCCTGGATTCAGTCACATGATTGATTTACCTTATGTATGCATGTCAATTAAGGACCATATAAGGAGTGTGTGGGGAAGACTAAAGCTCATAAGTTTGCATCGGTCATAAGAATGATGCTATGTTTAAATAGCATTTAGCAAATCAATTACAGATGTCTTCGTACCACTGCTAAACACAAAGATTAAAAATTGAAAACAGTGTAAAGGGACTAAAATAGATCCACCAAAAATAGAGACAAAACAATTTCAATGACACAGTCATGTGCTAACATCATCAGCAATACAATGGCACACAATTACACATAGTCAATGCCATGTTGAAGGTTGGGGAGGGGGCAGGGTTGTTGGGCTGAACCGACGTCCACCCACTCCCTAAATGTGGATATATTCAATACTTAATATTTGTATTTTTACAAAAGTCACAAAAATTTACACACCCAATGGTACATAATGTCCTGCACATGCCACTGATAGATCTATATCTGTGAGAAGTATTGCAGTTGAGAACTTGAGATTTGCCAAAAATAGTGGTCATTAAAATCACAAATTGTAATACTTCTTAATTTTTGTGTGTATTTGAATTGGCACTTATTTAATGCATTGTCTAAAATGAAGGGTTTAGTTACTCATGTTTCAGTAGGGGAGGGGATATTTCTGATAACTTTATTTCTTGAATATTGAATTTTCTGTAGTAATTATTATGATGTTTTATAAATTTGCTTACTTTTTCAATTACTTCATGGCTCAATTTCCATAATCAGTTATAAAATAATACACAAGGGGGCAGCAGCTCCTTGCACTGTAATTCAACTGGATATGGGCTTTCTTCATTTATAGTCGGATGTTTGCCTTATAGTTTGATGTGTATAAAATGTATTGAGCAGGGAATATGGAATGGCAATTTGGAGGAGGATGGATCACAGGCCTACAGTAAAACTGCAAATATTTTAATTTGGTAAAATGTGTGAACCAGATCTAGAAAGGCGACACTAAAACTTGTGACGTCCTTAAACAAATTTATGTCCCGTCTACCATAAAAATTTTGATCCAGAATTTAGGATTTTGGACTCTAGTAGTGGAAGAAAAAATCACAGCAGTAAGTCCGCTTTTCATGATCGAAGATTGATGTGCAAAACAAATCCAATATCAATTTCATCAGGGTATTAAGACAGCAATTTGTACCACAAGAAAAAGTACAAATCAGTTATGAATTTATTAAAACTTTATTGTTGCAGTCAACAAGAAAATAAAAAAAAGTTAAGTTTATCACAAATCCAACTGTAAGTAGAGAATAAATATTGAAACAAGAAATCTGTTGTTTAATAGAACAACATCATTGATGGTTTTCTATTATGCAATCTCAAAGGAAAATATCGCCGGTTGTTTAACTAGCAGGGATATATCAGATTTAATTGGCTCAGGCCTGAGAGGGGAGAACCATAACATAGCCGTGAATTCGCATCGATTGACAGCTTTTACTATTGACAGGAGGTTTGATGGTGCAATGCTCTTCCCATTAATAGACCACAGTTAACTATATAAAGTGGACATTGAACATCTTCATGACACATAATATTGTAAGTAATACATTCTAATTTCTTGTTAAGTTAAATAATGGTTATAAATATGCACAACTACATTTCCGGAGCAGGACAGAACACACACAAGCTTTGCATTAGTAGAGATCATCAATCTGGAAATACAAAAATGAAATCAGTTAGAATCTGATCAATTAAAAGGAATTGTAAAAAAAATTTGAATTTATTTGTATTTAATTGACGAGGCTCCTTGGCCACATTACTTTTGAATTCCCTGTCCTGTCTGAAATTTGTTTAATGGAATTTAGAATTCTCTGTCCCTCAGCTCTGGGTGGGGTCTTTTGGTCCCCCATGTTCTTTGGCCATTTTACTTTTGAATTCCCAGTCCCTGATAACCCCCATCCACAGCAAGGGGTGCCGGAAGGAACAGCGGGTGGCAGGGGCGGTCAGATGAAAAAAAGGGCAAATCATATTCACGCCAATTTCGCATGACAAAATTTAAGTAGTGAGTCACAAGTAATTTTGAATATATGCTTACTGAAACTTACTACTTTGTGCCTAAAATTAGTAAAATAAGGCCTAATAATGTTTTTTACTTTAAGATCACCATAAACGTATGAATAAGAAGGGGGCAACCATTTAACATCAAAGTGAGGGTGGGGGGGGGGGTTGGAGTAATTTTTTAATTAATAAGTTCTTGCTCTGTTTTGCTGAAATAAATGAATTCTCTTTGACCAGTCTTGAAATAAATAATTTTTGGAAGGGGTATTTCTGAGTAAACCTCCAACCCCCCTTGGGATTAACACATCAGACCCCAAACATTAGATTCGTTTTCAAAATGCAGTACTATAAATTAAACACAATGCCTTTGAGATATTCAAGTTTATATACAAGGGAATATCTTTGTTGATCTATGTTTTATTTACCTTGTACATGTAAACCAATCAAACATTTATAATTTTTCTTTCTCACATACCGTTCCCAAAAGCACTTTTTCGTTCACAGGAATAAAAAAGCTGTCATCACTTCAGCGTCCTTTTGAAGACTATTAATAGGAGGTGGCAGTTTAGCAATGACTACCTGAAATTAAATATGTTTTTATTTGTAGTGTTACGCAAGTTTGCTTGTACAAAAAGGTATATGTTTTTAAGCAGTTTATTGAGACCTTACAGCTCAGTTACAATACAGCAAGCCCGCAAATACAATTAACTGATCGGCAAAACAATTTTAACTCATAATGTGTCATTATTCCAAATAATACACTTATATAAACAGGTACACTGTTTAAAAAACAAGCTCACCTTAATTTTAGAGCAAGGTGCTTGCTGGAATTATTTGTTGTCTCTTCGGGTACATTTAATTCCTCAGCTCTTCCAGAAGAAACTTATAGCACACCAGTAACCTGAAAATATGAAGTATTACAATTAGAATATCTATTTAACAAAAGAATACAACTGTTATCAAAAAGGAAAAATCAAGAGTAATATTTTATATTATTATATACTATAATCTACACTTGCAAATATCCAACCGCACTAGATGAACACTCACCTATGATACTTCAGTGGTCAATGTGGAGAATATGATGTCCATTTGCAGAGAATTTTATCTTCATTCCTTACTTTTATACGGAAGCGTGCAACAAATAATACAGATTTGTATAAGCGTATTATAGCCAATGTCCAAGAGTTGCAATTTAATTTTCATTGGGATATGGCTTAGAGGAAGATACAACGACATAATAATTTGTATGCAATAAAATAATGATGCGTCACACATCTCGAATCTGACCAGATATAGATTAGAAATGGTGAAGAAGGGTTTCACTATACTTTTTGGTGGGAGGGTACAGCGAATCAGTGCCGTTTTGAAAAAATTAAACTCTTAAAAATGTTTTCCCACCTTCAGAATAACTAAGGTAAGTATTTGAACTGTATTTCCACCAGGTTCAATGACTGTTTTTTCTGCAAAAAAACATCCCGTAGTACCAAGAGTTGCTTGTCATTACTACAGAGAAAAAGTGATCATGGTACCCTGAATGGCTCCTAATTCGCTGTGCCCTGTTGAGCGCCCGTCAAATACATCAAACAAATGAACATTAAATAAATATGGCCATTTACCATCCAAAGAAGTTTGTTATTCACAGTGCCCCATGATTCACTGCAACCCTGCTCCCCCGTATTAATCTCACTGAGATAAAAAGTGTATCTCAATGATGAAAACATAGATATAGAAAATTATATTAATATTTTTGATTGTATATCTTACCCACAGTTAATGTCCACCGCGTTTGAAATCCCTATATACAGTCCAAACCTGTTTTCCAAGGCACTGTCACTGCATTATTGCAAGTCTAGAAAAAAAAAAATACTCAAAGAAAAAACGTGCAATTAGCATCCCTGTAGTGATGAAAAAAATATACTAGCACTGAGACAGAAAGTGTTGCTCAATGATGAAAAAATAGATGTTTATATAAAATTATATTAATGTTTAATTGCATATCTTACCCACTGTTGATGTCCATCATGTTTGAAAGTAATGTGTATACTGTCTAAACCTGTTTTCCAAGGCACTGTCACTGCATTGCTGCAAGTCTAGAAAAAATATGCACAAAGAAAAAAGATGCAATTAGCATCACCATAATGATGAAAAAATATAAGAGCAACAATCTGCATGATAAAAATATGTGCATTAATTATTATTTTTCCTTACTGATCGACCCAATCGAGAGAAACTTCAATCAGGTGACAATGTAGTTTATAATTATACTATGTTATTGCTATTGCACCAGAAGGAATGCTTAATATACTAGACAGTTGTAACAAAGTATCAGATCACAGTAAACTGTGAAGAGTATTATCTGGCTTGATATGTTCTGCTGCAATAAATGAACAAAAACAAAACATCAAACAGAGCAGCACTCAAAGCTGAAAAGTCTATTTTCTGATATGACATTCATAATTACAAATTAGCATTGAAAATTCTGACTGGCATGTCAACACATTGAAAATAAACTTACCAAGACTCATAATCCTTTCAGTTCCTTTCTTCCACAAGTTATTAGAACTTCAAATATAATGGATTCGAATGTTCTTGCAGGCAAAGGTTATGGATAAATGTTTCTTCTTGAAGATCACACACAGTTATCCACAGTGCAATGACTTCTCAGGCTGCTGGCTTAGGTGTTTTGATGGTTGGTCTAGGTTGATGGGGAGGGGGGGGGGGAGGGATCAGTGACATCAAAAAATAATCTCTAAACAGTCAGAGGCAGCTTAGGCTGTGTTGCTCTTAGTGTTAGACAAATTCAAAGGTAAGATTTCATGTATTAATGATATATTATTGCAAAAATATATTGTGACCAAAGACAACCTTAATCAATATATTAAAGGATGCAATAGTGCAAAAAATATAAAAGCTGCAATTGAGGGAAATATTAGCTGTTTCTGCATGATTGCATTCCCAAGCCATTCCAGAGTGTGACACCCTTACCTAATATGTCAACAAAGCAGGTCAGGACTGATCTTACAGATGTGAGAGTTAAGTATCTTTTAATAGCTGGTTGGGCCCGTGGTCCTGGGGCATTTTCAACAAAACTAACAGTCGAGATATTTAAAAAGTGGGAGGGAACCATCATTTCTGGATGTCACTTTTAAAAATATCAGAATATGTGGTAGTTCTCTTTACCTGTGAAAAATATATAACACATAATTTAAACTAAAATGTTACTTGTAGTATGGTTCCACTATCTATCTATCTATCTATCTATCTATCTATCTATCTATCTATCTATCTATCTTGGCCCCTATCTGTTTATCAATCTATGCAGGCCTACCCAAAGATTTTTTATCAATCTGTGTATCTATTAGGATTTATGATCGTAATGTATTTTGGGGAATTTAATTTCTTTAACTATCTTAAATATAAGATAACATAAACATCATTGTGCAATTATGATGGCAGAGTATGCATTTACAAATATATGCCTTGATTACAATAAAACTGTACCAAGAGGCCTGCAAACTTCATTCAATATAAATGCGATCTGAATTTGTCAAATGTGGACTGAGTCAATCACTGTTCACGAAAGTGTTCCTGGAACAACCAATCAGATAATACATGAATTGCTTGACTGAGCATGATTGACTGTTAAATGTAATAGTCCAATGCTATTATTTGGAAAACAATAGACATACAAACTGAAATAGCAAATTATGAACAACACAATGATTTACAGCTATCAGTTTGGCAAAACCTCCCTCTCTTCAGTCTGAAACTCCTTTGATTTTTTGGTGGTAAATTGTTGAAAATCGGCCGATTTTGACACTTTAAAGTACAGGAAAGTTCTGAAAATCGCACACAATACATTTTAAACTATTTCCTATCAGCCCATACCTTTATTTTTGATGGGAATAGGCCCTAAACTGCCGCGACACGCTCTGTGTCGCAAATGTAATTCTCAACCTGTGGAGTGTCTCCCATCCTTCTCAGCTGCACTGAGAAGGTGGGTCTTCCTATCTAAGTCAGCACCTTCCACCCCACCATCTTAGGCCATGGATCTTTGCCAATTTCCTTCAATGTGTAGTGGTGAACCAGAATCACTAATTCATGGCATACTTGACTTATAACTGACTTTAGGAGAACTGTTTGCAAACTGTTTCTTCTCCCTGCTACTAATTATGATGAAGCGGTTGCCAAAATGCATGTATAATTGAAGCACCACAACATTTAGTTTGGCACAAAGTTAGGTTTATTACCTCCACATTACAAAGAATGGTTCTTAAGCAGTTGCCCTCTATAAGCTTCTATAGAAGTTATCATGACATTATCTTTACCCACCCCGCTGTTCCCCGTTCTGGTTGTACCTTTAATTTAGTCACCTTCTGTCGAATCCTAATTTTGGCTTATCCATAATGTATGTGAAACAATATCTGTGCCTTTCAGAGACTGCATATTGTAGGGTAACATTCATTTGAGCAAAATTCAATGGTTGCAATAATTGCTATTCTAGATTCATGGAATAGCAAAAACCCAACAGCTCGCATGATTGGAAGATGTCTCTTTTAGGTCAAAATTTTACAATTGCTGGTCCACTAGTTATGATAAAAGAGAGGACTATTTCAATGAGAAATATACGCATACATTGTGACTCACAATAGCCGATGATGTTTCATTGTCATACTTTTAACATGGAACATCTATAGAGGCTGTTTGATTAATCATGATCAAGAGAAGGCCATTTGATTTTTCATAACTGATTTTAGAGTAAAAATCAGATGCATAATCCTTTCTTTTTCCTGTCACCAACAAGCAGGATTTGTCTCCTTAAACTCTAACCAGCATTAAAAGTATTGGGTGTGATCATGGCAAATCATCAGCATGATGACACACCAAGTTCCATTTTCACAGTGCAGCAGTCCACTCTTTTTGCATATCAAATTTCCGGACTGTCAAATAAATAACTAGTTAAATTATTTGAATGAACATGACACATCATTAGTACCATTTTCATGATGAAACAGTCTTCTCATTCCACATAAAAATTGACTGGCTCCAAGAAGAAAATGGTAGCTGTGTCTTACAGTGTCCCTTTGCAACATTAGCTACTATAATAACTCTATAAGTATTACTTTTACAATTAATTGGATCATGATCGATTTCAGAAGATGAACAATGGCGCAAGACCATCCGAGCCAAGATGGAGGCCGAGCTGGACCAAAGAGTCCGCGAGGCGCTCGAAACTCCTCCTTTGGAAAGGAGACAACGCCTACAGATGGCAGCACAATCCAGAAACAAGCGCACTCTGGAGGATTTGGAAAGACTTAATTCCCACGTACAGTTTGATTTGCCACCAGGTTCGGGGAGTGATTATTCCCGCCAACAAAAATGGAAGGTGAATAACTTTGGAATTTTTATTAAGAAAACACTTATTATTGTTTCATACTGTCATTGCATGTCCATACCTGATATTATTTTATGAATTAATAGCTTTTAATTGCTCTCAAACAGTTAAGAGTTTGATATAAGTTCAAATGGTAAACACATGAGAAAATAGCATTTCTCACATTGTAAATTTTATTAAGTATTTTGAACGTAAAGTATGAGTACAATGATAAATGTCTATTTTCGGTGACCTTTAGATTGAAATAAATATCATTCTCTTATTTTAGGTTCTTCAAGCGAAAAGGCGCATGCAGCAACTGATGAGATCACATGACCGAGCTACGGAGAGCCACTCGGCGGGTGAAGCGTCGACTTACCGAGTGGATTTACTCTCCTCCCAGGACTTGAGCACTGAGAATTTGGAGGAACCAGATTCTAACAGTTTGGGATATGACATCCAGTTTAGTGCTTTATCATCTGGCTCAAGTTCAAAAATCAAATCCCAGGAGTATTACGCCAAAATATCTGAAAAAGCATTAGCTAGTTTCGCCTCATTGACAGACTCGGAAAAATGTGATTTTTATTACGCCTTCACAAAAAATGGATTCAAAGAGGCGATGCGGACAGGCAGGTTACCAGATGGCTCAGTACTTGAGGATTTAGGTAATGGAAAGTACCGGGACCGTTTCGGGATTGTACGAGATGAACACGGCCCGTTTTGGCCCAGGGATTATGGGCCGTTGTACCCAGCAGCAGTATATTTAAATGCCAAGTGTCCTTCAACTGAATTATTTTCTTCATATTCTGAAGGTATGTTTGTTTCCAATTCAGATTTTATATAGTTGAATTAATTATTTTGATGATTTATTCTTTTTTTCTTTACTACAATGTTGTATTTAAAGAGCACTGATGTCCCTTTTCTCTTACATTGCTGCCATTTTGTCTTTGCTGAGTTTTTCAAGCCATCAAATTTAAGAATTCTTGAGGGTAGCAAGCAAAAGTTATTTCTTGGGGGACTCTGAAAAATAATGCAAGATGCAAATCAGCTTTGGTTAGTAAAATGGCTAACTGTCAATAAGAATAGTTGGGAGTCGGGTCAGAGTTGTCGTTCTATCTACACCTGAGGAGTGCGAATCAGGATTGGGAGTATTTTTCTGAAAGCTATAGGAGTCGGGGGTTGGTTCCATTGATATCCGACTCTAAAGCACTGGTGAGATTAGCTCCTTATTGTGCTATGAATATGTCAAATATTCAAATTGAGGTGCCCATCTTGCCCGATGTTCCCTGTATGGCATTGCCAAGATTATTCAATAAGCATGCAATGCTTGCGTCATAAGTTCATTTCAGGACAATGCGGCATTATGATTCTATCAGATTAATTTGTATATAATCTTGTTAGATTATAATGAAATAACTATTTATAGATGATGTGTTAAGCTTATGCCTTTAACTTTGTCAGTTCATAATGCCATTATCCGGTATAATGAGTCATGTCGAAATTGAAATAATAACTATGTTTCAGAATAATATTATATCCATATCTCCTTGAATGAGTGATTGCATGAAATAATCAATATGTGTGCATGGTTATGGCCTCATTCTATAATGTCAGAGCTCAGGAATATATATCATAACTTTACATATCATAAAGAGATTTGTCAGAAGGAGATATCACCAAAGTTCATGACCGCTTTATGTGACTTTGATTCGGCTTACTAAACCCATGACAAAACGAGATAGGCCAATGATCCATTTCTGGGTGATAATCCATTGATTTGGGTCGTTAAACTCTTGATGTCGGAGAAGAGGCCAGCACGTCTTCAAAATCTGTAATGCAAGTTGGTCAAGCGACAACGGTACAATCATTACATGTCTGTGAACAACTGCACATGGAACAGTGTCAACGATTCACGGAAGAAAAAAATATAATATTCATAAAAGAAAAAGAATTTGCTTCTTTCACAAGAAAACTGGATTCATAAACAGAAAGGATTGCTATTAATTTTGTTGTTGTCTTATGACTGTCATAATGTTACAGAAAACGGTTATTCTTCTACAATACATATGTGTATCAAATTGATGGAACTGAATTGTGTAAATTCATGATCTAGAAAAGATAACATTCTGACAATTTTTGATATAGTTGGAAAAAATACTTTGTATTTCTTACAAAGAATACCAACTGGAATTAAATATTTGTATTTTTTTTTTTTAATTTGGACAATTGCATCTTACTATCATTAATTAGAATACTTGAAGCATTACCATGGAAATTGATGAAGGAACTTTGCAAGAACAGTGCATTGTAGTTTGCAACGACTCATCAGCGGACTCTTCTACTTCCAAGTTCAAAATGTCCGTCGCTCATCTCTACTTGAAAAATGCTTCTTTTTACAACCCGACAAGAAGAAGGAGTTCACTGTGTTCCATTATCTCCACGACAAGTTCTGATAAAGATTTTGAGGATAATCCACCAGATGGAGACACTCACCTTACACCAGGTGGAGCTGTAGTAAAGAGCGGGGAATTTGAAACAGACAATGAATCTAAAGCTGAAGTCATTCACTGGGATGCCCCTAAAGTTGTAATGCAAAAGAAGTAAACGTCAGTATCTAACTAATACAGGGAGTGTACGTTTGGATTTCTGCTTGTCTTATGTGGTGTGATTAGCCAGAGAAAACTTACTCAGAAAACCTTTTCTCCTCATTGTCAATGATCTAAAACAGTAAAACTGTTAAAAACATTCTCATACCCAGTATGTGCAATTTACTGTTTGTGTCATGCTTTTTGGGTCCTTGGAATTCATTCAGATTCATTTCCTGTCAACAGGCAAAGTTGGTGTACACACAAACAATTCACAGAAAAAATGACAACCAAAACTGATGCGCCCTTGTGATTAAAGTGCCACTTCTGCTTTCCTGGCTACAATTTTGTGCTTCTCAGTGCTTTAATTGACTTTCATTCAACATATGTCTTCCGATAGCTGTCAACTCTTCACATTAAAACTGGTTCTGAATATTTGACTGTGCTGCCCGCCAGTGCATAGTGGCAGCACACCACATTACCACAGTTGCGTGCAGGTTCATTTCATAAATGCTATTTTGATATTTACTGTTATGACTGTGATGCTACAGCCTGAGGGTGACGTGATTGTGGTGCATTCATTTTGTTTTCTGTCTGATGTATACTTTACCAAAGCAGAATATGTATATTAGAATTTCCTACCATTTCATTGGATATGTATGCTTTATTGTACTGAACTGCTGAATATTCTTGAGATTTGATTAAATGAAAAAACCAAGACTTTGATTTAATTATAATTGATATAAAATTGAAAGTGGAATTTTTTTCGTTTCAACCTGGTGTCTTGCATGAAAACGCTGTTTCTAAATTACAGTACAAGTTTCAGAACAAGCGCTTAAAAAAAATTGATGAAAGACTTTTTAAATGTTTCACGTCATGGCACCTGCTCTGATTTGGGTCCTGCTTTAGATCTATAATTAGTTCCCCCGTGGCCTAATTGGTAAGTGCGCTTGTCAACTGGCTTTGAGGGCGTGGGTTCAAATCTCAACCCGGGAACTCACTTTAGTCCGAGCCAATGGGACATTAAATGGAGGCGGGTTGTATCCAGTATTCTATGCTGGGACAACTGAAAGAGCCTGGGCCTCCCTGAATTAATAGGGTATGTGCCAGACTCACAGTCTTCTCATCTCATCATCATACAGGGATCGCCTGCCTCGATATAGCCCACTAAGGTGCTACAGAGGCGTAAGACACAAGCAAACAAACTTTAGATCTATTCACTGTCTAATTTCTATATGGGACCTAAAATTTACTTTCGTTGATATCCCTTTAATAGGCCTTTATATATATGATAATAAATATAAAGAGTTATTTTTCCAAGAAAGTTTCAGACACATCCCCTCAATTCATTTCCTAATGATTCAGAGAGGATGCAACTACTTTAAAGCATACACAGATTGAAGTTTTTTCCCATTTTTTTGCAGAGAGGTCCAAACGCACAGTAGACAACCAACAAACACCTTACCCAAGTAAATGGCGGGGGTTACAAGTTGTCTTTGATTCGGAACGCAGTAACCGTGACTACCAGCCTCCGAATGTTTCTGACGGCCTCTGTCCATCTTTAAAATTTGAGTCTCGGTTTGAGTCGGGGAACTTGCGGCAGGCTCGAAGAGTGTAAGTGACTGTTGAAGTTATTTTGTCTGAATTTGACAAAATAATTCTTTTTTTACGGAAGGTTCTGGCTTGTATTAAAATGAAAACTGAGCTATTATAATGATGCTAATCTGTTCGACCATCTCTACACGATGTAAACTGACATCATTAGTTGCATCCGAATAATTCTCCCTTTGTCAAATTGTGACAGAGCTCTGCTCAGATATCACTTTGTCATAAAGAATGTCTGGGAATAATGGTCTGATAATCACTTAGCTGAATTGTGCCCATCACTAGTCTGATTTAAGATTTTCATATAAAATGCAAACAAAATTCACCAATAATTGAAATTGATACAAGAATTATGAAACCGGTCAACTACATGCATTATTTACTACACCGTAAACCCAGCTGCTGGCCGTTACCGTTAAAACAGCGGTATATGCCATAAAAACAATTGTTTTCTGTCCTAAAATGACACTTTTCTGTATTAATTGTGGTAGCTGCCGTTAAAGTAACACTGCAGGTTTTACAGTGTATATATATACCATTATATAAAAATCAAACAAGATGGGACCTTTCCATAGATGTTGCTGTTCATAAATGTGTAAATTGTATGTGTCAGTTCATACCATTATTAAGTTATTCTTATCTGTATCCACAATATAACTATTCACTTTTCAGCGGCCATTTTGAATATGAACTGGTGCTAAGAACAGACATGTACACGCAGAGACACACTCAGTGGTTCTACTTCCGGGTTGAAAATACCATCCCGGGAATAACCTACAAGTTCAAGATCATCAATTTGCTCAAGAAAGACAGTTTGTACAATCACGGTGGGTGCCTCTTGCCAATATTTCCCTTTTGGGATAATCATTTGCTGTTTGAGAAGAAATCTTCCTTTGTTTTTATTTAGTTGGACAGATTATGACTTTTCACTTGGATCCTGTAGTAATACTGATTTTGTTGCTAGCAAACAGGTCAAAATTTCCTTTATGTCAGACGAAGATGTAAATTCATTCATGAAACATAATAAAATAAAGACTTGAAAATATTTTGACGTCTGTCTTTTCACATGTTATTTTCTAAAGTGGACATACCTCTGCTCAATACATTGGCCACAAGTCATTTAGTGGGCCTGGATGTTGAACCAGGAACAATGTTGTCACTATTTGAATTTTCTAAGTTCCTGCAAAGTTGTGAGGTAACTGAGGCTGCTCCAACATTGTAAACGAATTTAATTCTATTGGAAATGTGGCTTAACGTATTGCTTGTTGTTTGTCCAGGTATGAGACCACTTATGTATTCAGAAAAACGTGCTCAAATTAATGGAACTGGTTGGTCCAGGACAGGGCACCACATCATGTAAGCTTACAAAAAACAACTTTGCATTTTTTTTTAACGTTGGCCAATGATATTCGGTACGTTAGAGTTCTATTTGTGCTTATTTGTGGCAAGATAATACATGTATTGGTCTAAGTTTATAATAAAAATATTAAGAAAACTAAATGCACATTACTGCGCATGACATGAAATGGGGAAGTGTAAGCCGAAGTCGCCAGTCAATGGTTTGCAGCTGCACAGCATTTCATGTTTTTGCTTTGTTAATTTTATCATTTATTATTTGCAGGTATTCAAGAAATGTATTAAACCTCCATTGCCATCTATTATCAAGAGAAATGCAGTATCATATGTTGGAATGGCAAATGGTAAGAATTTGTGTGTGTGAAAATATTGGTGTGATAAATTGGAAGAAGTTTTCTGTAAGGTGTGATATACCAATGGGCCAAGTTTGGTGGGTATGATTTGTCCTTAAGAGTCATTGTCAGAGAAAACTGCAGATTTGGTGGCGCGGGGGGGTCAGCGGATCTTGATGAAATTTGGTGGACTGAATACTTATACTGAAAAACTAAATTACCCCAAACGATTTTTTTCTAGATGCATTTCCCTTTGAGCTGGAGCTATTAGAATAAATTGAGCAAATGACGGCCAAGTGACAAAATTCAACTTTTCGGGATCCTGAAATTTAGACATTTCTGCTCTTCAATTTTTCGCAAAGTATCTAAGTTATGGCATTAATGTTTTACCTGGGGCAAGACTAATACTTGGAGATACTTCAGTACAAATTTCACCTCATTTGGATTTTTTACTAAAGTTGCAGTGGACGCTGATACAGGGTCCTTTTCTCAAAATTGCCAATTTGCTGCATGCTCGGAAATTGGCAAAATATAACTGGATATGGCTAACTTGAGCATCCGTCCCTGGGTAATCTGGTATAACTGTGGTGAAATATAGGCACTGTCAACCAATTTCCAAAAATAAAACCGTGGTGCACTCTGTAAACTTTTTTTTTACACCATCTTGAAAATGGGGTGTTTCCAAATTTTCCAAAAAACATGAAATTTCAACATTTTGTCCATTGCCGCTGTCCATTTTTTCTCAAAGTACATAATCTACATCATTCTTTTTTTGCACATGGCATAATGTATGCTTTGGGATACCCTAACAAACAATTCAGCTTATTTGATATTTTAGTTGAAGCTGCAGCAGCCACTGAGCAGTGTTATTTTTCTCAAAATTGCCAAATTATCAAATGTCCGCAAATTGGCAAAATATAGCTGTATATAGCTAACTTGAGCATCATTTCATGGATAATCTAGAATGACTGTGTTGATATATAGGACGTATCAACCAATTTCCAAAAATAAAACAGTGGTGCACTGTGTAAACTTTTTATTCACATCATCTTGAATATTGGGTGTTTCCGCATTTTCAAAAAAATATTAAATTTTAACATTTGGCCATTTCAGCGAAATATAACTGCATATAGCTGACTTAAGCATCCCTTCATGGGTAATCTAGTATAACAATGTTGAAATATAGGATATATCAACTAATTTCCAACAATAAAACAGTGGTGCACTTTTTAAACCTTTAATTCATACCATCTTGAATATTGGGTGTTTCCGCATTTTTCAAAAAAACATTAAATTTCAATATTTGACCATTTCAGTGAAATATAACTGCATACAGCTAACTTGAGCATCCATTCATGGGTTATCTAGTGTAACTGTGTTGAAATATAGGATGTATCAACTAATTTCCAAAAATAAAACAGTGATGCACTGTGTAAACGTTTTAATCAAACCATCTCGAATATTGGGCGTTTCCGCATTTTCAATAAAAAAACATTAAATTTTAATATTTGACCATTTCAGTGAAATATAACTGCATACAGCTAACTTGAGCATCCATTCATGGGTTATCTATTGTAACTGTGTTGAAATATACGATGTATCAACTAATTTCCTAAAATAAAACAGTGGTGCACTGTGTAAACGTTTTAATCAAACCATCTCGAATATTGGGCGTTTCCGCATTTTCAAAAAAACATTAAATTTCAATATCGGCCATTTCAGTGAAATATAACTGCAACTTGAGCATCCCTTCATGGGTATTCTAGTATAACTATGTTGAAATATAGGATGTATCAACAAATTTCCAAAAATAAACCAGTGGTGCACTTAGTAAACTTGTTATTCGTACCATATTGAATATCGGGTGTTTCCGCATTTTCAAAAAATATAACTGCATACAGCTATATTGAGCATCCATTAATAGGTCATCTAGCAACTGTGTTGAAATAAAAGATGCATCACCCAATTTCCAAAAATGAATCAATGGTGCACTCTATAAATTTTGTATGCACAACGCCTTGAAAATAGTGTGTTTCCGCATTTTGAAAAAAAGCACAATATGTTGCCAAAATTCTTTCTATACGTTTTTGTTGTTCATTTTTTTTCAAAGGAACTAGACCATGGGTTGTGTGTTTTCAAAATTTCAAGACTTACATTTATTGTTATATCCTTGTATATATTTCAATTCATGCATGTTCTTTATCTGTAGCACGTACTGAATATAGGCAGCTGAAGTGCCAGTTATGTCATGGCTAAGTGTAACCACATTAAAGCAGAATTGAACACATTCACTAGGTAATCGAGGGAATCTGTGTTGAATTATAGATATAGATAAAGACATATATTATAAATATATGAAGACATATCAACTATTTTGAAATTCTAACTGTAGTGCACTCACTACACAGAATTTTGAAAAAGGGGTTGGTCACAGATTTTTTAACATCACATGAAATGTTTTTGCCCTTTTTAATTTTCTGATATTCCTCAGTTTCAGGTCAAAAACGTTTCTTGCCAATTAACTTGGAGACACCTTTGAACATAACCAAGTACAAAATCAGGGAATGCTGAATAGAGAAAGAGAAATATGTTTTGATAAATTGCTGTGTATTTACCAAAACAAACTGAAAATCATCATTTGTTAATATATGATTGTGTGTATGACCAATATTTACTGCAATTTCAACAAGAATGAGTTGCTTGTAGCACTTGCTACGTAGTTGCTAAGCTTCCTCTAATTGGCTGATGGTCAGTTAAGGACCAATCAGATTAAGTTATAATGCTACGTAGCAAGTGGTCTTGCAACTCATACTAATGGAAATTGCAGTAAGATCCGTTATTGTGCTCGCACTGGAAAATTTCCAGTTGCAAGGTTCGTTGTTGAGGATGCAAAAATATAAATTTCACAAATTAATTTGTATATATATATATATATGTGTATTTACCAAAACCAAAATATATATATATATAAGTTTATGATCTATATTTAAAATTCATCCTTGCGCTGGCACTGGGAAATTTCCACACGGTGGCACGAGTGACCTCAACCAAACTGACAGTGAGGCTCTGTAGCATCGCCATAGCAACCCTTTTTTTCTCCACCCATCTCCTTCGGTAACCTTTTTAAGAAAAGGTGAATGCTAACAATAGGGTACCTAAGTAAAACGTGTTGAGTTCTTATAGAGTCAAGTATGGTAAATCCTCACAGGACAGGTTTACCAGCAGGGTTGACAGATTTCGGTGCCTTAACCTTCAATTTTTGTTGTGATGTTTTCTGTCCAGGGCCGTATTAACCTATGGGCAAACGGGGCATTTGCCCCGGGCCCATGACCTGAGGGGGGCCCATGATGAAGCTGAAAAGAGTTGCGACAGTAGAGAAAGTGTGCCGGGTAACTGGCACGAAACATACTTTTCAGAATTTACAGCATTTTTGGTACGTGAGGGGGGCCCATCAGATACAATGTGCCCCGGGCCCAGAAATACGCTAATACGGCCCTGAAGTACTATGTACAAACTATAATTCCTGACAATTTGGTGAAGATTGAGCAATTTTCTTTATTATGATTGGTCACAATGATAGTACCATGGTGAAGGATAGCAACTGAGTGAAAACTAACAGCCATGGCTGTATATCCATGATGCAATGTATTATGGTTTTAAAAGAAGTATTGCAATATTGTGATAAGCTGATGGCTGATGTTATATTATGATTACATACTGCAAATATGGAAGGAAAACAGATCACGATACATTTTATTACTTATTGTGTTGTGTGATAAGCAGTTGTCATGATATCGCAAATTGAATCCATTTTCCATGACATAAAATCATTCCCAGGATGCTTTGCCATGTTGGTTTTATGAATAAATGCTGAAGATCATTAAAAGTGCAAGAATGTAAGAATGGCTAAAGCGATACTTTCCCATTTATTTATGTTTATATGTACAGTCAAAACAAAAATTATTCAGACATTTGCTGTTTTCTTCTTTTTTTGAAAGAATAATACAGTAAAGTAAAATTGACATAAAATCCGATGAAAATAGCTACTTTTGTCAATTTCAGGCACCAAAAAATATTTACAAAGTTATAGAAAGTGAACTTTTTATTAGTATTTATTCGAAATACTACCAATAAACTACCATAGGATCATTGTGGTCACATTGGATAACAGGTGTGATCATCAGTTAAGAAAAGTTGGATGAATATGTGAGATAAACATCTGATTCATTTTATGACATTTTCTTGACTGATATGGCTGAAATCTGTCAGATATCAATTGAAAATATTTCAGAATATTTCAGAATAGTTCAGAATATCATAAAATGACAATTGTTGATTGTTCTATCAAAATACAATTAAAATACAGCTATACTTGAAAAAAATTATTGCACTTTGGTATTTTCCTTTTGCTTTTGGCTCCGGGTGCTCTCTAAATCCTTGACCATTGTGCCACTGCAATCCATCAAGTCACTCAAAATAAAGTTGCATGGCCTTACTAAGGTAAGCAGGGCCGTATTAGCCTATGGGCAAACGGGGCATTTCCCCGGGCCCATGACCTGAGGGGGGCCCATGATGAAGCTGAAAAGAGTTGCGACAGTAGAGAAAGTGCGCCGGGTAACTGGCACGAAACATACTTTCCAGAATTTACAGCGTTTTTGGTACGTGAGGGGGGGCCCATCAGATACAATGTGCCCCGGGCCCAGAAATGCGCTAATACGGCCCTGTTTCTGTCATACTATACGTATGATTGGTTTCCTTTTTGGCATGAAATGATGGAAGGAATGTGCCCTTTCCAATGGACTAAATAATATTTTTGTACCTATTCCAATTTTCCAGGAAATACAGCTTTAGCCAAAATTGAACGGATTTTCCCTCCTTGACTCTAGTATTGTCAGGCCAATTTATGCGGAAAACATTGACTTGACATGCGTCAGATGCTGTTTTCGCATGGAAATAGTTGTCCTACAGGGCCGAAACCTATACCAAAATGTAGGAAATTGAATTTACAACATTATTGCACTAGACCTAATTAAAAGTTGCTGCCCCCTCAATTTATGGTGCTGCTATGGTAGTACTACATGCATTGTATTTTTTTTCACAGAAATTTTAGTAGAAATTGGATTGAATGGAAATTCAACACTACTCCGCTGATACCTTGCCACCAAAGCCTCAGAATGGCATTTCATTTACTTAGAAATAGTTATACATTGTCTCATTTTTACACCTGAGTGCTTTCATGTAGAGCTTTGTAAATATATCGAGCTTGTCTTGGATTCAGAAATTCAGCTTTAACCAAAACATGATAAATGATGCATTTATGTATTTTCACTCATTTTTCCGACTTTTGCTCACAAAAATCTGTCAAATTGGATTTATTACTCAAAAAATTATGCCATGTTAAGATAAAATATCCAGAATATTTTTTTCAACAACTTCTGAAACTTTGAAAATGGTCAGATGATTGAGAGCTGAATTATTAACCTAAAATCAGACACCATTTTGCAATAGTTACCGTCACATTCTCTGCCCAGCAGGATGACGTCACGTTTAAGCAGCATTTGAAAAATGTGATGCAGGGCCAACTTTGAGGGTTCTTTAGGACCATTTACATTCCAACAATTGGCTCCCATATACCCTCATTGTAAAGGCCATGTTTTCTAGTATTTTCTAGGACTATAACCTTTCATTTCTAATCATGTTCCTTGCATTGGTATTTTGTTAAAGTTATGGTATTTTTGCATTTCATGAAAACAAGGTTTACTTATTCACAACTCACACCTTAGTTTATGAATTGCACCACGATTTTATTTTTGCTATTTGATGTACTAAAGTAACACTATTCACCAGTATATCCACTTTTTTATGAGAAGGATGCTCAAGCCAGTAATATTGAATCAAAAGTGAGTCATTTTCGTTTTTTATCACAAAATTAAAAAAACGGGATTTTAGCATATTTCAAAGTGGAATAAAATGAAACTCACAACAGATATAGCAAAAATGAAAAGCTATATGTAAAGTACAACTCCTAAATGTAATTTACCCAAAAGGTCAAACTTCTATGTTTTATAGCTTGACTGCTGGGAATTTTCAAACATTACCTCAAATTCAAAGCTGAAAATTGCAAATCGGCCAGAATCGGTCCAAATCGGCAATCTGGGTTGCCATGGCAACCAGGCGATATATTAAGAAAATGACCGTACCATGGAATTAAGTTACCCATGGGGGTAAAATGAGCCAAGTATCGCGGAATTTGGTCGACCACCCCGTGCCACTTTTTTCTCAAAATCTGCAGTTTTCTCTGACAATGACTCTTAAATATGATCCATGTAATGGTAAACACTTTGGTGTGATAAATTGTATGATGTTTTACATAAGGTGTGACAAACCCATTGAAGTCTGTCAAACCAATGAATAATTGTGTGTAAAGAGTTCTTGGTGTGATAAATAAGAAGCTGAAGAAGATTTTTTGGTGGGTTGTGATAAACCAATGGACTTAGGCCTATTGTTCTTTTTTGGTGAGATACAAGGACTCCAATTAATATATTATTATACACCTATAATGGTGGGCGAGAGATTGATGTGATAAATCTTCAAATGCTTCATGTTAGGTGTGACAAACCAACGGACATAGCCAGGTACCATGGTGTGATAAATCAATGCAAACAGACTTTATTATTGTGACTCTTCAGGTGTGAGACTATATATTTACATCCCTTTTTATCTTTCAGGAATTTCCACACGCAGGTGACACATGTTACATCGCTCATTGTTATCCGTTCACATACACCGATATGAAAAATCACATAGACATTTTATTGAGTGACCCCGACAGGGCGAAGGTCACCAAGCGAGAAGTCTTGTGTGAGAGTTTGGCGGGAAACAGTTGTTTTCTTCTCACCGTAACAAATTTTGGTGAGGATAGAATGTGTCATGTTAAAAAAAGTTTTGTAAGCATGTAAATTTAGTTTTCCTGATTCATTGACCAGAGTAGACTGAGTTAATCAAATGCGATTGAAGAACCAGACATAAAATCTTTCTAGTTGCAGTAATTGTCACATTAAAGCTATTTGGTATTGTTCGAAATTTGTGGAATTATAAACTGTGTCTGTTGTTATTCTGTTAGGCTGTTTCATATTGCCTACAATTTGTATACGCAAATTCATAATCTTTTTTTTTGCTAGTTTTCTGGGTCTTCTAATATTTTTTTTGTGGCAGACTATGTCGTGCGTTTTAGGATCTGGTTATAAAAATATAATGTCTAAATGATATCAATTAACTTAACTAACAAATTGCTACATGTATTTTGTTATTATTTTTAAGAAAATGAGAATGTGGCCAAAGAAGGGGTGGTTGTGACAGCCAGGGTCCATCCAGGTGAGACCAACAGTTCTTGGATGATGAAAGGGGTACTGGATTTCATCACTGGTGATTCCAATGCTGCTAAGGTTGGTCACACATTTACAATTGTAGAATTTTAATAGTTGTTCCTTGCTAGAGAACCCTGCAGACGTTGTATCGCTATGCAAATCTTTGAACGAAAGTTGAACTGCCAATGCTGCCATCAAGGGATCGTCAAAAAAAAATTGCGATCTGGAAACTGCAAAAACTGTCATTGTGGTGCATCTCAGTGAAAATGTACACAATTTTTTGTTTGTTACTTGCTTATATATATACATGTAAATATATGTGAAGTAAGAAGCCATAAAAGTTAGGAAAAATTATTCAAGGAATATTTATTTAATCCAGCCATATTATATTCAGACTGTCATGAACACATTATTTTTGGTTTGGTGACACATGCATTATGATGTCCCAAAACAAAAGAAGGATACCAGTGTATTTTCAAGGTCCTCCTGACATTATAGATTTACCATTACACTCATTGTTGTTAGCTAAGGAAAGTTGTTGCGTCTGAAGAAATTAGATAAACTTTTCCATTTCTCTTCAGGAATTAAGAGATAAGGTTGTGTTCAAAATCGTCCCCATGCTCAATCCGGACGGGGTTATTGTGGGGAATTACAGATGTTCGTTGGCAGCGAGAGATTTAAATAGGAACTATCGACATCCGAGACGGGAAAACTTTCCAACAGTTTTCAACACGAAAGCTATGATGGAGGAGTTGGGAAAACAGAAAAATGTAAGCAAAATTTTAAACTTCATTACTGATATTAGCGATGTACAGATCTATAGTCTCCAGTGTATAGTGGCATCTTGTTCGTATCCATCTCTGCTGTACCCCCATGATCTTTCCACTCCTATATTTTTTCACACCTGTAAAATGATAAAATGAGATTTTAATTACATCCAGCCCTCTGTTACAAAATCATCATACACTACACTGCTTTTTAATGGAAAGTGCAGTCTTTTCAAAATTGTGAAAAATCTTTAATCTACTCAATTTCCTTCGCTTCAGACATGCTTGACGTTTGCTAACATTTTGATGTACCTTAAAAATCTTATCATTTGCGTCGATGATTATAGTTGGCTTTTGATGAGTAGGCCTACTCTTCATTAAAATGACTTGTAAATAAATCAATGGCATCTCATGTAATGGTATTTTCTAAATTTCAGATTTTAGTTTACTGTGATCTGCATGGACACAGTAGGAAACAGAATGTCTTCATGTATGGCTGCAACATGGGTGACAATAAAGTAGACATAGGAGCCTCAGCCACTGAGAACTTCTTGAAAGAAAGACTTTTTCCATGGTTGATGTCTCAAAAGGTCAGTTTGTTAACTTTGTTTATCACTGAATCGAGTGCATTGCGATTTTATAGACAATTTTATGTTGCCTATAAATAGCCCATACTGGTGTAAAACACAAATTCACTCTTTCACTATACATGTAGACAATTTTATGGATTTTATTATTTCGAGAGCTTCCTCAAAATGTTGGCTTTGAAATAGCTTTGAGACTCCAAGGAATAATGAAGTACCGTAATATGGGGTGAATTGGGACACTGGGGTGAATCGGGACAGATTAGGAAAACATTGTATTTGCTAAAGAAACACATATTTCTACTTGTCTGAGGAAATTAATTTTTGGCATATTTAAAGTACACATATTGGCGCATATTTTGACTGAATTTTGTATTGCTAACTGCAGGCACTGAGGAGCTGCTGGACTTAAAACTTTGCGTCGCAGAACTGGCCTTTTACCAGTTGGTCAAAACTTTGCTTGTACTACATAAAGTACAAATATCAGAGCCACCAAAATTACAGCAAACTTTAAAATCAGTCTAATTTGGTTATAGGGGAACAATAATTAAAGACTGGATATGGGATTGTGTATGTTTGGTCCTGGGTGCAGATCCAGGTCTATGGCAAATTTTCCGGATTAACGACGATAACCATACTAATTTTAATTTAAGTGCAGTGGCGTGGCTTTTTGATGAATGATATTGAACTTGGCATCATTTGAGGTAAAGTTAGTCCAGAATTATCAATTACTAGAAAAATTAGAAAAAAACTGCAGTTTTTAACAGTTTTTTGTCATTTATCACATTTTTTAAAATCTGCATATTATCAATCAAATCAGATTTTCCTCAATTTTTTTTTTCTGGCAGGTTGAACATGTTTTCTTATATTAATTCACAAGGAGCCGTCACCTAAAGTAGGTAGGGAGCATTGATAGTGGAAATAATGGAGTGTCCCGATTCACCCCATAGTATGGGGTGAATTGGGACAGTGGTTTTCTGGGCCTTGAGCAATGGGGATTTAAGATATCATTTCAAGCTTCTAGGGGTATTTAGACCTTGTGCTCAGACACAATTTGACGCCAAATTTTAATTTCTAGATTGATTTTTGTCCATGCTATGACAGAAAAACGGCCAGTTCTGTCCCGATTCACCCCATATTACGGTATTTAAAGATACTTGAAAAACTTACCATACCAGCCTCTCAGTCTGGCATTCGCATTATTTTAATCTCTAAAATCTGCAAAAGATAAATATTTTGGTGGTATAATCAAATTTTAATCAGCAGCAGTATACACAGATTCTATAGCGTAGAGAGTACCTGCATCACTTTTACAAGGTTATTTAAAAATAGAAAAAAATTGTAGTTTTACAGTTATGGTGAAAAAAGTTGTTTTTTTTTAAATGTTTTAACGCTTGTTGAAGAAGTAACGCAGCTGGTTTTATTGTAGCATCCTCATAATGAAAAATAAAAAAATAGCACTTTATCAGTTTATTTAGTAAGTTTTATATTCTCTAATTTTTGCAGTCACCTGACAAATTCTGGTTCCACGGCTGCAAATTCCAAATAAGAAAATGCAAGGAGTCCACGGGGAGGGTGGTCATGTTTCGACAACTCAACATCTTGAATTCCTTCACTATGGAGGCCACTTTTTGTGGGTCAACGATTGCAAAGTAATTACATCTTATGACTATGTTGTTTCACTAATGATCGACAAAAAGGTCCTTGGTTCCTCCAACTGGTCATTGATGTAAAAGTTTCTCCTTTTTCAACCATTAGTAGACTGAAATTGACAGTTCTTGCCCACTTTCAACATTGTTGACATGCAAAGAGGTTTATATAGATCTGCATTGTTAAAAAGTATGCCAGAATTGTCAATTTTTATCTACTACCATTCTGTACAACTTGTGTGAATCTTTTCTACATTTAATTATTCAGACCCCATTTGATTAACTTTGCAGTGGGCTGCTGTTGTTAATATAAATTTCAGTAATTAGTGCTAATGACAATGCAATAATAAAAACAAGATTTTTTTTTAACTTGAGTCAAACCCTCGTTCATATTCCAGAGAAGAAAACCGACATTTTTCCATGGCCGATTTTCAAGAAATGGGAAAAGTTTTCTGTGAGGTGGTCTTAGAATATTGGAACACAAGACAAAACAAAGAGTGAGTGATTTATTGGTCATATAACTTTTTTAATGAAATTGTAATGGCCAATTGCCAGTAAATTTCTGATATAATGGACCAAAGAGGCATGAGCTGTGCAGTCTTGATTGTAAAGATGGAAATTATACGATATATAACAGTTTCTGAAGTGGTCTGCTTGATTAATAGCCTTCAAATAAAAAAATAAAAGTAGAGATTATGGAAAATAACTTGGTCTTAGATGATAGTTTATAATGACCATTGCTACCATGAGCTACCATGCAAACACACAAAATAAAATGAGTATTGCCCTATGCTCCAACATTTTATTCCATTTCTATTATCAATATTAAGTATCCTCATTTCTTATGTACATTATATCATAGGTGTGTCAGTGTATTAAGTGTCACTGTTGGTAATTGCTAAGTCTTAATGCTCTTGTTCTATTATGAGAATGTCATTGTTTTTCTTAAAGGACTGAGCAAGAAGCGATGGTGAATGTGGCAAGGGTCATCACTCACCAGATCTTGGAGAGTCGACAACTTCTTCCTCCGGATATGCCCGATTTCACGACTGAAGCCGGCAAGCAGAAATTGCAAGGTGAGAATTAACTATTTGCCGTTGTAAGGAGTAATATTTTTATTAATCTTTAAATTTGTTCATCTTCATCAAAAATGTCTTGCTGTATTGAGGTTGAATTCAGCTGAACATGCAGGTATCATTCTAATTTTGGTTGCATCAAGATCTCTTTGGCATAATTTGCCGGTTTGTCCAGCAAATTACTTTTCGAAAGAAATTTGGCCACCTGTAGAGTGCCAACATGCAATGTAACTTCATATTATTAGGTCACCTGCAGCAATCTGCTAATTTATGAAAAAAGAAAATTTCTTTTGCTCATCCTTCTCTTGAAAGCAAGTTTATCTTATTCTATAAATTTTGAGATTCATCAATACTCCTGATGCATAAAGAAGCTAAACCGAATTATTCGTAACCTGATAACATCACTTACACGACTGTTCTTATTTCAGAAATTGCCGAAATGAGCGACTCTTCTTCCTCAACGGACAGGATGACTGCAGCATTTGTTAGCATGTTTATAGAGCAAAACAATGGTAGTTCCTACAATGATAACAAGGAGGAGACCGAACCTGAAATAGACATTTTACCGCCTAGTGGAGAAGTTAAAAAACATAACGGTTTGACCAAAGATGTGACAAAAGTCTTGAAAGAAATGAAAGCTCCTTCAATGGACAAATGTCTCCATTGGTTGGAAAAACTGCAAATCGAAGATGATATGGATGAGTCTGAGTGAGTTATTGTTATTTTTAAATATGTTTATCGAAGGTATTACCTAAAATTAAATTACCTTGGTCTATGCTGAGGTGTGTGGACATGGTGGTGTGGTGCATTTCAATTGAAACAACAGTTTCTGTGCTCAAATTTCCTGCTATTCAAAAGTATTCATATTTAGGGTATTTTGTGTAAGTTGAAAAAATAAATTACCACTATTATTTTGATGACTAGTCTCTATATTAGAATTTCAACAAAAGCAAAAAGAAATTCCCTTCATTTCCGCATTCACATACTGAACTTTCTGAGTATTACAAAAAAACAAAAAAAAACTTTTGATAGAACTTTTAATATAAAGAGTGACACTATATTGTTTTGATTATCATTCCATGTCTAATTCTTTGCTCCCTTTCCAATTGCCAATTTATAGTGGAGGTGAAAATACAACTTGTGAGAGGTAAATTTGTTAGCATGTTAAGATCACTTTTAACTGTTGAAATAATATTAGTCTATAGTCAGACCTGATATACTACACCATCCAGGTTCATGTCCAGTGTAGTAAAACGAGTGCCCAACGAAACAGATTTATTTAAATTCACTTGCGGGGAATTAGCCAGGTGGCTACTAGATTTACCTTTGACCGGCTGCCTTAGTATGACCCAGACCTAGATTTACTTGATTGACAACATCTATCATTGTAGGGCAATTCCGTAAAGTCCTTTTTACACTTTCAAAACTTTGGCAGCTTGTTTAGCCCCACCATTACACCTCAGCTATTTCTTTGTTGAACAGGGGTGAGGCCAGGTAATCAGACAAGCCATCAACCAAAACTCCAAGTGCAACAGGAGCTGAGGCACAAGGCAATATGTCATTGTGTCGGACATACTCACATAATGTACATCCGACACGATGACATTTTGACATAGCTCTGCTCCTGTTGCATTTTGCACTTGGAGCTTTGGTTGATGGCTTTCCTGATACCCCTATTACATTGCCTCATCCCTGTTTAACAATAAAATAGCTGAGATGTAATGGTAAGGCTATACAAGCTGCTAATGTGTAAAATCTGTAAATCGGAATTGCCCTGTAGTCATCCATTCAACGATTACATGATAAGTTTCCTGAACCTAATTGTAAGGAAACCCTACCTCAACTCTGAGATATGTGAAATGTCACAGTAGTAGATGTACCCATTATGAAAACCTTTGTATGTTCTATTGAAGTCACCTTATTAAAAAAGTATAAGGCACTAGCAATTTTTAAAAAACCTGTGTTTTTCTGTACCATTCACGAAGGATTTACCCCGAATTCAATTACCCAATGAGACGAAAGTAAGGTCAACAGTCACTGCATGCATAATGAAATATTTTATTATCACATTTTTAAGCGAAATTAGATACTGTGTACTTCTGTACATTTGTCTCAACATCCTTTCACTTCTTAATTGCTTAGATATATCTGGTATAATATTTTAAAGTAGTTGTCTTACAGTTGTAATTTAAATTGGCAATTTTTTGTCACAATAGAAAATATGTCAATAGTCACTTTTTCCAAACTTTATTTAGAATTTATAGAATTTTTGTCTCTGAGCACTATTTAATGTGATTTTCCCTCCTTTTATCACAAGTAAGGTTGTAACCTAGTATGAATCTCTGCATTAAATTAGTATGTATCACAAATTGCCCGGATTTATTGAGGTGAATTTTCAGACGCCCTCATGAATATCGAACTGATCATTACTTATTCTTATGTTATGTACGGAACCTTTGTAGACAAAATTCAGAAATTTCATTCTGATTATAGGTCACCCTTAAGTTGTTGTAGATTGTTTTTGTGCTATTTTCTGCTGAACAAGTGATCAAAGACATAATTATGTTATTTGTAATCAACAATGGCTGTAGCCATATTGGTTGTAATATGTTACTTTTTAACATCAAAATCCCTTATATTCAATCAAAAATAATTGTCTAAAAAATATATCATTCCTGTTTTTTCTCACGGTTGTGCAAGAAGAACGCTCGTTACATTATTACATCTTTGCCTGTTGTCTCGTTGAAGTAGGTTCAATGGTTGATATTCATTCATTGCCCTAATTTCAGTTCAAGTGACAGTGATAGCGAATCTGAACCAGAAATGAAATGGAGTCAACCGAAGGTCAAACGGAAAAAGAAAAAGAAACGGAAAGAAAAGAATTCTTCCCAGAAATATGAGGTGAAGAAAGACAAAGAAAAGAGACCCAAATCAACATCAGTAAGTTATTTTTAAATTGTTTTAAATCCAGTAGTTGTGTCTAACTGAACTTTAGATTTATCAAGTAAATACAAGAGAGAAAGCAACTGAATACAGAGATAGCTGATCATTGATCAATATTACTAAACTAGATCTTAATTTTTAGGAACTGCCAGCGATAAAATCTGCCGAGAGTGACTCTAAGAAAGAGGTTGGTGATGGTTTTCTTATATATACGAAAGAATAATTTTTATTCAGCACTAGTATTAACAAGATCAATATTTGAATGTGAGAGACTTTGTGTTGGTTTTTTCTTTAGTTTTTGCTTGCCTGTTCGCTTCAACACATAAAAAATTCAAGAACATATCTGACAATCTTTCACGGTGTGCACATGGTCTGTGTTGGTTCCTAAAAGCTTTATCACCATCTAGTCAGTCTTGTCTTTCTGACTGCATGTGCATGTAGCTTTAAATATCAATATGAAGTTGGTTGCATTAAACTAATAAATTGTGCTTTTTCTTACTTCAGTTCATTTCTATATTTCTTTCTCTTCCTATTTCTTTGCATGCTGCATGATATTAGTTGAGTTCTTCAGGATCTGAGGAAAGTATAAATACTAACAAGAGTGCAGCGACGGTTTCTTTTGAAGTTTTTCCATCAATTATTCCAAGACAGAAACCTGTTTTACTGGAAAAAGAGGAGGGAGAAATCAGAGTGCAAAAATATCCTCGAAATTTGGTGAAGAAATCATCATCAAGCTCATTTTCAACAATTTTGGGGAAAACTTCATCAAAGAGTGATTTTAACACACAAAGTATAGGGTCACAACAACCAACCTTGAAGTACACCCATGTGGTTGATTTGCATATCAACCATTGTGGAGGAGAAAGATCGATCAAAGAACATTCCAAATGGAGTTCAGGCTACCAACAAGATCTCAAAGAAGATGACCATTACAGTTACGTTGGATTAGACAATTTCAACAGCGATCCTGACCTGATGAATGTTGACGATGACTGGTACTTGGGCCTGGATGACCGGAGGAGAGGACACAAGACAGATAAAAGAAAGACACTCATGGAACTGAGCATGGAGTACACTTCGGAATACCTGACGAACAGAATGCGTTTCAATGACAGGATGAATGAGCGACACACTGAAAGAACACAATCGAAAACTCTCAGATCATTACCAAGCAACAGTTTACGGGCAAACAATCATTCTAAATTGTTGTTTGATACCATTGCCAAAGTTTCAAAATCAGTTGAAGTGTTCATACCATGCGCTGTTGAAGAACTAGATGACCCTAAAACTAAATCAAAATCATCAACCAAAGTTTTGAAGAGTACTGAGTCCTTTGTCAAAAAGAATAGGAGATTGAGTACAACAAATAACCTAAGCTCTACTAAGGCAAAGAAGGAAAGTTTAAATCCATTAGATAATTTGGTCTTGACCAATGTAGGTTTACACCAAACGGTTCCTGCCATGGAACAGAAAGAAGATGAAAATGTCGATGATGGCATCAAAGAAAAGGATAGCAAAGAAAGAGAGGAAAAGCTCGAAGACAACTCAACTCATGTTATCAATATGCATGTTGGACTTTTGCCGGAAGTAGATTTACCAAACCATTACATGAAAGACAAGGTTATTGCACCAGGACTTGGAGTAAAGCTCAAATCAAAAAGGAAGGATTCTTTGATCAAAGCTGACAGGACTGATCCTTTCTTGATCGGTAATGTTCACAAACTGGAACGATCTGGGCAAAACGAGATGACAGTAATTCAATCAAAACATAAGGATTCATTCACCAAAGCTGACAAAACAGATTCCGCTTTGATCGATGGTGTTAAACAAATAGACATATTTGGACAAGATGACATTATTCCAGGAGACATGGATATAACTTTGCCCGAAGAAGACCCAGATGAACAGTTCAATTCTCAAACGGAATTAAAAACTGATTATGATCATTTCGAACCACCTCCAAATCTGGATGATTTTGGGTGGAATTCTTCTATGAAATTTAAACAAGCTAAAATTCCGTCTGATCGAAATGGCTTGCACTATTTTGCTACCATTCCTAGACCACTGGCAAAGAGCTATCCAAAGTGGGAATCGCAATTAGCACCTCCGAATGATTCTGTCATGTTTCCTCTAAGCAATTCTCTCAGGGACTTACGACATGGTGGTTTTCATAAAGCATACAATTGTGATCCGACAACGACTGACTCAAATACCTTTGTCCAATCCAACAAAGGATTGCCCCAACCAAGGAAATTAATTACGAAAGAAGTTAAAAGATCGAGTATGTTAGATGTCATGGTTACCAAAGATGCCAGGAAAGATGTTGTCAACTTGATTTATGGAAAATCCAATCTGCCAGACTTGAAAGTAACAAATGGAGATTCAAAATATCTGAAGATTTTGAGAAAATGAACTTTCCCCAGTTGATGCTAATTCACATATAAGATCATTTGTGCTGATTGTAATGCTGAATTTATTAAAAGATTGAAATTTGAAATGTTTAAAATTTTAGTTTGAATTTCAACATAATCAAGAATATGTTCCACCTCAATTCAGGTAAAGATGATTTTCTTTGTGGAGTGCTGTGTTTGGGTATTGTAAAAAACACATAAAATAAAATACTAGTGCACAGTTTCCAGGGTGAAAGGAAGAACAGAATCCATGATAAGTGTTATCACTTAACAATAGTGCCTTGACCTAAACTTGTCATCCCATATCCCCATTGTACTTGCTGTCCACAATCTGAAGAGCTTTTAAGTTCTTCTTCAATCCGTTATGTTTCATTGACCTTCATTTGTTTGTTCCTTCCTGTGCTTCTACCCTATACTTTAAAAGGTCAGACGTTCACGAACGAAGAGTGAAGTGTTAAAAGATCTTGATGAAGGTCTTCAGATGATCAGGAGCCGGGACCATCTGAAAATCGGTTTATTTTGGTGAACACTGTTTTTTGGGTACTAAATGTGCACTATCGCTCTTTCTTTTTTCCTTCTTCCTTTTAAACCTTTTTGTTTGATGTGTTGGATAAGTAAATCAACCTTATACTTTAGCCGCAACCGCAGATTTTTTGTGTTGTAGTTAAAGTGACCAGCGTGAGTTGATTATTTATTGAAATGATAGATGCGTAAGATCTATGCCATTTGTATTCAGAAATCTTATTGTATTTCAGGCTGGGAGCATCAATAAACTCGTCAAGAACTTCAGCAGACTGCCAACATTTGTCAACAAGTATGCCAACAGGAGTAATGGAGGCATCCCCTGCTTTTCCGAAGAGCGGTCCATGGAAAGGGCTGCTAAGGTGAATTGGTTTTTGGAGAAGCATTTAAAAACACATATTGCTGATATATCATTTATCATCATAGTCACCAAGAAATAACACTGCAAGCTATATGCATAGAAATAGTTTATACATTGTGTTCCTGCAAATTTGATTAGTGTTAGCTAAGAAATTTTTTTGTTTCCATAGATAAATCACGTCTTTGTCTTTTTTAACAGAGAATGCAAGAAATCATGAAGAAGAAGGAAGACATACAAAGAGACCATGACGCATTTTACAACTATTTAATGGTAATTAAACAATTGGGAGATTGTTTGCCAGTTTAAGAGCCAAGAGGGTTGGATAAACCACTCATGTTACACCTTAAGAGTTGTGTAGTTTTGCCATTTGAGCAAAAGCCTCTATTATGATCTTAAATTCTTCTTCTACCATGCTGTTTTCAGATGGAGGGCGCTGATATGTTGACTGTTCCTCCACTTGATTCTCCACCGAGGGCAGACACTTCCGTTGAACTTCGGGAACAATTCCAGCAAGCATTTTCTCATACCGGTGAGATAAACTATGGTTTTTTATCTATCTCAAATCAATTTTATCTATCTCAAATCAAATTGAATCAACTTTGTTTATACTATGTTTTTACAACAAAGAAAATCAGCTGGAAGATATATTTCATTGAGTGTGCAGATGACAGCAGCCTGAAAATGTTGGCCATTTGAGTCGTATGCATGATTGGCATTGTTGTTGTTATTTAGTTTGTAGCTGCCACTTCATTAGTGTATGGTCAGAGGTAGCTACTCTGGGTGATCTGGCTCTCTAGGGTATCATTGACATTTGTTGATAACTTTTTTTTGTCGTTCCCATTTATATCAGATGGAAGTAGCCAGAGAGATTTTGTGATCCCTACCCACCATCCTTTGACTAGGTAAGAATATAACCCTTTATTTACTTATCTGATTTTGTTTTCTAACTTGCCTCTTAAAGTTGTATAGATGAGGAACTTCTCTGTTACGATTCAGGTGATATGTTGAGAGCAAAGAATTTTATTTGGTGCGAACAAACTCTATTTTATGAAATTAATAATTATTTGTGAGTGTGATGAACAGTATAATCCTGTGAAATTTCAGAGTCCTTAATAAATAATGCTAAGTTGGTGTTATAATATATAATGCTCAGTTGGTGCATCACAATAAACAAACATCGTGTAATGGGGTAAAATCGGCGCATTGAAAAAAAAAGGTAAAATGTGTATTATTCTGTATCACGTCAGGGTCACCATTGAAATGAACACAACGCCATCAAATATTTTGAAGGAAAAGGTCCATATGACAGTTAATAGTTAGCTGTTTGTCTCCAAGTGTGAATGACACAGATATAAACAAAGACCAAAAAATCTAAAGCCCAAGAGAATAGTTATTAACAATGTTATTAAAATGTTGGTATCCATTATTCCGATTGACTGAGACTAACATCAGCTTATGATTCTGATGAGAGTAATTCACATGTCAATGACAACTGTCACCTGTACACATTTTGAACAGTGAATTGGGGAAAACCTATTGGATATTTCTTAAATTGTTTTCAGTGATGAATCTGATGATGAAGAAGAGATGGCGCCACATGTGATGCAGCAACGCCATCTTCTAGGAAGCACAGCAAATGCTTATCAAAATTTCAGTGCTAAATCGCAGATGTCACAACCACCGATACAGCCTGGTGTATTTAGGTAATTGAATGTATAATATGGTTATTTTCTGTATGTTAGAAACAAATTAAACATCTGGAAAGATCTTATCCTGAGAATAGGTCATCATTTTAATATAGTTATAAATGGCAGTGGTGATAAAAGGCTTACATTTTCGTATTATGTTGTAGACCCGCAAATGGAATAAGTCGCACAATAGTTCTGCCGAGGTCCACTGGAGGCATGGTTGTCACATCACTCGGCAACAGTAAAGGTAATGACCTGTGGCCTCAACTTCCCCCTCGACAGACCAATCATCGCCCTCTTCGGTCTTTGTATTCAGTAAGTAATTTTTTTCGTATCTGTCGATTGAAATCATTTGAATGTAACATGGTCGAAATCATGCCTCTAAGTTGCAGCATTTTCCAATTGGTAACAACATTTTGCAGATTGAAAGAAATAATTACTTTCAATGCCATGCAAGTCTCGAAAAAGTAGTAAAGTGTTTCTATGAAAAATTATTTGGAACACACGAAATGAATAGCCGAAGTAAACATAACCTAAATGACTGTATAAATCGACTAGATTAAAATTGCTTTGATTCTTGTTCCAAGACCAAACTTTAACCTAAACTATTTGCCTTTTTCCATTAAAACCATTTTCTTTATCCTGTAGCCAATGGCAACCGATACTTCTGGAATGGAGTCGTTACCAAGCAACAACAAACCTCCCACAATGCTTAGCAAAGAATACACAGATATGTTGCTCAGGAAGTTGAGACACAAGCGACCTTCTACGGTAAGATAACAAACTACATTACACTCTTTGTGTCTCTTTGTGTTGGAGTCTGATTGGAAAAGATTAATAGAAATAATAAATACTGCTAATGTCTGCTAATGCATTGATGAGTGGAAACCTAATTGCTAATAATTAGAACCTTTAATAGTGAAAAATACATTTTTAGACTTGTCTTGACGATTGGTAGTCATTTGAGATTTAATAGTTAATGACTAAATTGCATGCTTAATTAATTTCAGAGAATAGTAAAATTATCTGCAGTTTTTGTGCCAAAGGCAAACTGCAAACCAAATTATACAACTTAGTCTGCTTTTGGTAAGATGATTTGAAGAAAAATCCAGTTTGAGTAATACACTGAACGGTTTAACTTTTGAACACGACGGCTTGATAATTTGATTATCACGATTTGTTAACACTAACAGTCCTAAAAATGTGTAGTAATTATATGACTGTTCATTTGCTAATGCTACAGACTGTATCTGGACAAGGGTAAGGTTACTCAAAATGTGAATTGTAAAACATTTTGTTACTTTAGCAGATGTATACTACAGACTGATGCTATGTTATTAAGTGTCTTGTGACTTTTATCAAATGCTACAGGTCACGGAGAGATTTAAAAAGTTGTTAGATAAGCAAGTTAACAGGAAGTCTGATTTAAAATAATAATTTTTTTGCCACCTGTTAGACAGTTTAAAAAAAGTTAGTTTACTTTTTCTCTAAGAAGGAGTATGCATGAAAATGAACTAAGAGTTGATTTATTCATACCTAGATAGATTTATTAAATCATTTTTAATTAAGTTATTAAAATGAGTGACATCACAAGGCCAAGTAGTTGAGCATTTCACTTTTTCCAGAAGAAGTGCAATTTACATACTTGTACAAAGGAAAAAATATGTTCAGATGAGCATGATCAAAAATTATTAAGTTTTATTATATCTTTATTTGTTTTATTTTCTGGTCAATAATTTTCTCATAGCTAATGTTTGGTTGATGTGCATTGTTTTTTGCATGCTTTTAGAATTTTATTACTAATACTACGTAGAACTAAAAAACCGTTTTGATTGTTTAATATGTTTGGTTTTCTTTCGTTATTTTAAACCAATATTTTAATATGATTCACTTTTTCCATTTCTTTTAAAACATTTGTTTAACTTTGATTTGTGGGTTAAACCAAATCGTTCAGACATGAAAATACTAAACAAAACTCAAACATTAATAAGAAACCATTTTTGATTTGGATAGAACACATGTCATGCTAAGCCTGGTAATTTCAAATCACAGAAATCACAAAACTCTGAAGCCATTTTGTTGCGCTTTACCCTAAGTGCCTCATTTTGTTGTTTTTTCAGGTCGTTGACCCCGAGCAACAACCCAACTTCTTAGCAGAAGGCAAACCAGCTGGAAGACGCCACAGTACCTGTGAATGACAACCAATCAGAAGCTAAGACACAACTTCTAGACCAATGAGAATCATTCTTACATTTAGGAAATTATAAACTAAGAAAAAGTGGTTTTGTATATATATAAAAGTGTACATACTGTATAGATATACAAAATTTACAAATCTGCTTATTAGCTCTTATTGTATTTTGTATTATTATCATATGCTTGCACATATTCAACTGACGAGATAAGGCCTCTGTTGGAGGCGCGGAATTAATTTAAAGTTTTATGTTGTTTTGTAATTTATGTGAAACTATTCAAACCGATATGATGCGCAGCGCATCAATGCACCTTACGTGATGCGCATCAAATTAGTTCTTGTTGATAGCAAGATTTTTTTTGGAGAATAACCAGTTTGTATCTCATAACAGATGGAAAGAAATAAACCAGTATGTAATGATTGGTTGACTATGTTGAAATATATAATATCGTAATGCATTAAATCCTCAATGCAAATTGATTTTTTTTTAAATAATAGCAAACATCTTTGACAATATTTGTCAGATAGAATGTAGCCTCTGTATGTATATTTATTTGTTGCACACATTATGGCTTTAAATGATCATTGTAATTTTTATTCCATTTTTCATTTATTGCATGCATTAGAAAAGATATTTTATGTATTACCAATCTCAAGCTTAATTAGGCTCTAGCTTGATAAACTGTATTTGCCTGTACATATTGTTAATAATAGCATTAAAAAGTTATTGATATTTCACTCTTCAAAATAATCAAGGGCACTTGTTTGACTGCAATAAATTCCATACAAACATAAATTTCAAATTGAAGCCTTCCTTTTTTCAAACCAAAATTGAATGGTTAGACGAACGTATGCAGACCTCCTAACCAAGTTGAACCAACCCTAAATTGAAGGGTTTAATTATGGTCTGTTCCAATGTCTTTCCGCATGAGGCACATAACATAAATGAAAACAAGTATAAGGTATATCCGCTTCGTCATTCATAAATTAAATTACTTCCTTGATTTTTGGAAATTCTTTTTTATTATGTAACATGGACACAATTTCATGATTGGCTGTTTTGTGTCATAGTTACATCATAAATAAATATTACCGTTTTCCTGGGAAGACTGCACTCCCTGGAATTGGTTCTTTTTTCTGAAGGACCAGTTATTAGATTGATATCTGGCACATCATTTTCATAAAGCTCCTGCTAGTAGCCTACATACAGCTGAAATGTATTATATAAATTTTCTTATGAGGTAACAAAGACACCAAAAACCAGGTTTATGATCTACGGATTCTTCTTCGAGCATCATTGCCGCAGCTAACTCGAACTAAATTATAATATATAAGTTTTAAAAGCAAAACTCTTCACAAAGTTGTATATTGTGTCTTTTATTATCTGGATAGAATTCAGGCAGTTTCTATGGATTGTTTCTTAGAAAAATTCTGTTATGTGCCTTCAGTTCTGATGATCATGTAACACAGACACAAACCTTTTAAAATTGAAAATTAACCATGATGCTATGACAATAAAAAGTCTGTTTCAAAATAGAAAATATCTGCAGCAGTAGCAAGTCAAATTCAGTCCTAGCTGAAGACACGGAAACTCAGTTAGTGATTATTTTATTTGATTATTTGATTAGTAGAAGAAGCATCTCATGAATAATTCATGCCGTGATATTATGTCATAATTATGGTTTGTTATCCAATTACTTATGCAAAGGAGGTTATGAGTTATTACGTCTTTATAACCTGGGGCTAATTAGGGAGAGGAAAGTCTAAAACACATAAAATGCCTATCCTAACATCTCTTGCCTCTCAAGATGTAATTGGTATTGCATAACACTAAATTCTTCAGTTAGTTACATTCAATCAGCATATGTCTTGACTCAAATTTGGAGAATTTAAAAACTTTTTACACCATGGACGAATGACAGTGGATTTTTGTTGGAAAGGGTTAAAATTCTCATTGACTGAAATACAGTCATGGCCTATAAGATGGTAAGTCCACATTAAGATTTTTAAACTGTTTCTAGCAGTTCCAACTTCCAGTGGCCTACTGTTTTAACTTTTTAACTTCCAAATTAGCTTTGCCACCAGGGCCGGATTAAGGAGGTGTGAGGCCCTAGGCTGAACCTCAATGTTAGGCCCCTTGCTGGACCTTACCTGAAACCACAAATCACTCAAAATTTTCCCTCTGATTCCCACTTGCTGTTTGTCGGCTTAAAATTCATATTAAAAAATTGTCATTTAAAAGCCATTAAATGGATCGCTTGATCGTAAAGTTTTCTGTACAAAATTACATAAGTTAGTAATGAACCAGAAAGAAATCATTGTATTTGCCTGTTCTACTTGATTTGATATACATTTCCCTGGTACAATTTCATGATACTACGCAGCTCCTGTATAATATACCAACTGTACAATTATTCTAATTCGAAAAATTTAGGCAAAACACATTGTACTTTTTTCTGCAATAGGAAAAATATCTGCAATAACATAAAAATATTTCAAATAGATTTAAAAAAAAAACCTGCCAAAATTGTGAAAAATGTTCCAAAAAAAAAAAAAAAATGCACTAAAATCGATCAAGATATGGAAAGTTTTACATTTATTCCAAAATAATAGCACATTTTCATCTAATTGTTGCACCTATGTTTCTGAGACAGTCATAGAGATTTCAGCAATAGTCCTGGAAATGTTTACAATAATTGAAGAATTTTTTACAATAATTGCAAATTCTCATTATGGCATAAATTGCAGATATATTGCAGATATATTAATGATTATTATAATTGCTGAAATTTCTTTGGTTACCCATTGTATTTCCATATTTCTGTTATAATGGTAATAAATTTGGGATAGCATGGAATTTCTGAGATCATCTTACAAAATTGTATATGTCTTTTCGCCAATTTCTGCTAGTGTAATTGTATGATTACGTCCAGAGGAACTTCATATGATATTCTCTTTAAACAGGTATTTCTAGGCTACACCATCGGTGATTATAAGTTACGGACCCCTTAATATGCATTTGAACCCAAATTGTTCTTTTGGTTTTTCTAAATTTATTTTTGACTTAAAATTCTCAAATTTAGGGAAATTTTATTATTTTTTTTTTTCACCAAATGTGAGGCCCCCTTAGGTGTGAGGCCCTAGGCTATAGCCTACTCAGCCTAATGGATAATCCAGGCCTGTTTGCCACATCATTGAGTTAGGCCTACCTGTTAATCCTCTGTATTGGTTAGACACCGCTTTTGAGGATTCTAAAATGCATTTTTGTCAGTTAGATCCCTACCAGAAGAAGCGTATGACTTAGACATCATGTATCGATTCTTCTATTATACATTTTAACTTATAAATTTTGCAAAATGAACAATAATCTGATTGTTTGTTTGCTGTTGTTAACAGTGTTAATCCTTAGCAGGGCGCTAACATGCAAAATTGTCAGTTAGATACCGTACCATCTTTCCAAATGGTATAAGTATCTTGGTGATGTCTAAAATCCTCCTAAACATAGAGGCTGTTTGATTAGTCATGATCAAAAGAAGGCCATTTGACTTGTCATAACTGATTTTAGAGTAAAGTAAAAAAAAAAAGCAAAAAAAAAGCATAATCCTTTGGTTTTCCGGTCACCAACAAGAGGGATTACTCTTCTTAAGTCAAATTAACATTAAAAGTATTGGGTATGATCATGACAAATCACCAGCATGATGACGCACGAAGGGACATTTTCACAGTTCAGCAGTCCATTCTATATATATCAAATGTCTAGGTTGTAAATGAATTTAATTTCAACTGCCTATATATATTTTTATGAGACGTAGGAGTTTGACAACTGAAAAATAAAAGGATTATGAATCTGTTTCTACTCTAAAGTCAGTTTTGGCACCTCATTTGAATTAGGCCTATGCCTGATCAAGTAGCTTATACAGTTCTCATTTTAAAAGACGCCCAATGATCATGACACATTATAGTATTACTCACAAAGTGCAAATTTCTCATGGAATGGTCTTATCCCTCCTCACTATCTCCTTTTCTTGCTGCATCTTCTTTAGAGTTTTTTTTTTTTAAGCGAAATAATTTACTTCTAATTCATTTCAGAGAAGAATTCGGATGACCAGGACGCAGTTGTATCTGACCGTTCTAATATTTTGGACAGTTATCATGATACCTTGGATGGTTGGTTCCTGTTTCTTGAATAATTAAGTATAACCTACCTACTCCTGTGTATAAAATCACTATAAATCAATTTTAAAAAGTTAAAGGAATCATCAATTCAAACAAACTTCAAATCACCCCGCAGTACCACTTAAGCGGCGTGGAACTGGTCCACAGATCATGACATCGTTAGAGGCCGACCAGATGTACTACATGATCCTTGGGGCTATGGATTGTGGTGAAAAAAGTTTGTTCAACACATGGTAAAAATTAAAGATATTAAGTTTGTTCAACACATGAAAGTTGAAAAATTTGTCATTGCTTCGCTCATGAAGAACATTTGGCCTGGGGGTAAATTCCATAGCTTGTGGAAGCAATATAGTGGACCAGCCAAGACATGATTCTGTACTGGTAGAGGCATTTTTTGTTAATGCAAGGAAACCATGCCAGTTAGATAGGTCATAGGTTAGAGAAAAAGGTTAGGGTGGATGCCACCGTCACATTTGCATATTTATGTTAATTAGAGCTCGTTAAGGTCAAAACGGAGAAATTTCAGGTTTTTACCAATTTTTCAATGTTAAAATAAATTCAATTGAATTGATGAAGACAAAATTGATAGCTGAAGGTCAAAATTGATATTTAAGCAAAACAAAAATATATCTGTTAAGATAAAACTCATAATTAATGCCTTAATTAAGGTTTTTAGGTCATTTTAAGGTCAAATACGTTTAACTTAGAACGCACCCTTTTCTTAAATGTCAGACGAATATTTAGCAAAGCAAATTGACAACATGGATTCAGTTATGTGTTTTTAATTCCAAATCACGAAAAACATTAACACAATCATTAGTGATTTACCGGTAATTTGTTAATTAAATGTATACAAAGCACTGTAGTGGACCAGCCAATACATGATTCTGTTTTGTTAGAGGCATTTCTTGTTAATCGAAGGAATCTATGCCAGTTTGATAGGTAATAGGTTAGAGAAAAGGACTAGGGTGGATGCCACTTCCAGATTTGAATTTTAAGGTTAATTAGAGGTCATTAAGGTCAAAACCAAGAAAATGGTGATTTTTCAGAAAAAATTCAAAATAAAATTAATCAAAATGACCTAAAGTGACTAAATAGAACAAACTTAGGCCAGAACTATACCTCAAAGTAATGAACTTTGCTATTTTGATACTTAATTAATGCACTTCACCCTTAACGATGTATTTTAAAAGGACACATATATAATGATTGGCTTACTCCAAAAAGCATCCTTTTTTTCCAGTTCAAATATCCTGAGAAAATTGTCCTGCCAAATGCTTAATAAGCATATATTGAACATCTGCCTTTTCCTAGAGTAAAGCTATCTATACCAATTAGTAAGTACTATTATTACTAATTAATTGACTCATGGCAAACTTAACTTTGCACAGAAGTTGCCAAAGTCAACAATTGATATTTTGGATGCTCCCTGACTAACAGGCCAAAGTAATTCTCGTTAGTTCAATATACCTACTTGTATTCATGAGCAAAATGATTAATTAGAGTTTTTTTCATTCAATATTAATTAATGTCGCAGTTGCAGATAAAAGGTTTAAACCTAGAAATAACAGTTTTCCCAAAACATGGATTTTAGGCGGACTTCTCAGCCAAAGATTTAGTTGGGAAAATTAGCGAGGTCCCTCTGCACCCATGTGAATAGTTAATGGGACCAAGTTATTTTGGTACCCTAATAATGGCAGGTTGGGAATGAGTTATCCAGTGATCAAGAAAGATGGAATTGAAAAAACATGAGACAGTTTCGTGTTTCAGAAGAGATTTTTGACACTGACAGCAACATTTATTTAGCGTTTGGAGGGTTGACAGTTGTAGTAACATGAAAACAAAGATGCCAAATGAAAGCTATCATTATGGGCTATCCATCCATATCCATTTTGGTATGTTAAGAATGCCTAAGGCCTAGTTCAAAAATAATGAAGCCAAAGTGTGACATGACCATCAAACTTTTAAAATGTTTATATCTACCAAATGACCACATAATATTGTAACAAACATGTCTAAGTTCTAGAAACTCTATTTACCATTTGGCTGTGGTTTGTGGAAATAACTGATAAAAGCCAAATACTACCAAATTTTATTTATTTTTATTTCCATGGCCGTGAAAGAAAATTAGACAAAATGGTAACTTATCTTCAAATTAAATCGATATTTTTTATTGGATGACAAAACTCATATACTCTGAAGTGTCCATGGCTATTTTCATCAAAATTCACCACATATTTTATGACAAAAACAGTATTTTTCGAAATTTTGTTGCATTATTAAAGAAAAAACTTACATATTTTCTCCCCATATGTACATATTTTCCTCTAAAATGGTTTCACCTGTCCTGTGTTATGCATCTGTATGAGGGCTTCGAATTGGTATCAAATAAGTGCCACCAAAGTGAATACGAACATAGCAAATGATGATAGAAGCGTGTTTTTTAGCCTGTTTTTCCAGACAAAAAGGCAATTTTGGGCAATGACACGACACAAAATTTAAAAAAGTGTTCTGGATTTGACCCAAATTGATTTTATAAGCATTATCAGTTATAACTGGATGAAGCATAAGAGTAATTACAGAATTAAAGTGAAATTTGAATTGGTTATTGCATTTTTCAACAAATTGGCCCCTAATTTTGAGAAAAGCTTTACAAAGAGCAAAATTTTGATAATTAAACATTGCAACATACTGCAACTACTGAAATATTGTGTTGAGTATCAGTACAAGTAATACTAGAATGATTGCTTTACTCTTTACAAGAAAACCATGAAAATATGATCAATATTTTCCATAGCATTACGCTTGCGACAAAATCCCATTTAAGAAATCTTTGTATTTTACCACCAGAAACCAGCTGCGGACCTGGTTTACTTGATTATTTCTCAAAACTACACAGATTTTGCAATATTACGAGCAGAACCAGATTTAAAACAGAGCTTTTATTGCTCTGTGGCACTACAAAGTATTCTGGGCGTTACGCTTGCGACGGATTCACCTACCCTGCTATTCATGGGAATTTTTTTGTGAAATAAATTTTCCACAACCATAAGAAGCTTTGAAATGGGTAAGAAGATATAAGACTAGGTCTCAGAGGCCAAAAGACTCAACTGACACATGTCAAAGGGACACTAGAGCATCCAAGAGCAGTAATCATCAAATTAGACTTAATTTTTGGAAGTCAGCCTTTGAGTACAAATAGCTCAATAATGTCAACACAGGCAAATGAAAGTACTTGATTTTATGGATTGATGAAGCCTGAGGATATAGTGATTCCAAAAAGTGTTGGGAAATTGTCTTAGAATATGTACAAATTTGTAAAACTGAAAGAATTCAAGTGGTCAAAAATGTTATGTCACGTTTTTTTAGTGAAAAAATGCTTGTTTTTCAATGTAAGTGGACTCTATCTCAATGACTATGAGCCAGAATTTCGTGAAATTTTCAGGAAATTTGCACAAGAATGTATTTAAAGCAATGGTGTACCTTTTAGTTGTCACATACAGCCATTCTCATATTTTGAGGCCCCTACAGAAAATATGCTGCATGGCTTCATTATTTTTGAACTAGGCCCTAATATATTGATTAGGATAGGTGGGATTGAAATACATTTGAGAATTTTGTGCTTCAGAGGAGATTTTTGACACTGACCACAACATTTATTTAGCTTTAGGAGGGTTGACAGTTGTAGTAACCAGGAACCAAGGCGCCAAATGAAGGCTTACATCAAGGGCTATTTATCCCTATCCATTTTGATGGGTTAGAAAGGAGTTATATGGTGATTAGAACAGGCGGAATTGAAAATATATGGGAGAATTTTGTGTTTCCGAGGAGATTCTTGACACTGACCACAACATTTATTTAGCTTTTAGAGGGTTGACAGTAGTAGTAACAAGGAACCAAGGTACCAAATGAAGGCTTATATCAAGGGCTGTTCATCCACATTTGTTTTGTTGGGTTAGGAATGATTTATAAGGTGATTAGGACAGGTTGAATTGAAAATAAATGGGAAAATTTTGTGTTTCCGAGGAGATTTTTGACACTGACAGCAACATTTATTTGGCTTTTGGAGGGTTGACAACTGTATTAACTAGGAAACCAAGGTGTCAAATGAAAGCTTACACAAAGGGCTATTTATCCACATCCATTTTGATGGGTTAGAAAGAAGTTATATGGTGATTAGGACAGGCAGAATTGAAAATACATGGGAGAGTTTTGTGTTTCCGAGGAGATTTTTGACACTGTCCGCAACATCAATTTAGCTTTTGGAGGGTTGAAAACTGTAGTAACAAGTAAACAATGTGCCAAATGCAAGCTTACACAAAGGGCTATTTATCCATATCCATTTTGATGGGTTAGAAAGGAGTTATATGGTGATTAGGACAGACGGAATTGAAAAAAAATTGGGAGAAGTTAGTGTTTCCGAGAAGATCTTTGAAACTGACCATTACATTTATTTAGCTTTTAGAGGGTTGACAGTTGTAGTAACAAGGAACAAAGGTGCAAAATGAAGACTTACATCAAGGGCTATGTATCCACATTTGTTTTGTTGGGTTAGGAATGATTTTTGTGATGATTAGGACAGGTTGAATTGAAAATAAATGGGAGAATCTTGTGTTTCCGAGGGGATTTTTGACACTGACAGCAACATTTATTTGGCTTTTGGAGGGTTGACAACTGTATTAACAAGGAAACCAAGGTGCCAAATGAAAGCTTACACAAAGGGCTATTTATCCACATCCATTTTGATGGGTTAGAAAGAAGTTATATGGTGATTAGGACAGGCAGAATGGAAAATACATGGAGAGTTTTGTGTTTCCGAGGAGATTTTAACACTGACCGCAACATTTATTTAGCTTTTGGCGGAGCTAAAAACTGTAGTAACAAGGAAACCAATGTGCCAAATGCAAGCTTACATCAAGGGCTATTTATCCATATCCATTTGATGGGTAAGGAATGAGTTTTGTGGTGATTAGGACAGAGGGAATTGAAAATACATGGGGGAATTTGTTGTTTCCGAGGAGATTTTCGACACTGACCATAACATTTATTTAGCTTTTAGAGGGTTGACAGTTGTAGTAACAAGGAAACTAAGGTGTCAAATGAAAACTGACTTCAATGGATATCCATCCACATATTTTATGGTTGGTTAGGAATGAGTTATCTCATGATTGTCATGTGATCTCTAGATTGGCAAGATGAGAACAAATTGATTTTTCCATTTTCTCAATGGGAATATTAATGATGCTGGCAGGACAATAAATTTGAATTGTTAAGGATAATGCTATCAAAATTAACATGATATAATTCCATCAGAAAAATGTGTATAACGGTCCAATTGAACAATGAATCACTAAGACTGTGAACATAGTAGTTGAACAGCCATATAATTTTCCAGGCTTTTGCAATTGTTGATCGTCTTCTTAGCTTGTACGCATGGGGAACCCATATATTGTAGTACATATAAATCTTGTAATTTTCATAAAAACTATGGCAAAAACATATAAGATCACATATAAATACATTGTAGTGCCTAAACCAAGTAACTGATTAAATTTCAGTGATTTTTCTTCCTCGTGATACAAGGACTGCTTGATGACCTTTGCTAATTGCAAAACAGTAATTATTGCCTAATTAATGATTTAAAGGGTATTGATATGGTCACAAGTGTGAAAGCCCAACCCCTCTGATCCTTTTGAAGCTATTCTGTGTACCATGGGCAACATTACACACAACTGAAAGAGAAAAAACATGAATTTTCTGTAATTTTGCCAAAATGACCTTTAACGACCCCTAATTGACCTTAAAATTAAAAATTGACGCCGGCATCCACCCCTACCTTTAATCCCTTCCCCCATAGCCCACTTCTACCATGGTTGCCAAGTATTAACAAGAAATGCCGGAAAAAAATTTTCTAGAGGCTTTTTTGGACTTTGGCTGGTCCACTAATAGGCCTAATTATCGTCCAATGAGATGAAAAACAGTTGGGTTGAATATAGTGCAACAACGTGGCAGAACTGTACATGCTGTTTGTGACTTCCTGTTTGATCAGAACATTGACTTGGATAAAGCACATGTTTCAGAAAAAGTCAATTCATATAAAATCAAATTGCTGTCAGCTATATAAAACCACTTAGAACTGTGCCTGTAGTCATTGAGGACCAAACCTATGCAAAGCGTAACCTTGAAACATTTTTGATATTTGACTAACAGCCTCCAAAGATTCAATGTGAGTTTGCAAAAAAAATCCCTTGACATGGCCACAGGAGAATTTCTCTTACCTTGTTTTGTAAATTAGTATCCTACAATTTGTCCTGTTAGCCATTCCAAATAATAGATATCCCATGCAATATAGATAGTCCATGAACAATTCCATGTGGATAAATGGATGCTCAAATGTTCCAATTATAAATTCTTGGGCAAATGGTGCTCCCTGTCACATATTCTTATGCTCTGAGATATACACCTTTCACAAAACAAAACAATTATCTTGCAGACATGGAAACATTTATTAGTTCGCGAAGACATGCCACCGTCAGAAACACCAAGAACGTCAGATAAAACAAATTGGATCATCCTCAAGGCACGTTTGGAATCTTTACATGGAAAATGTCAACACTCTGCCATACATTTTCCTGAATGGAGCACTGCTGTTGTAACTGATGACAAAAGGTGATTTTTTAAATTCATGTCTTTACTGTCTTTGTTAAATCATTGAATAATAAAATGCGCTATTTGATAATGATAATACCATATGGCTAAGTGCAAAAAGTTGCTAGTATTTTGTGGACAGTTGCCTTTTATTTCAAATCATGTCACACTTTTGAATCTTTTCCGGTTTATCGTTGGAAGGTCCTATCGCTCTATCTGCCTGTGACGTAGTTTCCAATTTTCTATCTTTTTAGGCCTATCTATCTGTCAGTATAAATTTTCTATCTATTTTTGAATTTTTGATTCCAGTGTCCATGTGTGCGGATCAGGAGATGTTCCATTGAGGACTGATGTATCATACGGAATTCAAATAAAAAAGCTAAAAAATACTCCATTATTGCTTGCATCCATAATCGCAATACAGGTAATTAATGAATGCATTGAAATAATAAGAACATTGAACTATTTTGCTTGCATCGGTTTGTTGATGTAAGGGAGCAGGGGTGTATCCAGAAAGCGTATGCGGAGGGAGGGGCATAACATGGGATGAATACGGAGCAATTTGCGGCTTTTCATATATTTCGTTAACTTTTGGCGGGGTTGGGGGGAGGTGGGACATGGGCAAACGCCCTATGGTCTTTTAAATGTACAAGTTATTCCAAATACATGAATTTAAGTATGTTTCAATGTTTTTGTATTTATTTTCAGCGTGGAGCTGAAACAATATACTTACCACCGAAAGACTGGTCGACATTCAAAAGTAATAAGCTGGGCATCAAAATTGGAGAAAAATACACCGGCCTAATATCACAACGCCATACAACTACATTTTCACTCCCTGGGAGCGACTTAGATTTCTTTGCTCCACGTCGACATTTTGGATGCATCAATGCAGAGCAAAAACTGGAAGGGGAGCCACTGTATGATATTTATGAACATGAAATCCCTGCTGTACAAGCACCTATTACAACCCCAAGGAGAGATGAACAAGGTCAAGATCATCCTGGAAGGTCACATGATCAAGGTCATCCTGGAAGGTCACATGATCAAGGTCATCCTGGAAGGTCAAATGATCGTCAGCCAGTTTGTGATCCAACCGCGCCACCTACGACAATACCACAAGGAGTTTATATCGATGATCTTCAGATAGAAGCAGCCCTCTATTCCAAGAGGGCCTTCTGGGCGATAGTATTTCCAGCCCTGATAGAAGAAGCTGAAATTACAAAACCATTAATTACCTTTTTTAAAATTTTGGTTCAAAAAGTTCTGTGGTCAACAGGATCACACGTCATGCTGTGGCACAACGGCATTGATCATTCAGCACCATCAAATTCCAGCATTAATACTTTATTCCAATCAGAGAATGAGGTCTTGAATGAACTGGACTCCGTAATTTGCACAAGAACTGAAGTGCAAAACTGCCTTGACACACTGTTAAGCACACTAAACGAAGTACAAGTCATTAGTGCCACTCACCTGAACTTGATATTTAGGTGGTTTGAGCTGACGGAGTCAATCGCAAGCCAACATTTACCTGTGAAGAATCTTAGAATCATCCGTCACAATGCAATATTTAACCCTGCTGACTATTCTGAGAGATGGGAAGGACAGACCAAGGAGTCAAAGGTTCCTTACGTCCCGATAACCAACGTCAAACTTTTACAAAGACAGTTAGGAGAAACTTGTGAAAAGAACCATGTGCAGAACGGGATATCTGTGAATTTGACGCACCCCTGGGAACAATTTGGGAATATCCTGATGGTCGTTGTGTTCAATAAGGTCCATTACGAAGTGATACCCCTAGTGGAGGTTTTGTACCGACCATTCTTCCCCAACATCTTGTACTGCGGACCAAGCCTACCAAACAAGACACATGAAGGTAGTCTGCGCGGTTACAAATACAGCTTCGTTCACTACATGATCATTCATAGAGTGGACATCCTGACAGGATTAATGGGCTATGAGTGTGCTGCATTGGCATTGTCCATACCATACAATGTTGACGGTTATGCAATAATGGGAGATGATGTTCTGTTGTCGTTGCCGAAGTTGAACAAACGTCCCCGAGATGTAGCATGGTACATCGGCAAAAAAGAATACCTGCTATTAGACACTGTGAGATTCAGATCTTGTGGAAATGATACTTGCTTACCTTACATAGATCTGAATTGGTGGGGTTGGTACCGGTTTACTTCAGATGCAATTATAAAGACTTTAAAACAAGGAGCAGGGGACAACAAACTTTACGACCGCTGTTATACAAACCTCATAAAACAGACAGGAGCTCTTAATCCAGTTTACACGGGGCTATCAGACTTTTATTACATTCCAAAACGATTAGCTTCTGACTTCGCTGAGCTGGCCTGGCTCTGCAGACAAAATGGAGTGTTTGTTGAGATAGCAGTTCCTACTTTGATACACTGTTTGGAAGACCCGAATCGTCTGGAACATATGCCTTCGACTTTTCTGCTGAAAGCTGGCCGAGAAAAGTCTTGGCGATACTTTGATAAAGACTTTCAATCCAAAGTTATTCTACATCCAACCAAATGGGGACCTATTCTGGAAGGCAGTGTGGCTCACACTATTTTTTACTGCAACCAAGTCCTTCCTTACTTACATGATCCAATGGCTATTGTTAGATGATTTTTTTAAATTTTCGTCAAAAGAGCATTAGAGAGAGGTAAGCTCAGCTAGTGATAAATGCTGGGCATTCAATCACTGCATGGGTTCTGACTTTATATCCCACAGTAGGCAGTGTGTTCGGACTCGTGTTGTAATCTTACGCGACCTGACATTCATGAGGTTCATTGCTGTGAACCACACTCCCATGACGTTTTATCATAGAATCCAGCAACTGGCCTGGTCACTCAGCTAAAGTTTGACTGTACTGGTTTCAATCATCCTTTCCTCATTTAATTGTCCTCCTGACTCAATTACCCTGTCAAGGGCATAAATAAAAGGCATTAAATTCCTGGAGTTGAGTATACTAAAGATCTGGTATGATTCCTGGAGTTGGTACCCACAAAGTGTAACTGTGATGAACTGATGATGACTTTTATTTAGTCGCGACGTCATTATTGTTATTTTTACCAGTCCAGCCAACAGAGTCGGTTTTAAGAAGGGATCTTCCGAATGAACTAATCCATCCACTGGATTATTTAAGAAAACAGACGGGCTCTGCATCATGATAAACTAGAAAGTTAGTTTTGTCTGTTTTACAAACTTAAAAAAAAGTCAGTGTGTGACATTTTAAATGATGATGGGCTGTTCGCTATTACTTTCGTCTTTGAATGAGGGGTTGTATAAACAGTGTAACAAAAATAAGTTCCCCTTTATATAAATGAATATCTGAAAGATTCCTTCACTAATTTTTACGACAATTGCCAGAATTATAGGCCTTATATCAATCCTAAAAGGGCGTTTTCGGAAAGGTTACACAAGTAACTCGAGTGACACGAGTCACAAGAGTTTGTTTCTGAACACGCAAAACTTGACCTTCGTGTTTCCGGGAGGTGCCAACGTCAGTTCTCAATTCACGGTAGTGTTTCGGGCTACTTATAGGTTATTTCATGGGTTGGACCCTGCGGGTCTCGGGAAATACAGGGTCTCGGGTGAAAATATCAGGGAAATACAGGTCTAACCCATGTCATAACCTATTTATTCCATGTTTAAAATGCCATGATCATCTTTTCTGACAAATGAAAGCATTTACAAGCAGACCGATCGTCGGAAAAAGTGCCGTGTCGGGTCAAAAACGATCGTCGGGCAAAATCTGATCCTGTCAGTTTTTTCAGCTAGTATTGACCTACCTGTAGAACTTTACGGATTTCAAATCGGAGCCTTATTAACCGTGCCCTGACCCAAAACGTCCAGTGAAAATGATCAGACTTTTTCAGTTTTTGTTGACAGTGCCATATGTGGTGACGTCGTGACGTCATGGCAACGTCATCACTCAGACTGCTTCTGATTGGCTGAATCTCATATTTTCCCTCTCAATCTCATTAATTTCTGTATTTCCCTCTTCAACTCATTAAAGCTGTATTTTCCCTTGTATTTTCCCTCGTGTGTTCGTATTCACCAGGGAAAAACGTCAGTATCGGGGAAGAAATGTAGCTAGACATGGAATAATCCCCGATATTGGGAGAGTACTGGGGTCTCGAGAGTTTGTACAACATGACAAACTGGTTCCTGCTGGAGTGAAGCTCTCCTCTTCTGGTTCCTGGCTACCCTCGTGCATGTTTGGAAACAAACACGGGTCACTCTAGAGTCAACCGAGTCACCCGTGTTACTACAGGGTGGTCAAGAAAAAACTTTACAGTCTTTGGCCAAAGAGGCACATCTCAGTGAGTTCTTATCTAATCAGCCTCATTCTTGCATAAAGTTCAGAAAGGAATCTTCATTACCTGCAACCTCCATGAGAGAAGTGGTTGAAGAGCTTCAGGTAGACCTCAAGACTGCCAGAGCAGCTATGCAAAATGATTTTGGCCTGAAATCATAAGTCAGGACCCCAAAGACACCATTCGGCCTATTTCATGAAGGCCAGAAGATAGAAATGGTGAAATAATGATGGGCTACATTAGGAAGCATGGCTCGATATTCAATTTTTTTTTTTCAATCTATAAAAGTTTGGTTGTGGATTCTATTATCAACAAAAGAAATGGCAAATTCTATATAAAATCAATAGAAGATGTCGATGGGACATTCAGGGCAAAGTATCCAGCTCAGGCAATGGTTTCGGCAGTCATGACTTCAGATAGAAAAATTATGCTTTATTTCTTGTTCATGCGAGTGAAGGGGGACGGACCTGATGCATACTGCTAGGTCCAGTGATGTCATGTTTTGCCATGGTTGGATGTGAATTACCCCAATGGCATCTATAGGCAGACTCAGGATGCTTCCCCATGCCTTATGGCCAAGAAAGTTCAGGATTTCCACTTACAGAAATTTTCTGAGACTTCTGGGCGGCCAACTTCTGGCCCTTCTCCAGCTCGGACTTTAATTCCCCTTACTTTTCCGTGTGAGGCATCTTAGAATAGTTGGTCAACAAGACCTGTCACCGTGATGTTGTTGTCCTCCTTACTGTCTTCACGGCTCACGGCCTCAAAATATGAAGGCCCTTTTTTTAAAGCATAACAAAGTTTAGACGGCCATATGGAATTTATGACTGGAGATAATACAAGTCAAACTTCTCAAAAAGGATCCTTTTTGTCTTGTTTCTAAGACCTGAAAATACGAATTTGTTATGACTTAGCAAAACCTTTCATTTTGGCTGAAGTTTGAAATATTCCAAATTTTGAAAAATTTGTTTCCTCACCCTGTAAATAAAAAGAAAAAAAAAGAAAAAAAAGAAAAATTCCAAAGAAACAAAAAAAATTTAAAAAAACAAAAAATTTTCAAAATACATATAATCCAAAAAAAAAGAAAAATCCCATGGGAAAAAAACAATTTTTTTTTTTTTGCTGGATTCAGGTATGAAATTAAAAAGATTAAAAATTAAAATTTTTTTTTTGTTCTTGCTCTTTGGAGGAGATGTTATAAAGGACACACAAGTGAAACACATATATATACTAAAAGGACATACAAAGTTAGGCCTACAACTTTCACAATTTCAACTTAGTACATAATACACAATAAGAAAATATTATGTATTAAGTTGAAATTGTGAAAGTTGTAATTTTGTATGTCCTTTTTGTATATATATATGTGTTTCACTTGTGTATCCTTTATAAAGCTTTTTGTGACTTGTAAGCCCTTTGTGGGCTGGGTGCTTCGGCACATGTCAATAAAGATTTTCTAACTCTAACTCTAACTCTATAAAACAATTATTGACAGGTGTATTCGGGCAACAGTTCAACCTGTTTGACCCCCGTGAGTGATAGTCATCTATCGGGTCAAACAGATTGAACTGTTGCCCTCATCACCAGTCAATATTTTTATACTATTTCCTGACAGTCTGACAGTTTTTAAAAGTGTTCTCCATTACAGTTGAAGCTCCTATAAATTAGTTTAGCCCCTTATCTGAAGAAATCACCAAGCTCCTCCAAACGGAGCTGTTCCTAAATTGTATAATTTCAGTGTACATAAATTTAGCTAGCTTCATTGCCTGATGATGAGTATAATTTCTTTCATTTATGATATGGTATATCGTAGTGTTACCAAAAGTCATGGAAGGCCAAAGCTGGTAATTAAGACAGATGAAGTTTGGTTTTGATCGCAAGGTTCTTGAGAATTTGGAAAAGCAGCAACCCACTAAACAATTTCATGTGACTATAAGGTTATGCCAATATTAGCCGCTAAGTTACGATAATATTAGTTGCCAATCTTAGGATCACCTTTTCCAGGAAACTTCCCAATTTATGTCACAATGTTAGCATATGATATTACCTCATAATCAGGAGGTAAGGTTAGGATAAAGTTATTACATAACATTAGCATGTAATGTTAGCATAACTTTTCTGAGGAAACTTCCCATTTCCTTCTCAGAGTATTATCATATAATATTACTTCAATTTACAGGATAATAAAAGTGTAAGGTTGAGATACTGGTAGTTGCTTTTAAGATGATTGCCTGGTGTTACTGGATGACATACACAGGTAATACTCAGCTGATATCGTCATAATCATAACAGTTCACTTGAAATGTTCTGTTCATATGACCCTGACATCACAGAAATATTACAGATGAGACACAGATTGGCGCACTTAAAAAAATATTTTATACAGCACATGCAGAGGGAGATATCAGTTATATCACACAATCAGTTGGCTTCAAGTGAGGAACTTTCCCAGGAGCCAGAATGAGCTGGATGGGCTTCTCTGCAGCCCAATGTAATTGTTATGTTTCCAGAGGTCCTCCAAGCATGGACTTCTACGTCCAACCAATGTAATGCTTGGAACTGGGTTTCTGCCTTTCACTGTCCACGGTAACTGCAGCCAGGGCAAATGAAGATTCGGAATCCCTGTCTGAAATTGAAAAGGTAGAAAGTTGTAAGAAGAAGTCACAGACAAACAGATAAAAATACAGATTAAATTTTTTCAGTTAAGGACCAGACCATAGACCATGGACTTAAGACCACCTTAAGTGACTGTAACAGAGCTAACACCACCAAATCCCACCAAACCAGTCCAATTGCTGGGGAACAATAGGTATTAGAGAAACAGAGAACAACAAACAAACAATAGGATTGAATTTAAGTAAGTTTGAATAATTCCATGCTGTGAATAACATAGACGTCAATTTGGCATTTACTGGCCTGCATTGCCTAATATTTTTTTCAAGTTGTTATTTCCATCTCATTGTTCGGGGGGTTGGGTTGGTGGACAAGTAGGCTGAACCAAATTTCAAGTTTGCTTCTGCTGGCAGGCTAGTCTGGTTGGCAATGCATAATTAATTTGCTTGGTACATTTCGCCCCCTACTTATTGAAACTAGCCATTTTTGAGTAACAGAAGACGAAGGATACAGTGTTGTTTGATGCAAGTAGGCTAAATTCAATTAAGGTGGCGACCACTTAATTTCCAGGGGGGGCGGGGTTGGAGTCTTCCTTGGCAGGAAATTATTTATTTCTTGGTAACGGCCGCAGTAATTATTATCTATTTTGATCACGGAAAGTCATAAATATTCATTCCAAAATCAAGCAACACTTTGTTAAGAAAAAACCCCACCAGAAATTATATATTTCAAGACTGCCCACAAAAGCTATGCAACAAGTTATTTTCGAAGGAACTCGAACCCCCCTTCTTCCCCTTGAGATAAAATGGTGGCCCCCTAAGAGTAAATTCATCAAATAACCATTAAGTTGTTAAAAACACCATGGATGGAATTACATTGAGTTGAAGGGCCCAGATGTACATTTATAATAAACTACCTACACTGAATTTAATGTTTATGGCATACAAAATTGTTTCAAATAAAATCATTTGATAGGCCTTACTGTAAATGTTATGCCAATACCAAATTGTGAAAAGATTTTATGCACACAGCATAATTATATTTATTACATGAGCACTATGCTAGAACGATGCTGACTGGCCAAAATCAGTCACATGACGACATCATAAAAACTCATATTGCATGGTTAGAGTGCAATGTGAGATTTTTTTCAGATTTTTTCATATTGCATGGTTAGAGTGCAATATGAGTTTTTATTGAAAAAAAAATTTCCAAACATTTTATTTTCAAAATTTTTTTTTTTGACTAAAGAAAAAAAATTCACTTTCTTTTGAAACTTTTTTTTCAGAATGGAACATTATATTGGAAGCATAGTGGTCATGTAATAAAACAAATACGGCACTTATCATTGTGCATTATGAAAATTTATTTGTACTCGTAAATTCATATTGAACTCGGGCTGTGCCTTCATTCAATATGAATTCCTTGTGCAAATATATTTTCATATTGCACTCATATCATGCCGTATTTGTATAATATAATATAATATAATATCTATATAAAAGCTTAAAGCATCTCATTCAAAGCATCAAGTGCTACTTAATTGTCTGATATTTTTAGTTACTTGTTATAACTACTTAAGCCATGCATGGTCCACTAATCTGTATCAACAACTAATTGGTCCTCAGAGGTCTTAGTCTATGGTCCCTGGTCCTTAACTGAAAAAACTCTACTAGAGGATTAGTGAGTTAGTGATAACAGAGAAACAAAAATAAAAAGTGAGAGACCAGGCCCAGCAATTTGCCAGGTCACCAAAATTATCAGCTTGTTCTTATTACAGAACAGCCCAAGTCTCTCTGGTGATGCTGATACACTCACCTTGGAGGGTGTCATGCATTTCCAGGATCAATCTTGGTGGTCAAGGAAGAACATATCTCTCTTAGCTTCCGGCTGCCATACATTTTTTCTTACACACTTCAAGCAATTGATATCAATATAAATTGACTTATTACCTAGTTCGTAGGCAATGATGCAATAAAAAATTCAGTAAATTTGTTATCTTTTAATTAATCATACATTTTACACTCGATTGTGGTAAACATTTAGACGGAGCACGGAGCAAGTGCTGAGCGCAGGCCATGTGGCTCCATCTATTAATTGACACTTTAACACAATGACGACTCAATATCAACTGGTACACTGGAGTTTATTCATGTTTGACAAACTTGTCATGACACCTTCCACTTTGGCAAAGTTGTAACAAGTACCTGATAACCTGTGTGAAAATTAATGCTTTCTTTTGTTTTTGACACCTTTTGTCTCAGACGCCTCACTCACTTCGAAGTTGTCATAAACAATCATCCACCAAGTTAAATAGTTCAGTTGTTCTCTGCATTCCATGCTAAGCCCTGGACTAACAAAACAAACCAGAATTATTACTCTATCAAATTATCAATTAATGAGGATTAGCTTGTATAAAATGTGTGTTTTCAGTAAGGGATTAAGAATAAAAAATACACATTATTTTGTGGAGTCTCAGCTGGAGAAGGTCTGAGAAATTTTGTTTTGGTTGCAGATGCGATGGAGCATAACACAAGAAAATGCTTAGGGGGTCACCATTTAATCTTAAGGAGGGGGGCTTGGGTTTTTTTTAAATAAATAATTTCTTTCTCAGTTTTTGTGAAATAAATAAATCCTTTTTGGGCAGTCATGAAATAAATAATTTCTGAAGGGTTTTTTTTTTAAGTAAGGCGTTGCTTGATTTGGGAATGAATATCTAGGAGCTTCGCGTGCTTGAAATAAATAATTGTGGCTGCCATTAATAATTTCCCGCAGAGGATAACTCCAACCCCCCCCCCTGATTATTAAATGGTCACCCCCCTATACAATTGTTAAAGAGGTGTTAACCGTCAGGGTTAAAAACATGATGTCTAAGGACTTACAGAAAAAAAAAATCAAAGTCTATCTATCTCTCTATCTCTCTTTCTCTCTTTCTCTCTTTCTTTCTTTCTTTCTTTCTTTTAGATGTCTATAAAGATATCTATTTATCCAGATATTCTAGAGAGGAGACAGGGTAAGCTTAGTTGGCCATGCAGAATTATATTTATCTGTCTCTTCTCCAGATACAGGAGAGCAAGCTCAGTCAGCAGTGCAATGGGCTGCCAATTGCTGGGTCCAGTGTTTGATTCCTGTTCTTGACAGATCACTTGGACTTAGTGTTTTTTGGACAGCTGTTTCAATCATCATTTGCCTGTGTCCTTCTCCTGGTCTATTGAGCATGTTGAGCCCACAGGGTATAAGCCCCAATAATCCATCCAGTCACATTAGGGGGCAACCATTAAATATCTGGGGGGGGGGGGGGGGCGGCGGGGGGCGGTGAGGGCGGTTCTTTGAGTTTCCTAAGCGGGTAATTATTATTAAATTTATTTCAAGTGCGCGAAGTCCCCAAATATTCATTCCAAAATTAAGCAACACCTTGTTAAGAAATAACCCCAACAGAAATTATTAATTTCAAGACTGTCCAAAAATGATTTATTTATTTCACCAAAACTGAGCAAGAAATTATTTATTGCAAAAAAAATAAAAATCCAAACCCCCTTCCCCCCAACTTGAGATTAAATGGTGGTCCCCCTTACTTTCTGACTCAGTTGGAATGACCAGCACAAGATACAAGGTATTGGGAAATTTAGTTAAAATTGAGAACATCTGCTCACAGTTGTGAATCTTCCATTCCTAACAAATATTTGATCTCTTTGTTGGGTTTTGCTAAAAACTGTCAAATATTTTAATCTGTAAGTTTGTTAATCAGTCATGGTGAATGAGCATGCTGCACTCTCAGATGACAACTTCTGAAGCAGTCAAGCATGACTGTCAGCCGGACTATTTCTGGTCAAACCTGTCAAAAACAAAAGAATTGCTCAAGCATGACACAACTTCAACTTGTAAACTGCCAAGTTGTCAAACGTGAATGAACTCCAGTGGAGTTCATTCACGTTTGACAACTTGGCAGTTTACAAGTACAAGTTGTGTCATGCTTGAGCAATTCTTTTGTTTTTGACAAGTTTGACCAGAAATAGTCCGGCAGACAGTCGTGCTTGACTGCTTCAGAAGTTGTCATCTGAGAGTGCAGCTTGCTCATTCACCTTGACTGATTAACAAACTTACAGATTAAAATATTTCACAGTTTTTAGCAAAACCCAACAAAGAGATCAAATATGTATTATGAATGGGAGATTCACAACTGTGAGCAGATGTGCTCAATTTTAACTAAATTTCCCAATACCTTGCATTGTGTGCTGGTCATTCCGGAGTCAGAAAGTAAGGGGCCACCATTTAATCTCAAGTTGGGGGAGGGGGGGTTTGGATTTTTTTTTTGCAATAAATAATTTCTTGCTCAGTTTTGGTGAAATAAATAATTTTTTAACGGTCTTGAAATTAATAATTTTATTTCTTTACAAGGTGTTGCTTAATTTTGGAATGAATATTTGGGGACTTCGCACACTTGAAATAAATGATAATTACCCACTGAGGAAAACTCAAAGCACCCCCCCCCCCTCCCAGATATTTAATGGTTGTCCCCTAATGTGACTGGATGAATGATTGGGGCTTATACCCTGTATATATCTATACCCTTGGTGGGCTCAATAGACCAGGAGAAGGACAAAGGCAAATGATGATTGAAACAGCTGTCCAACAAACACTGAGTCCAGGTGACCTGTCCAGAACAGGAATCAAACACTGGACCCAGCGATTGGCAGCCCATTGCACTGCTGACTGAGCTTGCCCTCCCCTATCTGGAGAAGAGACAGATAAGTATAATTCATTCTGCATTATTTCACAGTAATGTCTCCTCTCTAGAATATCTGGATAAATAGATATCTTTATAGACATCTAAATCTAGATAGCAAGAAAGCTAGAAAGCTAGAAAGAAAGAAAGAAAGAAGGAAAGAAAGAAAGAAAGAAAATAGATAGATAGATAGATAGATAGATAGATGGATAGATAGATAGATAGATAGATAGATAGATAGATAGATGGATAGATGGATAGATGGATAGATAGATAGATAGATAGATAGATAGATATAGATATAGATATAGATATAGATAGATAAATAGATAGATAGATGGATAGATAGACATGTCCTTAGACATAATATTTTTAACCCTGTCGATTAACACCTCTTTAACAATAAGGTGGTGACCATTTAATAATCAGGGGAGCTTGGAGTTTTCCTTGACGGGTAATTATTTATTTCTCAGTAATGGCAGCCACAATTATTTATTTCAAGCATGCGAAGTCCCTAGATAGGCCTATTCATTCCCAAATCAAGCAACGCCTTGAAAGAATCCCTTCAGAAATTATTTATTTCAAGACTGCCCAAAAAGGATTTATTTATTTCACAAAAACTGAGAAAGAAATTATTTATTTTAAAAAAACTCCAAGCCCCCCCTTAAGATTAAATGGTGGTCCCCTAAGCATTTTCTTGTGTTATGCTCCATCGCATCTGCAACCCAAAAAAAATTTCTCAGACCCTCTCCAGCTGAGACTCCACAAAATAATGTGTGTTTTTTATTCTTAATCCCTTACTGAAAACACAAATTTTCTGCAAGCTAATTCTCATTAATTGATAATTTGATACAGTAATAATTCTGGTTTGTTTTGTTAGTCCTGGGCTTAGCATGGAATGCAGAGAGCAACTGCACTATTTCAGTTGGTGGATGATTGTCTATGACAACTTCGAAGTGAGTGAGGCGTCTGAGGCAAAAGGTGTCAAAAACAAAAGAAAGCATTAATTTTCACACAGGTTATCAGGTACTTGTTACAACTTTGCCAAAGTGGAAGGTGTCATGACAAGTTTGTCAAACATGAATAAACTCCACTGTGACATTTGAAAACTGTGTTGCAGCAATATTTTGAGCTGTCTCATAATGCTCTCAATTTTCCAGCTGTGATGGCTCACTGCTATAAGTGGTCCAAACGAGTCATTTATATACATTAAGCTACGAAAACATGAAAGTTTCAGTTGTTACAGATGAGCCTCAGGCCATTGGGATTTCTTCACAAGAAATTAATTTCTAAATTTTCCTTGTGATGCAATGGCCTGTGTTGAATGCAAGGATGTGGAAAAGCCGCCTGGCTGTTGATCGTCCGTGGGTCTCAAAAGATCTACACTTCACTCTTCGATTGAATGCATCTTGGGCCTGTCTGCGATTTGCTAAAATGAAGCACACTGGATCAGGTGGATCCCCTTGAAAGATCACTGCAATATTTTGGGATTATTACCCACATTCATAGTAACTTTATAAGAAGGATATCACAAATAAAAAACACAAGCAACTTAAAATAAATCAAAACAGCTCAATATTTTGAGTTTTCTCAGCTTGAAAGCCTGAGTCAACACAACTCAGTATTTTGAGTTGTCTCAACTCAAAACATTAATCTATGTTAGCTCAATCAACTTGTGCAACAATCTCACTGAATCAATTGAGCTGAATCAGTGCCTCCAATTTTACAGTGTATCTCAACCTTATCTCTTAATTATACAGTAACATTAATATGCTAATATTCTGACAAGGAAATGGGAAGTTTCCTCAGAAACGTTTTTCTAACATTACCTGCTAATGTTACGTTATAACATTTTCCTAACCTTACCTCTTCATTATGATGTTACATATGTTATATGGTAACATTGTGAAATACAGCGAGAAGTTTCTTGGAAAAGGTTATGCTAATGATTAGCCATTAATATTATCGTCACTTAGCACTAATAATGTTATGTTAATATTACCAGAATATTGGACAAATCATCCTATTTCGAACACTTCCTTAAGATCCTGGTCAGGTTAATATAACATTATAAGAATATTATCAGTGTCATATTACCTTGTAACACCCTGCTCAGAAACTGGTGATATTACGGAAATGTTAGCTGTTTGGTGGGTTAAGGATGATAATATGATCACACTGATCATCATATTTCTTCCATTTCGGCCAAAGTTCTTTTGGTGCAGGTCTTATTGCAGACCAATGAACTTTGGCATCTCTAAGGTTTCAGCTGCAACAATTGTTGACCGAGAAAATAAGTTGCAAACTTCCCAAAAGTTATACAAGAGTGGCATGAAATATATTGTTGACCTGTCTCTGTTCGTAACTGACATTTGGCAGTGGTAGGCTGTCAGTCCCTGGAAATCGAACTGGGTCAACATTACATAATTATATAGGTCACAAGATCAGGTCGCACAACAGCTGTCTGTATTATGACACCAGACTACTTTGTTAAAGAAAGGGATGATTTTACTCATCATAAATTTGATGATATCCCACAATAGGCAGTGAAGTTCTGGCAAAAAACCATGTGATTCACACCATGTGGTTCATCGTTGTGAACCACATGCATATCATTCTCTTATATTGTTATGTAGACAATGGGCAGTGAAGTGATGACATCACAATTTTTTGACGCTCTGATTGGTCGGTGTGGTTGCCAGGGATCTTTTTGTGGCCATTTCAAACAAAATAGTGCCTCTTGAAATTATTAATTCTTTTGACTGGACGTCTATTTTTATTGTGGGATATAAATAAAAGTTAATGGGAGTGTGGTTCACAGCAATGAACCTCATTCATGTCAGGTCTGCTGCAGAATGAACACTCGTCCTTCGGACTCGTGTTGTATTCTTCTGCGACCTGACATTCATGAGGTTCATTGCTGTGAACCACACTCCCATAAAGTTTCATCATAGTAGTCAATCTACTAAAAACCATTTATGCATGTTAAAGTGTTGTCAGAAAAAGTGCCGAAAAAGAATGCTCCATCACTTATTCACAAGGCTATGCAAAGCAGCCGTTTCTGCTTTGTGATACCAAAATTACCAATTTGCATTTATTCATTTACTAACCTACGACAACATAATTGTTTACAATTTTGTAATGGCTATGTATTCTCCACAGAATGTCTGGTCTACGCCACAAGTGGTGCCATCTTTACTGTGTTGTTTTTGGCTAAAATGTACATCCTCTATTAGGCCACACATAATTGATTCTTAGCTTCACGGACCCGCCGACACAATAGATTTCCTGCCGATGGGAAAAAAAAAAATTTTTTTTTTGACATTATAAATTTTTTTTTTTCACCCTTTTTTTTGTCCTATGACCGACCCTAGAAAAAATACCATGAGAGGATCCGAGAAGCTAAAGATCAATTATGTGTCGCCTTATTAAAAATAGTTCCAATTAATTTGGTATTCACAAGCTTTCTTCTTACAGGTGATTACATTACCGTGCGATTCTTGTCATTCACACTTGGCTGTGAGGAATCAATGCTAAACCAGAATTTGCTACGATAAATTCTATGTGTGGCGTTCTGTTGCTTCTAAACCAATCAGATTCACTAAAAATGTCATGTATTTGGTGGGTCTAGAACCTAAGAATCGCGTAGTAATGAAATCACCTGTAAAATCGAAGTCACCCTAAGTTAGTAGAGGTTTTGGAAATATACTAGGCACAGCGCTCCTGAAGAAACATTGGGGTTAGAAAAATTAACTGAAAACGGGACCAAAACTGCCTAAAACTATGCGATCATACGAACATTTTAAGACAAAAACTAAAAAAATCTGTTAGGAATTTTTTGATAAATTCAGGTTTAAAAAAATATTGTTTATATCTCATCACTTGAATACATTTGAAATGGCTTTTAAGAAATACAATAAACAAACTTGAAAACGAATGAAACCTGTTAGCCTAGGAATTTCAAACAAGTTAAAACAATGAAATGAAGATATTTTGTGACTTTATTGAAGTAAATGTGAAACATTGTTTATCACACACTGTAAAAATTCAAAAATGCTAAAAATACCACATTTCTTTTTTTGTTCAGTCATTTATTTATATTAAGTTATAAAAGTTTGCCTGACACGTTTATGGAAAGCTTTAAATGTGAAAAGTGGGTCTAAAAATTATATTTGGTCAAGCAGACTGCAGCAGATTGTCAACTTTAAAACAATATTATAGTACCACTTTCCTTCTCCCTTATCAAAATGGGAATTATGAATATATTGCTCAGCATGTCATGTTTATATCTATTTTAGATTTGCTTTCATTTTTGAAAAGCTGTCTAAAGCTTTTGAAGTCAAGATTAAGGATTAATGAATTTGTTTAATAACACTCAAAGCAGGGTTGCGATTTTTATTGATTTTTATAAAAAAAAATAAAAAAAATCGGATTTTTTAAATTTAAATCGGATTTTTTTTATTTAAATCGGATTTAAATCATTAATGGAAAAAGTTCATTTTCCGGATCAATTTCACTAACTGTTATTAATTTTTATGCATTGACATATTATGAATAACACATATATGGATGTCAATAAGGCATATATATAGTAATTTTGTTTAAATTAGAGAAATTATAATGCAAAATTATGAAATCAAGGCAGGTGATGTATTAAATACAATGATCATAATGTAAGCTACGGCAGCAGTTCCACATTTTGATATGGATAAATGTCTTTTTCACTGAACATCAATCATAACTATACAGCTTACTTGTAATAGAAGTACACCTTCTAAAAGATAAAAAGGGATGTCAAAACGAGTCATCATTTTCCCTACTCTGGAATGAACTGAACTGCTAAGTTATATCACCAGTCTCAGCACTCAGTCTCACGATGCCTATTAATTTTGTTTCACATGTAGTGTATTTGATATCAGTTTAGCAGTAGGGGCTTTGCACTTCAGCAAAGCCTTCAGTGAATAGGTCAGACACACCCCCAAAGCTGGCCAATGAACAGACCTTCACACATATTATGCAAATGAGGCCGATTTCGCTGTTTCACACACTTCCGTAAAGGCTATATGTGTAATTCTTACATGTGTAGATAGATCTCTGCTGAGACCTTTAAAATGATAGGTCTTACGTCTCTGAGAAGTTAATAGATGCTTCGCAAATTGCCGGTAAAGTTTTGAACTGGAGAGAAATACTGCTCGCTGATTGGCTGTGACGCTCTGACGCAAAAACTTATGATAATGTGCGAAATTGGAATAATTCGTCTAGGGTAGATTCTCTGGGTGGGGCTTTGGGGACAGTGCTGCATTTGCAGAACATGGCTTTGTTTTTCATTGCAGCAATGAAATTGTTTAGAGAATCATGAGAATGCCTTGATTGAAATAAAATTGTTTAAATCTTTATTTACATGTATGTAGTCATTCTACTAGGATATATTTATCAGAAATATTTTATCATATGTATCTAAAATTATATCTTATATACAAGGGGCCTGTGTGATATTTCATTAGGCATATTTATGAAAGAGTATTGCTAAATGGTAGGTTGCAAGCTGTAATATCTCATTTCCAGCTTTATTTGTGCTTTTTTAAGCCATTTTATCACAACTTTGATTTAAATCATGATTTTTATTGAGTGATTTAAATCATGATTTAAATCAATGATTTAAATCGAATGATTTAAATCCAGCAACCCTGACTCAAAGACTGAAAATATGGGGAATTTGGTTATTTTCAGCATTTTAGTATTTATACGGCGTGTGATAAACAATGTGTCCCATTTACTTTAAAGAAGTAATAGAACATTTTCATTTCATAATTTTAACTTGATTGAAATTCCTAAAAGAGCTAAGCCAACACCCGCTTTCATCATGTTTTCGAGCTTGTTTATCGTATTTTAAGCCATTTTACAAGTATTCAGGTGATGAGATAAACAAGATTTTTAAAAACTTGAATTTCTCAAAAACTTCCCGACAGATTGTTTTCGTTTTTGTCTTAAAATGTTTGTATTGTCTAAAGTTTCAGGCAGTATAGGTCCCGTTTTCGGTTCATTTTTTTAACCCCAACGTTTCTTCAGGAGCGCTGTGTATAGGCCGTCAACAAAAGCTAGTAATGTCCTTTTTTTCTTCCGGAGAAAGTCGTGTGTGTTCCTCACACTCAGTTTCTGTTGACCGCTCACAGGAGCCCTAGGTGGCAGCAAATAACGATCTACTTGTAGGCCGATGGCCGGCTATAAGCATGGGAAACAGAGTCACATGAATTTAACCTATTTGACCAAAAATGACATTTCCATAAAAACTTGCTTTCAGATTCAAATAACCAATTAGATTGTTTGAACCAGGTTAAAAAGTCTGGGAAAATATCATGGAGTTACCAATTGATGGCTATTAATACTTCATCTTTCATTATACACATTATACACCTTATTTTATGGTTTTCATGTCAAACTGAAAGCAAGAATAGCATACAAAATTGACCTATTTGACAAAGAAATGCTTATATTCATGAAAAAATTAATGTTCTCAATCCTTGTCTGGTTCTCAACTGTGTTACTGCATATATAATTCCGAATTTTAGTGTGCACATGTATATAAAAATATCTAAATGATGCCTGTAAATATTTTGCATAGCCAAAGAAATGTTCTTGAAATAGGACAGTCTTTGTCAGTTAATCATGACCATTATGTTTTCTTCAAATAACTTCAAAGGTGGGTCAGTGAAGCTGAATTGTTGATGGATTTTCTGCATTGATCAGGAATAAACCAATATGGCTAGATAGAAACATAGGCTGCGCGGCAGCATACCCTCGGCTATTCAGCAGGCCATACTAGCTCATACTGAAGCATGTGAAATACATTGACTTACTGCCGGTGAGGGTTGGCAGCACGATGCGCAGAGCCCCCACCTCCCCGCCCCAACAAAAAAAAAGGGAAAACTGTTAAAACATGGGCAAAGATCTGAAAATTTAGCACAGGAGAATATGCACTTGGAAGTGGTAGGCTGTATAACTACCATCTTGCATGGGAAAGATGGTAACTAAATGAAATCTGGATAATGAAATTCAGGCAAGTGGGCCTATCGGACAGTAACACCAGAGTTATATTACAGATATATACTCATTTACTTTTTTTGGCTGATGGAAAATGTTGTTTGATGAATGAAACGTCCATTTCTCTATTTTATATGATTTTTTTTTATTGTATTTAACTTTGACAAATTTCTCTGCCCAAGCATTAAAGAGATTCAAGGTACAAATGTACTGAAAAGAGATGTTGCAATGAAATAAAATGGTCACTTCATTGCTATATCCTCATCTTGTCCTAATGAGCCTACCAAGTGATTAAATACAGGAGGTAAAGTCCCAATCATCCATCTATCCATGATTCTCTGGATGTATTAATAAAACAATACAGATGATCGCTCAATCAATCAATCATCTATCTATCTATCAATCTATCTAGCTAGCCTATCTATCTATCCATCTATCTGTCTGTCTATCTGTCTAGCTGTCTATCTATCTATATATCTATCAACCTAAAAACGAATCAATAGTGCAATAGGAAAATCTATTTTCAGGGATACATTCACAATGGATCTATCACAAACAATCAATCTATCAATCAAACAATCTTCAATCATCTAAACACCTCATCTATCATTCTATCATTCTATCATTCTATCTATCTATCTATCTATCTATCTATCTATCTATCTATCTATCTATCTATCTATCTATCTATTTATCTATCTATCTATCTATCCATCTATCCATCTGTCTATCCTACCTTTTCTTATCATAAATTATGAATACAGTAAAAGGCCAGTCTAAAAACAGAAATAATAGGTAGGTGTCTAACTATCCAATCTATTTTAAATATTAAATCTATTTTAAATATTAAACTAAAAACAATGTATGGCCTACAGATACTTTTTGAGACTAACACATTTGCTGGTTAACACCAAAAATGTTAAATGCTGTTCAAGCTTGGTGGTACAACAATAGCTGAAAACACCATAAAAGCTTGCATGGGATATACAAAGTCATATCTCAGCTTCTACTTGGCCTATATTTCTGATTGAAATTGGAAATTTCATTATTTGTTTTAGATTAAAAAAAACTAAGGTTATCAATGTTTGAACACACTTCCAAGAAAAACAGGGAATTTTGTTAGAAAGATGAGGGTACTACATTGTATGCATCTGCTTCTATACCCCCCCCCCCCCTTTGTTCTTGGGTTTGGTCATTAGAAAGGATCAGTGACATCATGTTACATAATGCCCTTTCAACAAAAGCTGCACTCCCTTCCATCTTGACACTTGTTCTGTTCAAGGTGCTAAAATATGCTTGTGCTGAGTTTTGTAATGAATTAAAACACAAATTTATCCAATAATATCTTTGTATAAATATAAAACTAAATATTTAAATTCATAGAAAATGGGTTTTGTTACATACCAAGTAAATTTCTATATAACCCTGTATTTAGTGGCATAATTTCTGCAATCATGAAATGATCACATTTAGTTTTTATGCAAAAATCTAAATAAAAGCAGGCTGACATTACTTTAATTTCTTGTTTTAATTTACATCACTGAGGTTAGATTTGAGCAAAAGGGTAACATGTGAGTCTTTGAGATTTCTTGTCGAAAGTCTTAAATGGTAAGGCCCCTGAGCAAGCACTATGAGCATAAATCATATTTGTCTATATATATATATAATCTAATATATTAATATGGAACCTGGGATACATGACGTCACTTCATGGACTTCATGCATTTCCCTTCATTTCTATCTTATAACTTCATTTTCGTCAATTTTAACATAGCCCTGCAGATGCATTCTCATTTTCTCTATCCATACCTGCCATACATCAGCCGATTACCCCTGTATCTTTTACGATACCTCAACGATGCGTTTTCTATCGAGAGGACCAAGTGGTCCGCCATGTTCCTTTTTTGTTGTGATCTGAAAAGGATCAGGATTCCCGCCCTGCAGAGCTCTACGGGATATTAGGCCCACATGCCCTGTATGCTCAGGCAATGTTAACACCCACAACAATGACAACATACACAATTCCGATTGCTGTTCAAGAGTCACCTCAAGTAGGCCTACTTAATTGGCTAATCGACTAATTGGGGTCTATTTACATTGCTATTGAAGGCTCTGATCTTTGGTGTCATTGTCAAGTGCAATTAAGCGCTCACAGCCTTCACACATCTTCATTTGACAATCATCTTAACTTTTGTTCAACAATGCTTTTCTATCTTTTTACACCAATGTCAGTCCGTTTCCGAAGCAACTTATCATTGCTACAACACATAATAGTATCATAAAGATGACTAGATAGACAGATACATAGACAGATACATACACAGATAGATAGACAGATAGATAGACACACATACATAGACAGACAGATAGCTTTCCACAAATGAGTCATAAATATATAGATAAACATAAATAGATCGCAACATCATTGATACATAGGGCTAATAGATAGATAGATACATACATACATACATATTATGTGTCCTTTATCACGGGTAAATGCTAGTTTATAATATTAAAACACATAAATTCTGAGGAAGAATGTGATAAAATGTTACACTTGGGACACGTTGTAGGGTAAGATTCTTTGAGTCTGACCCTTAGGGAGGGTAACCTTGAGTCGGACACTTTTATTGGAGCTGAATTGGGTAATTGAGAGTATCTACACCAGTGTATTTGGTACCAATGCGTAGCCCAAGATCTCTTTCATCCATTCAAAAAGTATCAGCTTGATATGAATATTTTTAGTTTGATTTCCAAGACCATAAAGATGGGGGTAAAAACCCGTTTTTCTCCCAAATTTTGTCATAAAATTGTGTATTTTAGTGAATTTTAGCCATATCTGAATAATCCTTTGCTGGCCTATAGTATTGATCTGACATCAACGTATGTGTTATTCAGTTAGATGGAAGCTTTGCCCGTTTTTTAATCAAACATGAGCTTTTTCAATTGAAGGGATGGCTCTAAAGCACCTGTACCTTTGAGTCATGTTTTTACAACACAGCTGTCCGACTCAAAGATACCCTATGTCACCTATGTCATTTTTCATTTCAGATATTTAACCACAAATTCAGTTCTTGTGTTGTGCCAATTGTCAAGTTTTTGTTAGATGTAGTAAAAACGCTTAATTTGAGGCCCTGGTTGACAATCAATAACCCATAGGCCAAACAAGATATCACTTTTTTAAATTACACAGAATCCAAGTGTCCGACTAAAAGAACATTACCCTATGGCACTTTGAGTAACAAAGATCCAAAATTGACTGAAATGTGACAATTCAATGGTCAACAGTATTTGGCATATTTTTAGCAATTTCTGTCTTCATATTCAAATATCTGATGGTTTAATAGATGTACGCACGAAAACCATGTATTTCATTGATGTTTATCCATTTTGTTCATATTCAAGAACATAGCATGACTTAATTAGACACAAAATGGTCAGGAAGTGGGTATTTTCACATTTTTGTGAATTTTAAACTTGAATATGAAAAGACAGAAATTGCTAAAAATAGGTAAAAACTGTAGACCTTTGAATTGTAACATTTCAGTCAAATTTGAGTCTTGGTCTCTCAAAGTGCCAAACAACATGTCCAAAGTATCATTTTTTATCACATTCTTCTTCAGAATTGATGTGGTTAAATATAATAAACTAACATTATTTCATATCTGCATAATTCAGAGAACCTTAATGAAAAGGATTACCGCGAAGAAACTTATGTGGATGATGTTTACTCATAACCGTTTAAAATGGCATTGGTTTGACATTGATAACTGATGTCATATTTTTTTGTCTTTGAGCTTTGAAAGTCTGTGAAATTGTGATTTGTCCAACTTTGACGTCCTTTATCTCTGGAACTAATCATTGCATATGACCAGTACCTGGCCTTGCTACATCAGCTACTATAGCAGATTATAAATCCGAAATTAGAAGCCTGTAGAGAATAGGTTTTTGAGTTGTAGCTTTTTGAAAAAGCTGCATCAAGCATTTGCGCCAAATGGAAAGGCATTTTGAAATGCCTGTAGAAATAATCAAATATGAAAGATTGCCCTTAATACTGGTCCAAGCCACTGTGTGGAACCCAGATATCAGGTTTAGAAACAACCAAGGTGGTATCTTTCACGAAATCCAAAATATTAACATTTGAAAAGTGACTTTCATATGGACAAAAATGCCTCAAAATCGTTTTTATAACTTTTCCAGACAACCTTAGATCAGTAGAAGACGAGATAGGCCTATGAATTTTTATTGCCCATGCAGGCTTATGGACCATGTAACATGTGCAACCATACATATTTATATTATTTACATGTATAATTTAAAGTGTAATATCTTGATAACCATTGATTTTCAGTGATGTATCACATTTGACCCCCCCCCCCTCCTTGGCTGTCATACACATCTGAGTTGTGAAGTAATGCACCCTCCATTCTTTAGTGAGACTTTACCCAGATTACATCATCTTATATAAGGTGATTGAGGTACAGCAGACAATGGCCAATTCATGCCTATAGAGGAGAGGGTTGAGCAGCTGGGAAGGGGGAGGCTAAAAGGTCCCTTTAAGAGGAAGAATTGGTGCTCATACAAAATGTTGTAATTCTCCAAAATTATCATAACATGTATACAATACAATGATTTTTCAGACCACATTTCATTTCACATTTCTCCCAAATCCTGCAATAAACATCATTTTCAAAAGGAGTCATACATATAATAATTACTACAGGCCTATACATGACATTGTATAATTATGCATTTTTGACAAATTCCAGGTCCGTTTTGGACATCCCATTTTAGGCCTGAGGCTTCTTAGTTTTTCCTCCTAGGTGCCTAAGACTTTTGATGTGAACTGAAAAATGGCCATTCTAATGCATGTGCTTATTCCATTTTGTGTAATCCCTTTGTCGCAGCCATAATTAATTACTGAAATCGCGATTTCGTACGGCCGTTTTGCTTCTACCTCGTTTTGGACCTCCTATTCAACGTCTGAGGCTTCTTCATTTTTCCCCTCAGGTACCTGAGACTTCCCAGGTGAAAAAACGGCCATTCTAATGCATGAGCCTATTTCAATGGATTTTTTTCCTTCCTGCAAACCGTAATGTACAATTGAAATCGCGATTTCATATAGCTGCTTCTGCTCAACTTTTCTTTCCCCAACTTTTTTTCAATAGAAAAATTTGCAAAAACTCATGCAATGGCTGTGAATATTAGTCCATAGTGTGTCTAATGACAATAAGCTTTAAAGTAAAATAATCTACCCATTACCATTTTGGCTTTTCGCGCAGAAATGTTGGAAAATAGGGATTTTTTCTAATTTTTGGGTTTTTATAAAAATTCATAGGACCAACATTCCAACTGAGTCAAGCTGTTTAAAGAGACATTAGTTAGACACCTAATTGAAAAATTTCATAGATTTAACTCCAAAATTGACTGAATCATACAGGTTTGAAATAATAGTATTTTTTCATATTTTTGGTAAATTGTCATCCGTTCAACTTTCGAAGAGCATTTAGACCCACAAAAATACATCTTGGGCACTTAATGCATACAATGTATGCAAATTTCAGTGTCAAAAGTCCAGCAGTTTTTTAGTTATGTCCCAGAAACAAAAAAATACATTTTTTCACATTTTTCAATGATTGTGACAAAAGTATTTTTATCAAGGGGATTAGACCTATAAAAGGCTCAACTGGGATAAAAGATACTATATTTACCCAAAAATGATACATGTACATGGCATAGTTTTGGCTTTACACTCAATACACAAAAAAAATATTTTTTCACATTTTTCAATAACTGTGAGAAAAGTATTAATCTCATGTGGATTAAACCCCTAAAAGACACAACTAGGATAAAAGATACAATAATGTCCAAAAGATAAAAAGTATACATCCCATATTTTTGGCGTTACTCCCAATACACAAATGGGACGCCCGTTATCCGGACGCCCGCCCGTCCGCCCGCCCGCCCGCCCGCCCGCCGGACGGACAAATTTTCCCAAAGTAACTACAATACCCGTCGGCAATGTATACATTGCCGAGGGTAAAAAACGACATTGGAAATATGAGGAGTATGATGTACCGTAAAACAAGGTCAATTTGGCTGTTCTGTTCTACTTTGGCCATCACATGAGAAAAAGATTCAGTGTTCCACATCTATCAAACCAATATATAGATACTAGGAAATTTCTTTCTGCACCTGATAGGGTAAATTGTCCACGTTTTATCCATATTATTTTTTTTCTTCCATATTATACTTTTTGTTTGTTTGTTTTTTTATGTTTTACGCCTCAGCAGCACCTTAGTGGGCTATATCGAGGCAGGCGATCGCCGTATGATATGAGATGAGAAGACTATGAGTCTGGTACATACCCTATTAATTCAGGGATGCCCAGGGTCTTTCAGTTGCCCAGCATAGAACACTGGATACAACCCGCCTCCATTTAATGTCCCATGGGCTCGGACTAAATTGAGTTCCGGGGTGGGATTCGAAACCACGCCCTCAGAGCCAGTGGTTGTGCAAACAAGCACTCTTAACCATTAGGCCACGGAGGAACTCTTCCATATTATACTACTATTGCTTTTTGTGGAGGCTGTTTTTGAATGAAGCAGTGTGATTTGCAGTGGAGTGTCTACAATAATGTACTTTGTTCTGGGTGAGTTAAGGCCACACTTAATTGATCTTTAGCTTCTCGGATCCTCTCAAGGCACTTTTTCTAGGGTCGGTCGGTAGGACAAAAAAAAAAAGGTAAAACATTTTTTTTTATAATGTCAAAAAAAATATATTTTTTTTTCAAATTTTTTTTTCCATCGGCAGGGTATCTATTGTGTCGGCGGGTCCGCGAAGCTAAGAATCAATTATGTGTGGCCTAAGTGCAAAGCAAAACACAGAATATCAAAACTCAACAAATTTCATAAATCTATGTGATGACGTTATTTTCAAAATGTAAATCATCGCAATTTGTAAAATTTGTGACAGTGTCTTGTCCAATTTAGTTAATTTGGTTGCATCATAAAATCATAAACTGGATGACAAAATTTTGCTTTTTGGCTTTTTTATTGGAATTTTTATTTTTTAGACATCTTGAATGGGCTCCCCTCGGTGGATGGGCCCGTGGCAGCTGCCACTCTGCCACGTAGGCCAGTCCGCTCCTGTGAACTAACCTTGGTTCTCCTGAGTCTCCTCAGCTAACGTCAGCCCTCAGTTGAACTTGGCTTCCCTCAAATTCCCTCTACCTAACTCAGCTACCCTCAACTATCCTCGGCCTCCGTAACTCCATCATAAAACAGCACTTATGGTGTACCTCATGGGCGTGAGGGTGTATCTTGCCATGAGGCTTCCCGAAGGAATCAGGTAGTTTTAAAAATGCAAGATTTATCGAAGACTGTGCCTTAGGTTTTCTTCCTGTGCCATACAATGATATGGAGTTTACTAGGGATTTTTCCCGAAAGGACTAAACATTTTAGGGAGGGTCCCTTAATAGGTACTACTATGTTAAGGGAATCCTTAGCTTAGTACCTCTCAAGGGACCCTCCCTAAAATGTTTAGTCCTTTCGGGAAAAATCCCAATTATAGTTGGTCTGAGGGAGCCAAGGCAACAGCCTCCTACGGCACTGGTTTATGATGGTGAGCATCAGCTGTAAAGAAAACTCTCACTTCAAAGGCAGGCCCTGTCTATTTGAGGTTTTGAGTAATACATTATGAGTGCGGCTCATACATTTGTGCTGGCCAAACTCAGCAGCCAATGAGAAAGTTGCCAGGTGTCTTCTCTTTGACTGACTTATATATGGTAAGGCATTTGCTTGATCTCTTGCAACTCGTCTCTCGATGAAGACTTACATTCACTTCTGACTTCACTACAAGAAATTCATCTTGCTGGTCATACATAACATATTGTGGTAAGTTTTCTACTTTTCCTATAATTATGGTCATTCAGAACTATTGTGGAAGAGTCCGTTCACTGTAAAATTTTAATTTTGAGTTAGCTTAATTGATTGAGTGAGATGGTTGCACAATTCCTTTCAGCCAATATAGCTTGATGTTTCTAAGTTATAACAGCATAAAGATTATCATAACTCAAAACAACAAGCTATTATGGCTTAAACAAATTGTGCAACCATCTCACTCAATCATTTGAGCCAACTCAAAATTTCAAATTTTACAGTGTTGGCAGTTGAAGATACATTGGTTCTCACAGCATCCCATGAATAAAGTTTGGGGCTATAAAAAAATTGAACAAATTTATATGCTAGCAAGTGTTCAAGAAGGCACTCAAGGGAAAATTTTAAGAAAAAACTGAAATTTTTTGAGAAATACCAAAATTTTGTTTACCACACAATCATGTTTATGGTTTTGGGAGATCTAAACCAATTAGTAATGAAGCAAAATTAGATAAAAATGATGCCCTTGGCAATGGTACGCATTTTGATATAAATTCCACTGCCATGACAGCACCATTATGTGGCAGTCATTGGTAAGTACGTAATATATTTGAATTTAATGCATTTGTATCTGATAAGCACTGCCTTATATTTATGCCAAAAATGATAGGGGAGAGGCAGGTTAGTTGAGACATTTTTCATGAAAGTCAGCCTGCCAGAAAAATGAAGGATGATATTGAAGTGATGAATAGTTTAGACACTGGAGAATAAGATAGTTAGAATATAATATATGAAGAAACTTGGCTCTTGATATATTTGACCCCAAAGGGTGCCCAAGTAGGTCATGAAACGTATCAACTAACCTTACTGGGCAGGTTAGTTGATACACCGGGTCAGGTTTGTTGATACACCCAGCCCAAAGGAAAATGCAAAGAAATGGTCACATGCTACAGCCTATGTAGGAGGTGCTAAGGTCATAAGGCTTCACCAAGTTACTTCCTGTTCACGTAGAAGCATTTCTGTTCACGTTGTGAGTCGAAAGTCAACCTCTTGGATTGAAGAGACCTCATGAAGAATTCAGCGGAAGATCCTCCTGTACAGTGTGGAGTTGTTTCTAGTGAAGCCCTGGGTACCACTTACCAGTATAGTTTCACTCACAAGTCAGGGTTGTGATTGGGACCAAGCCACCCAGCAGAACCTCTTTAAAAAGAGCGTAAATAAAGATGGGTCATTCAGACCCCTACTACCATCACATTACCTTTAAATACCATTTCCACCAAATAACTCAGTTTGTAGTAGTTTAATCAAAGAGGCTACAACCCTCAGCTAACCCATCGCCAACATTTTTTTCTGGAACATGCTGGACTAACGTCCATGTACGAGGGGTTTTCCAAAAGTTCTGTCCAACTTGTCATAACTTTTGCAAGATTTGATGTAGAAACATCATATTTGTGCAAGACAATATTGACGTTATTTGGAAATAATTCCGTAAAGATCAGATCACAGAAATAAAAATAAATGCTTAATCTGTTGCCATGGAAACCAGAAGTCATGAAATGCGGCCCAGATTTTGTAGTGCTCTTAAAATGAATTTAAAACCTGCCTGCATTATCTGTCGCTTGACTTATTGAATTGAAGTATATTCATAATTTTTTTCATTAAATACAATCAGTTACTTGTCTCATCATTAATAATAGAAATTGGGGTTATTCTCATGTCTCAGTTACTTTACTATCACTCATGCAGTTACTCAGTTTTTTATGTGATACATTTTTTTGGATAAGGATGACATTATATATACCCACTATCTTTCTTTAATTGTATTTGATAAAATCTAGCAGAGAGAGTAAGAACCTTCTTTATCATACATACAAGGAAGACAGCATGAGTGATAAAACCAAATGAAGGTTGTACAAACTTTTTCTGAATGAAGAGAACACACATAGGAAAACCCAAGAAAAAAATACTGCACAATGTCAAAACAGACCTAAACATGCCGACTGAGACATGGTTAGAAAGTATGAGAAAATTGCTCAGTTTCCCAGACAGTAGTTTTTGAAGTTGTGAAATGGCTATGAATATTTTTAACCTATTCTGTGCTATATCTCTTGTAATAATTACATATTTTGATGAGATATATCAAGGATGTGTCTGTTAGCCAGCTCTCAGCCGCATTTCATGACGTTTGGTTTCCATAGCAACAGATGAACAATTTATTTTTACTTCTATGATCTGATTTTTTGGGGATCATTTGAAAATTACCTCAATATCAACAGACCCAAATATCATTTTTCTGTATAAAATATAGCAAAATTTATGACAGGTTGGACAGAACTTATGCAAAAACAATCGTATAGAGTACAAATAGTTTACGAAACATGAACAGTGATCTAAATATAAGGACTGTGAGGCATTGGATATTATAAGGTAAGAGGAAATGTACTCATTGTCAAGTTCATTACTTTAAGAATTAGGGAAATGTTAAGGATTACTTTTAATAGGTTTCCTGTCCTGTATCTCTGGTAAAAATGGAATTTTTTGACAAGATATAACGAGAATGTGTCTCTAAAAGTGTCCTGGGCCGCATTTTATGACTTTTGGTTTCCATGGCAACAAATTAACCATTTCTTCTTGTTTCTATGATCCGATTTTTAGGGGATCATTCGCAAATTACTTCAATATTATCTGCCCCAAAAATCATGTTTCTGCAATAAATATTGCAAAAGTTATGGCAAGTTGGACAGAACTTTTGGAAAACCCCTCGTATGAAACTGGGACATCTCAAATAGCTTATAGGATGACTATTTTTATAAACTATACCAAGGTATAAACTATACCAAGGTATAAGTTACTCTGAGATATCCTTGATCCCTAGCCAGAACAAAAGCATCTACATGCTCAGCACAAATTCAAGTGTTCTGAACAGCGTTTTTTACCCTTGGAAATGTATACATTGCCGACGGGTATTGTAGTAACTTTGAGAAAATTTGTGCGTCCGGCAGGCGTCCGGATAACAGGGCTACCACTTGTGTATTGGCAGTTATGACAAAACTATGGGATGTATACTTTTAATTTTTGGGACATTATTGTATCTTTTATCGTAGTTGTGCCTTTTAGGGGTTAAATCCACGTGAGATTAAAAATTTTCTCACAATTATTGAAAAATGTGAAAAAATATTTTTTTGTGTATTGGACGTCAAGCCAAAACTATGGTATGCATGTTTATCATTTTTGGGTAAATATGGTATCTTTTAGCCCAGCTGAGCCTTTTATAGGTCTAATCCCCATGACATTAATACTTTTTTCACAATCATTGAAAAATGTGAAAATTTTTTTTTTTTTTTTGTTTCTGGCACAGAACTAAAAAACTGCTGTACTCGTGACACTGAAATTTAAATACCAAATATGTGTTTTGGGGGGGGGGGGGGATGCAAATGTTCTGAGAAGTTGAACTGACTTAAATTTACCAAAAATATATGAAAAAATACTATTATTTCAAACCTGCATGATTCAGTCAATTTTGGAATTAAATCTATGAAATTTCCCAATTAAGTGTCTAAATTATGTCTATTTAAATATCTCAACGTATATTCACAGCCATTGCATGAGTTAATGCAAAATTTTCCATTAAAATTTCTGATTTAAAATGCAAAAATAATGTTAAAATGTCTATTTACTCCACATTTTCATTTCTGATGTCATACCAGTCTTTGAAATTTTTTTGTTGAAATAAACCTGACATGTTTGACATCATCATTATGCTAATTTTGAGCAATATGACAATTTTTATTCACAGCAGAGGTCAATATTTTAAATTAGCAAAATTAAATTAATATTAAGGATTCTCAGATAATCATATATCAGTCAATATTTGGCCCTGGTCAATCAAATTTGCCTCAATAATGTCTAAATTTTACTTTTTGCACCACTCCTCATGAAATATTAACGATAGAAAATTTATATACTGTATATAAAGATGTGGACTTTCAAAGCATTAAGCATATTCAAAAACATGCATGTGTTTGTTGATATTTTAAAAATGTTGACACTAAATCTTCAAGTTCCAATTATCACAACTTTATGGCTAACATCAAACCTCAGTAATGTAAATTTGAGAAGATATGTGTGAATATGTCAGGCCCTTTTATTTATAGTTATTTGCATGACCATTAATATTGGTACCTGTTACCATGGAGACCGATATAAATGCATTTCCCATGGTTGGTTTTTCTTGAGCTTACAAGTAATTCTTGTTAGGTAACCTAAAGTACGCATACCAAAACTTTTACCCTTTTGTCCTGCTCGAAACTATTTTTGCAATTGTTGCGCGAAGCCACTCTACTATTGTCTTCCACCTTTTTTTGTAGGGACCATCTCAGATCTATGTTACAAGCTCCAAATGATGAAAGACTTAACATTGAAGGTCCCTAACTAAAGGGACAAAAATACCCAGCCAATTGCATTTTGTCATCAGTTATTGTGTTGTGCAGTGGTGGAGCTTCTAAGTTTCTGGAGGGGGCCACAGGCAAGTTGGACTTGCAGAGATACTTTCCCTATAGCAGGAGTACCCTCCTAATTGACCTCCTATATTAGGAGGGTACTCATGCCATAGAGGAGGTATCTGTGAGTACAATTTACAAATCAAGTATATGTTGCCCCCTCTTGATACACAGTAGCTACACCAGAGAGACAGCAGCCACTCAACCATGACAATGGGGTCAACTGGTCATGGTTGGATGATTGGGGACCATCTCCAAAGCACACCTGGAGCATATATCCCATAGAGATTTCCTTCAGGAAATTGGTCAAATATAGTTTATGAAAGATTTGGATCATATAATAGAAGTGTACAAACACACTGTATGAAAACATCCGATATTAAACTTCTCACTACTCCTATGATGTTCACAAACTATTGAAAAGTGTAATAATCCTAATAAGCAAGCAAGAATTAGTTTGTTGTTATAGAATTTTCTTTTATGACATAAATATTTTTTGGAAAATAATATATGACGTGTTTGAAGAAACCTCATATTTCACACAAAGGTCCCTACAATTCTTTTTTTAAAAAGAATTTCTTGTTAACTTTATAACATGGCATCACAACAAGTGCTGCGAACTTCATCAAGATGAACATCATCTCCTGTGCGGATGGCTTCGTGTGTCAGAACGTCACTGCAGGCTATTATAGAGATGATATATAATTTCCTGTTTGTCCAACCAGTTCTGTCTTTGAGCCCCTAAAACACTGCATCCATGGTTTATTAAATTATCTGTGTATCAGACTCTTCGCTTTCTGCAGACTGGATTACTGACAGTATAAACTTGCCAATTGGGCTTCATGGCAGGTAAAATTTATAATGACTTTGCCCAACTGCATAATATACACCGAGTGCCAAGTTATTATATAGGCAGCGATCGTTTTTTGCCATATCTCCAAAAGTATTTGGAATATTTTTATTTCCTTCACCAACAAGGTTGGGTTAGTCCCCGGGCTCTGGCCACTTACACTACCCTCCAAAAGTTTGAATACACCTGGATAAGTGCAGTTGCTTTTAAAAATACTTGATTTTGAATGGAATTTTTTTTAATTATTTACGCAAAACAATAAAACAAGTCACATTTAAGTCATATGTTGTCTTTATTTGTCATTTTAGGTCATTTTGGGTTAAATTTATGGCCTTTTTCGATATCCCAAATTTTGGAATTTTTTAGAAAATTGTCACAGCCGAGTTATCTTTTAGGTTTATGAAATTTAATCATATTTAAGCGTTTCCAGAGTTGAAACGTGATCGTAACAGTTATTTTAGACCCCGAAAAGACTGTTTAAAAATTTGACACAGACCATTAAAAAATGCAAAATTTAGATAATTTCGGGTCACCGTGAAGTATAATAATAAAATGTATCTTCTCTAATTAAAATTATTTTATTTAAGCGGTTTCAGCATTGTTTCGACCCAAAAATAGCCAAAATCAGTATTTTTGTCCAATTTTCAACGGCCCTTTTCTGGTCTGAAACTACTTGTAAAATCATCACAAACCAGTGGAAATGTGTAAAAAATGATAAAATGTCTTAAATATGGAAGATAACAGTGCTTTTATAGCTGTTTATAAAAAATGAAAAAATGCAATATAGAGAAATTTAAATAAATTTATACCAAAATGATCAAAAACCATGAAATATGGACACCTTATGGCCTGAATGTGAATTTCCATATTGTTTGATGTAAGTATAAAACAAAAGTTGTGTTGAAGCTGACGTATTTTTGAAAGAAATCGCACCTTTTCAGGTGTATTCAAACTTTTGGAGGGTAGTGTACTCGCAAAAAAAGTGCAACGGTCTTAAGTGATTTTTATGTTGTAGGATACATCAGCGCATCAGAAAACCATCGTCTTAAGTGTCCCACGGGGGGACTTTGGCTTATAGCCTCAATTTTAAAACCTCTAAAACCTCAACCATGTTTTCAGGGAAAACTGAAAACCATATAATTGACATTTGTGACAACACTTTTGAGGCTAGGTCACTCAAATTTCTCATACATCATCTTAATATATATGACTGAAATGCCTGAGCTTTTCATAACCATACCTTTAAGCTAACTATGGAATTTTGACCACTATTTCTTCAAAACAGTGCAAAAATTATTTTCAGCAAGGAAGATTTTCCAAATTCTCTTACAATATGTATACATGAACCCAATAGATACTCACTGAAGGACTTCTAATGGATCTAGAAAATTGCCTGATATCAATAGCTACATTTTGAGCCAGTTTTAAACTTCATGCTGCCAAAATTGTGGACTCAGTACTATTTTTAGCTACCCCTACCCCAAATTTGTCCAGAATGCTAATATTTCAAAAATGCATCTTATATCGACCAAATATGCAAGTTTTACACTGTAATTGCTACCTTTTGCCAATCTAACAATACTGAACTCATATCTGATGAGAACTGTATTATTTATATCTAACATATTGAGATATCCAAGATGGCGTCCAAGATGGCTGCCATGTGGCTCTAGCCACTAAGTCTTGCTTGCAAAAAAAGTGCAATGGTCTTAAGTCATTTTTATGTTGTAGAATACATCATTGCATCAGGAAACTATCGTCTTAAGTGTCCCATGGGGGGACTTCGGCTTATAGCCCCCAAAAACCTCCAAAACTTCAACCATGTTTTCAGGAAAATCCAAAAACCGCATGTTTCACATTTTTGAAAACATTTTTGAGGCTATAGGTCATTCAAATTTCTCATTCATCATCTTAATATATAGGACTAACATGCCTGAACATTTTATGACCATAACTGAAAGCTAACTATGGAATTCTGACCACTATTTCTTCAAAACAGTGCAAATATCATTTTCAATAAGGAAGATTTTCTGACTTCTATGGTACATGAACCAAACAGATATTCACTGAAGGACTTCTATTGGATCTAGAAAACTGCCTGCCATCAATAGCTACATTTTGAGCCATTTTTGAACTTCATGCCACCATAATTGTGGACTCAGTACTATTTTTAGCTACCCCTACCCCAAATTTGTCTAGAATGCTAATATTTACAAAATGCAACTTAACTCGACCAAAAATGCAAGTTTTACACTGTAATTGCTCCCTTTTGCCAATCTAAAGATCCTGTATTCATTTCTGATGAGAACCGCATTATTTATATCTCATGTATTGAGATATTCAAGATGGCGTCCAAGATGGCTGCCTTACGACACATTCATGATCTGGTTGAGTTGGACAGGTAGTTGTTGGGTAATTTCTATCTTAAGTTCTAAAGCTAATGTATTTTCAAGTGAATTTGAGATGTGGGACAAAAATATCATTTTTTTCTGATGCCGTAAAATGATCTCAATCTATGAAATGGGTTGAAAAATTAGAGAATATTTTTGTCGTTTTTTGGGCCCCTATTTCATTTTTTTCCTAAATTCCTGTCTCTGCCAATACATTAAAAAAATTCACATTACGAAAAACTGCATCTTTTGTGTTAATAGTGTGGCACACTGCATTAATAGGACAGCGTCATTTTGTGGATGTTATAAGAATATTCTGAAGAGATTGATATTGCATATCACCCAGAAACACACTTTTACTAAAGTAATAAGAGGCCTCCTGACTCATGGGAATCTGCCATGGCAGTGCGCATTTCAGGCTCCATAGCAACATCTGTGATAGAAAGATGTTTTACTTTACAGTAAATGTTCTGGGTCAAGCCTCTTTACAAACTGTTAAATCATAAAATGACCAAGCTTCATGTATTTGATGAGTAAAGAGGAAAACAAAATTTGGAATGAAATGGTTTGTATCAAAATTTCCACACAAATGTACTCATTTTTAGATTTCGGCAACCATTTTTATCAAGTTTCTGAACACAGAAGTCGTTCAATTTTCCGGACTCCATATGTCCCAGCAGTTGACAAAACACCTTCAGATAAACCTGACCAGTTTTTGAATCAAAATTTGCCCATGAAAAGTTTGAAATGTTAATGCAGCTCATACAGGGTTATGAAGAAAATCATTGAACAGAAACACTGGAAAGTCACACAATATCCCTCACTGGAAACTGCAAATTTAAGTAATTTAAAAATGGAACAACACAGCCTGAAAAATTCAATTAATTTAAAAAGAGTATAACGGATTTTAGAATCAAAGCACAAATCAAACAAAATCAAATCAAAATTTTTTATACTCAGTTTTACAAAAGAATACATTAGCCAGGAGATATTTTCACAGAGTTCAAGTGATTACAATAACTAGAGGAAATATAAAAGCAGAAATGTAAATTGTAAATAAAATCATGTCCACAGGAGCGCATTTTCTATTCATCGTATAGGGCAATGACAAAATAGGAGAATTACTATATATGCATGCACAGATGGACAATCATGACCTGAGTGATTTCTGCTTCAAGTGAGTTTTTAAATCACCAAAATATGTTGAGTACGAAATATGCTTAGCAATGCAAATTTAGCATCTGTACTCATGTTCCACCAACTGATCTTGGGACTGATTAAAGCTATGTCTAAGTTTAAATTGGTTAGAAAAGGTAAACATCAGTTATAAGTGATGTCACTACTTATTTTAACAGAAGACAACACAAATTTAAGACAAAGCCAAGCAGACACAATCGTAAAAATGTCAAAATATTATGACTGAAACACTAAAAAAGAAAATCATTGAAACATCGGTTGTTATGTTAGGTGTGGTATTTTGTGAGTATTAGTTCACTTGAAAATAGGTTTGATGACTACTAAACATAGGGACTGTGGCAAAGAACCATGTATCCAACTCAACTGGATCAAAATCTAGGCTAATGTGTCACATGGCAGCCATCTCAGACGCCATCTTGAATATCTCAATACATTAGATATAAATAATATGGTTCTCATCAGATATGAATACAGCATCTTTAGATTGGCAAAAGGGAGCAATTACAGTGTAAAACTTGCATTTTTGGTCAAGTTAAGATGCATTTTTGAAATATTAGCTTTCTAGACAAATTTGGGGTAGGGGTAGCTAAAAATAGTACTGAGTCCACAATTATGGTGGCATGAAGTTCAAAAATGGCTCAAAATGTAGCTATTGATGGCAGGCAGTTTTCTAGATCCAATAGAAGTCCTTCAGTGAATATCTATTGGGTTCATGCATCATAGAAGTCAGAAAATCTTCCTTACTGAAAATGATTTTTGCACTGTTTTGAAGAAATAGTGGTCAGAATTCCATAGTTAGCTTTCAGATATGGTCATAAAAATGTTCAGGCATGTTAGTCCTATATATCAAGATGAGGAATGAGAAATTTTAATGACCTATAGCCTCAAAAATATTTTCAAAAATGTGAAACATGCGGTTTTTGGATTTTCCTGAAAACATGGTTGAAGTTTTGGAGGTCTTTGGGGGCTGTAAGCTGAAGTCCCCCCATGGGACACTTAAGATGATAGTTTCCTGATGCGCTGATGTATTCTACAACTTAAAAACGACTTTTAAAAGTTTTTTTGCCATCTTGGATATCTCAATACGTTAGATATAAATAATATGGTTCTCATCAGATATTAGTTCAGTATTGGTAGATTGGCAAAAGGTAGCAATTACAGTGTAAAACTTGCATTTTTTGTCGAGTTGAGATGCATTTTTGAAATATTAGCATTCTGGACAAATTTGGGGTATAGGGGTAGCTAAAAATAGTACTGAGTCCACAATTCTGGCAGCATGAAGTTCAAAAATGGCTCAAAATGTAGCTATTGATATCAGGCAATTTTCTAGATCCATTAGAAGTCCTTCAGTGAGTATCTATTGGGTTCATGGATAATAGAATTCGGAAAATCTTCCTTGCTGAAAATAATTTTTGCAGTGTTTTGAAGAAATAGTGGTCAAAATTCCATAGTTAGCTTTAAGGTATGGTTATGAAAAGCTCAGGCATTACAGTCCTATATATTAAGATGATGTATGAGAAATTTGAGTGACCTAGCCTCAAAAGTGTTGTCACAAATGTCAAATATATGGTTTTCAGTTTTCCCTGAAAACATGGTTGAGGTTTTAGAGGTTTTTTGGGGCTATAAGCCAAAGTCCCCCCGTGGGACACTTAAGATGATGGTTTTCTTATGCACTGGTGTATCCTACAACATAAAAATCACTTAAGACCGTTGCACTTTTTTTGCGAGTAAGTGGCCAGAGCCCGGGGACTAGGTTAGTGTAGAACATTATTCTGAGCAACTTTTGTCCCATTCCGTTACAGGAATTCGCGTTGAAGTTGACTTGTGCCAAGTTGTGGAGGTTGAATAGTGGTGAAATTGTATTTTGGTTATTGTAGATGAATCAATCAATTAAATTTGCTTATGAACTTGGCAATCGGAGGGCAGTTTGTAAAGGAATGATCCTGCAGAGTATTAGTGCTTAGAAATTGGTTTGAGTTGAATAATTGAGAAAAAATTATTTATCATCGTGATGTATGGTGCACAAATGACGTGTGGTACATACAAAATGAGATCTGCTCCAGGGGCGGACGCAGGGGGGGGGGATGGGGGGGATGCATCCCCCCCCACCAGACCAAAATTTTATTATTTTTACATGCTAATTTTATCATCACGCAGTCACGTTATGTCGCGAACTATGCGTTCCGCGAAGCGATAGCCCGATAGACCCCCGCACCGGAATTTTCTGGATCCCCCCCTGATCTGCTCAGCCATGAAAGATCACTGCCAATAAAAGAGAGAGAGAGAGCTGACCATTAAACATGCCAAAAACAAACAGAAACTGCGAAATGCTGGAAATCAACTGTCAAACATAATTTCACTAGGTTGATACTCCAGTATCAGGAAATATAAATTTTGTGAATTGTGGAATTTTAATGATCAGCCTATTCAATACAATCGTAATTGGTAAGACATTTACAAAATGCGCTCTGAGATCGTCAAATGTGGGCCTGTACAGAAAAGGTATTTATATGAATCAGTATCTACCTACCAATCAAACTGTGAAACATGTGCACTCAATGATTGAGGAGATCACGAGCGACACTTATCCGTTTGTTAGGTTTATTATGTAAAGTGGACAAACTGATAGAAAATGTTTTTAATTCACAGCTGTTTAATGGTCACAGAACTGAATGGATATCAGTTACAAATGAGTGATTTTCTACCAGACGTCACGTAGAACAAAATTGCTTGATTAACAGGTCCACAAGTCTACTTCAACACGAATTCCTGTAACACAGTCAGAAGTTATGGCATTTATTAAAGGTTTTGGGTGTGCACTTGGAAGCATTCCATTTTATTCTGCTCCATTGAAATACCATTGGATTTAGCTAAAATTCAATAAACAAAGCCTCTCCTGAATTAAGTCATTTTAACAAAAACACTCCTCCCAGTCTTATTTGATGCCGTTGACTTTGTCCTGTGCCGATTTCAGCCAATTCTGGTCTTAGTACGTGAATACAGAGCAATTCAAAAACTTGTCAAGTGTCTCATTACGAACTCCCTTTGAAATAACATTGCAAATAGGATGTGATAAATCATAATTTTTTTGATTTGCTGTTGACTTGGTTGATGAGCTACAATCTGTCTGAAATTCCTGCAGCACGAAATTAATAGCTTAAAGTAACTACAAAATAATCTTTTTAGTGATATGACTTACTTTTAGTCCGAGACAGGCTTTGTTTGCCAAAATTCGGGTAAATTCAATGGTATTCCAATGGAGCAGATTAAAGTGGATTGCTTCCAAGTGCAGGCACGAAAGCGTCCGAATATGGCATAAATTAATATTGAGAATATATCCAGGTCATTTTCATTTGAGAATTCATAGGTTTTGCCCATGTTTTAATGCAACATGCAAATGTACCTAATATCTTGGCACACCCGAAACCTGTAATAAATGCTATAACGTCTGACTGCATGAGCGGAATGGGACAAAATTTGCTCAGAATAATCTTCTACCCTAACCCACACTTGTGAGTGAAGGACATAAAAATATTCCAAATACTTTTGGAGATATGGCAAAAAGCCATCGCTGCCTAATAACTACTCTGAGTTTATATTAGGGCATGGGCAGCTGGGGAGGCAAGACTGATAGGCCCAGTTATAAAGCTAGGCCTGAAGGGCTTCCGCCCACACGATGCACGAAAGGTTTACTTGCAAAGCATATTCATGCAAATCATTTGCAACAACTTTGGAGATTCATTCGCGAGCCGTCATTGTCAACCCCTCAAGCTGTGTAACCCTCTGCAGAGGGGAGGGGTATACACCATGTGGGTCAAAGAATTTCTGGGTCCCAGATTAACCCGGTACCCTTATTGGCTTGTACCAGCAGTATCTGGGTCACTGGGCTGAGAATGATTATCGCCCATGCTATGCTATGCATAGGGCGATTATGCTTCTGTCCTTTTTTCTCCTGAGGGGGTGAAATTCCCATCGCTGTGGCCTTACCCAGCACAGCATTAATGAAATTGTAGATCTGCACAACGGGTCGTATCTTAAGTTTAATTCAATATTACTCAATTTACTATCATCAGCTTTAGAGGCTATCCAAAGTCCAGCAAGCCTGGATTGGTGCCGCCATTTTTCCTTGTGTATTAACGTCGTAGTGGGACACTACAATGCATGTTCTACTTCTACAAGCCTCATACAGTGCAATTTCATGGAATCACTAGTTAACTTATCTTTTTCATCATATTTACTATATTCCAATCAACTTTAATTTCTAATCAAAGCCTCAAGAAAGAGCACACCCCTTTCAAAAATACTGAATTGCTTTTCACCTTTTAAAGTAACTCAAAAGAATAGTGATGCACGGATAGTGAATATAGCCGGATACCGGATAATCCGGCAAAACCTACTGCCGGATACCGGATAGTAACCGGATAGTAGGAACCGGATAATAAACATACGAAAAAGGAAGTTTTTCGGCATTCACGGTTGATCATAAACATTTTTTCCCGAGAGCCGAGAGATATCATGTCCGCCATTGTCCAGTAGGAGGACCATTCCTTTGATGGAATGTTTTTTGTTATGTTCTGTAACTGGATTGAAATTTTGAAGATGGTAACATCATGTTTTTGACTCCGGTTCTTACACCCTAATTCTGTCGGATACCGGATATCCGGCAAATTCCAATATCCGGCCGGATACCGGATACCTTGCCGGATATCCGTGCATCCCTACGGAAAGAACTGTCTCGAGCGCACAGCTGATTGTACGATTTACTTTTAAAGTACAATTCACTACACCTCGCTCTCATCCATAGGCCTGTATGTATAAAATCCTATCCTTTTGTCTATGACAAACAGTCACACAGATCCTACATGCGCTATCTATAGATCTTCCATAAACCACAATAGTTTTTCAAACTTCATATTCAAATAATATTAGGCCTGTATTCCATAATGTAGTTGCAATACACACAGTGCCCTTCTGCAGCCTGCAGGTCAACAAGAACCCATGGGTAACCATTACAAGAAGGAAGAGGGGAATCTTAATATTTTCTGATATAATTTTCAATCTAGGCCTACTGATGGTATGTTTATGAGCATAGCCTTTTCAACTTCCCTTTGCATGTTTTCATGATTATACATCTACAATGTATTAATTAACAGTTGTTTGAAGGCAAATCATCAACTGAGCAAGAGTCCCCATTAAAGAGCCTTGACTTGTGCACATCATCTTTTTCAGTAAAACATGTGGGGCATGGGCGATGCTGTGCCATTATATGTGCTTGTTCTCAAGCAGCTACAGCGCTGCACAAGAATGCCATGTAATAAAATCCTTGCAAACTATTCTCCAAATATCTAGCACTGCTCGATACCTTGAGAACGGTTCACAAGTCGTAAAATCTCATTCTCAGTTGGCTTCACACTAGAAAAAGAAATTTTTTAAAAAGAACTGTATGGAGCTTTTAAATTTGCATCGAAAATGATGTAGGCCTATTACAGTGACTTGTAATCAGCCTTCTCATTGGCCATGTCTGAAGTTTGAAAAGTTTCAATTTATCTTTTGTCCTATTAGCTGATTCATCTAAATTCGAAAAGTTCAAAATGTTAAAAAAGTTGAAATGTTTAATAAAAATTAAAGTGTTCAAAAAGTTGAAATGTTCAAAATGCCGAAGAGTTGCAATATTAGAAAAGTTGAAATGTTCGAAAACTTTGAATTATTCCAAAATTAAGCTAGAATTTGTCATTACATTACAGAATATCTCGCTGTTGATTGGTTGATGTTGTTCTTATGTTTGAAAAGTTTCAATTTTCGAATCGTTTCAAATGTTCCAAAAGTTTCAATTTTTCTTGCCTCCTGTTTGTTGGTCCAATAGTATCCTATTGGCTGTTTGAAAAGTTCCAAAAGTTCTAAATGTTTTAATTGTTATAAACTCTAAATGCTGATTGGTAGATGTGGTTCCAAAAGTTTCAAAAGTTCAAAAAGTTTCAAATGTTTAAATGTGAGTACAGTACACACTAATCGATTATATCAGCACATGGGAGCAATTGGCTGGTTTGTTTTGTCCAATAAGTTAAGGAGCTTAGAATGAGAAGATTGCAACACAGGTCTTAGATGTCCACTGCAAAAACAAACGGCAGACGGGGGTTGAGAACAGTTTGCATGAGAATGATTCGCAAGAAAATCTTCCGTATGCATACTATGCAATGGGCTTTAGGCGAGGGGTCTGGGACAACGGATGTCAGGTAATTGGAAATGGATTCTGATCAATTTTAAGGGTTACATAACTTTCCAAAATGTAACTGACAAACAATATGATTTTTATAAAAAATCCACATGTGTACAATTATATTACTCTCAGAAATTTCTTACAGAATATAGCTAGTTTTTAAAAGTATCAATTTTTTTTTTGCTATTCTCTTTGAAATGTGTATGCAATTATGTCAGATTATTACCCTCGGAATAATGTTGCCTCATTCGCTGCGACATTTTAGAAGCCTATCTCAAAGTGATATAAAGAAACTGATCAGGGAAATGCCAGTTAAACACTGCCAACTTGATCCTATTCCAACATGGCGTTTGCTCGAATGTATTGATGAGTACCTCAGAAATTATCACCAATATTGTCAACAAGTCACTCCCACAGGGAGAATTGCCTATTGAGTTGAAACATGCTTTAGTAAAACCTCTGTTGAAAAAATGTGGATTGGATCTAATCAAAAAGAATTATAGACCAGTATCGAATCTGTCCTTCCTTGGCAAACTTATTGAAAGTGCTGTTATTAAACAATACACTGACCATCTTACTACAAACAACCTGGATGATGACAAACAGTCAGCTTACAGAAAATTCCACAGCACTGAAACCCTCCTGACGAAGATCCATGATGATATCATGCTGAATATGAGCAAAGGCGAGGTAAAAATGCTTGTACTGTTGGACCTTTCAGCCGCTTTTGACACAATTGATCACAAGATTCTACTGAAAGCAGATACGATGTTCATGATTCCGCACTACGCTGATTCAAGTCATATTCCCTGCGGCCCAATGGTTAAAGGTGATGTTTGTGCTACCACTGGCTATGAGGTCGTGGGTTCGACTCCCACTCCTGGAACTCAATTTGGTCCGAGCCCATGGGACATTAAATGGAGGCGGGTTGTATCCAGTGTTCTGTGCTGGGGCAACTGAAAGACCCTGGACATCCCTGAATTAACAGGGTATGTACCAGACTCACAGTTTCTCATCACTCATCATCATACGGCGGTCACCAACACTGGAGAATGCCAAGGCATGGGAACCTTGGGCAATGTTCCCCTTGTCTCTACCCATGGGCGCCATACTATGGCTGCCCTGAGCTGTATCATTGTGGAAGGCTCACCACGAATGTCGTGCCTGCATTGCAGTGCATGACTAATAGTATATACAATACAATACAATACAATATATTTCTGAAAGGTCACAGTCAGTGATAATTAATGACAAAACATCAACCAAACTGCCACTCAAATTTGGAGTTCCTCAAGGTTCAAATTAGGACCAGTCCTTTTCAATTCATACATCGCTCTATTAAGCGAAGTGGCTGCCAAAAATCAAGTCAAAGACCAAAAGTATGCCGACGACGATGAGCAACTTATTCTCTCCTTCAAACCAACTTTCTTAGATCAGAGAAATGCGGTAGTAAAAATGGAAAAGTGCATTGCTGAAATCAGGAAATTTCTCCATGTAAACAAGCTTTGTAACAATCGCAAAAAACTGAACTGCTGCTAATTGGTAGACCACACCAACTTAATAAACTCCAAGTATCGTCAATACATGTCGACAATGTCAAAATAAATGCAGTCGATCATGTTAGAAATCTAGGTTTAATCTTTGACAAAAAAATGACCATGGAAAAACAAGTAAACAAAATGCCTACTTCAATTAGAGAAGTCAGGAAGTCATTGGACAAGGAATCCTGCAAAACAGTAGTCAATGCTCTTGTCACTCCTCACCTTGACTATGGAAATGGTCTTCTATAATTATGGAACATCGAGTCGTTTACTGTTTAACCTCAAGTGGCCCAAAATTCAGCAGTTTGCCTCATTGAAAAATTGAAAAGGCATGACAGTGTGAGCCAGCATAGGAAGCAGTTACATTGGCTGCCAAACCCAGCGAATACTATTCAAACTCATGTTAACAACGTGGAAAGCAGTTAACAGACAAGCTCCCTTGTATATTCAAAATATGATTCAGCCAAAATCTGAAAGGAATTGTAATCTGAGAAGCAATAAAAAAATGCTCTTAAATGAACCAACTTCCTTCAATAAAAACAAGTATGAAGACAGAGCTTTTTCACATGCTGCTCCAAAACTGTGGAACCAACTCCCAGAGACTGTCAAGGCCTCCAAAACACTTGAAGGCTTCAAGAGAAATCTCAAAACTCACCTGTTTAAGAGTTTCTACAAATGAATCAATCATGCACAAGCGCTAGTGAGCAGTTTACTGGAATTAGCGCTATATAAATGCCTATTATTATTATTATTATATTGCTGTCGGGTATTGTAGTTACTATGGTAAATGTTTGTCCATCGGGTGGGCGGGCAGGCATCAGACATGTTCATTGGCTACTGCACCAAAACTATTCCTTCTGTACATAATTGGCACATGCACTGGTCTTATTGCATACATGTTTATTTTTTATTTTCAGTTACGCTTAACCTAAGTCACTGACGGAATATTTGATTGACGATGGAGTTAGCTCAATCTTCTGCCCCCGGTACCCTGTCGTATGATTATGAGAACTCAACAGCTTCAACATTTCAAGAAACGAGAATTGCAGCAACAGACTCAAGCATATTGCTTATGCTACAAATAACAGCATTTATCTCCAGAAACATTGAACCTGCTTTACCAGTTTTTGGTCTGATTGGTAATAGTTTAGTTCTAGGTGTATTTTGTAAAAATGCTTATAAACCAACAGCCCTATTTCTTGGAGCATTAGCATTTTCTGACTTAGGTCATAATATAGCAACAATAACATATTGGGTATTTTCGTATTTACTTGATTCCTTTGACTTCACAGCATGCCAATTGACAATCTATTTTGGCAATTATTTTTCATCGTGCAGCCCGTGGCTTATCAATTGTATGACTTTAGAGAAATTCTTTGCCGTGAGATATCCTATTCAATTTAGATCTTTCAGAAATAGGAAGGTTTTAATTTCCGTAATACTTGCAGTATTCATGCTTAGTATTGGTTCTGTAGTGCCTACTGTTTACACTACAGATGTCGTGAATGGCAACTCATGCCGGCCATTTGTACGCAATCCACAGCTTAGTAACGTGTACAGTTGGGTTTGGTCGATTACTCATTTTCTCGCCCCTTTTGTTGTGCTGGGGGTTTTCAATTGTCTCATCATAAGTTCCATAAGGAAAAGTAGACAGAATGTTCTAAAATATCAGAATGATGAAACTGGGAGCCAAGAGACCAACGGTACAACTGCTGAATCGATCACCATAGAGACTCGCAATCTCGATCATGCTGCTGAAGAAAAGATGGCTGGCACTTCTGACATAAGTCAAGTTATGTGTCATTTGCCTCCCAATGATAATGACACTGTTGTGAAGGACAATGCTGTGAAGAACAATGTTGTAAAGGACAATGTTGTGAAGGACAATGTTGTGAAGGACAATGTTGTGAAGGACAATGTTGTGAAGGACAATGTTGTGAAGGACAATGTTGTGAAGGACAATGTTGTGAAGGACAATGTTGTGAAGGACAATGTTGTGAAGGACAACGTTGTTAAAGACAGTGTTGTGAAGGGCAATGTTGTGAAGGGCAATGTTGTGAAGGGCAATGTTGTGAAGGACAAGGTAGTGAACGGCAATGTTGTGAAGGACGATGTTCTGAAGGACAATATTGTGAAAGACAGTGTTTCCAGAGCCTTTAACGGAAGTCATAGAAAAATGTATGCTGACAACAACATGATATCTCTCAGCGATTTGAGCGCGTCTGGCAAAGACAAAATAGATGCGACATCAAACAGTATTTGCACAGCAATGTATGCTGACGATACAATATCTCCGATTCCCGTCTCCAATCCCCTCCCTACAACTCTAAAGGAAAAACGCGAAGAAGCCAAGGGAATGATCAGTAGCAGTGGTATCAATTCATCCAGAGCAGAAAAAGAGGTTTCAACTGTTCGTACGCATTCCAAGGATGCCCTAAAAGTCAAAGAGGTTGTTCACCAGAAACCAAAATCGGGGACCTCTGATAACGATCAACAAATGACCCGAATGTTTTTTTTGGTAACCTTTTCATTTTTTGTGTTGATGTTGCCAATATCTGTAAGAACAGTATTCTATACATTTTACAAGCCCAGGACACAAAGAGACGAGGTCATCAATCTGCTGGCTACAACGTGTGTTCGCTTCTTATATGTGACAAATTATTCGCTCAACTTTTACTTGTTCTTGGCAGTAAGCCCGAAGTTCAGGAAAAATATTGCTCAGTTGTTCAGAAAATAATAATATAAGCACTCTGAATATACAGTATTCAGAACCCAAACAATAAAATTCATTGTTGAGTATATATTCCAAACTACAGAGGTCTTAATTTCTTCACTCACTGGGAGTTTTCATCCTTCTCACCAATGGATTACTTCATGAAAGGAATGTCAGAGCCATGCGCATTAGTGAGAGTATTCGAGAAACACAGGGTGACAATATTTCACAAGCCCATCAACATCTGAAGGTGCCGGTTAGTTCATCCTAAGGATTTCACCCCCCAAATTAAATGAAACACACATATATATGGATATACATATATGAGATAGAATGTAAGAACTGCGAGAAGACATACATTTGGACAATTCTATAAAGTCCGATTTGCAGATTTGACACTTTAGCAGCTTGTGTAGCCCCACCGTTATACACCTCAGCCATTTCATTGTTAAACAGGGATGAGGCCAGGTAATAGGGGTATCAGAATAGTCATCAACTAAGCTCTAAGTACAGCAGGAGCTGAGCTATGTCAAAATTTCATGGTGTCTGACGTACACCGTGTGAGTACACTCTAAAAAAATTCAGACAAAATTGGTTTTTTTAGATTCATATCAAAATGGTTTTTTTGAAAAACCAAATTTCAATGCAAAAAACCAACATGGATTTTTTTAAAAATCCATGTTGGTTTTGCATTGAAATTTGGTTTTTCAAAAAACCACTTTGATATGAATCTAAAAAACCAATTTTGTCCCGACATTTTTTAGAGTGTACGTCCGACACCATGACATTTTGTTTTTTAGCTCAGCTCCTGTTGCACTTGGAGCTTTGGTTGATGGCTTGCCTGATACCCCTACTACCGGGTGGTCTCATGCCTTGATAACAATGAAATAGCTAAGGTATAATGGAAGATAGATTTTTATCCTTGCTCATTTGTCAAAGAGGATTGAGGAGGAATTTAGCGTCATCCGCTATACATGAACATAGTATGTCAAACATGAATCTCGAAATTAATTGGGACAACCAATGATGCTGGGTAGGGAAAAGAACATAGGCTACTGAAAAGCAAGATCAAAGAAGCAATAGAGAAAAGGCAACACAAACTATTGTTTAATCAGGACCAAGGTCTGGACCTCCCCCCGCTTTATGGCAATCTGCTTCAGACATGTGACCTTGACCACAGGTGGTCTTGTGACCTCTCGAGTGTTTGAAGGCAGAAGGCGGAAGATGTCCTTTGTGAGAAGAATGGAACCTCTCAGTGAAAAAAGAAATTAAGACCTTTGCAGTTTGGAATACATACTCTATGAATTTCTGAAGGCCAGAATCTAAACTACACTGAACTTTACGTATAATGAAATGCAGGTTTTCATCTGACTGAGCACAGTCTGCCATTCCAGCAGGGGCGTAGATTTTTCATTTTTGTAGGGGGGGATGATTTAGGTGAGCGCAAATTTTGTGCGCGTTCAAACGCCCAAAAGTGACGCGGCGGTAGATTTCGGGGGCCACTCCAGCTCCCAAAAGCCAATATATTATAGATTATTGAAGGTTACTTCTGAGACTTCTATTTTCCAAAAAACATGCAACTGGTATCATGCAAAAAATTGCTAAATATAACAGATAATTGTCAACACCAAGTAGTAATGGTTTGAAATTCTAGGGGGGGATAATCATATGATCATCCCCCCCAGGTTCATCCTAGGGGGGGATGCATCCCCCCCATCCCCCCAGGATCTACGCCCCTGCATTCCAGCAGGCGAACAAGCGAGGCTGCAGACTGACAAAATTCAAGTCAAATTGGGTATCGAATTGGCTTCTAGGTCACTGGGACTGTAGCCCCTAAAGTCCGCGCTGCTGCCTGTCAGGTCCGCGCTCAGCAGAACCCTGCAGAACTGAGCTGGGCTGCCTCAGAACTGGATGTGTGCTGTGCGAGGAACACCAGCAGTTAAATGTTGTAAAAGTTTGTAAGCAGTACCTGTTTTTAGTGGATTGTTTCAGCCAAAGCGCCTCAATTGCATAGGGACAACTGACGGAAAAGGTATTTCGGAATTGTTCAAGCAGCAAATCAGTTTGAAATTTAAATATGTGTCTGGAATTAAATGGAATATACCAGTTATATTGTCTTTAAATATTCTTCTACTATTTCTATTATGTAAGACTTGTTGTATTTGTTTAAACTAAATATATGATTGAAATGACTCCACATGGCTTTGTATTACATTGTAGTTAGGGTCTATAATGAAATTGTTTGATGCCTACATGTATTATATAATGAAGTCACATTATGGAAATATGGCATTTTACTTAATTGTCACTTGTCACAATATACTTTTAACAAGAAAAAATGGATTTTTATCCTTATATCCATATGTCTTACTGTATATAACACATGTTGTCAATATGATGTTGTCAATAAAGTATTATAAAATTGAAACAAACTCACTCATTATTTCAAAGCCAATGTTTATAAGCATACATTCCATCATTCCATGCATTAGAAGCACAATATTTTCATAAATATGAGGGGGGGGGGAGGATAATCATTGGTCTAGCAGTAGCGTGCTGGGCTGCCGATCACTGGGTCCAGGCTGTCTACAAGTTGACCGCTATTTGCTGCCACCTAGGGTGCAAAATTCGCAAGCTCCTGTGAGCGGTCAACAGAATTTCGATCTCTGGAAGAAACCACCCTGTCAGCATGCTTCGGCGGTCCAACGTCGGCCCAGCGTCAGTCCGATGTCAGTAGCATCGGACCAGCTTTGGGCCGACGTTGGACCGCCGAGGCACGCCGATAGGGCAGGACAGTGTGGAAGAAACCAGGACAGTTCCATCATTTAGTGATGGTCTAGTTTATTTCCAAAAACTCTGCAAGTGTCTAATCTGACTTTGCCTGGCTTCAATTTTTAAGCAGACAGCTTGTAAATACCAAAATAAGTTGGAACTATTTCTTATCATGGAGGATATACATTGTAGCTCACATTTATTGCCAGTATAGAGGGGGCCACTTGTGGCATGGACAAGACATTTTGCTGAGTGTAACACAGCTTTTATGGAATTGTGAATTATATTGTTGTCCTAGTTAATAAATCTCCATAAATTAACAGAATAAATACAATTGAGCATTTTTGATATCACAAAGCAAAAACATTGGCTTTGTATGGACATGTGAGTAAGTGAGAATGCATTCTTTTTGGACCCTTTTCTGACCAGAATTTAACATGCACTAAATGGCATAAGTAGATTGAATACCATTAAGCTTCTGATGAGTAAAATCATCCCTTTCACAGGCAAAGTGTATGCTAAAGTTTCAAAACTTTCTTTTTGTCTCATGATTTCCAAACGTTTTCATTCAAAGCAGTGGACTGGATATTTGCCAGCAACCGGCCTTTGTGAAAGTAGTTTGGGGTGGTAATATGGACAGCTGTTGTGCGACCTGATCTGGTGATCTGTCCAAAACAGATCAAATTATTGTTGACCCAATTTGATTTTCCAGGGACTGTCAGCATTCTGCTGCCACTTGACAGTCCCGAACAGAGACAGGGGTCCAGGGTTAGAATCCAGATCTTGCCGGGTCACCTTGGTCTATCTTGGACGGCTGTTTCAATCATCCTTCACCTCATTGCCATGTACTCCTCCTGTCCTAATTAGGCTAACAAGTGCAAAAAATACAGGATGTAAAGCCCCACTCATCCATTCATAAATATGAGTGTTTGAGAAAGGAATACAAGTGAAAAGGGCGCCGGATTTCCCCCACCTTACCCAATATCTGTAGTCTGTTCATAGGCTGTAGCCGATATATATCTTTTTTTGTAAAATGAAACAAGGATGCTCACTCCTCACTTGGCCAGAGTTTTGCAGGAGCCCAGAATAACCTCAGACTGACCTGACCTAATTCTCTGAGCTCTCTGATTCGCTGAGAAGGTTGAGATAATGGCCTCAAAGGGTTGCACCATAATGACAATGTTTTTGTGTTTACCATTAATTAGGGAGGCTGTTTTGGTGTTCATGTTAGCAGTTAAGGGAATTAGTATGTATTCATCCAAAAACAACCTTCAGCATATCTTAGAATTTGAGGTTGCCAATTTACACATGGTCACGTGTCGTAATGTCGTACAATTTCAGAAATTTTGCATTTAAATGATGATTACATGTACTTCACAAATATGTATCATGTTATATTGTACACCACTGGAAGGCCTGGCATTAGTTTAAAAAAGTTAACTTTAATCACAAAATAAGGCTTCTAGCCATAAAAAACCCCAGGAAAACAGGTTATTTTTTTGTGTCCCACGTTACGTCAGATTTGAAAAAATCATCTAGAAAGTGAGTTTTTATGCCAACGACAAAAGATATTTTAATCTGGTTTTATCTGCAGGAGTACCTGATTCAAACTAAAGCTTGTGAAGCTTAAATTTTCTATCTAACTGTTACAGTGCCTTCTGTAGATCCTTTAATGTGCAGCGACGTGAACCTGTCCCGCTGGCAAAAAAAATTCAACACATTTTCTTAGATTTAGTCTGTAACTATTAATATTAAAGCTAGGAAGTTCAAATATATATCAATTAAATGCTCATAAGTTCTGTTTTCAAATGCATTTATCAGATTTTGCTTGCAGGTAAAATTCTTTGTGTGCTACTTGTCTACTTTAGGCTGAACCTATCGTAACACTTGCAAAAACCTGTAAAATTGGAGAGGGGTTCTAAGTTTAAACCACGAGAACTCCAAGTGGGTTAACCACACCTTGTGGATAAGGATATTGCCTAAATGCTCATGAGCTATATTTTACTATTGTATAAAATATTGCTATGTTTTCAATCATATTCTCACTTCTATGATGCTCTGAACAAGGCTGAACCAAATGTAACACATACATGCTTGAAAGAGACAATATTTTTTCGCGTAATGTAATGGACTTCCAAAAGGACAAAAAGGGATGCCACATCATCAAATGAATAAATAACAATCACATTTGATAATCTTGTTCTCATATAGCCAAAAAAAGGGATAAATACTTGTTAAATACACAGATTGGTCCAAAATGATATGCCCATGTGAGATATTGATTTCTTATGCACTAGATCATAACTGACATTAGATATATTTGCAATATGTCATGTAAATAGCTTATAATATTGTTGTGTTCCGCTATTTGGATCCAGAAAGTAGAGCGCCTGTTGTGCCCGGTTTTGCGGTCCGGAAATATCAGCTTGTAACCCAGATTCAGGAATATAAGATGTTCTTTTATTTGCAATGACTTTCGTCTTATTTATTTAATACTTGGGCATTATTACAACCTCAAGTATACAACAAATGGCGACGAGGATTCAAGGATGCTGCTGAACGTTCTAAACACAGATGTTTTTGCTGTTGATCTTCAGTACACTGTGGTTTGATCGCCTACTACAAATTCGCGCCAATTTCCACGTGGATCATTGCAGCGTGTTTCTGTACAATTCCGGAATTTACTTGACTTTTGTGCTATTCTGGATTACTATCTGTGGTGCTTGCTCAATTGGAACTACTACCATGCCTACTTACGGTAAAATTGAACCCTTTTCTGGGAAGGAGGAGGAGTTCGAGGTTTACATTGAAAGACTGACAATTTTCCTGGATGCCAATGATTTGGAGGTAATTACATTACTTGCTGACAATACGAATGCTGCTGCTGCTGCTAAAAGAGAGAAGAAAAGATGCTCTATTTTGCTAACATCTATTGGTTCAAGTACATATGCTACTCTGAGAAATTTGCTTTACCCTACGAAGCCTACTGAAAAGACTTTTGATGAAATTATTACTACACTCAGAGAACATTACAAGCCCAAAGTTTCAGCTTCAGTTTTGAGGTGTCAGTTTCAACATCGCCTTCGTTTAACCGGAGAATCAGTTTCTCAATACGTTGCCCAACTTCGAAAACTTGCCGAGGGCTGTGAGTTCACAAATCTTGAAGATCGGTTGAAGGATCAGTTAATGTGTGGCATCAATGACGATGACATTCAAGATAAATTTATGCTTGAAGAGAATTTTACTTTTGAGACTGGTGTTAAAATTGCCACTGCGCATGAGGTCGCACAAAGGAACGTTAAAATTCTCCATGAGCGGAATGCGCAAATTACCGCTCCTGCTTCTACAAGTTCTGGTGCCACTACTCAATCTACTACTGCTTCCAGCAGTTCGGCTGTCAACAAGGTTTCGAACTACCAAGGTCGTAAATACAAGAAAGGCCCTTCTTTCAAGTCTACTTTCAGTCGTTCCAGCGAACAGCGCAAGGCTCCTGAGAACACTGAAAACGCTTCGTCCAAGTACTGCTACCGCTGTGGGGAGACTACTCACATGGCCGATCGGTGTCGGCACATTAAATCGAAATGCTCCTATTGTAAAAAGGTCGGGCATCTCACCACAGTTTGCTTGAAATTGAAGAATAAGCGTTCAAATTCTGACAGAGTGCATACTGTTTCGGATCAAGCAGATTATGAAGATTCGGATCAGAGTTACGAGAAATTCACGGATACTTTGTTCGAGGTTACGGCTAATTCTCGTTCTTCAAAGCCTTTGAATGTTACTCTGGATGTCAACAGGAAACAGGTTACGTTTCAGTTGGATACTGGCTCGAGTGTAAGCCTCATGAATGGCCAAGAATTTTCTAAGACTTTTGGTGACCTTGCTTTGCCCAAATCTTCCCATGTGCTGGGATCTTACAGTGGTCACACAATTCCGGTTCAAGGTGAATGCATTGTTGATGTTACTTTCGACGGTGTTACTTACAAATTACCACTTATTGTGGTCAAGGGTGTTGGACCTCCCTTGCTTGGACGTTCTTGGTTGGAGAAAATTCAGTTGCCATGGAAATCTCTGTTTGCAGAATGGATGCCTACTAGACCTAGTGTCAATCGGATTACAGTGCCTGACGATGTGTTTACTGACTTCAAAGAACTGTTCAAGGACAATCTGGGATTACTAAAAGACTTCAAAGCTCATTTTGAAGTTCCGAGTGCAGCTAGCCCCATCTTTTGCAAAGCTCGTCCGTTACCTTTTGCTATGAAGAGTAAAGTGCAGGCCGAGTTAGAGAGGCTCGAAAAGGATGGTGTGATTCGTAAAGTTGTGCATTCAGATTGGGCTGCTCCAGTGGTACCAGTTGTAAAGCCTTCTGGTAAAATCAGACTTTGCGGGGACTACAAACTTACGATTAACAAGGCGATTCAGTTGGATCGTTACCCCTTACCATTGATTGATGACATTTTCACAAGTTTGACTGGAGGAAAGCTGTTTACAAAACTTGACCTCTCGCAAGCTTACCACCAGATTGCATTGGATGACAGTTCACGGGCGTTGACCACAATCAACACCCACTGTGGTCTCTACGAATTTCTACGTTTGCCTTACGGTGCTAGTCCCTGTGTTGGACTATTTCAGCGAGCGATGGAAAATTTGCTCAAAGGATTACCTGGCGTCAGTGTGTTCCTAGATGACATTTTGATTACGGGGAAAGACCAAGCAGAGCATTTGCAGAATCTACGTCAAGTTCTCACTATTCTGCAAGAAAATGGCCTTCGTTTACAGAAGGAGAAATGCCAATTTATGCTTACGGAAGTTGAATATTTGGGTTTCAAAATCTCTGCCGATGGTATTTTTCCCACTCCTTCGAAAGTGGAGAGCATCAGGAATGCTCCGACCCCGACAAATGTGTCTGAATTACGTTCAGTGGTTGGATTGGTAAATTACTATGCAAGATTTCTACCAAATCTAGCTGGAAAGTTGGCCCCGATTTACCAGCTGATGAGAAAAGACAGTGTTTGGAACTGGACTGATGCTCAGCAGAAAGCATTTGACTCTATTAAAGAACTTATCTCGTGCAACACTGGTCTTGCTCACTACGACCCATCTGCTGAACTGCTTTTGACGACCGATGCTTCGTCCGTTGGTGTTGGTGCAGTGCTTGAGATTCGTACTGCAGAGGGTACGACTCGTCCTATTGCCTTTGCGTCAAGAACCTTGACAAAACCTGAACGTCATTATGCGCAGATTGAGCGTGAAGCGCTCGGGATTATTTTCGGTGTTCAGAAATTCAGGCAGTACTTACTTGGTCGACGATTTACTTTGAGAACTGACCATCGTCCTTTGGTTACTTTGTTTGCGGAGAATCAAGGTGTACCGCAACTCGCTTCAGCAAGGATAAAACGCTGGGCGCTGATATTGTCTGCCTACAGTTATGATGTGCAATATCTCTCTACCAAGGAGAATGGGTGTGCAGACTTTCTATCTCGGATTCCTTTACCTACAGTTACAGAAGAAGTACTACAGGTGGATGATTTTCCTTCTGGATTACCCATCACGGCTACTGTCGTAGCTCACAACACAAGTAAAGATCCTACCTTGTCAAAGGTACTACAGCTAACGAAAGAGGGTTGGCCTGCTAACATGAACCGAGATGATTTAAATCCTTTTTATACCAGAAGACAAGAACTGTCAATAGAAAAAGGATGCCTCCTTTGGGGAAATCGGGTAATTGTGCCACCCGTATTGAGGCACAACTTGCTTTTAGATCTACATATGGAGCACATGGGGCGGCTAGGATGAAAGTCCGTGCCAAACAATATTTTTGGTGGCCAAACCTTAATGAGGAGATTGAAAATATTACTAGACAATGTGTGTCGTGCCAAGAAAATGCTCACTTGCCAAAGAGTGCTACTACAGCCATGTGGGAATGGCCGTCTGGACCTTGGAAAAGACTACATATTGACTACGCAGGGCCTGTGAAAGGTCTTATGTTTCTTGTGGTGATTGATTCTCATTCTAAATGGTTGGATGTGTTTCCTACTTCAAATGCTACTACTGAAACTACTATTTCTTCATTGTGGAAGTTATTTGCTGTTCATGGATTTCCAGAACATATTGTGAGTGACAATGGTGCTCAGTTTACGAGTTTCCAATTTGAAAATTTCTTAGCTGTGAATGGAATTAAACACACTACTACTGCTCCATATCATCCTGCTACCAACGGCATGGCTGAACGCTATGTTGGTTTTGTGAAACAACAGTTGAAGAAGATGACTGACGATTCGCCTCTTGATGTGAAATTGAGTAAAATTTTGATGGCTTATCGCACTACCCCTCACACTGCTACGGGTGAAGCCCCGTGTACCTTACTTATGCACAGATCTCTGCGTACTAAGTTTTCACTTCTGAGACCTTCTCTTAATTCAGAGAAAACTTCTAAAGTTCTCGAAAACAATTTACAGTGTTCTCAGAAATTTCGTGTTGGAGATTTTGTGTATGCTCTGAATTTACGCAGTGGAGCAAAATGGCTTCCTGGAATTATCATTGATGTAATGCAAAGAAATTACTATGTGCAAATTGGACAACAAGTGTGGAAAAGACATGAGGACCAATTACGTAAGCGTTACAACATTGCTGATGATTCTCACGGAGAGAGAGTCAATGTGCCCACTGTGCCTATTGAAAAATTGCCAGTTGCTTCTGCTCCTCGAAAAATCACAAGCGTTCCAAGCAGAAGTGACTCAAGTGTGCCTGGAGATGGAGTCGGTGAACTCCCAGCTGCAACTCCTCAAGTTGCAGAGTCGACAGTGCCGTTACCAAGTTCAGAACCTTCTTCTGAAGGTCCACCTGCGAATACCCCGGAAGTGACTGTGGCAGCGCCACGTTATCCAGTGCGAACGAATCGCGGTGTGCAGCCTTCACATTTTAAAGACTATGTTGCCAAGTAAATTTGAAGGACTCTGAATTTACATGTGTATTTTACTATTTGATTAAGGACATATGGTGAATTTCAAATTTTGGACTTTTGGATTACATTTAAATTGTTGCGCTTGCCAAATTTTAACTTGATACATTTACGTACAGATTTAGATACTTCCCTAGTTTACAGTTGCTGTAATTTGCTATAATTAGTAATATTACTTTTGTACTACTTACTGTAAAATTTAATAAGTTTATAACTTTTCTTAAGGGGAAGGTATTGTTGTGTTCCGCTATTTGGATCCAGAAAGTAGAGCGCCTGTTGTGCCCGGTTTTGCGGTCCGGAAATATCAGCTTGTAACCCAGATTCAGGAATATAAGATGTTCTTTTATTTGCAATGACTTTCGTCTTATTTATTTAATACTTGGGCATTATTACAACCTCAAGTATACAACAAATATCTTATTTGCAATATCAGAATTTGTTCTCAGGTGTCTTGATAATGTTTTTAAACATTTTACTTGAGATTTTGACAGTAATCAGACTACTGGCACAGTTTTAAACATGATGCATGACAAAGGTTTTTTTCTCTGTCGCAGTAACATAAATTCATTGACGTATATAAAGTCTTTTGGAGAGGAGGACGTATTTTTTGGTGCTTTGATTAGTAGGACCATCTTCTCAACTAACTTCAGTGAAAATTCCATGGGGATAGGCCTACAAGGAGTACTTTGCACTTTATAGTAACGTTACTGAAATATACTCGTTGTTGAGTAAAATGCCTTTAAAGTTTGAGCTTTACATTGATTTGTATGGTGAACAAAATCAAATAATAAGACGAACAGCTCTAAATTTTGTGAAATTACACTGGTTTTTGGTTTGAATAGGATATTTTAGACCTAATTTAGACTTTTTTGATGAAAAACATTTTTGGTCCAAAACCGCCATGTAACGCAAATTGTATGACCTAGTGACACGCGACCTCATTTTGGTCACAAAAATTGCTATTTCACACAAAAATATTACAACAAACTGGAGCCAACAAAATTTGAAACAGAAAACAACATGCTCTTCTAATTAAATCCAAGAAAATCCCTTCAGGGCCTTCAGGGTCAATGGTGACCTTAGGCTTCTGATAAGATCACAGAGAACAATCAGTTTTTGGTTACTGCTACACCTTGTCAATATTCAGGTACACGTAGGTATAATCTCCTATTGCAAACCCAAACAATAATTGTGAAAGGCCAACACCTCTGGTCTGTCTAGTCTATCCCATTTGTCTGCTGAATAATGGAATTCGAATGATCTAAAAAAAATACATCAAGTTCTTTTCTATGCTGTTGAACTGTGATGTCAGAGATGGCTCTATCCTAGCATTGCAATGTAAGTAAATTAGTTATTTTGAGCTGTGATCTCATTTTGAACTGGGGTCAGATCACCGGCTTCTATCCAATGTGAATCCACCTGAAATGAGCACCACAGTTTCAACTAAATACATGTCAGAGTGAAAATTGGGTCTGGGAAAACCCATGCAAGTTCCACATCACAGCCTCTTAGCCAATGGGCTACCAGAACAAATATACATCACATAATCCATGTATTTACAGACAAATTGTCAAGGCCTTTTGTTCATAGCAGGTTCCATCAAAGTTGAAAGTTGTAAATTAGCAAGTTTGTAGATAAATCAAACAACTCTACAGGGATTATAACAGTTGTCTACTGTGAATGCTCACAAAGCTGCCATTGGATAGGATTAGACTGGTGATTGCAGTGACAGATCATTGGGATCACAAATGTAATTTTTCCTTCAATATATCAATGTTTGAACTGTGATTCATAGTTTACTGTCAGCCCATTGGCTATTATGCTGTGACGATGTAGTTGCAGCGCAGCAGCGGCTATCCCTGATAAAATGCTTACTCTTAACACTGTGTTGAGACTGTGATGCTCAGTTCAGGTGGAACCACATTGGCTGGAAGCTGGGGAATATGACCCAGTTTAAAATGATATCACATCTTGTAGTTATTTTACATATATTGCAATGCTAGAGAATAGAGTTGTCTCTGATATCACAGTTCAACAGCATAGAAAAGAACTTGGGATTCCACGTAAAGCTACGTAAATATGACAAGGACTATAACAAAAATATCATGCTGCCCTGATGCTTTCGTTGGAGCAGCAAAACATAATTATTTTGGGTAAATTTTTGCTATAAGCGATGCGGCACATATAGGAAGAAAATGAGGCAATGATCAGAAAAATTATGAAATGGAGAAATGGTAAAAAAGGATGGGGAAATTGACGAAAAATACTTCACCAAATAATGAGAAATGCAATAAAATTAACAAAATAAGGAAAGGAAAAAAAAGAATTGAAAGAAAAAGGTTTTTTTTTACAGAGCGTTTTATTAAACCTCCCCAATAAAAATAATTTCTCCTTTTTTCCACCACTGCATGACATTCATCTTGGAAAATTTTTAAAAAAAGGTAAAAATTTAACCAATTTAATGTATTCGGGACAATTTTAGAATGATTGATCAATGGTTAATGATCAAGGTATCTGACAGCCCTGCCAATCTCCTGCCCCCCTCCCGAGCAGCTACGTAAATCAAACCTTTCCCTACGTAATTATTTTGGTTAGAATCAAATGTTGGGCCAAAGAACGTATGACAAAGGTAGGGAAAAGGTAATTTCCAAACGTTGCACTCAGATGGAAAACCAAACGTAGGTCGCAACCTTAGTAAGAGGTTGGCAGATAGTTTGTTTTATAGTTTGGCCTAACGTTCGAGTCACACGTAAGTCATACCTTTGGTTGAGAGGTTGGAAGAACGTTTGGTTGTAACATTTGGCTGAACGTGTCAGTCATACGTAAGTCTACCTTTGGTTGAGAGGTTTGAAGAACCTTTGACTATTACGTATGACCATACCTTTGATTCATAGGTTTTTTGAACATTCATTTGAGAGGTTTTTAAAACCTTAGACTATTACGTAAGTCATACCTTTGGTAAAGAGGTTTGAAGAACGTTTGACTATTACGTATGACCATACCTTTGATTCATAGATTTTTGTCGAACATTCATTGGAGAGGTTTTTACAACCTTAGACTATTACGTATGACCAAACCTTTGATTCATAGGTTTATCAAAGGTATGGTCGCACATTTGGAAATACGTAAGTTTCAAGGTTTCTCCAACGTGATTTTGGTATGTATGGACAACGTTTGAAAGTAATGTTCAGGGCAAACGTCTGATCATACGTATCTGTCAGAGGTTTGTTGAAGGTTTGCACAAAGTTGCAGAACCTAGGATCCTGATTCTCAGAGAGCCTTGTAGCGCCATCTATTCCATACCTATTCCAATCTATCTGGTAACTTTGAAATTATAAAACCTCCAACAGGATGCTTGCTGGTGATAATTGGATGAAGCCATAAAGAAATAGTTCCTGCACTAGTACAAAAATTACCAAATAAATATCTCTTGAACTGTGTAAGATTAGATTGGGCAAAAAAAATTTCTCAAGTACTGCTCAACAACAAACGAGCAAGAGAGAATCAGGTGAGACCGGAGTTGAACTGAGCCTACTTGCAACTGAATGCCACCTAACCAGCATGCCAATTTGGATTGGGAGTTTTCCAACTCTTCAGAGTTGCAGCATTAATCCCTTACAAGGTAAGTGAATTTTCTTATTTAATTTAGTCCTTAAATGGACTGTAGACTGCTTGGTAAAACAAGGAAGAAAAGTCTGCTAATTTTGGAGCCACATTCTCTGCAGTGCTTGCTGCTTGGCTCTGCTCTCTCTATCTCTCTGTTTTTCTGTTCTTTTCACTGTTTTAATGTATGTTTTCTCTTTGCAGATCTCCAACTATCAATATTGACCAACCACCAACCAACCACAGACCTCCAAAAAAAAAAAAAATTCTTGAAACCCCCCCCCCCAAAAAAAAAATCCTGCAGTAAAATCATATATGAGCATTCTTTATCAAAATAATAAGGGCCAGTGTATAAGGGCTTTATTTAATTTTTCTTTTTTTTTTCCACGGGGGCCGCCGCCTGGTAGGGTGGCTGGTCCGCCACAAGCAATGCGGCAGTCCCCCTGGCCATCCGAGCGCTCCGCCCCTGGCCGGCGCCTCCCGGGTTGAAGGTTGACATGGCAAATTCATGTACATCGTACTCTAAAGCAATTAGTCCAGAACACCAGTACACCTCCGTAACACTCGTATACAGGTCTCTCCTCGATGTATACATGGAATCCACACTCAAACGAGTCATATTTGACTTGATACAGTCCATTTAATTCCGAAATACAGGCGATGTCAAGAAATCCACATGCTTCGCATCGCCGACTAGACAGGCTGATTCTGAAGGGTTCACAACTTCCACAGTCCATCTGAACGTTTAATTTAATCAATTCACATCCTGTTATCGATATTCCATAGATAAATGCCGTGTTACGGTGGAATATATGATGTTCTGGACCGATAGAATCCCAATACACAAGCGTGGACAGCAATGGCGTCCTTCTTGTCGGATGTTTGCGCATGCGCAAGACACAGCGCGCTGGGCTGGCCTGCCACGCCTCACGCCCCAGAGGCGTATAACGACCGATCCTTCAACGTGGGGGGTACGTTAACATCAGAGGTTGGAGAAATACCCAATATTTACGAAATATACGTACGTAATAATCTCGTAGTCAATTGTCGACAAAATGCGTAGTTTTGCAACGTTGGGTCCAATGTGAATGGGAGGTTTAATGCTTCCTTAGACCAACGTTCCTCAAAGGAAATTGTCCACAAGGGCCAGCTATGAAACACATAAATTTATTCCTTTTCCCAGTATATCTTTCAGATCTATGGCCTAGCTTTTCTCCCCCTCACCTGAATCACCTTAGGGACCTTTCAGAATTTATGACTAGGGGGGGTGGGAGTTTTGCTGGAACTTCCCGTTAAAAATTGATACCCCCCCTTGAGTTTCATGTGGATTTTTAGTACCCCACCCTTAAGTTTCACGAATATTTTTAGTACCCCCCCCCCTCGACATACAAAGCACTACACACATATATACTGTTATACGGGCCACGCTTACAGATTCGCGTCATTTCGCGGACTTTTGCCCATAAAAAAGTCCGAATAAAAGGAGTTTATGCGTGTTTTTTACCATTTTTTCTTTGTTAAAAATTCTTACCCCCCCTTGGAAGTGTTATCAAAACTGAATACCCCCCCTTGAAACACGTGTGAAAAGTTAGTACCCCCTCGGCCAAAACTCCCACCCCCCCCCCCCAGTCATAAATTCTGAACGGTCCCTTAGAACACAGGTAAGTGCAAAACAAGCGTTCAAGAGTTGCTCATTTTGTATGAAAATGTCAACTCATAATAAGATTTCTTCTGCAAATCTCCTTTTGTGACAATACCACACTTTTTAATCATGCTAATCACCTTACAAAAAATATGTGTTGTTGTGATTTCAAAGCTCCACGATACAAATATCTTTTCAGATCTGTTGATGTCAAACCTTTGTGATATTTCAGAACATAAGAAATCCTTATAATCTTAATGAAGTGTTTATTATCTGATTACTTATAGTCTGGTAATCAAAGGCTTTAAACTTATTTATACCATTCGACAAATCTGTGAGCCAATCACAAGCCTGTATTTCACTGTGACAAATCCCATATTCTTTGTTATACCATTCGACATCTCTGTCAGCCAATCACATGCCAGCATTACAGGGAAATAATTCCCATATTCTTTGTTGTCCAGTTATCCACTCATGTTTGACTGTTTGAGTGTTTGTCTCATGGTATAAGCCAGTTATTCACCTTGGGTCAGGAATATGTGTTTATCACACCTCGGGCTAAAGCCCTCAGGTGATAAATAACATATTCCCTCTCCCGTGGTGAATAACCTATACTTGCTCACTTAAAATCTCATGTTTGACTGTTTGAGTGTTTGTCTCATGAATGTATAGTCATGGTAAAACCTGGTTATTCATCATGGGATCTGGAATATGTGTTAATCACACTTCATGCTAAAGCCCTCGGATGATAAATCACATATTCCTTTTTCAGCGGTGAATAACCTGTCGAGATATAGTTAATAACAAGTATGAGTTTCACGCAGACAGGGGAACTTTTCTGCCTCCAAAGTGGCTTTTCCAAGTCATGGACAAAGAGTTACCTGTAAAATCACCTACCTGATCTTCTCATCTCACAAAAGCATATATTTTGTTTATTAGTGACAACTATGGCATATAACACAAGACACAACATCGTTGGAGCCCTGTCTGTTAAATCAGTTACCTTATCCGGGGAACCTATTATCCTGCAAGAATCTGATACGTGTAGAATCCTTTTCTGCTTTGAAGACTATTCACATATCTATTCTAGGCTGAGTGCCAGGTTATAAGATGACAGAATTTGTTTTTATACATAATGAAGTAACAAATATCCAAAAGTATTAAATTTCTGTCATTTTCTATCACTAGTTGCTCAGCATGAATACCATGTGATTGCGTCGCGGAATTCACATTGCTTTTAGTATTTATTTCCACTGTCAAAGCCATATGTAGCATATATCATGGAATTAAGATGTTTAGAGGCAGAGAGAGAATGTTTGGCCAGGGTCTAGGATGTTCTACACTATTGAGATATTTTTATGCTCGTTACCATTGCCCTGTATTCAGCGTGACGAAATAACAATCGAAACGGAAGTGATTTTTTGCACTAAATTGTGTCATGCTCATTGCAAGCAAATTCCTCAAGAAAGAAACTTGAAACTTTTTTTTTTCAAAGCATATACTTCCAGACTAGTGAAATTCATAGAAACACTGCTTATCAAAGCAAGGATATACCCTTACAAGGCACTCTGAAATTCATAATTATTCTACAAGAAATACACAAAACTTTGCAATTCCCCTCAATCGTCATAGTTTCACAAATAAAAGCATCAGGTATCGTCTCCCTGTTATTTATAACAACTGTCCTGAATACATTAAGTCAAAGATATTTACACATAGTATGGAGGGTTTTACCAGATATGTGAAAGCAGATATTATTTACAATTACAATATGCATTGTTCTGTCAGAGATTGCTACATTTGTCACACCACTGACAACCTGTTGTAATCTCTATTTTTGTGGGTTTTTTTTGTACTCAGTGTATAGGCATCCTTCATGAATCATCTTGACCACATCACTCAAATTTCATTCTCTCGATTTCTCAAAAATATTACATACTATTTAATGAAATGCTATTGAATTAGAGCACCGTGTTTGTCAGGACCTGCAGGGCATTAACATGAACATTAAAAACGGGGGGCACCTCAGTAGCGACAGAAGACTGTCTTGGAGGTGTCTCCCCTTTACATACATATTATTAATGTTAAATAATTGTAAAAGCTGTAAGTGTTTATTTTTGGTTATGTAAAGGAATAAACAAGGTCTGAGTCTGAGTCTGAGTCTAGGTGGCAGCATAAGCAGTGATAAGTACCGTGACGGAATCACGTGACGGAATCGCTTTGCTTCCACCAGGCATTGCATTTAATTACATTGGAAGTAGGGCATGAAAAACTGAAAAATTGTCAAAGATTCTTGAAAAATTGTAAATTTGAAAAGTAATAACATCTGATGGATTCAACATTCCTAGTGCTGATACAGTGCTTCATTTTTAAAAAGACAATTTTAAGCATTTTTCAGCAATTACAACCCAAAAAACCACAATTTCCATCAATATCTAAAAGATAACAATCTAACCAGCATTTAAGTCTAAAAATAAATAAAAGTAACAAATGACCAAATTTATCAAGATTAAAAGCAATTTCTTTTCATGTAAATATATTGAAAATTGGGTTTGCTGGGTCACTTTCTGTGAAGAAAGGTGATATTCCTCAAATTTTCCATTTTCACATGGAGTTCATTTGAAGTGCTTTGACATTGAAAATTGTTTCAGGTAAGAAAAGTTTTTGTACACTTATATTTAATGCAAGATGCCTCAGAACCTGATCATTAACTTAATTCACAGACCAGCCTGTCTGACATAAAACATTACTTTCACAACAGCAATTTGTTTTTCCAGTCATGCAAAAAAAGCTTAGTATTTTTATTCTTTCTCAGCAGTCTTGAAATACATTTCTGGTGGATGGACTATTTAAATAAGCAATGTTCGATTTAGAAGTAAATAATTGACATTGTCAGACACTCAAAACAAAGTTAATTGGTTGCTTTTTCCATAAAAATAAATAAATAAATTTCCAGTGAGATGAATTCAAGTACCATCCTTTAAAGATGTAATGATTGCTCCCCTTATTGTCTTCAGTTCAGTTCAGTGTTTTTGCTAGAGTCATTGAGTGAATCATTAATTGCTCTGTTATAGACTTATTGTAAGCGAGGTGATGGCTATATCGATAATATACCAAGCTAAAAAAGTTTGGCAGTCAACAATAATTTATATTCAGCCAGCCTCAGTCTCGATCTCGGTCTCGATTGCTGATGCCTCAGTCTTGGTCTCAGAGGTCAATGTCTTGGTCTCGGATGCTCATGCCTCGGTCTTGGTCTCGGATGTCCTGGCCTCCACTCCAACACTGATCTCTAGTGATAAGAGTTTTCAACATTTTATTTTTATTCAATCAAAGTTAAAATTAGACTTTCTTGAACATTCCATTGACAATAAAATCAGAACTGTTTATTACAGTCTGTCACTTTGATATGGAAAAAATGAGGACCAGTTCACTGTGAACAATTCACTTTGTGACTCATGATAGCTCATGAAGTGTCATCTTCTCCACATTGAACATGGGAAACATTCAGGCTGTTTAATTAGTCATGACCAAGAGAAAGCCATTGATTTCTCATAACTGATTTTATATCTTCAGGAGTAAAAATCAGATCCAAAATTCTTTCGTGTGCTTGTCACCAACAAGCGGGATTAGCAGACTAATCCCGCTTGCTGCAAATATTTTCTCATTGTACTGTAGTTTGCCCTTCTATATTAAAATGATAGGATCCGGAAATTATCTCAAGCTATACTCAATTTCTCACCTTACAGGGGCACTCCATGATCTGTTATGCAAAATATCTGTTATACAGTAGGTGCCCAGCTGGCTAGCTGGCAGACTGTCAGCTAGGAATTTCCCAGCTGGCAAAGTTTCAGCTGGGAGTAAATTTTTTGTGTTCAACCTATGAAATATGTAGTCATGTAACAAGAAAGCAGTTGAGGCGGCTGGCTGTGAAAAAAAAGATTCATATCAGCTGGCTGGGAGGTGCTGAATGACGCTTGCGCTGGCTGGCAACCCAGCTGGCAGCATAACAGATATTTTCTCCCAGTTGCATAAAAAAAATTTATCTAAGTGTCACAAAAGATGTGCAATCAGGAGCTTACGCTGATATAGAAATTATAACAACACACTGTCATGAGGTGAACCTTACCTGAGCAGTCAATGCTTGGGCCTCCTCTTTTGGTTTTGGAGGCTACCAGACAACTCAAAATGCTCTAATAAATAATAATTAGTTTCAAGCTGATTCACACACAATACACAAAAGGGTAGCAAATGCAAGGTCTGCACCATTACCTCTCTTTCTTAGAGCACTAGGTTATTCTTCTGGGAAACTGCCCCCCCCCAGGGGCCTGGTATGGTGAGATGGTAAGTTTAAAACTTTATTTAATGGCGTTTTAAAATCATGTGGTAACGCTTCCGTTATACTCTAAAAAATGGCGGGACAAAATTGGTTTTTTAGATTCAAAATGGTTTTTTGAAAAACCAAATTTCAATGCAAAACCAACATGGATTTTTAAAAAAATTCACGTTGGTTTTTTTGCATTGAAATTTGGTTTTTCAAAAAACCATTTTGATCCTAAAAAACCAATTTTGTCTGAATTTTTTTACAGTGTACCCCACATGCTTTGGGAAATTTGGAGAATCATATTAAATGCAGACTAGCGATAAGCTTGTGCTACTTGCAGAATTAATTTGTAATAAAAAATTCTGCTATGCTAGGCTTAACATTTGGCTACTGGACCCAGTGCTTCGAAGGTTTGTCGACGCAAAAAAAAAACCCTACTAGAAAATTTTACACATTGCTTCAATGCATGGTATTTCCACATTTTTCGGGCCGCTTCAATGGTGGTTCTTTGTTTTTCAAGTCACTTCCAATGCTAATCATAAAATTTTTTGCGGTAAAAAAGCCACTGGTAGGCCCTATATAAATGCATTACAAATGATTCAATATTTGCAGATACTGAGACTGAATTTGATTTATTATTCTGTGGGGAAAAGTGATGTCATACATTTTAAAAATCAAATTAAATCTCAGTGTCCACAAATATGAAATCATCTGTAATTACTTCAATGAAAATTTTAACAAAGAGGGCTTAATCCAGAAGATTGTTTCTTTTTATTTTCTATTAAAACATGAATATAAAAATCTGTTCTTCAATTTATGACTGAAGTCATAAACAACATACATTTAACCAAGAAGTAATATTAGTTACACCCTGCTCGTTTCAAGGGTACGGGAATATACACCACGAAGGACTCCATACACCACGAAGCCGAAGGCTGAGTGGTGTATGGAGGCCTGAGTGGTGTATATTCCCGTACCCTCGAAAAACGAGCTGGGTGTAACGGTTTTATCCTCAGACTTCTTGTTTCATTGATGCCCATAGATTATCTTGCGAACTGAGTCTGAAATGTCTTTCAGTAACAAAGCAACAGCATTGTGACATCATCACCAGAGCTGTCACCTTGATGATGTCACAATGGCTCAAACAATGGCATTGTGACGTCATGAATATTGTTGCTACAAGGATGACGTCATAACAATCCTATGGTTGCAATTGTGACATCATTGTTTATCTCATACACCCTGTCTGGTGACAACAGACAGGGTGTACGGTGTCATACACCGCAGCTCTCAGCCAATCAGAATCAAGGATTCACACTGGACTGAGGATAAGAGCGCATATGTGTTCAGTTTATTGTGTATACACATTGTACAAGCAAAATTATCCCAACCAACTAGAAGTTTGACTGTCTTTTTCCTGGTCAAAAAGCACATTCAAATGAGGTCATAAATTATGATAACTATGCCTGGTTTGCAATCGTTTTAATAGTTTTATTGTGATGCTAAGTAGTTGCATAAGTTTGCATCATGACCTGGGGCAAAAAGAGACTGAAGATGCATTTTGCCCACAGGCAATTACAATGTTAGAATTTTAATGACAAAAATTATCAGTTTCAAAAACACTTTGCTTTTCACTATGAGTGGATGAGGCTGAATTAGGATCTGAGAAATGACCATCTGAAATGGTAAGTTCAATTTTAAATTTTGTCGAAATACCGATTTGATGTCAACCATTAGATATTCGAGGAGGGGGCTATAATTTCTTGGTGGAAAATCATTTACAACGCAGAAACACCAGACATAATCATTTATTTCAAACACGTGACATCTGAGTGTTTTTCTCTCAATTAAACAATGCAGAATAAGTCTATGTTCAAAGAAAATAAAAACCAAAGAAATGTGCAGCATTCATTAGTTAAGAATAGATCGATAAGTTGGTTTATAGGTCTGATACCTTGTAATTGCGTCTTTCAATTTGTATGGGATGACATTGACATTACACATAAATAAAATCAATTAACTTTTTTTAACAGCAAAGCTTCTCCTTGCCTGTTCTTTAAAAATGTCTGTTTCCTAAACGGTGCTGAATTTTTTGTATTATTTTTCGTTTAGAGAGGCAGAAAAATGACAAAAAAGCAACTGGTTCAAGCCATAATTACATCATGGGCAAGAAGGATTATATCTTTCGCCGTTCTTATCGCTTGTACGACGATGATGGCATTTTTGGTAAGTTTTTCTTAAATTTATCCATTTTGGCAGCACTTTTGTGTGTAGTCCGCGGGCCACCATAACCCCCCCCCCTCCCCCCCCTTGAGAATTTTGAAGACACATACCATCGGAAAGCTAATATTCCAGAGAACACATTTTTGCTTGTTGGTCGTTATATAACCTCAACGACTGGCGGCCATGATGGATAATTCCAAAATGGCCGCCAATTAACCGTTTCGCCCGTATCTCTGAATCTAATTGGGCTAGAACAATGATTTTTGGGTCTAAATATATGTTTTCATGGGTCAGGAATTCATAAAGAGAGGTTTTGATGCTCTCCTGGGAAGTTAAGTGAAGTTTAACCCCGTTTTTCAAAATGGCGGCCATTTATTTTGCCTCAATCATCGATATAATAATACCAAGGATCTTTGGTGTTATACTATCTGTTTTAATACACTAAACTATTACTATATATTACTTAGTATTTTTTTTTAAATAAAGTACATGGAAAGGGTATTGTTTCATTTTGGACCGAGGGTCTGAACACCCAAGCCATAGCCAGTTCATAGTTTGGAAGTTGTTGAAATTTAGCAAAAATCTACGATTGTCCAAATTTTACGAAGCTTGACTAGAGTGTCCAGAACCTTGGTCCAAAATGAAACTATCTGTGCCAGATAGCCTGGCAAATAAGCTAAATTACCATATAGAATTCAATAAGCCTGGCCATTTTTGTGACCACTTTTAAGCCAGCTCATAGTTAGGAAGTTGTTGAAATCTGGCAAAAATCTGTGATAGTCCTTATTTTACAAAGTGTGGCTGGTGTGCCCAGACCCTTGGTCCAAAATAGAACTGTATGTGCCAGATAGCCTGGTAAATATACTAAATTGTCATATAAATTTCAATATGCCTATTGCCTAGCCATTTTTATGACCACTTTTAAGCCAGTTCATAGTTAAGGAGTTGTTGCATTTTAGCAAAAATCTGCGCTAGTCCAAATTTTACGAAGTGTGGCTTGAGTGTCTAGACCCTTGGTCCAAAATCAAACTATATGTGCCAGATAGCCTGGCAAATAAGCTAAATTACCATATAAAATTCAATATAATTAGCCATTTTTATGACCACTTTTAAGCCAGTTCATAGTTTGGAAGTTGTTGAAATTTAGCAAAACTCTATGATTGTCCAAATTTTACGAAGCTTGACAAGAGTGTCCAGAACCTTGGTCCAAAATGAAACTATCTGTGCCAGATAGCCTGGCAAATAAGCTAAATTACCATATAGAATTCAATATGATTCGCCATTTTTATGACCACTTTTAAGCCAGCTCATAGTTTGGAAGTTGTTGAAATTTAACAAAAATCTGCGATAGTCCAAATATTACGAAGCTTGACTAGTGTGTCCAGAACCTTGGTCCAAAATGAAACTATATGTGCCAGAAAGCATGGTAAATATACTAAATTACCATATAAAATTTAATATGCCTAGTCATTTTTATATCCACTTTTAAGTCAGTTCATAGTTGAGGAGCTGTTGAATTTTAGCAAAAATCTGCGATCGCCCAAATTTTACAAAATGTGGATGGAGTGATCAGAACCTTGGTCCAAAATCAAACTTTATGTGCCAGATAGCCTGGTTAATAAGCTAAATTACCATATTAAATTCAACATGCCTAGCCATTTTTATGACCACTTTTAAGCCAGTTCATATTTTGGAAGTTGTCGAATTTTAGCAAAATTCTGCGATAGTCCAAATTTTACAAAGCTTGACTAGAGTGTCCAGACCCTTTGTCCAAAATGAAACTATATGTGCCAGATAGCCTTGGAAATATACTAAATTGTCATATAAAATTCAATATGCCTAGTCATTTTCATAACCACTTTTAAGCCAGTTCATAGTTTAGGAGTTGTTGAATTTTAGCAAAAATCTGCGATAGTCCCAAATTTTACAAAGCTTGACTAGAGAGTCGAGAACCTTGGCCCAAAATGAAACTACATGTGCAAGATAGCCTGGGAAATACACTAAATTGCCATATAAAATTAAATATACCTAGTCATTTTCATAACCACTATTAACCCAGTTCTCAGTTTAGGAGATGTTGAATTTTAGCAAAAATCTGCGATAGTCCAAATTTTACAAAGCTTGACTAGAGTGTCTAGACCCTTTGTCCAAAATGAAACTATATGTGCCAGATAGCCTGGTAAATATATTAAATTACAATATAAAATTCTATATGCGTAGTCATTTTTATAACCACTTTAAGCCAGTTCATAGTTTAGGAGTTGTTGAATTTCAGGTAAAATCTGCGATAGTCCAAATTTTACAAAGTGTAGCTGGAGTGTCCAGAATCTTGGTCCAAAATCAAACTAAATGTGCTAGATAGCCTGGTAAATAAGCCAAATAAATTACCATATAAAATGCAATATGCCTAGCCATTTTTATGACCACTTTTAAGCTTTTTCATTGTTTGGAAGTTGTTCAATTTTAGCAAAATTCAGCGATAGTCCAAATTTTACAAAGCTTGACTAGAGTGTCCAGAACCTTGGTCCAAAATGAAACTATATGTGCCAGATAGCCTGGTAAATATACAAAATTACCATATAAAATTCAATATGCCTAATCATTCTTATAAACCACTTCTAACCCAGTTCATAGTTTAGGAGTTATTGAATTTTACCAAAAATCTTCGATAGTCCAAATTTTACAAAGTGTGGCTAGAAAGTCCGGACCCTTGGTCCAAAATGAAACTATATGTGCCAGGTTGCCTGATGAATATATTAAAATTACCATATAATACTCAATATTATCTTTAAAATAATAATGGTTTGTACTTAAAATAATAAAAAATTAATTTAACATCTTTGTTACCGTTTCTGTGCAAAAATAATTTTTGGCAAAAGAAAAACTGGGTAAGGGTAGAAAAAGGGCTTCTCTTGTTATGAGCATTCCCGTTATAAATGAGAAATATTTTAATAAATAACCAATTTCTTCTTTTATTAACCATGGCTGAATTCATGACTTTTGTATAGAATTTACCTTTGATTACAGTGATTGTATGTGTGTGGAAATCTTCTTTTGTTTTAAGTAAAATGTTGGGGTAAGATAAAGAAAATGGCCTCCTGTCAAATTTCAGTCCCTCCTCTTTTGTAAATCAACATAGCATCATTTGTGGTTTCAATGATACCTACATTTTGTTATATAAATGACTATTGAGGCAGTTTTTGCCAATTTTGTGGCATAAAGCATTTCTTGTTAAAAATAATGAAATTTGGCACCCGATATTCAGAAAAAATGTATTTTTTCTGGGATTGAGGCTGCCATTTTGAATAAACAAGGGGTAAATGCACTATCTTCCTTTCAGAAAAGGAAAACCAGTTGTGATTAAGTTCTTATTTCAGGAAAAATTATGTTTATCCTGAAAACCATCAATGTAGGTCACCCGGACATGTTTGTAAGAAAATATGTTTGGTTGCCAATCTGCAATATGGCTGCCATAACCAAGTTAAAAACATGAAAATACCTGTTTTAAACCCCCTGAAAACATAGTTAACAGAATATAGACTATTACAAATATCTACAATTGTTTTCATAAAGATACACAGAATCCTGGAAGATATATTCACAGCAGAATCTATGTCGTTCATCCCCTATGTCGGAAAATTTGACTTAATCGTACATAAATGCAATAATGAATAATTGACTGCAGGTAAGCTATTGTTGCAGTTACATGGTTGTGTTATACATCATTTTAAAGCTATGAATATACAGAATGATGTGAAAGAAACTTCAGGATGCTTCTGACCCCTAGTGACCCATACGGGGAACTTTCGTGAAATAAAATGACATTTTCTTTTTAATTTCGAGTTATGACCGCATGTTTTCCATTCTGTTGACCAAAATAGATATCCTAATCAATCAATTTTTGCACTAAATAGATAGAGGAATTAAATATCTTCAAAATGGTACCATTTAAGCATCTATACATGGATTAGTTTATGAATAACAGTATATTTTCTGAAAATAGCGGCACTCGGTTTGGCGAAAATTTATTTTAAACCTTCCCGCACTCATATAGCTCCTGCTGGTTATCGTTGAGGTCTAAGATTGACCAACAAGCAAATTTTGTAACTTAAGATATATATCTTTCAAAATATATGGGTCTCCGAAATTCCCAAGGGGGGGGGAGGGTTTCGATATCTGGCCCACGGACTATGTGCCTCTGTTCAGTAATATTTCAATGGGCGATTACGACTCCCAGGGGCGTATCTAGAAATGGCCTGAGGGGGGGGCCATTACATGGGGTGAATACGGGGCGCTTCGCGGCATTTCCTATCTCTTCCATGTTAATTTTTTGCCTGAGGGGGGGGCCATGGCACCATGGCCCCCCCCTAAATACGCCACTGACGACTCCTTCATTGGTTGATATTACATGCCAGTTGTCACATATAATAATAATAGGGTCAACATGCAGTGTATAGAGGCAATCTTTGGGGGGACATGGATTTTTGGTTTAAAAAAAGTTTCTTCTCCACCAGACACTGCCAAAAAGGTTTGTTCAGCACAAGAAATAAAAAAGTTTGTTTCCATCTATACCTGGGGTGCCGAATGTTCCAATTGCAATGAAATAGTTTGTTGCTCCTTCGCACATGAAAAAATAACTAGCCGTTGCTTCACGCACAAAAAAGTTTGTTCGGGGGGAAAATCCATACATGTATCTAGTCCCCCCAAACTATGATCTAATTTGCCCTTAATAAAGTATGCTTTTATATAGTGCTCATTCTAAATAGGGCATCAATATGAAGACAAAAGTGCTATAACTATTAAACAAGATTTTTATTGATACAACAACTAAGAATGAAGCAAAAATCTGTGTGGATTTCAAACAGACTGTTCTAAAGGTTTATGTGATATTTATTTTGATATTTCACTTGACTTCCTTTCATTTTTAAAATAGAAAGATGTGTGTTGTTTTTTTTTCTTCAAAAATTCAGATCAGAGAATACCAATTTGAAGATGCACTTCCGAATAAACCTCAAGATGAAACAATTCTTCAAGTACATTCTCCGAAGAACATATCTGCAATTCCTCAGGAATATAAACTGGTTCAGGGTACATCAAAATGGGTGATCCTCAGCAGAAACAAGGGGACGTCGGTCCGTATTTGCGATACAGCGGCCAGAAAATTCCCTGAATGGGATGTCGCTGTTGTAACCCAGGACAGAAAAAGGTCAGTCGAGAAGTTTCGGTCTGTTTCATTGGTCATTGAAATAAGCCTTATCAGAGTTGTTGCTATAAATAAGTAACATTTCTAACTTCCATGTCAGAACTTTATTTGCCTTTTCTTTTTACTTGTCGAAGAGGAAATAGGGGAGACTGGGCTAGCAGTACCCCCGGATAAGTAGATCCTTTGTTAATTTGAGGGAATACACTTATTTTATTAAGAAGCTGGCACACCTGGGAGATAAGAATATTCATATTAGGGTTACCCCATCAATATTAAAATGTAATGGTGGCTTCCAAAAATGTTATTCAGCATATAAAAGATACCAAGGTTATTACATTGCTGCCAGAGCAGCTCAGTATTTCTTCCCGATGAGGCGTATAGTGAGGTCATGGAGATTGATTTCACAGTAATTTTTTCTGAAGTGATCGTAAAATTATACTTTTTTTTCAGTGTGTATGTGTGCAGTACAGGAGTGACAAGGACTCTAACAGATCTTTCTTACGGTTACCCAATTAGACAATTGACCTCCGCACCTCAGCTGCTCGCATCTCTTCTCGCAATTCAGGTTGGGCAAAGAACATGGTTATAATACATGTATACCTTTTTAACTTCAACCGAACTGGGAAATATACATTCAACTACAGGTTGAAAATGGAATTACTCCAAACACATTGCAAAATGAAAAATATTGTGACAACCTTTACAATTGTGAATACGATTTCGAACATCATTTTTGCCAAGATTTGCGAATATCGGCATATACCTGCATCATGTACTGTCATATCAAATGTGTGATAGTGATATACCGTAAAACGGGGTTACTTTGGCCGTTTCGGAGCACCAAATTTGTGTTCTGAGAAAAACTATTTGATGAATATCAACAGTTTTGTGCCATAACACAGCCAGTACATTGAGGTTTTCATCTCTGAAAAAACTTTCCAAAATCTGTGATGGTTATATGTTTATTACATAATTAAAGGGTCGGCCAAAGTAACCCCGGAGTTGGGGTAACTTTGGCGCCTTAGATTTTGAGCATGTAATACCATGTACCGCAGTTTAATTAGTTATGTTATTTTGGCCTTCTAATAAGCCGAGTAATGTAATTTTGTAATTTTAAATGAGTTGTGACTCATTCGCAGATTTCTGAACAAAAATTAAGTATTGATACTTGTACCACACTCTGTGTACCACTGCCTCCTAAGTCAGAATCACATAGTGTGAACATACCCCAGATTTTAGGCCTCAGGAATGTAAGATATGCTACCATTCATAAAGGTGTCATTTAAAAACAAATTTTATCAATCATATGACATTAAACATTTCCATTCTAATTTTCAATTTTTTGCATAATTCACTGATGTAACATTATATTGACAAACACCATAAAAAATAATCCAAGATGAAATTGCTTTGTCTAATGCTATTTTGAATGAAATCATATGTCTACGGTGGTTCACAGCTTCCCTAGCAGCCAGTACATTATCGCAATGTTATGCTTGTTAAATGACAAAAATTGCAATTATTGCATTGGACAATTTATGGGTTTTTTTAGCATCTATGGCAGTCAACATAATTTTCAGGGTCATACACCTGTTAGTTAAAACAAGGGTTATACCTCCTTGACTGCTATTAACTACAAAATTGTTCCAACTCTTGCCAATTGCCATTTCCAGGGGTGGCCAAAGTAACCCCGACACTGACTTGGCGATTTGGGGTAACATTGGCCATAGCCCTAAACTCACTAAATTACATAACATATAAGCAAATCTTGTGTAGTTTGAAACTTTGATATATTATCTTTAAAAATCGTCCACAATTTTCACTGCGTAAGCTTGCACTTGACCCAATCAGAACAAAGTAGACACCTCCCTGCAAAATCACACTTTTTTGCTAATCTGCTTTTTCCCAGCATGGCCTTCACAAGAAGCACTGGTATCATAATATTGAAACAAAATTAATATACATACAAAGTAGACTAGTAACTGTAGCAGATGCAAAAAGAAATTTCCTGGTATCTATATTAGTTTGAGAGATACAGGACACTGAATCATTTTCTCATTTGGCGGCCAAAGTAGTACAGAACAGCCAAAGTAACCCCATTTTACGGTAAGTCTGTTGTGACACGAATGTGACATTCGTCACTAGGAGCAGAACTTTCAAAGGATGCTTATGACATGTATAAGGTGCTAGTTGTACTGTTATTCCACCTATCAAAACCAACAAAATTAAATGCAGGATAGATGTTTTGTTGTTTTCAGGAAGGAGCTTCTGCAGTGTACCTCCCTCCAGAGAGATGGGAAAATATCAAGAGTGAACAACTTGGTTTGAAGACAGGAGAGTCACACACCGGACTGATTTCAATGCAGCATGCAAATACTTTTTCTGCTCCTGGAAGTGACTTGGACTTCTTCGCAATTCGGCGACATTTCGGTTGTGTGAATGCCGAACGTGTCCACAAAGTTGAACCGCTGTATAACCTATACGAGCATGAAATTCCAGCCATCCAGGCACCTATTGTGAGTCCAAGGTCAGACAGCGTTCAAGGTCATGTTTCAAGGTCACATGATCAACCATTGTGCGATCCGAGAGCTCCTCAAGCAAGCGTAGCGGAACGGGTTTATGTCGATGATCTTCAGATTCAAGAGGCTTTATACTCAAAGAGAGCATTCTGGGCCTTGATATTTCCAGCACTGATAGAGGAGTCTATGATACCAAAATCAACCATTCCTGTAATTAAGATCTTGATTCAAAAAGTTGTGTGGTCAACAGGGTCACATGTTATGTTGTGGCATAATGGTTATGACAACAGCGAAACAAATTCTGTGACAATTAATAACCTATCCCCCTCTGATGTCTCCGTCTTAAACAAACTTGAAGCTCTCCATTGCACAAAAAATAATGTCAGAGATTGCCTCATGAAATGCTTGTCAACTCTAAACAAGTGGGATTTGATGAGTTTGGAGATGATCAGCACAATATCTAGATGGTTTGATACTTTAGAGTTAATAGGAAGGGAGCCCCAGATTCCCACAGAAAAAATTGGGGTAATCCGACGACATGTGACTTTTTATCCTGTAGATTACTCACAACGGTGGAGTGGTAAAACTAAAGCTTCTGGAGAGCCTTACGTTCCAATAACAAACCTTAAGCTCCACAAGAAATTAGTGGATAACACGTGTGATAAAGACAGGATGCCACCGGAAGTTCCTGTTAATCTGACGCACCCCTGGGAACAATTTGGAAATGTCCTGTTAGTCGTCATTTTCAACAAAGTCCATTATGAAGTGATACCATTGATTGAAGGAATGTACAGACCGTTCTTCCCCTACATTTTATATTGTGGTCCAGGTCTGCCTAACTCAACCCACACAGACAAACTGTACAATTATAAACTCAGCTTCATAGACTACATGATGACACACAGAATAGACATTCTTACAGGTTTATGTAACTATGAATGTGCGGCCATGGCTATGCAGATGTCGTACAATGTAGATGGGTACGCAATAATGGGAGATGACGTTCTGGTATCGTTGCCGAAACTTAACAAACGACCGAGGGACGTAGCGTGGTACATAGACAAACCTGAGTACGGTTACGTCAATATGTTTCAGCAAAGTTCTTGCGGAAATGACACGTGCATCCCGCATGTGAGTTGGTTTTGGTGGGGGTATTACAGATACGCTTCGGAAAAGACTATTAAGACCTTAAAAGCAGAATCACTGAAAAATGAAGTCTTCAACCGATGCTACAGGAGATTGGTGCAAACAACCGGGGCTATCTATCCGGTCTATACAGGTTTATCTGACTTTTATTACGTGCCTAAGAGGCTTGCAGCAGATTTCGCCCAGTTGGCATGGCTCTTCAGGCGAAATGGGGTCTTTCTTGAAATCGCCGCACCGACCATTTTAAGCTGCATTGAAGATCCGAAACTCTTAGAACACATGCCGTCAACATACCTCCTCGTACCGGACCGCGACAGAGCTTGGCATTATTTCAATAAGGACTTTCAATCAAAAGTTATCCTCCATCCCACAAAGTGGGGACCACTACTGAAAGGTGCCGTTGGACATATTGTGTTTTATTGTTATCAGGTATTGCCTTTTTTGCACGATCCGTTAGGTATAGTACGATATCAGTTTAATTGAGTTATAGATTTGTCCTAGTTCATATAATAGCTGGCAGCAAATCACAACCCTTCAAAATATGCTTTGAATTTGACCTGATGTCACTTACTTTAAGTGATGTCATATCCTATATTTTCCACATTTAAAAACACACAAGTTTACATTTGATGATTCTTATCCTAGTATAAGTGAATTCATGTTAGGGGGTGACCATGAGATAATCGGCGGGAGGCTTGGAGCTTTCCTCGACGGGAAATTATATTTTGTGATAACGGCGACAGTGATAATTTATTTTGAGTGTGCAACATCCTCAAATATTAGTTTCTAAATTAAGCTACACCATATTACGAAATAACCCTACCAGGAATTATTAAATGTGACATGCACTCAATAATCTCCGTGCAGACAACAATTTTTAGCACCGTGCCGGTTCTAGTTTATTTCAAGACGACTTCCCAGAAAGAGTACAAATTAGGCAAGACAAAATTGATCTTTAGCTCCTTCTATCTTCTTGAGAATTTTTTTAGGTAAATCGGTTGTACAAAGAAAAAGAAGCTCTAATTTAAAAAAATTTGTCGGAGGTAGAAAATCTGTTGGGTCTGTCGATCAGAGAAGCTAAAAATCAATTATGTCTGGTCTTAGTGTGGTGAATACTGTTAACGTGTTGCAACTGTACCTTTCAACTTGAAAAATATTATAATTTCATGCTTTCCAATAAGGCCAATGTTGATTCGCAAAAAAGCTTAAAAGAAATTTTAAATTGAAGCTTTTTCTTTATTGTGTAAACTATGGATGTAAACTATTGCATTTTGTGACTATATGATTAACATTTATTTTTTTACATTCATTGGAATATTAATAAAAGTAAGTTTTTTATATACCATATGAATTTTGACTCATTATTTTTAGGAAACTCTCACAGTATATTTATTAAGACTAAATGTATAATAGACGCTGAATGTTATGTTCATCCAGACAATCATAATTCAACACGAACCTTCACATTTCAGACTTTTGCACTGAAGATTTGTTTATTTTAGAGACACAAACTGGCCCAACCCAAGTACATCAGAACATGCACTATCACTTAAAACAGACAGCAACAATAATACAGTATAATGACAAATTTAAATAACATCAATTTAAACATTGCATCACAGACAAGATCCTGCCCAACAACACAGAAAGTTATGTGAAAAAGATATATCACATTTTCACTCGAAGGTAACAAACAGTAGAGTCCAGAAATTTGGCACTTCAGTACAGTACAAAAGTTTTGAGACACCTCCAAGTTTCGGTATTGTTTTACATTCATTGTTGTGTCTCTCCCCTGTAGTGGACCAGCCAAGACATGATTCTGTACTGGTAGAGGCATTTTTTGTTAATGCAAGGAAACCATGCCAGTTAGATAGGTCATAGGTTAGAGAAAAAGGTTAGGGTGGATGCCACCGTCACATTTGCATATTTATGTTAATTAGAGCTCGTTAAGGTCAAAACGGAGAAATTTCAGGTTTTTACCAATTTTTCAATGTTAAAATAAATTCAATTGAATTGATGAAGACAAAATTGATAGCTGAAGGTCAAAATTGATATTTAAGCAAAACAAAAATATATCTGTTAAGATAAAACTCATAATTAATGCCTTAATTAAGGTTTTTAGGTCATTTTAAGGTCAAATACGTTTAACTTAGAACGCACCCTTTTCTTAAATGTCAGACGAATATTTAGCAAAGCAAATTGACAACATGGATTCAGTTATGTGTTTTTAATTCCAAATCACGAAAAACATTAACACAATCATTAGTGATTTACCGGTAATTTGTTAATTAAATGTATACAAAGCACTGTAGTGGACCAGCCAATACATGATTCTGTTTTGTTAGAGGCATTTCTTGTTAATCGAAGGAATCTATGCCAGTTTGATAGGTAATAGGTTAGAGAAAAGGACTAGGGTGGATGCCACTTCCAGATTTGAATTTTAAGGTTAATTAGAGGTCATTAAGGTCAAAACCAAGAAAATGGTGATTTTTCAGAAAAAATTCAAAATAAAATTAATCAAAATGACCTAAAGTGACTAAATAGAACAAACTTAGGCCAGAACTATACCTCAAAGTAATGAACTTTGCTATTTTGATACTTAATTAATGCACTTCACCTTAACGATGTATTTTAAAAGGACACATATATAATGATTGGCTTACTCCAAAAAGCATCCTTTTTTTCCAGTTCAAATATCCTGAGAAAATTGTCCTGCCAAATGCTTAATAAGCATATATTGAACATCTGCCTTTTCCTAGAGTAAAGCTATCTATACCAATTAGTAAGTACTATTATTACTAATTAATTGACTCATGGCAAACTTAACTTTGCACAGAAGTTGCCAAAGTCAACAATTGATATTTTGGATGCTCCCTGACTAACAGGCCAAAGTAATTCTCGTTAGTTCAATATACCTACTTGTATTCATGAGCAAAATGATTAATTAGAGTTTTTTTCATTCAATATTAATTAATGTCGCAGTTGCAGATAAAAGGTTTAAACCTAGAAATAACAGTTTTCCCAAAACATGGATTTTAGGCGGACTTCTCAGCCAAAGATTTAGTTGGGAAAATTAGCGAGGTCCCTCTGCACCCATGTGAATAGTTAATGGGACCAAGTTATTTTGGTACCCTAATAATGGCAGGTTGGGAATGAGTTATCCAGTGATCAAGAAAGATGGAATTGAAAAAACATGAGACAGTTTCGTGTTTCAGAAGAGATTTTTGACACTGACAGCAACATTTATTTAGCGTTTGGAGGGTTGACAGTTGTAGTAACATGAAAACAAAGATGCCAAATGAAAGCTATCATTATGGGCTATCCATCCATATCCATTTTGGTATGTTAAGAATGCCTAAGGCCTAGTTCAAAAATAATGAAGCCAAAGTGTGACATGACCATCAAACTTTTAAAATGTTTATATCTACCAAATGACCACATAATATTGTAACAAACATGTCTAAGTTCTAGAAACTCTATTTACCATTTGGCTGTGGTTTGTGGAAATAACTGATAAAAGCCAAATACTACCAAATTTTATTTATTTTTATTTCCATGGCCGTGAAAGAAAATTAGACAAAATGGTAACTTATCTTCAAATTAAATCGATATTTTTTATTGGATGACAAAACTCATATACTCTGAAGTGTCCATGGCTATTTTCATCAAAATTCACCACATATTTTATGACAAAAACAGTATTTTTCGAAATTTTGTTGCATTATTAAAGAAAAAACTTACATATTTTCTCCCCATATGTACATATTTTCCTCTAAAATGGTTTCACCTGTCCTGTGTTATGCATCTGTATGAGGGCTTCGAATTGGTATCAAATAAGTGCCACCAAAGTGAATACGAACATAGCAAATGATGATAGAAGCGTGTTTTTTAGCCTGTTTTTCCAGACAAAAAGGCAATTTTGGGCAATGACACGACACAAAATTTAAAAAAGTGTTCTGGATTTGACCCAAATTGATTTTATAAGCATTATCAGTTATAACTGGATGAAGCATAAGAGTAATTACAGAATTAAAGTGAAATTTGAATTGGTTATTGCATTTTTCAACAAATTGGCCCCTAATTTTGAGAAAAGCTTTACAAAGAGCAAAATTTTGATAATTAAACATTGCAACATACTGCAACTACTGAAATATTGTGTTGAGTATCAGTACAAGTAATACTAGAATGATTGCTTTACTCTTTACAAGAAAACCATGAAAATATGATCAATATTTTCCATAGCATTACGCTTGCGACAAAATCCCATTTAAGAAATCTTTGTATTTTACCACCAGAAACCAGCTGCGGACCTGGTTTACTTGATTATTTCTCAAAACTACACAGATTTTGCAATATTACGAGCAGAACCAGATTTAAAACAGAGCTTTTATTGCTCTGTGGCACTACAAAGTATTCTGGGCGTTACGCTTGCGACGGATTCACCTACCCTGCTATTCATGGGAATTTTTTTGTGAAATAAATTTTCCACAACCATAAGAAGCTTTGAAATGGGTAAGAAGATATAAGACTAGGTCTCAGAGGCCAAAAGACTCAACTGACACATGTCAAAGGGACACTAGAGCATCCAAGAGCAGTAATCATCAAATTAGACTTAATTTTTGGAAGTCAGCCTTTGAGTACAAATAGCTCAATAATGTCAACACAGGCAAATGAAAGTACTTGATTTTATGGATTGATGAAGCCTGAGGATATAGTGATTCCAAAAAGTGTTGGGAAATTGTCTTAGAATATGTACAAATTTGTAAAACTGAAAGAATTCAAGTGGTCAAAAATGTTATGTCACGTTTTTTTAGTGAAAAAATGCTTGTTTTTCAATGTAAGTGGACTCTATCTCAATGACTATGAGCCAGAATTTCGTGAAATTTTCAGGAAATTTGCACAAGAATGTATTTAAAGCAATGGTGTACCTTTTAGTTGTCACATACAGCCATTCTCATATTTTGAGGCCCCTACAGAAAATATGCTGCATGGCTTCATTATTTTTGAACTAGGCCCTAATATATTGATTAGGATAGGTGGGATTGAAATACATTTGAGAATTTTGTGCTTCAGAGGAGATTTTTGACACTGACCACAACATTTATTTAGCTTTAGGAGGGTTGACAGTTGTAGTAACCAGGAACCAAGGCGCCAAATGAAGGCTTACATCAAGGGCTATTTATCCCTATCCATTTTGATGGGTTAGAAAGGAGTTATATGGTGATTAGAACAGGCGGAATTGAAAATATATGGGAGAATTTTGTGTTTCCGAGGAGATTCTTGACACTGACCACAACATTTATTTAGCTTTTAGAGGGTTGACAGTAGTAGTAACAAGGAACCAAGGTACCAAATGAAGGCTTATATCAAGGGCTGTTCATCCACATTTGTTTTGTTGGGTTAGGAATGATTTATAAGGTGATTAGGACAGGTTGAATTGAAAATAAATGGGAAAATTTTGTGTTTCCGAGGAGATTTTTGACACTGACAGCAACATTTATTTGGCTTTTGGAGGGTTGACAACTGTATTAACTAGGAAACCAAGGTGTCAAATGAAAGCTTACACAAAGGGCTATTTATCCACATCCATTTTGATGGGTTAGAAAGAAGTTATATGGTGATTAGGACAGGCAGAATTGAAAATACATGGGAGAGTTTTGTGTTTCCGAGGAGATTTTTGACACTGTCCGCAACATCAATTTAGCTTTTGGAGGGTTGAAAACTGTAGTAACAAGTAAACAATGTGCCAAATGCAAGCTTACACAAAGGGCTATTTATCCATATCCATTTTGATGGGTTAGAAAGGAGTTATATGGTGATTAGGACAGACGGAATTGAAAAAAAATTGGGAGAAGTTAGTGTTTCCGAGAAGATCTTTGAAACTGACCATTACATTTATTTAGCTTTTAGAGGGTTGACAGTTGTAGTAACAAGGAACAAAGGTGCAAAATGAAGACTTACATCAAGGGCTATGTATCCACATTTGTTTTGTTGGGTTAGGAATGATTTTTGTGATGATTAGGACAGGTTGAATTGAAAATAAATGGGAGAATCTTGTGTTTCCGAGGGGATTTTTGACACTGACAGCAACATTTATTTGGCTTTTGGAGGGTTGACAACTGTATTAACAAGGAAACCAAGGTGCCAAATGAAAGCTTACACAAAGGGCTATTTATCCACATCCATTTTGATGGGTTAGAAAGAAGTTATATGGTGATTAGGACAGGCAGAATGGAAAATACATGGGAGAGTTTTGTGTTTCCGAGGAGATTTTAACACTGACCGCAACATTTATTTAGCTTTTGGCGGAGCTAAAAACTGTAGTAACAAGGAAACCAATGTGCCAAATGCAAGCTTACATCAAGGGCTATTTATCCATATCCATTTGATGGGTAAGGAATGAGTTTTGTGGTGATTAGGACAGAGGGAATTGAAAATACATGGGGGAATTTGTTGTTTCCGAGGAGATTTTCGACACTGACCATAACATTTATTTAGCTTTTAGAGGGTTGACAGTTGTAGTAACAAGGAAACTAAGGTGTCAAATGAAAACTGACTTCAATGGATATCCATCCACATATTTTATGGTTGGTTAGGAATGAGTTATCTCATGATTGTCATGTGATCTCTAGATTGGCAAGATGAGAACAAATTGATTTTTCCATTTTCTCAATGGGAATATTAATGATGCTGGCAGGACAATAAATTTGAATTGTTAAGGATAATGCTATCAAAATTAACATGATATAATTCCATCAGAAAAATGTGTATAACGGTCCAATTGAACAATGAATCACTAAGACTGTGAACATAGTAGTTGAACAGCCATATAATTTTCCAGGCTTTTGCAATTGTTGATCGTCTTCTTAGCTTGTACGCATGGGGAACCCATATATTGTAGTACATATAAATCTTGTAATTTTCATAAAAACTATGGCAAAAACATATAAGATCACATATAAATACATTGTAGTGCCTAAACCAAGTAACTGATTAAATTTCAGTGATTTTTCTTCCTCGTGATACAAGGACTGCTTGATGACCTTTGCTAATTGCAAAACAGTAATTATTGCCTAATTAATGATTTAAAGGGTATTGATATGGTCACAAGTGTGAAAGCCCAACCCCTCTGATCCTTTTGAAGCTATTCTGTGTACCATGGGCAACATTACACACAACTGAAAGAGAAAAAACATGAATTTTCTGTAATTTTGCCAAAATGACCTTTAACGACCCCTAATTGACCTTAAAATTAAAAATTGACGCCGGCATCCACCCCTACCTTTAATCCCTTCCCCCATAGCCCACTTCTACCATGGTTGCCAAGTATTAACAAGAAATGCCGGAAAAAAATTTTCTAGAGGCTTTTTTGGACTTTGGCTGGTCCACTACTGGGGGTGACCATTTAATTTCCAGGGGGGCGCTTGGAGTTTTCCTTGGCGGGAAATTTTTTTCACGGTAACTGTGCAGTAATTATTTATTTCAAGCGCGCTCCAACATCGGCCTAGAGACACCCGAGACCATGCCAAGGCCAAGAATTGCCATATCGTACAAAAAGAAATTCTATTCCCTATTCAACCACAATGTCCCGTCTTCTCCATTGTGGTCTTTGGTAATACATTATACACATATCATATGAATGTCATTCTTTTACGAAAATAAAATCTCTGCAGAACTCCCGGCATTTCATTAGATCGGCATGAACTTTGTATCCATTCTCCGTCATGAGTTTCACAAAAGCCTGTTTGCTGACTTTGGCATGGGCGTATTCCACGGTTAGTACTTTTATGTTTAACTTGTCAAAAGGAATTGTTTTCAGCACGTCGTATTCAACTCCTTCGATGTCGAGAGAGAAGTAGTCGATTTCCGTTTGCCCCATCGCTAACATGAACGAATAGAACGGAAAGCAGTAAGCGTTTGGATTATGATTTTGCAGCTTCTTAGAGCCGACTGAGATTCTTGTGGCAGTAGCCCATGCTTGGTCTTCTATTTTAACCTGAAAGATGACAAAAAGGATTAAATTTCAAGATGTATCTTCAATTAAGCCTGGTTTTCACCCCGCTTACCTTAATTTAGTCTGGAGAGATCTTATTTTATTGCGCCCTTGAAAAAATTAGAATAAAGTGATTTTACTACAAGCCCCAAGAGGGGAGGATCACCCAGAGAATCAAACGTAAAGGCCTACACCTCCACTTAAATCAATTGGGGAGGGTTAGATCAGCATCAGTGGTAGCATGCTGGGCTGCCAATCCCTAGGTCTCGAATTTAAATCTAGCTCTTACAAGGTCACCTGGACCTATCCTTGACTTGGATGGCATTTTCAATCATCCTTCGCCTCATTGCTGTGGCCTCCTCCCATCCCAATTAGCCTACCAAGTGCATAAATAAAGGATTTAAAGCCCCAACCATCCATCCAATCCACTTAAAATCAAATAATTCTCAATGATTTACCTTCATGGGGTGTGTTGTGGGGGAAAGGCAAGCATTGCTGATGACACTCTTTCTGCTTTTGCCTTTCGTTTGCAAATACAGCCCAGGATCCATCTCGATCAGCAGACCAGTCCAGTTCATCCTCTGCTCCAAATAAATGGTGTTAGAAGTTGTTTCGCCATCGAATGCTCCTGATTCTACGAAGAAACCTCCTGTCTGGAAGGAAGGCGTGGCAGGTAATTTGAGGTGAATCTCTTGAGACTACATTAGTGATGCGGACCGGACCGGACCACCCCCACCGGTCCAGAACCTCCCGGTCCAGAGGTCAAGTGGTCTGGTCTAGGGGAGAGGTGGCACTGGTGCTGGTGCACTGGTGCAGTATGGTGGTGCGTACCGGTTTTTCGGTTTATATGCAATTTTTGCTAAAATTCTCAGAAAAGTTCGAAAAATTAAGGTGTGAAATATTAATTTCTTAGTTTTTTTGGCGTTTTAACCAATTTTCCCTGTACCGGTCCATACCGTTACAGACAAACTCTGGACCAGTTTTTTGGCACTGGGGCGGTCCGGTACTAAAGAGGTGGTGGTACTGGACCGTACCAGTACAAAGCGGTCCGGTCCGCATCACTAGACTACATAAATTTAGGCGTAAGAGGTCAATCAATTTTTGGGGGCTGCCCAAAAAATTTTGCCCAAATTACCCCCAAAAAATTAAATTCAAAAAATGTCCTGCGCCCAATCTTGAAAAATGCATACCAAAATATTTGGGGGGGGGGCAGCAACTTTACAACATTGACCGCTTCTTCTGGATCCAATTAAAAACAATGCAAATTCCTACCAGGGAACATATATATAATTCAACCACAGAACATATAGTTCAACCACAGGCGCCAGCCTAATAGAGCTTTGCCTCTACTTGTTACTGGTATGTTCAAAGGTGCCCTCTTCTAACTGAGCCTGCATATATAGGCCAATGCTAACTTCTTCTGGACAGAAAATAGGTCACTCTTGAATAGGCTGATCATTGAGCCAATCAGAGAAGTTCATACAAAGGTCACGCTTGTCAGAACCTTTCCGATTGGCTGATTCCAAAATTGACCTACTTTTCTGTCCAGACTCAGGAAGAAGTTAGCAGACTCAATAAGAGTGCGGAACCTTCTACTAGAGACAAATACGATTACACCTTTAGGCTGGTGCCTGTGGTTCAACACATCCCTGTTAGAATCTCATGTAGCTACATAAACTCCATATATGGAAAGAGGAGTTTTAATTATGGAAATTATAGGGCTTTTGTAAATAACAGATCTAGAGGATATGATATATACTCAACTCATCAAATTCAAAATGCTTTCTGAAAACAGAGAACAATAGCTAATATGAATGACAACAAGTATACTTACTTTATTTTTCAGTATTTCCAATACTTTTCCGGCATGTGTTGTCTTGACCAGGTTATGACTGTTTCGTAACTTGGTTTTCGGAGGTTGCTCCATGAAATAATCCTGAATGAGTTGAATTAATCCCGGATCATCATGCTCTGTGTTTTTGCTCATAAATTTTTCTGCAGCGAGCTTCTTCTTGGCATCGAAATCCAAAGGACACACACATTTTGGACATTTACTGCTTTCCGACATTAGCAAATAATTTTCTGATTTCGGCCCGACATCAGCAGATGTACAGCCTTTGTCTGAAGTTGAAACTCCGTGTTCAACTAAATGCACAACAATGTGCAAAACAAATCCGATCGCAATGCCAATGACAAGAGTACAGGTCTTTGTGTTGTGTGAATTAAACATCCTAGTTGATGAAATTTATTCAATTGAAATAATATTATACAAAATGATTTTGTAATGCCGTTATCTGGTAAAACAATCTACTAAATTTTACAATTGTCTTCTGAACCACCAGTTTGATTTGTATAGATCTTTTGTTTAAAAAAGTTATAAATTTCCACCATATTCAGTGAGACCTACTTGATGATTAATTCTTCAGACATTTCCAAAATGAACAAAATCCCCCAAAATACAACATTAAATGTGTATATATAACAATATTAACATAAATATTTCTTTAATCCAATTGAGATCTTGATATTAAGATATGATATAAATTTAACAGTGCAAAGTTTACAATCACTATTGATTTGCTTTGTATACATACATGTGTATGTAAAATTTTGGATGTGCCAATACAAATATATATGTTAGGAAATCCATAGCCATTTCAAATAAGGCCTAATAATAGCTATTAATCCATTTCATTGTCTGTGCACTTCTACAATTGGGAGACACCCCCATATCTGCATATGATGTCATGCCACATGTAATAGTAAAATGCACTGAATATGTACTGAAAATTGCCAAAATGTAAAGTTTAGGGTGTGTCTTTGGGTGTGGTCAGACCAGTGTGCTATACACTACTAAGAATTTCGTATGTACTATTCTTGAATTGAGCATGCATCACTGATTTCTTTCAGGGAAAACTCTTTTTTGAATGTCAGCTTTATACATGTGAAGTTCTTAATTAACCCCTAAGGCCACACATAATTGATTCTTAGCTTCGCGGACCCGCCGACACAATAGATTTCCTGCCGATGGAAAAAAAAAAAAACTTTTTTTTTTTACATTATAAAAATTTTTTTTTTCACCTTTTTTTTTTGTCCTACCGACCGACCCTAGAAAAAGGGCCTTGAGAGGAATCCGAGAAGCTAAAGATCAATTATGTGTGGCCTAAACCATAGCCCTGGCGCCCATGAGTGAGCATGGATCAAAGAACTCGTGGGTCCTCCCATGCAAAATTGTGAGAATTTGACATTGTTCAGGGAGAATTTGTCTAGATTCAACAATTTTCATCCAAATTTGATCAAATTTTGGATTTGCGTTGCTTACACATAGGCCTATTATATTACTATTACTACTGACTTTTGCACTTCTTTAGAAAGCATTTCCAAAGGCATTCACACAAGGATTGGCATGTAAAAAATACTTTTAAACTGGAGAAATGTAAAAAAATTGGGCTCAAGTAGCTATTGCTATATCATAGAGATTTGTTACGACAATGACATCACGCTCTTTTGACCAATGAGAGGACTCCTCTCAGAGGAGGCCACAAGCCTAGAAAATTGTGAATTTTTAGGCAATTTCATGAAGTAGGCCTACGAAAAAAATGTTCACGAATGGTCACGAAGGCCTACATAAAGTTTAACAAGTTGAAGTATGACCACCGTGGTCAGAGAAATAGTTACAGTTCATTCATTTTAAAAGTCATTCAAGGCATAGGCGGATCCAGGGGGGGCACAAGGGCACGCGCCCCCTTTGTCAGACAAATCCTTCATATGATGCATTTTTTAAAAAAGACTCCATTGTTATAAGTATTGCGCCCCCCCCCCTTTCGAAAAATCCTAGATCCGCTCCTGCAAGCAGTGGTGGGCATTAACTGGCTTATTATAATTGATTATGAAGTCAGTTAGTTATAAAGTCTGTTAATTTTAAAGAAAAAGACTTGAGTAGGCAAAAGATAGCTAAATAGTGAAACCCAGACAGACATTGTCTGAGTTTTTAAGTCTGGAAATTTAACCTGTGCCTCTTTTTGAGACAGATGAGCCTCATTCTGGTAGTTGTACTGTTGTAGAAAATATTTTCAAACAGAAAGGCCTATGTCTGATATTTTTATCGAATAAAAAAAAATTAACTTAACTTTTTAACTTTAACTTCAGTTAACTTGGAAATTTTAACTTATTAACTTTAACTTAGCTAATGAATTGACTAACTTTTGAACTGTTAACTCAGTTAACATTTTTTTGTTAACTTGCCCATCACTGCCTGCCGGGGGGGGGGGGGGTACTTCGCGGACTTTTGCATACGGATGTGCCACGGCAATTTGGAAAACCAGAACCATTTTAATCCGGAAACTGCGCCAAAACCACAAACCATTTTAATCCTTCACTAAAATTTTTTGCAAACCAATTTAATCTTCATGCTTTTTAAACCATTTTAATCCTCTTTTGAAGCCGATTCCAACGGTACCAAACATGGGGTTGCGAAAACCAGAACCAAATTAATCAGAATTGTCAAAAAACCAAAACCATTTTAATCCAAAAAGGCCAAAAAACCTAAACCATCCAGCGGCGCCTCTACCTATATACACCCTTATAGAGTGAGTACCCCCCCCCCCCCCCGGGCTGCCTGCAAGGTGTTTATGTGATACACAATTCCCTGTGCTGCTGTGAGTTTGGTGCTCCCAGACTCCCAGGGATAATACTATTAGTTATTTGTTGTTTGCTTGGCGGATACAGGATTTACCTTCCCGAAGATAGCTGTATCTGGGCGAAGCGAAGCTGAGCCCGGATACAGCTATCTGAGGGAAGGTAAATCCTGTATCTGCCAAAAGCAAACAACAAATTACGAATTTATCCGACCACATGGTATAATAAACCCCCCATAACAATGTAGTTCAGAGGTAGCTACTATGAACATCATGAGTGCCAGGTATGATGAGTGATTTAGAAGCAGACCTGACACAAATGATGTTCATAGCTATGAATTAACTACACTGCTATTGGGATTTATTTATGTGCCACAATCATTTTATCAGTGGTAGGCCAACTTACTAAATTTTAGTCTGATAACTTCAAATTCTGTAAGATAGGAGCAGCAGATTGTTGTGACGTAACCAGCAGCCCATGCCATTGTGATGTCATGACAAACAATCACTGCCCATTGTTTGCATAACAACGTCACATAATTTTTGAGTGATTGTGATGTCATCACTGCAGGATACAGAAAATATCTGTACAGGCCAAGCAGCCTGACAGATACTATATTATCATCACCTCAGTCATGAGATAAGTAGGGTATTGTCATTAGATGACCCATGCAACAACCACCCATAACGCCCTCATTTGCAGGGCCGACAATGATTTTGGGGGCCGACAATGATTTTGAGGGCCGATAATGGTATTGTCGGCCCTGTGATGACATCATGACTCATGCTGCCTAGCAACCATGAGCATCTGAATCTATAAATAGATTGTGACGTCATGATTTTCAAGGCCCTGCAAGTGGTAGCGTCACAAGTTTTGTTGAAATCTTACTGACTCAGTGTTGGTTGTTTCTTTTGTTCTCAGTCCCTATTTACTTGACGACTTTGAAATTTTCACAGGATTTTGAATACTGTATTATACACCAGCACTGCAAAGTACATTAAAGTGCATAAATTGATTGTGATTTTAAAGCTCTGTAATTGGGAAGTTCTGAACAGTTTTATGGCAGGTGAATTGTTTGAATAAGAGGTAATGATAATAGTAATATCATGACCTGAGTCGGGCATTATGGGTGGTTGACAGCCCTCGGGCTTGCTTGTCATCCCTACGATTGTCAGCCCTCGTTCCTCGGGCTGACAAGAATTCGTAGGGCTGACAAGCAATCCCTTGGGCTGTCAACCACCCATAACGCCCTCCACAGGTCATGTTATTGTTATAATAAAACCCACTCAGGGTGGTGGATCAGTCCACTGAAACCCATGAGTGGTCTGGCTGGCGGAGGAACTCACGAGTGACGAAGTCACGAGTGAGTTCCGCAGCCAGCCAGACCACGAGTGGGTTTCAGTGGACTGATCCACCACCCTGAGTGGGTTTTATTTATATCCCACATTTTCTGCTATTTTGACAACCTATGAGGGTATTTTAATGCTTAAATATGAATAATTAAAAAAAATAATGACCTAATCACTTTGGTGGATGGATCTAATGTTTTGATGGTGGCCAAACCAATCAGATCAAACAGTCAAATAAACAAATGACAAAGTGGGTGGAGTCTGACTGGTTGTTATAAACAAAGCCCTAAGAGTCACATGACTGCTGGTGATGTCACCAATGCTGATGATGTCATAGTGGCTCTACTGCTATTGTGACATCATGTGCTGCTGTTGTGATGTCATGTGTCGTGATTGTGACCTCATGTGTGATCTGAAGTAGTGCCACAAATAAATAAAATATGTAAATCAAGGATAGTGGATCATATTTAAATTAGGGATGGTGGATCATATTTAAATTAGGGATGGTGGATCACAAAATTATATCCCATGGGCTGTTCCTCACGGGTTTTCCATGGGGATCACTGCCAAGTGTGGGATATTTAAAGGTTATCCCATGGCTGGGCCAGTATTTCCCTGATATTTTCACCAGAGACCAAGTATTTTCCCGAGACCCGAAGGGTCGAGGGAAAATACAGGTCGAGGGTGAAAATATCAGGGAAATACTGGTCAAGCCATGGAATAACCTATTTATCCCATGTTTTTCTTTTTTATGAGAACTTAAAAAAATTTCTGTTCAATAAAACAGATTTGAGAAATGTAAATTATTACAAACATTAAATATGACTTAAACCAACAAAAAACGAAAGGTATTTGCTACAAAGCACTTTAATGAATCCAGCTACATTGGAAATTCAGGCTAATCAATGCAATTTAGCTTTAGAGTGTAGGCCTTAAGCTGGATGAGCTTGATGATTTGAAGGTCGGCCAATTTTTAAAAAGGCATATTGATAGATTTAACCTTTAATTATTCCATGTCTAGGTACATTTCTTCCCTGATACAGCACTTTTTCCCTGGTGAATACGAACACCAGAGGGAAAATACGAGGGAAATACAGAATTAATGAGCTGCAGAGGGAAATACAAGAATTAATGAGTTTGACAGGGAAAATACGAGATTCAACCAATCAGAGCAGGCCTTAGTGATGACGTTACCATGACGTCACGACGTCACAATACACATGGCACTGTCAACAGAAAAAAACATAGGCTGCGCGGCAGCATACCCTCGGCTAATCAGTGGGTATTCTGGAGGGAGTTAAATCAAGTGGCCCTCAGGAGGCGCTGGCTTTGAGGGGGCAAGGTCCCTAAAAATTTTTAATTGATGTGCGTTTCCACCAGGTCACAGCAAGTGCCATAATGAAAATCTGTAAAAATTTAAGCGAGAATCAAGGCCAAAATTTGTTTTGGTAATTTGTTGAATTTCCATCACCACATTGTTTTTCATGAGTTTCCCTGACTTTCCTTAACTGCAGAGCAGACACTTAAATACAGTTAAAAAAAACTTAAGCAACACTTGATTTGTAAACAAAGACAGGGTTTTGAGGGGGGAGGGTTGGTCTAGTGGTAGCGTGCTGGACTGCCAATCGCTGGGTCCAGGGTTTGAATCCAGCTCTTGCCGGGTCACCTGGGCCTGGTATGTTGGATGGCTGTTTCAATCATCCTTTGCCTCAGTGCCGTGCCCTCTTCCTGTCCTAATTAATTAGCCTACCAAGTGTGTAAATACAGGATGTAAAGCCCCAAACATCCATCCATCTTAAGAATACTGTTCTTTTATTGCAAACAGAAGTTCATTTTTAAAATTTCATTAATTTTAAAATTAGAATTTATTGGATATGACTGAAATTTGTCTACACCCATTCTATGAAATCTACAGATCTAATAGTAATATACAAATACTGTATGTTATTAATGCAATATTAAAATCCGGTTGCACACGGAATTAATTATTCGATCAGTCAGTCAAACAATTAATTAAGCAATCATTCAATCAGCAGATCAGTCAATCAAACCAACCTGGTTTTATACCAGGTTGCCACCCTTTAACTTCGGATAAAACAAGAAATTTGGTTGAATCTGTGATAAGCGATAACACATGGAAAGAGACCTTTTTTTATCAAAAAAATCTGTTAAAGTCAGTTTAAGGATTCCATTAACGCAGCAATAAATGCAATTGATGTCAGGAAAATGTGACTGATGAAGCAGGAACAATCACGGAAAAACACAGAGAATTTGCTCCAAAGCTTACTGTGCACTAAATTATATAATTTTAGCTATCTTTATTTAGTTTCATTTCAAATATTAGCTCCAATAGGCCTACATGTAAACTAGAAGAATAATTCTAATGAAGCAGCTTCCAATCAAACACTGGAAAACCTTGCAAATAGATAATACATGTACAAACAACCAGGGCCAGGCGACAGTCAGATTATAGGTCCAAATAACAATAAAAAAGACCAAAAGCTCCGTAAAGTGGCACATTCAGTCCCATTTGCTGAATTTAGGTGTTTTTGATACTAAGACAATATGTCTGAATCTCTTGGATGACATGTTGATCTATCTATCAATCTATCTATCTATCTATCTGTCTATCTATCTATCCATCTATGTATGCATCTATATATATATCTATCTATCTATCTATCTACATGTGTCTATCTATCTATCTATCTATCTATCTATCTATCTATCTATCTATCTATCTATCTATCTATCTATCCATCTATCCATCTATCTAGTCTATGTAGTCTTAGCTATTCTTATCATAAATTAAAAATATGGAATATGGGTTTAAAAACATAAATTATAGATAAGATGTCTCCAACCAAAACCATTGTAAATAGTAAGACTAAAACAAGGTTTATGCCAGTATATATATATCTTTTAAGACTAAGCAAGTTGCTAGTTAATACAAAGGTTAAATGCTGGTCAAACTTTGAAGAATAACAATAGCTGTAAAGAAAAACAGAACAAAAGAAACATGTCCCAACTCTGTTGTACAGCCTGTATTGGTTACAAAAAGTCATATCTCAGCTTCTACTTGGCCTAAATTTTTTATTCAAATTGGAAATTTCTTTATTTGTTCAATATAAAACTAAAAAGTTGGTGTCAATGCAGTTTTGATATATTTCTAAGAAAAAAGAAAATTCAGTTAAAAAGTTGAGGGTGCTGTGCACTGCTTTTGTTCTCCTTTGTTCCTAGCTTTGGTCAATGGAGAGGATTAGTGACACAATGTTACATAACATGAATAGCTGGAGGGGAGGGGTACAATGAAGCACAGCCACAGTGTCTCCACTTTTACCCCCTAAACAATATTTCTTTAAAATGCTAAAAATACAATTGGAGTGAGTTTTAAAATGAATTAAAAGACAGATTTATCCAATAATGTCTTAAGATGTAAAATAACACACTGAAATTTGCAGAAATGGGGTTTGCATGCTAAGTAATTTTCTTTAATAACCCTCTTTATATACATAGTGGTCTTATTGCCATTCTGTCTTATATGTTCATATTTAATTTTCATTAAAGACCAACATAAAAGTAAGCTGACAGTACTTCATATGTTAAAATGTACATAACTGAGGTTAGATTTAAACCATTAAGTTAGAATTGAGAGTTTAAGATTTCTTTTCAAAGGACTAGCAGGGAAGACAATTACCCTGTGACATAACATTACATAATCAAGACTTCTCCAGTGCTCCATTCAACAAAAGCCAATCTGTCTGATTCATTCACATTTAATTTTCATGCAAACAACTAAATAAAAGGGGCTGACATTAATTTATCTTCTAAAATTTACATCACTGAGTTTAGATATTAACCATAGAGTTATAATAATTGGGAGTTAAAGATTTAGTGTCAACATTTTAAAATATTAACACATGTTAATGCATGTTTTTGCATATATTTAATTAATGCTTTGAAAATCCACATAATTATATATAAAATTTATATATTTCCTTTTGATAACAGTATTTGGTATATTTTTAGCAATTTCTGTCTTCATATTCAAATATCTGATGGTTTAATAGATGTATGCACGAAAACCATGTATTTCATGGATATTTATCCATTTTGTTCATATTCAAGAACATAGCATAACTTTATTAGACACAAAATGGACAGGAAGTGGGTATTTTCACATTTTTGTGAATTTTAAACTTGAATATGAAAAGACAGAAATTGCTAAAAATAGGCAAAAACTGTAGACCTTTGAATTGTAACATTTCAGTCAAATTTTAGTCTTGGTCTCTCAAAAGTGCCAAACAACATGTCCAAAGTATTATTTTTTATCACATTCTTCTTCAGAATTGATGTGGTTAAATATAATAAATTAACATTATTTCATATCTGCATAATTCAGAGAACCTTAATGAAAAGGATTACCGCGAAGAAACTTATGTGTATGATGTTTACTCATAACCGTTTAAAATGCCATTGGTTTGACATTGATGACTGATGTCATATTTTTGTCTTTGAGCTTTGAAAGTCTGTGAAATTGTGATTTGTCCAACTTTGACGTCCTTTATCTCTGGAACTAATCATTGCATATGACCAGTACCTGGCATTGCTACCTCAGCCACAAAAGCAGATTATAAATCCGAGATTAGAAGCCTGTAGAAAATAGGTTTTTGAGTTGTAGCTTTTTGAAAAAGTTGCATCAAGCATTTGCGCCAAATGGAAAGGCATTTTGAAATGCCTGTAGAAATAATCCAATATGAAAGATTGCCCTTAATACTGGTCCAAGCCACTGTGTGGAACCCAGATATCAGGTTTAGAAACAACCAAGGTGGTATCTTTCACGAAATCAAAAATATTAACATTTGAAAATTGATTTTCATATGGACAAAAATGCCTCAAAATCGTTTTTATAACTTTTCCAGACAAACCTGAGATCAGTAGAAGACAAGACAGGCCTATGAATTTTTATTGCCCATGCAGGCTTATGGGCCGTGTACCATGTGCAACCATACATATTTATATTATTTACATGTATAATTTAAAGTGTAATATCTTGATAACCATTGATTTTCAGTGATGTTTCACATTTGACCCCCCCCCCCCCTCCTTGGCTGTCATACACATCTGAGTTGTGAAGTAGGCTAATGCACCCTCCATTCTTTAGTGAGACTTTACCCAGATTACATCATCTTATATAAGGTGATTGAGGTACAGCAGACAATGGCCAATTCATGCCTATAGGGGAGAGGGTTGAGCAGCTGGGAAGGGGGAGGCTAAAAGGTCCCTTTAAGAGGAAGAATTTATAGGTGCTCATACAAAATGTTGTAATTCTCCAAAATTATCATAACATGTACATACAATACAATGATTTATCAGACCACATTTCATTTCACATTTCTCCCAAATCCTGCATTTTCAAAAGGAGTCATACATATAATAATTACTATAGGCCTATACATGACATTGTATAATTATGCATTTTTGACAAATTCCAGGTCCGTTTTGGACATCCCATTTTAGGCCTGAGTTTTCTTCATTTTTCCTCCCAGGTGCCTCAGACTTTTGATGTGAACTGAAAAATGGCCATTCTAATGCATGTGCTTATTCCATTTCGTATAATCCCTTTGTCTCAGCCATAATTAATTACTGAAATCGCGATTTCGTACAGCCGTTTCGCTTTTACCTCGTTTTGGACCTCCTATTCAACGTCTGAGGCTTCTTCATTTTTCCCCTCAGGTACCTTAGACTTCCCAGGTGAACTAAAAAACGGCCATTCTAATGCATGAGCCTATTTCCATGGATTTTTTTCCTTCCTCCAAACCGTAATATACAATTGAAATCGCAATTTCATATAGCTGCTTCTGCTCAACTTTTCTTTCCCCAACTTTTTTTCAACAGAAAAATTTGCAAAAACTCATGCAATGGCTGTAAATATTAGTCCATAGTGTGTCTAACGACAATAAGCTTTAAAGTAAAATAATCTACCTATTACCATTTTGGCTTTTTCGCGCAGAAATGTTGGAAAATAGGGATTTTTTCTAATTTTTGGGTTTTTATAAAAATTTATAGGACCAACATTCCAACTGAGTCAAGCTGTTTAAAGAGGCATTAGTTAGACACCTAATTGAAAAATTGCATAGATTTAACTCCAAAATTGACTGAATCATACAGGTTTGAAATAATAGTATTTTTTCATATTTTTGGTAAATTGTCATCCGTTCAACTTTCGAAGAGCATTTAGACCCACAAAAATACATCTTGGGCACTTAATGCATACGATGTATGCAAATTTCAGTGTCAAAAGTCCAGCAGTTTTTTAGTTATGTCCAAGAAACAAAAAAATACTATTTTTCACATTTTTCAATGATTGTGACAAAGGTATTTTTATCATGGGGATTAGACCTATAAAAGGCTCAACTGGGATAAAAGATACTATATTTACCCAAAAATGATACATGTACATGCCATAGTTTTGGCTTTACACCCAATACACAAAAAAAATATTTTTTCACATTTTTCAATAACTGTGAGAAAAGTATTAATCTCATGTGGATTAAACCCCTAAAAGACACAACTAGGATAAAAGATACAATAATGTCCAAAAAATAAAAAGTATACATCCCATATTTTTGGCGTTACTCCCAATACACAAGTGGGACGCCCGTTATCCGGACGCCCGCCCGCCCGCCCGCCCGCCCGCCCGCCCGCCCGCCGGACGGACAAATTTTCCCAAAGTAACTACAATACCCGTCGGCAATGTATACATTGCCGAGGGTAAAAAGCTGAAAAAATGATAAGTCATTACCTGACGTTTTGGGTCAGGGCTCGGTTAATAATGCTCCGATTTGAACCCGGTAAAGTGCTACAGGTAGGTCAACACTAGCTTAAAAAACTGACAGGATCAGATTTTGTCCGACAATCGTTTTTAACTCGCTACGGCACTTTTCCCGACGATCGCTCTGCTCGTAAATTTTTTCATTCGTCAGAAAAGATATTTAGAGCAATTAGACATGGAATAAATAGGTTATGACATGGGTAGGACCTGTATTTCCCTGATATTTTCACCCTCGACCCTGTATTTCCCTCGACCCTGCGGGTCTCGGGAAATACAGGGTCTCGGGTGAAAATATCAGGGAAATACAGGTCCAACCCATGAAATAACCTATAAATAGTTCTCAACCAATCAGAATCAAGCATTGGCCTTGGTGGTCGGATAATATGAGTTATAGTGCACACAATTTGGTTATACACAATCCCAAAATAAATGTTTTTCGTAAATTTATTTTTGGATGAAATTGGTTATTCAATGGTCCATCCAACAATACCACTGGCAGATGTGGCACATCGCTTTTGAGTACTTCCCTGCATACACACTCTATTTTGTGCACCTGCCAAGCACGAGCCCGGTTAGCTCAGTCGGTAGAGCATCAGACTTTTAAGGGAAACCTTATCAGGGAAGTAATCTGAGGGTCATGGGTTCAAGTCCCATATCGGGCGGCTCTTTTTCGTTTTGTTCCCAATTGTGACTATTTGTAACCAAATACGCAGACTGTGCGTTAGATTTTATATATAAATACATTTTTTGCTATTCACAGAAACAGGTCAATATTAAATTTAAACGATAATTTTTTTTTTAAAGAGCCAGCGATCACACTTTTGGTGATATTAATATTACTTTTGAAATTAATTTTTATCTAGCCCTGCAACCTCCTGCACTAGGAGCTACTAGGGGCATGATGAAGATGCGATTTGCCTATTTTGAAAAAAAAAAAACTTTGGCCAGTGTGGGGGTCGAACCCACGACATTCGCGTTATTAGCACGACGCTCTAACCAACTGAGCTAACCGGCCGTTGGCACACAAATGGAAAAGTAATATTGATAATCCATTCAACCTATATCATCCCCGACGACAATAGTATGCGGGTGTATGAAAGGATAGGGATAGCTTTATCATAAATACTTGTGATTTATTCCCAATTGCGTACGTGGCTAAAGGAACGAGCTGCAAAAAAGGAAATGCTGGCTGCAATGCATATTGCGCTTTTCTAAAAATAGCATCAGCAATGAAGGCGGATTTCTCACCAGACGGTGTTCAAGCTTCAATGACCTGCAACAATGCCACCTCGTGGAAGTAGTTCATATTAATTACCACTCCTTAAAATCGCGAATTTCCGAAATTGCTGTAAAACTTTTACCCCCCCCCCCCCCCCCATCGGCACAGACATGGATGAAATTTGGTACAGAGAAAATTTTAGGCGACCTAAGTGCACATTTTGTGCACTTTTAACTGATGCAACACAGGCTAGAAAGTCGTCAGCTATGAGTGAGACAAATCTGACAAAATTAGGGACCGTTCAGAATTTCTGCCCTACTTTGACAAAAGGCATTATCTCCAAAATAGCCACTTTTCAGGAGAGCCCAAAAACGCTGCTGTATTTTCAATGAATGACCCCATACAGAGTATTGAACAATACCCCATAATGTTTACAATACCACATGAAAAAGCAGTGGATATATCCCATGTGGTATTGCGTTGTATACTCAATGGTTTGTTGTATACCACATGGTTTGATCATTGTCGATGAAGTCATTGCATTGTTTACCATTGTGACGTCATGTCCATGGTGACGTCACAACATTGTGACATCATCAGTTGAGCTGCTGTCTGTGCTCTGATTGGCTGAGGCGACTGTTGAGTATTGATCATCTGGGTGAAGTTTAGCTCTCTTTGGGATTGCATAATGGGGTATAAATAAGACCAAATGGTTGTATGGTGGTATTTTGAGATGTACTCCCACTCGTGAAGATATCCTGAGTCCTCTGTACCCACTCGTGCTGACGCACTCGTGGGTACAGAGGACTCAGGATATCTTCAACTCGTGGAGTACATCTCAAAATACCACCATACCCATTTGGTCTTATTATAAAGGTGTCCTGTTGCATTGTCAAATTAAGGCAGGTTTATCAGAATTTTTCCAGAAATATCTATTTTGTCTTTTTTTGCTGAATTTACAGTTTCAAAATTGGAGCGAGGATGACAAAAGGCATTAACTTCTGTTATGACAAAATATAATACATGAATAGTGCCAAAATGGTAAAAATATTTGACTTTTTGTAAATTCCTTTTGTATGGCTTACACGGTAGACAGATTCATGAGGTGTAATTGGCTTGATAGCAGGCAATAAAAATACTGAACATAATGCCTTTTGTCAGAGTAAAGCTGATTTAATCCCTTTTGTCATCTGAGAGTGGCCAGATAATGCCTTTCTCCATCTGATAGTTACCTTTCATTGTCAGATAATGCCTTTTGTCAAAGTATTTTTGTAAAGTTAATGCCTTTTTAAAATCTGACTACAACAAATATGTATGTGATGACCAAGAAATTTTATATGCATATAGATATAGGTTTTTGGAAAGTCTGAGCCAAAAAAAATTTAATGCCTTTTGTCATCCAATGACTTTTGTCAAAGTAGGGCAGATTTATGACTGGGGGGGGGTGGGAGTTTTGGCCGAGGGGGTACTAAATTTTCACACGTGTTTCAAGGGGGGTATTAATTTTTGACAACACTTCCAAGGGGGGTAAGAAATTTTAACAAAGAAAAAATGTTAAAAACACGCATAAAGTCATTTTATTTGGACTTTTTTACTTGCCAAAGTCCCGAAACGACGCGAATCTATATGCGTGGCCATGTATAACAGTATATCCCGCAATTGTGAGTGAACACCATGAAAAAACCATTGAGTTCACACCATTGAGTTCATCCTTGTGAACTCAATGAAATAAATTATTTGACGTTGTTATGCAAACAATGGGAAGCGATTGTTTATGTCATGACGTCACAATGGGCAGCTGGTGACGTCACAACAAACTGCTGTTCCCAACTTGGGAGAATTTGAAGTTATCAGACTAAAAAACAATGATAAAGTCATTGCGGGATATAAATAAAACCCCATAATAGTGTAGTTCACAGCTATGAACATCATTCGTGTCAGGTCTGCCTTCTGAATAACACTCGTCCTTCGGACTCGTGTTAATTCAGAGCAGACCTGACACTCATGATGTTCATAGCTGTGAACTACACTGTCATGGGGTTTTATTATAATATATGTGTGTATTGCTTTGTATGTCGAGAGCACGGAGGAGATGCAACTCTAATCAGAAGTGTGTTTTCTATACAAGGACGTCTTCCTGCTGCAATGCATTCTGGACAGCTTGTTCTGTGACATCACAGATCATACTGTCATAGGTTGCTAGGGCGACAACAGTCGTGACGTCACCTGGTGTGAAGCCTGCACCAATCACAGAGCAGTAAAATGTAAACAGGAAGTGGCTAATGTACAAAAAGATAATTCTGTGAGGCATGTTGCACCTTCTCTTAGTATATTATCTTACCAGTACCTTCAAGCGCATGGGATCTTCGTGGTCGAGAGGGGGGGGTTACTAAAAGTACGCGTGAAACCTAGGGGTGGGGTACTAAAAATCTGCATGAAACTCAAGGGGGGGGGTATCAATTTTTGACGGGAAGTTCCAGCAAAACTAACACTCCCCCCCCCAGTCATAAATTCTGAACGGTCCCTTATAAGCTCGGAATAATCTATTTTTAAAAAATTCAATAAATAAATGTAATTAACCATTTGTCCAGATTGCACATTTTACAATTTTGTCTAGATTGAACATTTTACAATTTTGTCTAGATTGACCATTTTACAATTTTGTCTAGATTGAACATTTTACAATTTTATCTAGATTGCAAATGTTACAATTTTGTCCAGATTGCACATTTTACAATTTTGTCTAGATTGAACATTTTACAATTTTGTCTAGATTGACCATTTTACAATTTTGTCTAGATTGCACATTTTACAATTTTGTCTAGATTGCAAATTTTACAATTTTGTCCAGATTGCACATTTTACAATTTTAATGTGTAATACCATGTGAAGTTGAAGTTTAAATAAACATTAAGAAAACAAAAAAAACATAGGCCTACATGTGAGACAAAAGAGCAACTTTTTCCTTGTTTGTACAATGTCATTTTTTATATATATCTGACAGATTGTGGTCTACTTTAAACAAGTTCAAAAGTGTCAAAAACTGTAAATTAGATCTATAATATTCTACATAAAATAAAATGTTAAGTGAAGCTACGATTCCATTCATGTATAAAAAGTGTCAACAACTTCAACAATGTTAAAACAAACATTGATAGAAACTGTACTGTAGAAAGAAGCTACGACTTTAATTTTTCTTATTGAGGGTATAGCCCTATCGTATGGCAAAATGTTCAATTGAATTATAGGAGCTTATAGGGAAGCTACGATTTTTTGGGTTTTCATTGTACCCCTTAAATTCTATTGGCTCTCAAAAAGTTCTTAAAAATCGTAGCTTCTTTACAATCCATATAAAGCACACACAATTTTAAAAACTTCATAATTCGATATTGACCAGAGAGAGAAAATTATCAAAAATGGCATCTCAAGTTTTTCTGTTCGTTCTATTTTTGGCCTCTTCAACTTTTGCTGCTTCAACTGACGGATACACTTGGTTGGATGTCTTGAATTGCAGGGCCAACTGTTTGTACAAGGTAAGCCTATATATTTTAAATTTTTTGTTCTACATAATACTTAGTTAAAGCAATACCCTTAATTTATAATACAATAAATTATGTTTGATAAAATAGAAGAATAATCAGAAAAATTAAAGAAATTATGTTAAAATGACCATGTACCCATGTTACAGTTTAGCTAATAAATTTAATATGCCAATTAAGTCACGGTCGATCACGAATGACATATCATATAATTATAGGCTTAAATGCAATTGCAGTCTACATGCATAAGCAAAATTTTGGGAAAAATCGATGTATATATATATTATGCTATAAATTTATCAATTCAATCCAAAAAGTACAAACATTACCCATTACACCCATCTAAATGCATAATATGGACATTGTAGGGGAAAAGTTCTTGGAAAAAGCGATATTGCCCGTGTCAATATAGGTTTGTCACTTGTGTTTCCATTGTTATTTTCACTCCAACTCTTAAAGTTGCCATTAGATCTTCAAGTAAAGGGATTCATTTATTTATAAAACATATTTATACAAGGTAAAAATGTGATAGATGGGGTTTGGAGTAAATAGTGGCGTCCCTATGGGGGGGGCATGGGGGGCACATGCCCCCATATTTGACCTGTGCCCCCCATATGAACTTTCCAACTCTGGCTAAAATACATAGTTGGTATAGAGGGTGCCCCCCCAGAGAATCGCATGCCCCCCCCAGGTGTCCGCCCCCCGCTGGAGACCCCCCAGTTACGTCACTGGGAGTAAACCTACTTTAAATATTTCTAAGGAAAACTCCAGGGAAAAATTTATCGGTCACCCCCTTATTTTGATGTATGAAAACACCATCAAATCCTCTAACGAACAAATCACAGATGTGTAAGCTTGTTAGTGGATTTATCAATTGTCAACCAACTATATAATATTAACAAGAATCTACGGGTTGCCAATCAATGTGTCTCTTTTTTTTCAAATTGGTTCCCGTCTGATATCTACTTTTCACGGACACACGTTTCAGTAAAAGGTCGAATATCACATCTACAGCTCCATTAAAAATCAACAATTCTGTTATAAACTTTGTGCCAAAGAATATCACATCAATTGATATCTGAATATTTTTCTGTCTCTTTCAGGATGGCCTCACAGAATCGGCCTCCATCGTGTGCAAAGTCATCGATTCCTGTCAGCAGTGTTGGGACGACTGTTCTCCACAAGCAGATAAGAAAATTGAGGTTAGACAGCCCCAGGCCAGTGACAACAACTCCACGTTGAACCTCCAAGAAGGTAGTTACACTTCCTCATATTTACTTTTGTTGTTGTCACTTTTGCCTTACAAAAGTTTTGGATTTTCGAAATAAAGGCTGAAAACTAGAAGTGACGAGCGGCTTGAGACAGAAACGAAAAAATCTGGGGAGAATTTTGATAAATTAGTCATTCGAAGAATCTTAATCTCCATATTTCACACTGCTGTTCCAGCATTCTATACAGGATTATGTTATTTAAAATGTTTGTCACACAATGGTATATTTTGTCACATCATGGTAGATTATCACACAATCTTAAATTGAATGTCTCAAAATGGCAGATTATTAGTCACACAATGTTAAAATTGTCACACAATGGCAGATTATTAGTCACACAATGTTAAAATTGTCACACAGTGGCAGATTATCTGTCACACAATGGCAGTGGCAGCTTGATGTCGTAAAATGGCAGATTTCACATTATCTGCCACACAATGGCAGATTTTCTGCCACACAATGGCAGATTTTCTGCCACACAATGGCAGATTAATGAGTTTATCTGCCACACAATGCCAGACTACATGTCACACAATGGTAGATTATCAGTCTCACAATGTTAAACTGTTTGTCACACAATGTAAATTGTTTGTCACACTATGTTAAAATTGTTTGTCGCACAATGGCAGATTATCTGTCGCACAATGGCAGATTATCTATAAAGAATGGCATATTGTCTTTCAATGGCAGATTGTTACTGGGCTACCTGTATATTATTTTAAATGAATCTGTTTAGTAGGTTTTTTTTTGAAATTGTAAAGACTCATGTAATGGTAATGTCCGTCGTAATCAGATTAGTGCATCAACCCCACGCTTTAGTTGCAACGTGCTGAAAATTTAAAACAAGAATCCGAGGATTCAAACCCTGGATTCTGTTGAGAATTAGCAATTATAAGCATAAGATCCATGGATACAAGATAAAAGTAGCACTGCACTGTGAAGTGCTTTGACAGCTTTGACATCTGTCAGACTGCCTTGAAGTGCTGTTTCTCAACGACAATTTGGTAAACTGAGGCTGAAAAAATGCTTTAGAACTTGCAGAATTGCAATTAGCATTGTTAAGACTGCTTCTGAGAAGAGACGCACAGCAAAAAGCAATTGCCAAATGCATTATTGGCCTCCTTGAAACGCATGGGTAATCGTCATGTGAGCGATATTATAATGCAAAGTCAGCTTGAAAACAGCCCCTCGAGACTCAAACGATCTATGACACAACAAACTATTAAAAAAATAATGATGATAAAAAAAATTTAAAAAACCACAACAAACTATCTCCAATTCCATAATGCATTTTAGTTCACCTCTATATGCCACAAGGTTCAAAACTTGGTCCAATTTTGTTCAATTCGTACATTGCTCCAGTAAGTGAGGTTGCACAAAGAAACCAAGTGAATGATCAAAAGTATGCAGATGATGAACAACTTATTCTTTCTTTCAAGCCAACCTTTCTAAATCAAGAGCAAGCTGTACGGAAAATGGAAAAATGCGTTGCAGAAATCAGGGACTTCTTGCACAATAACAAGTTGTGCAATAATGGTGACAAAACTGAACTTCTTCTAATTGGTGCTCCTGGTCAGTTGAAGAAACTGCAAGTGTCATCAATCAATGTTGACAATGTTGAAATCAAAACTGCTGATCATGTCAGAAATCTTGGAGTGCTATTCGACAAAAATATGACAATGGAAAGACAAATCAACAAGATGTGCCGTAATGCTTTCTTCAATTTGAGAAACATTTCAAAACTTCGAAAGAATCTAGACAAAGAAACGGTCAAAACAGCTGTGAATGCTCTTGTCACCCCTCACCTTGACTACGGAAATGGACTCTTGTATGGCACAACCAGCTGTTTGATGAATAAGCTTCAAGTTGCCCAAAACTCAGCTGTTCGATTGATTGAGAGATTGAAAAGACATGACAGTGTAAGTCTTAGTAGAAAGCAACTACATTGGCTACCGATTCCAGCAAGAATCCAGTTCAAACTGTTGATGATCACATGGAAAGCAATGAATTCCCAAGCTCCATCGTACATTCAAGAACTTATTAAAGCCAAACCCCAGCAAGACCACAATCTGAGAAGCAACCATAGACACCTGTTAGGAGAACCTATCCCATGCAACAAAAATAAGTTTGAGGACAGAGCTTTCTCTTATGCAGCCCCAAAACTCTGGAATAGTTTGCCAGAAAAATTGAGAACAATTAACACTTTGGAAAGTTTCAAGATTAACCTTAAAACTCACTTGTTTAAACAATTCTACCCATGAGCTCATCTGAGCAGCGCTAATGAGCAGTTTACTGGAATTAGCGCTATATCAAGTTATTATTATTATTATTATTATTATTATGAACACAAAATGGCCACTTGACCACATCCACACCTGTATTAAGGCCGGGAAAACTTTTTTCCAAAAATCTCTCAGACTGGTTTTTCAGATAAAATTACCCTGGGGGAACCAGGGTAAAAATTATTTTGTATGATTTTTGTATAGGCTCGCCATTCCTGGCAGTAGCATGATGTTTTACAAACTAAACTTTATCATTAAAATCTTCAGGCCTTGGGGGGGGGGGGGCTTAACACTTTCAAACCCCCTAGACCACCTCCCTTCTGGATCCAGTGCTGAACCTAGATCTGCTACCATTGATCTAAAACTCATTCCTATTCTTTCCTCTTTCAGTAGTCCCATCGGACCCCGAAGATTCCCAGTCCTTGGGACTTGTTCCCATTTTAGTGGTCACTGGTTGCACCGTGCTCATCTTTGCTGTTTCAGGAATTCTGCTTCTGTTGTTCAAATTGGGAAAATCAGGTAAGCATTCATTATTAGGCCTTCATTGCTCAATCAAGTACATATGCACTTTTATTTGTGTAAAATATTTTTATATTTTTAATAAAATATTTTACATCTAATTTTAAAAAGGTGCTTATAAACTGACAAGTCATGCATTAATCAGATTATGACACTTATAATGCAAGTTTTTTTTTATCAGAAGAGAGGTATTCCCAAAGAAATAGCTTAATTTCGCAATTCTATATCTTGGTTAACAGTCACATGAGTAGTACTAACATTTGTCATGTGACCTAAAGAAATTTTAAGAGAGGAAACTAAAAATTAGATTTCTGCAGTTAGGTAATTCATTGACAAATTTGTGGAATGACCTCATGGCTGAATAATCATCATTGATATATGCTAATTTATCTTGAGCAATTAAATGTTAATTTTTATGTTTTTTACATTTTCAGCTGAAGGAGATTCCGAAAGGGCCGCCCCAGTCCTGAACAACAGTGGCGACACCAATGTAACGACCCGACAACTGAATCGTATTCGCTCGACCACCACGTATTGCACCACGGCTTGTGATGACGTTATGATTAACGCTCATTTTCTCCAACAGCTCAACTTGTGTCGCGACATGGAGGATGACTGTTTTGAAGTTTCGTTCCTTACCTCTCCCAAGACCTCCTACTTTCACGTACAATCACCAGATGTCGCTTATTTCGTCGACGAAAGCCCTACTGTTCACCGTTACCACAAGAGGGCCAACCGATCGCTGGACTTTTCTACATCAACTTTGAATCGAGGAGACTATCACCTGGATACTCCCATCCCCACGCCCCTTTCTCCTATTTATGACACTGATGAGTATTGAAAAATTTGGACGCCCTTGAAAACATAAAAATTATCTGTGATTCAAATTTGGAACAATGTTGTTGGACACGTACATGTCTTTTCATGGGTGATCTATGAATTAAAAGCTCATCTATTTTTTTACAAAACTTAACCTCATGACTGATAGTCATCATAAATGAAGTGTTTCTTGTATTCTGTGATGTAAATTATTTCATATAATATAGGCTTATTTATAAAAGGCTATGGCTATATATCATTTATATATATATATATTGCACATGTAAATATACACAAGTGATGTTATTATAGTTATTAGTTAATTTATTGACTGTACATACAATTTTTCTTTTTAAAAAAGTGAATAAAAATGGTAAAAAAATGTATTTTTGTCAGCTCTTTTTCACTTGGATTTCAAAAGTAAAGGAGTGTTTATAAAATACTAAAATAAAATAGCAAGCTTTGCCAGGACAAGTTGATCGACCATCCTCCAAGCCAGTGATTGGGCCAAGGACTACCTATAGGGTTACTTGATCAGTCTATCAAAAAAGTAACATATAATTAATATGTTCAAAAATACAGAATTGAAATAATGGTACTCACAACTGAATTTTTGCACAGGCTTCTTTGCTTGCAGCGCTGAACTTTCAAGCTAGCTTTGCTTTCAAAAATGTTGGCTTTCAAGGAAAAACTTTCTTAATTAATTGCTTTCTTAGACACTAGGGGCGCTCAAATCGGAATGACAGGTGGCATCTCCTGGTGTGTTCTGTGCTCAACAGAGGTAAAATGGCGCTTCCTGTCAACAGATGGATATGATTTCATCATGTCTTTTATGAAGAAATGCAATGTAATAAGTAGTTAGAATTCAACGAGCGAGTGCATAGGTAGGTAGGAGATGATGCAGTTTATGGTGGCGTAAAACCGATTTAATTCGAGCTCTGTAAGGCCGTGCTTATTGCATTGGTAGTCAGTTGCATCTTCTGAACATGTGTTGCCTGTTTTCTGAGCTGAGCACATGTCATGTGTCATGTTGTGATCTGGCAAACTTACCAGTTTGACAACTGTTATGCCGTTTGTGTGACAGTGTCAGCTTCTAAAACATTGGGTGGCAGTTGGTGTTGAGTCTTCTGAGGCGAGGGTAACTATTTTACAGTGTTGCTAAGCTGCTGACAGTGCTGTATTTGGTGAACCGGTGAAGACATAGGCATAGACAAGTGATACTGATATTGATAATGTGACGAGTGCTGCAGTATTAATGAGTGTACCAGTAGTTTAAACAACAATTATCAATAGAGAGGTTTTGCTACACGTTCACCTGTGACGTATACGTGTACAAGTGCTATCTAATTACATTGTTGTCATGGCAACTCCTACGTACACGTCACACGGAAACGTGTAGCAAAACCTCTCTAATAGGTATCAAGTCAAGTCATAGACACGCCAACTCGTAGACAAACCAAAATGGTAAAAAACCAACTAGTAGACAAGCAACGGGTAGACATCAGGTAGACACCAATTTGGCAGAAATCAGTCCGAATCACCAAGTCGTAGACACAGACCTTTTGGTCAGTTTAATATTACCAAGTCGGGCTATTTTGTTATCAAAACTCCAGCAAACTCTCCCGATCGTAGGGTGACCTTGGGCGCCGGAAAATGGTGTATATTTCAGTGGAAGTGGTCGTGTTGTTACTATTGTTTAATCCTCCCTAAATGGGGGGTAAGGCCATAGAACACTCAAATAAAATTCCCCCAGTGCATCTTTGATTTGTTTAAAACCCTTATTGGACTGAAGGGACATCCCCAGCTTACTGCCTTGCTGGGTCATTTATGGTGCTGTGGTGACGTCACATAGACAGATTGTAGTCCTGGTAAATTTTTTTTCGGAACTCCCCAATCTGGTAAGGGTTAAGAACCAGTGTTCCGGCCAGCTAGGCTATTTGAGCATATGGCGCCCCACCATGCCCGACCCTCTTCTGCCATGCCAAAAAAAAAAAATTATTTTTTTAAAGGAAAAAAATCTCCCTTTTTTACCCCGCTGGCTATGTAATAGCCTACGGGGTACTGCAGTCCTCAATGTGCTGGGGATGCTGGGGATTTCGTCAAGCATAACTCACTTCGTGTTGCTCATATTTCATTCAAATTTTGCCTGTTATCTTATTTTGTCATGCAGATGAGAATGACAAGTCCGTGCGACCGTACGGACACACGGACGTACGGACACACGGACGTACGGACACACGGACGGACGTACGGACACACGGATCCGTACGTCCGGACACACGGACACACGGACAGAAGGATGGACGCACGGACGGACGGACGGACTGACGTACGGACACACGGACGTTGTGTTGCTCATATTTCATTCAAATTTTGCCTGTTATCTTATTTTGTCATGCAGATGGGAATGACAAGTCCGTGCGTCCGTACGGACACACGGACGTACGGACACACGGACGGACAGACACACGGACAGAAGGATGGACGCACGGGCGGACGGACGGCCGCACGGATGTACGGACACACGGACGGATGGACACACTTCTGTCCGTGTCCGTGTGTCCGTCCGTCCGTACGTCCGTGTGTCCGTACGTCCGTGTGTCCGTACGTCCGTGTGTCCGTCCGTCCGTGTGTCCTTACGTCCGTGTCCGTCCGTCCGTGTCCGTGCGTCCATGTCGGTGCGTCCGTGTCGGTGTGTCCGTGTCGGTGCATCCATGTCGGTGCGTCGGTGTCGGTGCGTCCGTGTCGGTGCGTCCGTGTCGGTGCGTCCGTGACGGTGGGTCGATGCACAGTTCATCCAAATGGTCTCAATGGCTTCACATAGAGCCAGCGGGGTTTACGTGCTTGCACAGTATTTTTTTAAAAGGTGCCCTCATTTCTAGAAAAGTTGATGCCCAAATCAAATCCAATCTGGAATATCAACAGTAACGAAAATACAACACCAATTTTCCATGATGATTTTATTTACCACTTTGTAGTATTGAAAATTTCATCGACAATAAATATGGTTGGCAAGTGTATTGTTTCAAAATAATTGCTGAAAATGGGTCTTCATTCACAATCTTAAAATATTTGAAACCATTATGAATGAATTAAGAAAGAAGGTTTTGCTGAATTTGTAGACTGAAGTTGGAAGAATGGCAGACTCCCAGTCTCCACCCCAAGGTCAAGGGAAGAAGCAGAAGAAGAAAGGGAAGAAGGAAGGAGGGGAAGGAGAGAACCAACCAGCTGATACTAAGGTCTGTGTACATGAACTTTGAACTTGCATTCTGAGTGCTCAGTGCTGTGTGCTCTGTTTATAGAGGTCAGCTGACGGCCTGTCAATAGAACTGGTTTTAGTGATTGTAATTGCATTGATTCTGCCCCAGAAAATTCTGATACTAAAGTGTGTAGAAAGTTTAGTTTAGTGTATGAGCTTGGCGCAATTTGGGAGAATTTAAAATGAAGTTTTAACAATTTTATAATTATAATGTTCTATAGCGTTCTACATGTCTGATCTCTCTCAAATATATAATTATCTAACATTCTATTTTCAGATTGAGAAACCAGAGGACGCCTCTGAAAAGAAGGGTCAAGGTCAGGAAGGTCAAAAGGTCAACCAGGGGTCAGCAGAAGGTCAAGATGGGGCTCCTGCCAAAAGCAAAGCTCAGTTGAAGGCTGAAAGAAGGGCGATTCAGGTAGCGTTTCTATGTCGTAGTTTGGAGCAATCAGTGCGGGTTATGCTATTAATCCAGTAGTCCTGGCTACCTGAAAAGTGAACAGAGAATAGCGAAATTAAATCTTAAAAGGTTATAGACATTTCAATTTGTGTGTATCTAAAGTTTGGGCTAGGCTTTTCTGAAAACTTTTTCTCAACACTGATCGTACAATTTCTGAAACTCTTGACCTCTTCAACAAGGAGCTGATAGCAGAAATCTAATAAAGATTCACAGAAATTGATGAAATAAAGACATGGAATGCTCAAAATCTGAACAGATTCTTCATGGCATTAGAAAATTGGTATTTGACACTTTTTCAGGGAATGTTGTTATATATTGTTCTTTTAAAATATTGTAAAACTAATTCTATTATTTGAACATGTAGAAGTGTTATGTTAGTTAAAAAAATCACACAAGAATGTAACACAATTTAAATTTTAAGTTAGTTTCGATGCAAACATTGTTTTTTATCCTCTCTCCAGGAGGCCCAAAGGGCTGCAAAAGAAGCCGCAAAAGGCGGCAAGGGCGGAGGAAAGCCTGCTCCTGCAGGTGGCGCTGCTACAAGTACTCCCTCAGCAGCCAATAAGCAAGGAGGAGGGAGTAAACCCCAGTCTGATTCTGCTTCACGAAGACAGGATGGTAACTATCGAACCTTTTAATGTTTAGTTTGTTTTTAGCATGAGAATTGTTTTTCTTTTAAAAAGATATAAGTCTAATCATTTTTGAGGAGTGAATAATTTTTCAAAATTTTCACAAATTGTAGACTGATACATGAATGAGCGAGGTAAAATAAGCAAACATAGTTCTTGGATAAGGGTCATCCAAAATAGAACTAATTTTCTCAAAAATCTACTTGTCACTTTAGTTGTCAGCTGAAAAACTGGTGTGATACTGATAAAAGCTCTAATAGCAGATTAAATATTGTGTAAAAAATATTTAGTGGGACTGCAAGAGTGTGGTCAGAGAGTAATAGTAAATTTATATGTTTCATACAGAAGAGACCCTCAATAAACTGACAAAGATATTTGATTTTAAAATAGCCATTTCTTAGTCATTGCAGTGCACTGTTGATCAGGAATGCTAAATTTCAGTTGGGAGTCGGGACTAGTAAGGGCTGCTAGTCATAGTGCATACGAGCAACCATAAAAATTACTTCCATAGACTAATAATAATTATTGATCAACCCTTTAATCTGCAGCACAGAGCAAACAGAGAGTGCCCGACCACATGCAGATGGACCAGAAACAAGCCCAGAAAAGACTGTCCAAGAAATTAGAACGACAACAGGTGCCTCTCAGGGCCACGACGCAGAGGAAAGTTGGACTCTTCAGTCATCTGCCACAGTATGAGAAAGATTACGGCCTCACCCAGAATATTAAGTAAGTGTTGTGATATAATAATAATGATGTTCAAAATATGTTTAACTATAAAGAAAAAATCCCCCTAAGCATGTACAAGAAATTCAATGGATCTGTGCACTTTTTCAGACTGGGTAAAAAGAGGTAATATGCACTCTAAATCACTTGTTAAAAAGATAAGAGCCAAAAGAAAAGGTGCTTTTGTAAATGAGATTGATAATTTGGATTAAGATCTTTTCTGGTGTGGACAATGTGAAAGAGGCAAAGGGTTGCTTCTTGGCGGGTCCAAACATTGTTTTGGATGTGCATGTTGAAATAAAATAAGGTGGCTATTTTCATGTATATGTTTGTATGTAATTATGTAAATGTGTTTGTCTTGTCTGGAAGATTTTGTGTCTAACAGTTAAATATAATGCCCGAATTGTGGGGCATTATATTTAACTATAAGAGAAGTGTTAGGGAATAGTATAAACTCGTATAACAGTTGTATAAGTAAAATAGGAGGAGCAAATAAATTTATTTACATGATTGATGTTTTGCTTGCTGGTAATACCAGTTGATAGAATTTTTAAAAATATAGGCCTACTCCTGCCTTAATGTACGGAGGCTGTGTAGTTAATTGGTTAGTGCTTTAAAGGTTCGCTATTTGGATTTTTATTGCGAGTCAAGAAATGTTATGTTATGCCTCCTTACACATTTTGTCAATTGAATTGAATTTCTTATGTATTTAGTTTTGCTAAATACCTGGATCTGTGCAAGTTAATGAAAGTGGTCGCACGAAGATGAGACTTTCATTGTTTTCAGAAGGTCTTGATGGATGATGTTTGATTAGTTAAGATTTTCATAACTTGTTCTTTATTTTTCAGACTCGGCAGCAGCAGCAGCAATCTTCATCCCAGCATTATCAAGCTCGGTCTCCAGTATGCGGATGGCATCATTTGCGGTTCAAATGCCAGGTGTATGGCTTTCCTGGCTGCCATGAAAGAGGTGAGGCAATTATTTAAAAAAAAGATTGCAATGAGTATATTATTTATTATTTATTAAGTTACAATTCAATGTTATTTTTTATCAGCTGTATGATACAAGGGACTGCCAATTCAATCTCAATAGAAATTTTATATGCTGGGCAAGTGAAGATCCCACTTCTGGTGTAAATATGTGTAACTTGCTTGGGACTCTTTTATCGATCATCTATCGCAAATGTCAAATAGATTTTTATTTAAAATAAGAAGCAAAAGGTATAACCCTTCAGCAGTATGATTTCCTTGTCATTTGGTTTGTTGTCACAACATATATTTCGGATAGGTATTTTTTGTAATCGGACAAATGTTTTTTGTTTTTTTTCACAGGTGATTAAAGATTACTCCACTCCAATAGACAAGGAGCTGTCTCGAGATTTAGACACGACAATAAAACCGTACATTTCGTGAGTACTTCATATTTGTGCGGCCGTGAATTACCATTTCTATGAAATTGAATTTATCAGCGAGAATTGAATGTACTATTTCATGTATTTCCAGATTCCTTGAACAGTGTCGCCCTCCATCTGTCAGCATGAGAAACGCTGTTCGACATTTGAAATTCTTAATCACCCACGTCCCCCAGGACATGCCTGAAAATGAGGTATTTCAAATTCTCAGAATCTTATTTACTGGCCATTCCATCCTAAATCTGCCTTGTAAGGGAGTTCTTTCTATAGTTTTAGTTGTCAAAAATATAGCCGTCAATCATATTTCAACATGGCAAAATGGATTTTGACTTATCCATGGGGCAAAATATGTGGCACATCTAAAGCCATTGGCATAAAAACTGCTTGCTCCTCAGAGACATAACGCCTATAATTTTAAAGCTCCTGAAGAGGTCTATTTAGCACAGAAAGAATTGTATCTCTATGACAGATAGTACTGTGAAAATCAGAATCAACTTAATTTTTTGATGAAAAGTGAAGGCCAATTCATTGAGACATTTGGACTGAATGTCTCAATCAATTTATAATGTTTTGAAAATCGGATGGACTTCCATCGCTAGTTTATTCGAGAGAAGGTGCTGGTATTATACCATATTTTGGAGTAGTGTTAGTTTCAGCTTGTTAGAGTAAGAAGTCTGAATTAAACTCTGATAATTACTCATTGACTCATGTGGAAATAAATTTTCTGCCTTGTTCAAGTTATCAAGTAGTTGCAGTTAGTTGTCTATTTATGTAACTTTGTGTTTCTCTTTCTTTCAGGCAAAGGAACATCTGATTGACAGCATAGAAAAATTCTACAATGAAAAGATAGTTGTTGCTGGAAAGGCCATTTCTGAATACGCCCTGAATAAGATTGCTGATGGAGATGTCATTCTAGTCTATGGCGGGTGAGTTCATTTGAATTTATCAATTAATTGATAGATATGGTAAGTGCAGCCCTTTAAGCCCAGTTCTTGGCACTCCCGAGGGTTGATTCCTAAGATAGGAGGTAGTGGGAGTCCTCAACATGTCACACATTTACCCCATGTGAGGGATCTTCTACTTGCCCAGCGCTGACAGCTGTACAAGTGGCCACCAATTTAATATCTCATCAGCACGATGTCCAAATGAAATGTCGTCCTTGAAGATCCAATGAACATAAACCTTATTAAATCTCAAGTAAATCCACTATAAATCTCTTTCACGCAACCTTGAAATTATAAACTAGGGAGATACTTTGTCTATATATATTTTTGTCACAATTTTTTCAGGTCATCTCTTATTGCCAAAGTCCTTCAAGATGCTCATGAAAAGAAAACTGAGTTTTCTGTTATAGTTGTGGATGGTAAACCAAGATTAGAAGGTTGGTACTTACGCTTTTTCATCTATCCATGTTGATGCAAAGAAAAATATAATTTAAAATGCTTGTTTAATGCAAAATTTCTGTGGCTGTATAAATGCACAAAATTCTTATTTGCTGTTGTCCTTAATCTTCATGATCAACTGAATATCGAATCTTCGTTTTTCTTCCAGGTGTTGGGATGCTGAAACGTTTGGTCAAATGTGGGATTAAATGTTCGTACATCCTCATCAATGCTGCCTCGTACGTCATGCCTGAGGTTAGAACATACACTATTTAAAGTCAAGTTAATTTTACTGATAAACTAGAATTTGATTTCCCCAATATTAGCATTAATGCGGTGAGAAACATTGTCTTTGGAGACAATCCGGGAGTACAGAAAATGAGAGGTGTTCTTTGTTGTCACCAGTATTTTGCTGTTATTCTGTAATTACCTAGCTTGTAAGTTTGTTATCTTCTTTATTTTCAGGTTACCAAAGTCTTTCTTGGGGCTCATGCCCTCTTAGCAAATGGCTACGTCATGTCGCGGGTGGGCACAGCCCAGGTGGCGCTAGTAGCTAAGTCGTACAACGTTCCAGTTCTCGTCTGCTGTGAGACCTACAAGTTCTCGGACCGAGTCCAAACTGATTCTTTTGTATTCAATGAAGTTGGTGAGTCAATTGAAGACTATTTGAAGTTGGCGGTAGATATTTAGAAACTATCATTCCCGAAATATTATACATAATCAGTGTTAATCACATCAGAGTTGCTTGAGAAAGAGTGTGCGTAAGTACAGGACATAAAGCCAAAATCGTCCATCATGCATCAACTGCAGCAGTCAAATTAACTCAAGTCAATAATCTCCATGCCATTTCTTTAATTTTTGGAGGATTTAAAAAATTTTGAAAGTGTACTGGATCAGGAAAACTTGGATCATCCTATTAAATGAAATTGTATTGGTTATTTCTAAGATTTCTTATGCCATATAATAATGTTCTTCTTGCAGGTGACCCTAACGATATAGTCAACTCTGAGGCTAACGGTGCTTTAATGAACTGGAAGGAGATTCCTAGCCTCAAACTTCTTCACTTAGTTTACGATGTGATGCCTCCGGAACTTGTGACTATGGTCATAACTGATTTAGGAGTTTTGCCGTGTACCTCTGTTCCTGTAGTATTGAGGGTTAAGCAAGTGGAGACGGAAGAGCGGGCTATGTAAAAGAAAGGGAATCTGTGCTGTTATCAAACTTGTCTTACTATTTTACGTTTATTCATTTGAATATTCTATGTATATATTATGACAATGATGGTTTATTTAAACAAGGTTGAGGGAGATTTGACAAAAAGTTAAAATATTTCGTCACAGATTTTTCATTTTAATTGAAGATTTTTGATGTCTTGGTTAAAAATAAGGTCTCCAGTAAAAACCTTTAAATGATCTGATGAGAAAAAATTTAGATGAATTAACAAAATAATGTATTGCAATTACTTTTACATGAAATACCAAGATCTATTTGCTATCTTGTGCTAGTTCAGCAGATATTTTTGCCAGAATGATATGTTGAATTGTCTTTGAAGCTTTGGCCTATCTATTTCGTTTGGTTAAATCATTTAACTTAAATGCCATGATTATGTATGCTTATTTATGAAACTTGAGTGCTGTCACCATAAAACAACTATTTCATGTTAGTTGTCTCTTTATTTAGAACTTTTTAAAAAAGTGCATCTGTACATGTTATTGTGTTTATGCTGATCACATTTCTTGTGACAAATGTTGACGACATGGTGACAATAGCCTGTTACGCTGTTACAATTCTTCTATCCGAAGAACTGTAACAATTATTAAAAAGCCGATGATAGTAAAATTTGACATTTAATTGTCTTATTCATCGTGGGCTTGTGATTCTCATCAAACTGGATTTAATAGCCATGTGTTTCAAGGAAGTAATCCCAGACAGATAGAGGGGGGAGGGTTGGTCTAGTGGTAGCGTGCTGGGCTCTCAATCGCTGGGTCCAAGGTTTGAATCCAGCTCTGGGCTTATGTTGGACGGCTGTTTCAATCATCCTTCACCTCATTCCTGGTCCTCCCCCTGTCCTAATTAGCCTACCAAGTGCATAAATACAGGACGTGAAGCCCCAATGGTCCATCCTTCATGGCAGAACTTCAAGCGTGGTTTTGAATTTGGTCAATGAAATGAAAAGGTTTCGCAACAAGAGCCTGTGAATCTCATCAGTTGGTATACAATGTGAGGTTGGGGGGGTTAGGATCAAGACCGGCCAGTGTTTCAGTTCCCTCTGCTCTGGCCTGTATCGGTAGAGTAGATAGGAAGACCCACCTTGACAATGTAGTTGTCAAGGATGGGAGACAAAGCATAGGTTGAGAACCACACTTGCGACACAGTAGCGTGTCGCGGGTGTTTTGGGACTGATTACAGCCTAAATAAAGGTATGACTAGATGGCAAATGCTTTAAAACATATTGTGTGAAAATTTCAAAGCATTCCTGTACTTTAAAGCATCAAAATCGGCCAATTTTCGCTGATTTACCAGCTAAAATGCGCACATTCTAAGTTGGATATTTGCATAATTTGATAACTGTTGATTTGTTTGTTGTTCACGTTTAATGAATTTGCAAACCTCATACTAAACTGTGAAGTTTTGTACTTCACACATCTTGTACAAGTCGTTTTTATAATCCATGTTGCAGACACAACAAGAGTTTAATGGGTGGGCATTCATGCAATTCATATCTCCGAAGAATTGTGACTGATTTAAACCACTCTCAGACCCCTTTTTAAAAATCACAAAAATAAGCTACTCAAGTCTCTTTCTCTGTATTGAAAGCACAAAAACTTAAAAGACAGGCTATGAACAAAGCTTTCTCCAAAATTTGATAATTTACGAAGTGTTCTCAAAATATAAGAAAGATAGATACACGTAGATAGATAGATAGATAGATAGATTGATAGATTGATAGATTAATAGATTGATATATAGAAAGATAGATAGATAGATAGATAGATAGATAGATAAACGGTTCAACAAAAATAAAATATTTAAAAGATCACTTTCGAGTTTTGTCAGGGGCGGACTAGAGGCATTTCGGGCCCGTGGAAAAATAAGTCAGTGGGCCCCGACATTCCAATTTTCGGCATTAGTTCATTTATGTCAAGATGGAGGGGCCCTTTCTGATACGGGCCCTATCACATTGGAGCCTAGCCTTAGAGTTTGACTGCATCACTCAGTCACAAACTGTCACAAAGATAGACATTTTGGCTGTTTTCTCAATTTTTTGGCTATTTTAAACTTATTTTTTATTTTTTGGCACTTTGAATGGGCCCCCCCCCCCCTGAGTGCTTGGGCTCGTGGCAACTGCCACTCTGCCACATAGGTCAGTCCGCCCCTGAGTTTTGTGATAGTTTAGGCCACCAGCATATTGGAGTTGAGTCAGTGTATTTGTAGCTTTATTGCTTCATTTTGGTCTGAGCCAGCCAGCAAACCGTGAGTGCATGTACCCCTATTATCAAAAGTTTCAAGTTTTGGCTTGTCCAAAAAAATGTTTAAAAAGGTGCTTAAACTCCACTCAAATAATTTCTTATGTCATCCAATCAACCTAAACTGTGAAAATTAAACAAAAGGATTCCTCAGATGTCTACTAAATGTGATTGAGAAACAAAGTTTCTCCAGAAACCTGATGGAGTATGTCCCATCAGGTGGCTCCCCCGCATGGTGAAATTGGTCATATCCATTGGAAAAGCCATGGATTTTTCATGTCAGGGGGAGGCTCACTCGAAGGCTGATGGCTCATTCAGGAATAATGCCACTAAGCTACAATTACACACATTAACGGTTTACATGTATATACAGGCCCATAATTCAGCCAACAGTCATAGAAAATACAAAAGGAATCTTTGAGATATTCAAGTTTATTTTTGTTGAACGGTCAAGATAGACAGATAAATATATATAGACAGATGAATAGATGAATAGATAGATAGATAGGTAGGTAGGCAGGTATGTAGGTAGGTAGGTAGATAGGTAGACGGTGATAACCACACTGAAGGATGTTTTAAATTTCAATATAATTTTTTGCTAGTGATGATAACTACCGCAACGTCTCATTATTTTTAGTGTCACCCATAAGTTAAAAGGTTCTTCTTCTGCTTTCTTAAATCTTGCCCATTGAGTTTAAAACACCTCAGGTTTAACCAGATGACATCTTATGTTGCTTTCTGTTTGCAGTTTGCTGTTTTATGTTTGCAGATTGTTGTTTTCTGTTTGTATTCTTGTTTGATTGTTTGTTATCATCACCTATTTCTTGTAATGATTTGCAGAGTGCTCAGCAATAGGACTGATAGGAATGTCCTCAGTCTACGTTGCCTACAGCAACGTGAAGACTGTGACCTCGGTCTATCGGTAGAGTGCTTAGCTGCCAATCGCCCCATCATCCATCCGGCCATCTTATCTTGGCTTCCTTCAGCAATGGCATTCTCTTGTGGAACTCCTGGGGGTTAGGATAAGACCGGCCAGTGTTTCAGTTCCCTCTGCTCTGGTGCGTATTGCCCCATCATCCATCCGGCCATCTTATCTTAGCTGCCTTCAGCAATAGCATTCTCTTGTGGAACTCCTGGGGGTTAGGATAAGACCGGCTAGTGTTTCAGTTCCCTCTGCTCTGGTGCGTATTGCCCCATCATCCATCCGGCCATCTTATCTTAGCTGCCTTCAGCAATAGCATTCTCTTGTGGATCTCCTGGGGGTTAGGATAAGACCGGCTAGTGTTTCAGTTCCCTCTGCTCTGGTGCGTATTGCCCCATCATCCATCCGGCCATCTTATCTTGGCTTCCTTCAGCAATGGCATTCTCTTGTGGAACTCCTGGGGGTTAGGATAAGACCGGCCAGTGTTTCAGTTCCTTCTGCTCTGGCGCGTATCGCCCCATCATCCATCCGACCATCTTGTCTTGGCTGCCTTCAGCAACAGCATTCTCTTGTGGAACTCCTGGGGGTTAAGATAAGACCGGCCAGTGTTTCTGTTCCTTCTGCTCTGGTGCGTATCGCCCCATCATCCATCCGGCCATCTTGTCTTGGCTGCCTTCAGCAATAGCATTCTCTTGTGGAACTCCTGGGGGTTAAGATAAGACCTGCCAGTGTTTCAGTTCCTTCTGCTCTGGCGCGTATCGCCCCATCATCCATCCGGCCATCTTGTCTTGGCTACCTTCAGCAATAGCATTCTCTTGTGGAACTCCTGGGGGTTAAGATAAGACCGGCCAGTGTTTCTGTTCCTTCTGGTCTGGCGCGTATCGCCCCATCATCCATCCGACCATCTTGTCTTGGCTGCCTTCAGCAATGGCATTCTCTTGTGGAACTCCTGGGGGTTAGGATAAGACCGGCCAGTGTTTCAGTTCCTTCTTTTTGGCGCATATCGCCCGTTGTCCATCCGGCCATCTTGTCTTGGCTGCCTTCAGCAATAGCATTCTCTTGTGGAACTCCTGGGGGTTAGGATAAGACCGGCCAGTGTTTCAGTTCCTTCTGCTCTGGCGCGTATCGCCTGTTGTCCATCCGGCCATCTTGTCTTGGCTGCCTTCAGCAATAGCATTCTCTTGTGGACCTCCTGGGGGTTAGGATAAGACCGGCCAGTGTTTCTGTTCCATCTGCTCTGGTGCGTATCACCCCATCATCCATCCGGCCATCTTCTCTTGGCTGCCTTCAGCAATAGCATTCTCTTGTGGAACTCCTGGGGGTTAGGATAAGACCGGCCAGTGTTTCTGTTCCTTCTGCTCTGGCGCGTATCACCCCATCATCCATCCGGCCATCTTATCTTAGCTACCTTCAGCAATAGCATTCTCTTGTGGAACTCCTGGGGGTTAGGATAAGACCGGCCAGTGTTTCAGTTCCATCTGCTCTGGTGCGTATCGCCCCATCATCCATCCGGCCATGTTATCTTGGCTGCCTTCAGAAATAGCATTCTCTTGTGAAACTCCTGGGGGTTAGGATAAGACCGGCCAGTGTTTCTGTTCCTTCTGCTCTGGCGCGTATCGCCCCATCATCCATCCGGCCATCTTGTCTTGGCTGCCTTCAGCAATAGCATTCTCTTGTGGAACTCCTGGGGGTTAGGATAAGGACCGGCCAGTGTTTCTGTTCCTTCTGCTCTGGCGCGTATCGCCCCATCATCCATCCGGCCATCTTGTCTTGGCTGCCTTCAGCAATAGCATTCTCTTGTGGAACTCCTGGGGGTTAGGATAAGACCGGACAGTGTTTCAGTTTCTTCTGCTCTGGCGCGTATCGCGTGTTGTCCATCCGGCCATCTTGTCTTGGCTGCCTTCAGCAATAGCATTCTCTTGTGGAACTCCTGGGGGTTAGGATAAGACCGGCCAGTGTTTCAGTTCCTTCTGCTCTGGCGCGTATCGCCTGTTGTCCATCCGGCCATCTTGTCTTGGCTGCCTTCAGCAATAGCATTCTCTTGTGGACCTCCTGGGGGTTAGGATAAGACCGGCCAGTGTTTCAGTTCCCTCTGCTCTGGCGTGTATCGGTAGAGTGCTTAGCTGCCAATCGCCCCATCATCCATCCGGCCATCTTGTCTTGGCTTCCTTCAGCAATAGCATTCTCTTGTGGAACTCCTGGGGGTTAGGATAAGACCGGCCAGTGTTTCTGTTCCTTCTGCTCTGGCGCGTATCGCCCCATCATCTATCCGGCCATCTTATCTTAGCTGCCTTCAGCAATAGCATTCTCTTGTGGAACTCCTGGGGGTTAGGATAAGACCGGCCAGTGTTTCAGTTCCCTCTGCGCTGGCGCGTATCGCCTGTTGTCCATCCGGCCATCTTGTCTTGGCTTCCTTCAGAAATAGCATTCTCTTGTGGAACTCCTGGGGGTTAGGATAAGACCGGCCAGTGTTTCTGTTCCTTCTGCTCTGGCGCGTATCGCCCCATCATCCATCCGGCCATCTTATCTTAGCTGCCTTCAGCAATAGCATTCTCTTGTGGATCTCCTGGGGGTTAGGATAAGACCGGCTAGTGTTTCAGTTCCCTCTGCTCTGGTGCGTATCGCCCCATCTTCCATCCGGCCATCTTATCTTAGCTACCTTCAGCAATAGCATTCTCTTGTGGATCTCCTGGGGGTTAGGATAAGACCGGCTAGTGTTTCAGTTCCCTCTGCTCTGGTGCGTATTGCCCCATCATCTATCCGGCCATCTTATCTTAGCTGCCTTCAGCAATAGCATTCTCTTGTGGAACTCCTGGGGGTTAGGATAAGACCGGCCAGTGTTTCAGTTCCATCTGCTCTGGTGCGTATCGCCCCATCATCCATCCGGCCATCTTGTCTTGGCTGCCTTCAGCAATAGCATTCTCTTGTGGAACTCCTGGGGGTTAGGATAAGACCGGCCAGTGTTTCAGTTCCTTCTGCTCTGGCGCGTATCGCCTGTTGTCCATCCGGCCATCTTGTCTTGGCTGCCTTCAGCAATAGCATTCTCTTGTGGACCTCCTGGGGGTTAGGATAAGACCGGCCAGTGTTTCAGTTCCCTCTGCTCTGGCGTGTATCGGTAGAGTGCTTAGCTGCCAATCGCCCCATCATCCATCCGGCCATCTTGTATTGGCTTCCTTCAGCAATAGCATTCTCTTGTGGAACTCCTGGGGGTTAGGATAAGACCGGCCAGTGTTTCTGTTCCTTCTGCTCTGGCGCGTATCGCCCCATCATCTATCCGGCCATCTTATCTTAGCTGCCTTCAGCAATAGCATTCTCTTGTGGAACTCCTGGGGGTTAGGATAAGACCGGCCAGTGTTTCAGTTCCTTCTGCGCTGGCGCGTATCGCCTGTTGTCCATCCGGCCATCTTGTCTTGGCTTCCTTCAGAAATAGCATTCTCTTGTGGAACTCCTGGGGGTTAGGATAAGACCGGCCAGCGTTTCTGTTCCTTCTGCTCTGGCGCGTATCGCCCCATCATCCATCCGGCCATCTTATCTTAGCTGCCTTCAGCAATAGCATTCTCTTGTGGATCTCCTGGGGGTTAGGATAAGACCGGCTAGTGTTTCAGTTCCCTCTGCTCTGGTGCGTATCGCCCCATCTTCCATCCGGCCATCTTATCTTAGCTACCTTCAGCAATAGCATTCTCTTGTGGATCTCCTGGGGTTAGGATAAGACCGGCTAGTGTTTCAGTTCCCTCTGCTCTGGTGCGTATTGCCCCATCATCCATCCGGCCATCTTATCTTAGCTGCCTTCAGCAATAGCATTCTCTTGTGGAACTCCTGGGGGTTAGGATAAGACCGGCCAGTGTTTCAGTTCCATCTGCTCTGGTGCGTATCGCCCCATCATCCATCCGGCCATCTTGTCTTGGCTGCCTTCAGCAATAGCATTCTCTTGTGGAACTCCTGGGGGTTAGGATAAGACCGGCCAGTGTTTCAGTTCCTTCTGCTCTGGCGCGTATCGCCCGTTGTCCATCCGGCCATCTTGTCTTGGCTGCCTTCAGCAATAGCATTCTCTTGTGGAACTCCTGGGGGTTAGGATAAGACCGGCTAGTGTTTCAGTTCCCTCTGCTCTGGTGCGTATTGCCCCATCATCCATCCGGCCATCTTATCTTAGCTACCTTCAGCAATAGCATTCTCTTGTGGATCTCCTGGGGGTTAGGATAAGACCGGCTAGTGTTTCAGTTCCCTCTGCTCTGGTGCGTATTGCCCCGTCGTCCATCCGGCCATCTTGTCTTGGCTGCCTTCAGCAATAGCATTCTCTTGTGGAACTCCTGGGGGTTAGGATAAGACCGGCTAGTGTTTCAGTTCCCTCTGCTCTGGTGCGTATTGCCCCATCATCCATCCGGCCATCTTATCTTAGCTGCCTTCAGCAATAGCATTCTCTTGTGGAACTCCTGGGGGTTAGGATAAGACCGGCCAGTGTTTCAGTTCCATCTGCTCTGGCGCGTATCGCCCGTTGTCCATCCGGCCATCTTGTCTTGGCTGCCTTCAGCAATAGCATTCTCTTGTGGAACTCCTGGGGGTTAGGATAAGACCGGCCAGTGTTTCAGTTCCTTCTGCTCTGGCGCGTATCGCGTGTTGTCCATCCGGCCATCTTGTCTTGGCTGCCTTCAGCAATAGCATTCTCTTGTGGAACTCCTGGGGGTTAGGATAAGACAGGCCAGTGTTTCAGTTCCTTCTGCTCTGGCGCGTATCGCCTGTTGTCCATCCGGCCATCTTGTCTTGGCTGCCTTCAGCAATAGCATTCTCTTGTGGACCTCCTGGGGGTTAGGATAAGACCGGCCAGTGTTTCAGTTCCATCTGCTCTGGTGCGTATCACCCCATCATCCATCCGGCCATCTTCTCTTGGCTGCCTTCAGCAATAGCATTCTCTTGTGGAACTCCTGGGGGTTAGGATAAGACCGGCCAGTGTTTCTGTTCCTTCTGCTCTGGCGCGTATCGCCCCATCATCCATCCGGCCATCTTATCTTAGCTACCTTCAGCAATAGCATTCTCTTGTGGATCTCCTGGGGGTTAGGATAAGACCGGCTAGTGTTTCAGTTCCCTCTGCTCTGGTGCGTATTGCCCCATCATCCATCCGGCCATCTTATCTTAGCTACCTTCAGCAATAGCATTCTCTTGTGGAACTCCTGGGGGTTAGGATAAGACCGGCTAGTGTTTCAGTTCCCTCTGCTCTGGTGCGTATTGCCCCATCATCCATCCGGCCATCTTATCTTAGCTACCTTCAGCAATAGCATTCTCTTGTGGATCTCCTGGGGGTTAGGATAAGACCGGCTAGTGTTTCAGTTCCCTCTGCTCTGGTGCGTATTGCCCCATCATCCATCCGGCCATCTTATCTTAGCTACCTTCAGCAATAGCATTCTCTTGTGGATCTCCTGGGGGTTAGGATAAGACCGGCTAGTGTTTCAGTTCCCTCTGCTCTGGCGCGTATCGCCTGTTGTCCATCCGGCCATCTTGTCTTGGCTGCCTTCAGCAATAGCATTCTCTTGTGGACCTCCTGGGGGTTAGGATAAGACCGGCCAGTGTTTCAGTTCCATCTGCTCTGGTGCGTATCACCCCATCATCCATCCGGCCATCTTCTCTTGGCTGCCTTCAGCAATAGCATTCTCTTGTGGAACTCCTGGGGGTTAGGATAAGACCGGCCAGTGTTTCTGTTCCTTCTGCTCTGGCGCGTATCGCCCCATCATCCATCCGGCCATCTTATCTTAGCTACCTTCAGCAATAGCATTCTCTTGTGGATCTCCTGGGGGTTAGGATAAGACCGGCTAGTGTTTCAGTTCCCTCTGCTCTGGTGCGTATTGCCCCATCATCCATCCGGCCATCTTATCTTAGCTACCTTCAGCAATAGCATTCTCTTGTGGAACTCCTGGGGGTTAGGATAAGACCGGCTAGTGTTTCAGTTCCCTCTGCTCTGGTGCGTATTGCCCCATCATCCATCCGGCCATCTTATCTTAGCTACCTTCAGCAATAGCATTCTCTTGTGGATCTCCTGGGGGTTAGGATAAGACCGGCTAGTGTTTCAGTTCCCTCTGCTCTGGTGCGTATTGCCCCATCATCCATCCGGCCATCTTATCTTAGCTACCTTCAGCAATAGCATTCTCTTGTGGATCTCCTGGGGGTTAGGATAAGACCGGCTAGTGTTTCAGTTCCCTCTGCTCTGGTGCGTATTGCCCCATCATCCATCCGGCCATCTTATCTTAGCTACCTTCAGCAATAGCATTCTCTTGTGGATCTCCTGGGGGTTAGGATAAGACCGGCTAGTGTTTCAGTTCCCTCTGCTCTGGTGCGTATTGCCCCATCATCCATCCGGCCATCTTATCTTAGCTACCTTCAGCAATAGCATTCTCTTGTGGATCTCCTGGGGGTTAGGATAAGACCGGCTAGTGTTTCAGTTCCCTCTGCTCTGGTGCGTATTGCCCCATCATCCATCCGGCCATCTTATCTTAGCTACTAAGACCGGCTAGTGTTTCAGTTCCCTCTGCTCTGGTGCGTATTGCCCCATCATCCATCCGGCCATCTTATCTGAGCTACCTTCAGCAATAGCATTCTCTTGTGGATCTCCTGGGGGTTAGGATAAGACCGGCTAGTGTTTCAGTTCCCTCTGCTCTGGTGCGTATTGCCCCATCATCCATCCGGCCATCTTATCTTAGCTACCTTCAGCAATAGCATTCTCTTGTGGATCTCCTAGGGGTTAGGATAAGACCGGCTAGTGTTTCAGTTCCCTCTGCTCTGGTGCGTATTGCCCCATCATCCATCCGGCCATCTTATCTTAGCTGCCTTCAGCAATAGCATTCTCTTGTGGAACTCCTGGGGTTAGGATAAGACCAATCACCCAGATCTTCCATCCATCCATCTTGTTTTACTGCCTTCAACTATAGCATTCTCTTGTGGAACTCCATGGGGTTAGGATAAGACCGGCCAGTGTTTCAGTTCCTTCTTTTTGGCGCATATCGCCCGTTGTCCATCCGGCCATCTTGTCTTGGCTGCCTTCAGCAATAGCATTCTCTTGTGGAACTCCTGGGGGTTAGGATAAGACCGGCCAGTGTTTCAGTTCCTTCTGCTCTGGCGCGTATCGCCTGTTGTCCATCCGGCCATCTTGTCTTGGCTGCCTTCAGCAATAGCATTCTCTTGTGGACCTCCTGGGGGTTAGGATAAGACCGGCCAATGTTTCTGTTCCATCTGCTCTGGTGCGTATCACCCCATCATCCATCCGGCCATCTTCTCTTGGCTGCCTTCAGCAATAGCATTCTCTTGTGGAACTCCTGGGGGTTAGGATAAGACCGGCCAGTGTTTCTGTTCCTTCTGCTCTGGCGCGTATCACCCCATCATCCATCCGGCCATCTTATCTTAGCTACCTTCAGCAATAGCATTCTCTTGTGGAACTCCTGGGGGTTAGGATAAGACCGGCCAGTGTTTCAGTTCCATCTGCTCTGGTGCGTATCGCCCCATCATCCATCCGGCCATGTTATCTTGGCTGCCTTCAGCAATAGCATTCTCTTGTGAAACTCCTGGGGGTTAGGATAAGACCAGCCAGTGTTTCTGTTCCTTCTGCTCTGGCGCGTATCGCCCCATCATCCATCCGGCCATCTTGTCTTGGCTGCCTTCAGCAATAGCATTCTCTTGTGGAACTCCTGGGGGTTAGGATAAGGACCGGCCAGTGTTTCAGTTCCTTCTGCTCTGGCGCGTATCGCCTGTTGTCCATCCGGCCATCTTGTCTTGGCTGCCTTCAGAAATAGCATTCTCTTGTGGAACTTCTGGGGGTTAGGATAAGACCGGCCAGTGTTTCTGTTCCTTCTGCTCTGGCGCGTATCGCCCCATCATCCATCCGGCCATCTTGTCTTGGCTGCCTTCAGCAATAGCATTCTCTTGTGGAACTCCTGGGGGTTAGGATAAGACCGGACAGTGTTTCAGTTTCTTCTGCTCTGGCGCGTATCGCGTGTTGTCCATCCGGCCATCTTGTCTTGGCTGCCTTCAGCAATAGCATTCTCTTGTGGAACTCCTGGGGGTTAGGATAAGACCGGCCAGTGTTTCAGTTCCTTCTGCTCTGGCGCGTATCGCCTGTTGTCCATCCGGCCATCTTGTCTTGGCTGCCTTCAGCAATAGCATTCTCTTGTGGACCTCCTGGGGGTTAGGATAAGACCGGCCAGTGTTTCAGTTCCCTCTGCTCTGGCGTGTATCGGTAGAGTGCTTGGCTGCCAATCGCCCCATCATCCATCCGGCCATCTTGTCTTGGCTTCCTTCAGCAATAGCATTCTCTTGTGGAACTCCTGGGGGTTAGGATAAGACCGGCCAGTGTTTCTGTTCCTTCTGCTCTGGCGCGTATCGCCCCATCATCCATCCGGCCATCTTATCTTAGCTGCCTTCAGCAATAGCATTCTCTTGTGGAACTCCTGGGGGTTAGGATAAGACCGGCCAGTGTTTCAGTTCCTTCTGCTCTGGCGCGTATCGCCTGTTGTCCATCCGGCCATCTTGTCTTGGCTTCCTTCAGCAATAGCATTCTCTTGTGGAACTCCTGGGGGTTAGGATAAGACCGGCCAGTGTTTCAGTTCCTTCTGCTCTGGCGCGTATCGCCCCATCATCCATCCGGCCATCTTATCTTAGCTGCCTTCAGCAATAGCATTCTCTTGTGGATCTCCTGGGGGTTAGGATAAGACCGGCTAGTGTTTCAGTTCCCTCTGCTCTGGTGCGTATCGCCCCATCTTCCATCCGGCCATCTTATCTTAGCTACCTTCAGCAATAGCATTCTCTTGTGGATCTCCTGGGGGTTAGGATAAGACCGGCTAGTGTTTCAGTTCCCTCTGCTCTGGTGCGTATTGCCCCATCATCCATCCGGCCATCTTATCTTAGCTGCCTTCAGCAATAGCATTCTCTTGTGGAACTCCTGGGGGTTAGGATAAGACCGGCCAGTGTTTCAGTTCCCTCTGCTCTGGTGCGTATCGCCCCATCATCCATCCGGCCATCTTGTCTTGGCTGCCTTCAGCAATAGCATTCTCTTGTGGAACTTCTGGGGGTTAGGATAAGACCGGCCAGTGTTTCAGTTCCTTCTGCTCTGGCGCGTATCGCCCGTTGTCCATCCGGCCATCTTGTCTTGGCTGCCTTCAGCAATAGCATTCTCTTGTGGAACTCCTGGGGGTTAGGATAAGACCGGCCAGTGTTTCAGTTCCTTCTGCTCTGGCGCGTATCGCCTGTTGTCCATCCGGCCATCTTGTCTTGGCTGCCTTCAGCAATAGCATTCTCTTGTGGACCTCCTGGGGGTTAGGATAAGACCGGCCAGTGTTTCAGTTCCATCTGCTCTGGTGCGTATCGCCCCATCATCCATCCGGCCATCTTCTCTTGGCTGCCTTCAGCAATAGCATTCTCTTGTGGAACTCCTGGGGGTTAGGATAAGACCGGCCAGTGTTTCTGTTCCTTCTGCTCTGGCGCGTATCGCCCCATCATCCATCCGGCCATCTTATCTTAGCTACCTTCAGCAATAGCATTCTCTTGTGGATCTCCTGGGGGTTAGGATAAGACCGGCTAGTGTTTCAGTTCCCTCTGCTCTGGCGCGTATCGCCCCATCATCCATCCGGCCATCTTGTCTTGGCTGCCTTCAGAAATAGCATTCTCTTGTGGAACTCCTGGGGGTTAGGATAAGACCGGACAGTGTTTCAGTTTCTTCTGCTCTGGCGCGTATCGCGTGTTGTCCATCCGGCCATCTTGTCTTGGCTGCCTTCAGCAATAGCATTCTCTTGTGGAACTCCTGGGGGTTAGGATAAGACCGGCCAGTGTTTCAGTTCCTTCTGCTCTGGCGCGTATCGCCTGTTGTCCATCCGGCCATCTTGTCTTGGCTGCCTTCAGCAATAGCATTCTCTTGTGGACCTCCTGGGGGTTAGGATAAGACCGGCCAGTGTTTCAGTTCCCTCTGCTCTGGCGTGTATCGGTAGAGTGCTTGGCTGCCAATCGCCCCATCATCCATCCGGCCATCTTGTCTTGGCTTCCTTCAGCAATAGCATTCTCTTGTGGAACTCCTGGGGGTTAGGATAAGACCGGCCAGTGTTTCTGTTCCTTCTGCTCTGGCGCGTATCGCCCCATCATCCATCCGGCCATCTTATCTTAGCTGCCTTCAGCAATAGCATTCTCTTGTGGAACTCCTGGGGGTTAGGATAAGACCGGCCAGTGTTTCAGTTCCTTCTGCTCTGGCGCGTATCGCCTGTTGTCCATCCGGCCATCTTGTCTTGGCTTCCTTCAGCAATAGCATTCTCTTGTGGAACTCCTGGGGGTTAGGATAAGACCGGCCAGTGTTTCAGTTCCTTCTGCTCTGGCGCGTATCGCCCCATCATCCATCCGGCCATCTTATCTTAGCTGCCTTCAGCAATAGCATTCTCTTGTGGATCTCCTGGGGGTTAGGATAAGACCGGCTAGTGTTTCAGTTCCCTCTGCTCTGGTGCGTATCGCCCCATCTTCCATCCGGCCATCTTATCTTAGCTACCTTCAGCAATAGCATTCTCTTGTGGATCTCCTGGGGGTTAGGATAAGACCGGCTAGTGTTTCAGTTCCCTCTGCTCTGGTGCGTATTGCCCCATCATCCATCCGGCCATCTTATCTTAGCTGCCTTCAGCAATAGCATTCTCTTGTGGAACTCCTGGGGGTTAGGATAAGACCGGCCAGTGTTTCAGTTCCCTCTGCTCTGGTGCGTATCGCCCCATCATCCATCCGGCCATCTTGTCTTGGCTGCCTTCAGCAATAGCATTCTCTTGTGGAACTTCTGGGGGTTAGGATAAGACCGGCCAGTGTTTCAGTTCCTTCTGCTCTGGCGCGTATCGCCCGTTGTCCATCCGGCCATCTTGTCTTGGCTGCCTTCAGCAATAGCATTCTCTTGTGGAACTCCTGGGGGTTAGGATAAGACCGGCCAGTGTTTCAGTTCCTTCTGCTCTGGCGCGTATCGCCTGTTGTCCATCCGGCCATCTTGTCTTGGCTGCCTTCAGCAATAGCATTCTCTTGTGGACCTCCTGGGGGTTAGGATAAGACCGGCCAGTGTTTCAGTTCCATCTGCTCTGGTGCGTATCGCCCCATCATCCATCCGGCCATCTTCTCTTGGCTGCCTTCAGCAATAGCATTCTCTTGTGGAACTCCTGGGGGTTAGGATAAGACCGGCCAGTGTTTCTGTTCCTTCTGCTCTGGCGCGTATCGCCCCATCATCCATCCGGCCATCTTATCTTAGCTACCTTCAGCAATAGCATTCTCTTGTGGATCTCCTGGGGGTTAGGATAAGACCGGCTAGTGTTTCAGTTCCCTCTGCTCTGGTGCGTATTGCCCCATCATCCATCCGGCCATCTTATCTTAGCTACCTTCAGCAATAGCATTCTCTTGTGGATCTCCTGGGGGTTAGGATAAGACCGGCTAGTGTTTCAGTTCCCTCTGCTCTGGTGCGTATTGCCCCATCATCCATCCGGCCATCTTATCTTAGCTACCTTCAGCAATAGCATTCTCTTGTGGATCTCCTGGGGGTTAGGATAAGACCGGCTAGTGTTTCAGTTCCCTCTGCTCTGGTGCGTATTGCCCCATCATCCATCCGGGATCTTATCTTAGCTACCTTCAGCAATAGCATTCTCTTGTGGATCTCCTGGGGGTTAGGATAAGACCGGCTAGTGTTTCAGTTCCCTCTGCTCTGGTGCGTATTGCCCCATCATCCATCCGGCCATCTTATCTTAGCTACCTTCAGCAATAGCATTCTCTTGTGGATCTCCTGGGGGTTAGGATAAGACCGGCTAGTGTTTCAGTTCCCTCTGCTCTGGTGCGTATTGCCCCATCATCCATCCGGCCATCTTATCTTAGCTACCTTCAGCAATAGCATTCTCTTGTGGATCTCCTGGGGGTTAGGATAAGACCGGCTAGTGTTTCAGTTCCCTCTGCTCTGGTGCGTATTGCCCCATCATCCATCCGGCCATCTTATCTTAGCTACCTTCAGCAATAGCATTCTCTTGTGGATCTCCTGGGGGTTAGGATAAGACGGCTAGTGTTTCAGTTCCCTCTGCTCTGGTGCGTATTGCCCCATCATCCATCCGGCCATCTTATCTTAGCTACCTTCAGCAATAGCATTCTCTTGTGGATCTCCTGGGGGTTAGGATAAGACCGGCTAGTGTTTCAGTTCCCTCTGCTCTGGTGCGTATTGCCCCATCATCCATCCGGCCATCTTATCTGAGCTACCTTCAGCAATAGCATTCTCTTGTGGATCTCCTGGGGGTTAGGATAAGACCGGCTAGTGTTTCAGTTCCCTCTGCTCTGGTGCGTATTGCCCCATCATCCATCCGGCCATCTTATCTTAGCTACCTTCAGAAATAGCATTCTCTTGTGGATCTCCTGGGGGTTAGGATAAGACCGGCTTGTGTTTCAGTTCCCTCTGCTCTGGTGCGTATTGCCCCATCATCCATCCGGCCATCTTATCTTAGCTACCTTCAGCAATAGCATTCTCTTGTGGATCTCCTGGGGGTTAGGATAAGACCGGCTAGTGTTTCAGTTCCCTCTGCTCTGGTGCGTATTGCCCCATCATCCATCCGGCCATCTTATCTTAGCTACCTTCAGCAATAGCATTCTCTTGTGGATCTCCTGGGGGTTAGGATAAGACCGGCCAGTGTTTCAGTTCCTTCTGCTCTGGCGCGTATCGCCTGTTGTCCATCCGGCCATCTTGTCTTGGCTGCCTTCAGCAATAGCATTCTCTTGTGGACCTCCTGGGGGTTAGGATAAGACCGGCCAGTGTTTCAGTTCCATCTGCTCTGGTGCGTATCACCCCATCATCCATCCGGCCATCTTCTCTTGGCTGCCTTCAGCAATAGCATTCTCTTGTGGAACTCCTGGGGGTTAGGATAAGACCGGCCAGTGTTTCTGTTCCTTCTGCTCTGGCGCGTATCGCCCCATCATCCATCCGGCCATCTTATCTTAGCTACCTTCAGCAATAGCATTCTCTTGTGGATCTCCTGGGGGTTAGGATAAGACCGGCTAGTGTTTCAGTTCCCTCTGCTCTGGTGCGTATTGCCCCATCATCCATCCGGCCATCTTATCTTAGCTACCTTCAGCAATAGCATTCTCTTGTGGAACTCCTGGGGGTTAGGATAAGACCGGCTAGTGTTTCAGTTCCCTCTGCTCTGGTGCGTATTGCCCCATCATCCATCCGGCCATCTTATCTTAGCTACCTTCAGCAATAGCATTCTCTTGTGGATCACCTGGGGGTTAGGATAAGACCGGCTAGTGTTTCAGTTCCCTCTGCTCTGGTGCGTATTGCCCCATCATCCATCCGGCCATCTTATCTTAGCTACCTTCAGCAATAGCATTCTCTTGTGGATCTCCTGGGGGTTAGGATAAGACCGGCTAGTGTTTCAGTTCCCTCTGCTCTGGTGCGTATTGCCCCATCATCCATCCGGCCATCTTATCTTAGCTACCTTCAGCAATAGCATTCTCTTGTGGATCTCCTGGGGGTTAGGATAAGACCGGCTAGTGTTTCAGTTCCCTCTGCTCTGGTGCGTATTGCCCCATCATCCATCCGGCCATCTTATCTTAGCTACCTTCAGCAATAGCATTCTCTTGTGGATCTCCTGGGGGTTAGGATAAGACCGGCTAGTGTTTCAGTTCCCTCTGCTCTGGTGCGTATTGCCCCATCATCCATCCGGCCATCTTATCTTAGCTACCTTCAGCAATAGCATTCTCTTGTGGATCTCCTGGGGGTTAGGATAAGACCGGCTAGTGTTTCAGTTCCCTCTGCTCTGGTGCGTATTGCCCCATCATCCATCCGGCCATCTTATCTGAGCTACCTTCAGCAATAGCATTCTCTTGTGGATCTCCTGGGGGTTAGGATAAGACCGGCTAGTGTTTCAGTTCCCTCTGCTCTGGTGCGTATTGCCCCATCATCCATCCGGCCATCTTATCTTAGCTACCTTCAGCAATAGCATTCTCTTGTGGATCTCCTAGGGGTTAGGATAAGACCGGCTAGTGTTTCAGTTCCCTCTGCTCTGGTGCGTATTGCCCCATCATCCATCCGGCCATCTTATCTTAGCTGCCTTCAGCAATAGCATTCTCTTGTGGAACTCCTGGGGGTTAGGATAAGACCAATCACCCAGATCTTCCATCCATCCATCTTGTTTTACTGCCTTCAACTATAGCATTCTCTTGTGGAACTCCATGGGGTTAGGATAAGACCGGCCAGTGTTTCAGTTCCTTCTTTTTGGCGCATATCGCCCGTTGTCCATCCGGCCATCTTGTCTTGGCTGCCTTCAGCAATAGCATTCTCTTGTGGAACTCCTGGGGGTTAGGATAAGACCGGCCAGTGTTTCAGTTCCTTCTGCTCTGGCGCGTATCGCCTGTTGTCCATCCGGCCATCTTGTCTTGGCTGCCTTCAGCAATAGCATTCTCTTGTGGACCTCCTGGGGGTTAGGATAAGACCGGCCAGTGTTTCTGTTCCATCTGCTCTGGTGCGTATCACCCCATCATCCATCCGGCCATCTTCTCTTGGCTGCCTTCAGCAATAGCATTCTCTTGTGGAACTCCTGGGGGTTAGGATAAGACCGGCCAGTGTTTCTGTTCCTTCTGCTCTGGCGCGTATCACCCCATCATCCATCCGGCAATCTTATCTTAGCTACCTTCAGCAATAGCATTCTCTTGTGGAACTCCTGGGGGTTAGGATAAGACCGGCCAGTGTTTCAGTTCCATCTGCTCTGGTGCGTATCGCCCCATCATCCATCCGGCCATGTTATCTTGGCTGCCTTCAGCAATAGCATTCTCTTGTGAAACTCCTGGGGGTTAGGATAAGACCAGCCAGTGTTTCTGTTCCTTCTGCTCTGGCGCGTATCGCCCCATCATCCATCCGGCCATCTTGTCTTGGCTGCCTTCAGCAATAGCATTCTCTTGTGGAACTTCTGGGGGTTAGGATAAGACCGGCCAGTGTTTCAGTTCCTTCTGCTCTGGCGCGTATCGCCTGTTGTCCATCCGGCCATCTTGTCTTGGCTGCCTTCAGAAATAGCATTCTCTTGTGGAACTTCTGGGGGTTAGGATAAGACCGGCCAGTGTTTCTGTTCCTTCTGCTCTGGCGCGTATCGCCCCATCATCCATCCGGCCATCTTGTCTTGGCTGCCTTCAGCAATAGCATTCTCTTGTGGAACTCCTGGGGGTTAGGATAAGACCGGACAGTGTTTCAGTTTCTTCTGCTCTGGCGCGTATCGCGTGTTGTCCATCCGGCCATCTTGTCTTGGCTGCCTTCAGCAATAGCATTCTCTTGTGGAACTCCTGGGGGTTAGGATAAGACCGGCCAGTGTTTCAGTTCCTTCTGCTCTGGCGCGTATCGCCTGTTGTCCATCCGGCCATCTTGTCTTGGCTGCCTTCAGCAATAGCATTCTCTTGTGGACCTCCTGGGGGTTAGGATAAGACCGGCCAGTGTTTCAGTTCCCTCTGCTCTGGCGTGTATCGGTAGAGTGCTTGGCTGCCAATCGCCCCATCATCCATCCGGCCATCTTGTCTTAGCTGCCTTCAGCAATAGCATTCTCTTGTGGAACTCCTGGGGGTTAGGATAAGACCGGCCAGTGTTTCAGTTCCTTCTGCTCTGGCGCGTATCGCCTGTTGTCCATCCGGCCATCTTGTCTTGGCTTCCTTCAGCAATAGCATTCTCTTGTGGAACTCCTGGGGGTTAGGATAAGACCGGCCAGTGTTTCTGTTCCTTCTGCTCTGGCGCGTATCGCCCCATCATCCATCCGGCCATCTTATCTTAGCTGCCTTCAGCAATAGCATTCTCTTGTGGATCTCCTGGGGGTTAGGATAAGACCGGCTAGTGTTTCAGTTCCCTCTGCTCTGGTGCGTATCGCCCCATCTTCCATCCGGCAATCTTATCTTAGCTACCTTCAGCAATAGCATTCTCTTGTGGATCTCCTGGGGGTTAGGATAAGACCGGCTAGTGTTTCAGTTCCCTCTGCTCTGGTGCGTATTGCCCCATCATCCATCCGGCCATCTTATCTTAGCTGCCTTCAGCAATAGCATTCTCTTGTGGAACTCCTGGGGGTTAGGATAAGACCGGCCAGTGTTTCAGTTCCATCTGCTCTGGTGCGTATCGCCCCATCATCCATCCGGCCATCTTGTCTTGGCTGCCTTCAGCAATAGCATTCTCTTGTGGAACTCCTGGGGGTTAGGATAAGACCGGCCAGTGTTTCAGTTCCTTCTGCTCTGGCGCGTATCGCCCGTTGTCCATCCGGCCATCTTGTCTTGGCTGCCTTCAGCAATAGCATTCTCTTGTGGAACTCCTGGGGGTTAGGATAAGACCGGCCAGTGTTTCAGTTCCTTCTGCTCTGGCGCGTATCGCCTGTTGTCCATCCGGCCATCTTGTCTTGGCTGCCTTCAGCAATAGCATTCTCTTGTGGACCTCCTGGGGGTTAGGATAAGACCGGCCAGTGTTTCAGTTCCATCTGCTCTGGTGCGTATCACCCCATCATCCATCCGGCCATCTTCTCTTGGCTGCCTTCAGCAATAGCATTCTCTTGTGGAACTCCTGGGGGTTAGGATAAGACCGGCCAGTGTTTCTGTTCCTTCTGCTCTGGCGCGTATCGCCCCATCATCCATCCGGCCATCTTATCTTAGCTACCTTCAGCAATAGCATTCTCTTGTGGATCTCCTGGGGGTTAGGATTAGACCGGCTAGTGTTTCAGTTCCCTCTGCTCTGGTGCGTATTGCCCCATCATCCATCCGGCCATCTTATCTTAGCTACCTTCAGCAATAGCATTCTGTTGTGGATCTCCTGGGGGTTAGGATAAGACCGGCTAGTGTTTCAGTTCCCTCTGCTCTGGTGCGTATTGCCCCATCATCCATCCGGCCATCTTATCTTAGCTACCTTCAGCAATAGCATTCTCTTGTGGATCTCCTGGGGGTTAGGATAAGACCGGCTAGTGTTTCAGTTCCCTCTGCTCTGGTGCGTATTGCCCCATCATCCATCCGGCCATCTTGTCTTGGCTGCCTTCAGCAATAGCATTCTCTTGTGGAACTCCTGGGGGTTAGGATAAGACCGGCCAGTGTTTCAGTTCCTTCTGCTCTGGCGCGTATCGCCTGTTGTCCATCCGGCCATCTTGTCTTGGCTGCCTTCAGCAATAGCATTCTCTTGTGGACCTCCTGGGGGTTAGGATAAGACCGGCCAGTGTTTCAGTTCCATCTGCTCTGGTGCGTATCACCCCATCATCCATCCGGCCATCTTCTCTTGGCTGCCTTCAGCAATAGCATTCTCTTGTGGAACTCCTGGGGGTTAGGATAAGACCGGCCAGTGTTTCTGTTCCTTCTGCTCTGGCGCGTATCGCCCCATCATCCATCCGGCCATCTTATCTTAGCTACCTTCAGCAATAGCATTCTCTTGTGGATCTCCTGGGGGTTAGGATAAGACCGGCTAGTGTTTCAGTTCCCTCTGCTCTGGTGCGTATTGCCCCATCATCCATCCGGCCATCTTATCTTAGCTACCTTCAGCAATAGCATTCTGTTGTGGATCTCCTGGGGGTTAGGATAAGACCGGCTAGTGTTTCAGTTCCCTCTGCTCTGGTGCGTATTGCCCCATCATCCATCCGGCCATCTTATCTTAGCTACCTTCAGCAATAGCATTCTCTTGTGGATCTCCTGGGGGTTAGGATAAGACCGGCTAGTGTTTCAGTTCCCTCTGCTCTGGTGCGTATTGCCCCATCATCCATCCGGGATCTTATCTTAGCTACCTTCAGCAATAGCATTCTCTTGTGGATCTCCTGGGGGTTAGGATAAGACCGGCTAGTGTTTCAGTTCCCTCTGCTCTGGTGCGTATTGCCCCATCATCCATCCGGCCATCTTATCTTAGCTACCTTCAGCAATAGCATTCTCTTGTGGATCTCCTGGGGGTTAGGATAAGACCGGCTAGTGTTTCAGTTCCCTCTGCTCTGGTGCGTATTGCCCCATCATCCATCCGGCCATCTTATCTTAGCTACCTTCAGCAATAGCATTCTCTTGTGGATCTCCTGGGGGTTAGGATAAGACCGGCTAGTGTTTCAGTTCCCTCTGCTCTGGTGCGTATTGCCCCATCATCCATCCGGCCATCTTATCTTAGCTACCTTCAGCAATAGCATTCTCTTGTGGATCTCCTGGGGGTTAGGATAAGACCGGCTAGTGTTTCAGTTCCCTCTGCTCTGGTGCGTATTGCCCCATCATCCATCCGGCCATCTTATCTGAGCTACCTTCAGCAATAGCATTCTCTTGTGGATCTCCTGGGGGTTAGGATAAGACCGGCTAGTGTTTCAGTTCCCTCTGCTCTGGTGCGTATTGCCCCATCATCCATCCGGCCATCTTATCTTAGCTACCTTCAGCAATAGCATTCTCTTGTGGATCTCCTGGGGGTTAGGATAAGACCGGCTAGTGTTTCAGTTCCCTCTGCTCTGGTGCGTATTGCCCCATCATCCATCCGGGATCTTATCTTAGCTACCTTCAGCAATAGCATTCTCTTGTGGATCTCCTGGGGGTTAGGATAAGACCGGCTAGTGTTTCAGTTCCCTCTGCTCTGGTGCGTATTGCCCCATCATCCATCCGGCCATCTTATCTTAGCTACCTTCAGCAATAGCATTCTCTTGTGGATCTCCTGGGGGTTAGGATAAGACCGGCTAGTGTTTCAGTTCCCTCTGCTCTGGTGCGTATTGCCCCATCATCCATCCGGCCATCTTATCTTAGCTGCCTTCAGCAATAGCATTCTCTTGTGGAACTCCTGGGGGTTAGGATAAGACCAATCACCCAGATCTTCCATCCATCCATCTTGTTTTACTGCCTTCAACTATAGCATTCTCTTGTGGAACTCCTGGGGGTTAGGATAAGACCGGCCAGTGTTTCAGTTCCCTCTGCTCTGGCGCGTATCGCCCCATCTTCCATCCGGCCATCTTATCTTAGCTGCCTTCATCAATAGCATTCTCTTGTGGAACTCCTGGGGATTAGGATAAGACCGGCCAGTGTTTCTGTTCCCTCTGCTCTGGTGCGTATCGCCCCATCTTCCATCCAGCCATCTTATCTTAGCTGCCTTCAGCAATAGCATTCTCTTGTGGAACTCCTGGGGGTTAGGATAAGACCGGCCAGTGTTTCAGTTCCCTCTGCTCTGGTGCGTATCGCCCCATCTTCCATCCGGCCATCTTATCTTAGCTGCCTTCAGCAATAGCATTCTCTTGTGGAACTCCTGGGGGTTAGGATAAGACCGGCCAGTGTTTCAGTTCCCTCTGCTCTGGTGCGTATCGCCCCATCTTCCATCCGGCCATCTTATCTTAGCTGCCTTCAGCAATAGCATTCTCTTGTGGAACTCCTGGGGGTTAGGATAAGACCGGCCAGTGTTTCAGTTCCCTCTGCTCTGGTGCGTATCGCCCCATCATCCATCCGGCCATCTTATCTTAGCTGCCTTCATCAATAGCATTCTCTTGTGGAACTCCTGGGGATTAGGATAAGACCGGCCAGTGTTTCAGTTCCCTCTGCTCTGGTGCGTATCGCCCCATCTTCCATCCGGCCATCTTATCTTAGCTGCCTTCATCAATAGCATTCTCTTGTGGAACTCCTGGGGGTTAGGATAAGACCGGCCAGTGTTTCAGTTCCCTCTGCTCTGGTGCGTATCGCCCCATCTTCCATCCGGCCATCTTGTCTTGGCTTCCTTCAGCAATAGCATTCTCTTGTGGAACTCCTGAGGGTTAGGATAAGACCGGCCAGTGTTTCAGTTCCCTCTGCTATGGTGCGTATCGCCCCATCTTCCATCCGGCCATCTTGTCTTAGCTGCCTTCAGCAATAGCATTCTCTTGTGGATCTCCTGGGGGTTAGGATAAGACCGGCTAGTGTTTCAGTTCCCTCTGCTCTGGTGCGTATTGCCCCATCATCCATCCGGCCATCTTATCTGAGCTACCTTCAGCAATAGCATTCTCTTGTGGAACTCCTGGGGGTTAGGATAAGACCGGCCAGTGTTTCAGTTCCCTCTGCTCTGGTGCGTATCGCCCCATCTTCCATCCGGCCATCTTGTCTTGGCTTCCTTCAGCAATAGCATTCTCTTGTGGAACTCCTGAGGGTTAGGATAAGACCGGCCAGTGTTTCAGTTCCCTCTGCTATGGTGCGTATCGCCCCATCTTCCATCCGGCCATCTTGTCTTAGCTGCCTTCATCAATAGCATTCTCTTGTGGAACTCCTGGGGGTTAGGATAAGACCGGCCAGTGTTTCAGTTCCCTCTGCTCTGGTGCGTATCGCCCCATCTTCCTTCCGGCCATCTTATCTTAGCTGCCTTCATCAATAGCATTCTCTTGTGGAACTCCTGGGGGTTAGGATAAGACCGGCCAGTGTTTCAGTTCCCTTCGCTCTGGTGCGTATCGCCCCATCATCCATCCGTCCATCTTGTCTTAGCTACCTTCAGCAATAGCATTCTCTCGAGGAACTCCTGGGGGTTAGTATAAGACCGGCCAGTGTTTCAGTTCCCTCTGCTCAGGTGGTGTCGCCCCATCATCCATCCGACCATCTTGTCTTGGCTGCCTTCAGCAATAGCATTCTCTTGTGGAACTCCTGGGGGTTAGTATAAGAGCGGCCAGTGTTTCAGTCCCCTCCGCTCTGGCAAGTATTGGTAGCATGCTAGACTGCCAGTCACCCCATCATCCATCCATCCAAGAGAAAAGAGTGAGCAAGACAATTTAGCATTTCAGATGTTAAAGGCACACACTCATCAAAATTCAACTTTTGAAACACTTATTTGCCCATGAAAGAATCGGGTGTTGCGAGTGCATGCAGCTAACATTTCCTCAAATCAGTTTTTACCATAGATTAGAAAAAATATATGAAATTGGAATTTCTGCCCAATTTTGTGGACCTTCATCATGTCCAGTCAACTATGCAGTGACGTGAGGCTGGGTGGCCCTCCCCCTCACTCCTCAGATTGAATGGACAATGAGAGAATGAGACACTTGCAAATTTTACAACCAAACATGACATAGACATACGCAGGGCCGGATTATCCATAGGGCACCGTGGGTACTGTGCCCAGGGCCTCACATGGCAACGGGGCCTCACAAAATTTTGAAAAAGAGGATCACAAGTCAAGGGAAAGGGCACTCTGTGCTTTTACAGAGACTTGCAATACCCAACGTCAATGGTCTACATGGGCCTTGGAGCTCCCGCCCCCCCCCCGCAAACATTGGTGCTCTGTCCTTCAAACACCAATTGACTGTCAAGTTTTGTAGGCAATAAGTTAACTAATCATTCCCTGGTTGAAAAGGAATCACATGTCATTGACATCTTCACTTTCCTGCGTGTAGGGCAAGCGTTTATTGATAATTACCAAAAAAATTGACACAAACAGAGGCCTCTGAGGCCTCCTCCCCTGCTAATTTCTTCCATCTTTTTCACAGGGCCCTCTGAGGCCCTCTCCCCTGCTTAATTACTGTTCTTCCATTTTGTTGATATTTCAAATAACAGGTGGATAAAATGAATGATAGATTAGTGCATGCTATTAAACAAATTTTGTTTTCATTAAATTAAATTCAAGAGCTGCTCAAACACACCATTTTAAAGTAAAGTACCATGGTATTTTGCATGAGGGTTTCACAATGATGATAATAAGACATTTTTGACATGAATCAAAAGCATATAATTAAGTTTCCTAATAAGTCTACATGGTGTGTCTCAAAGTATAGCTTCTGACTTTTGAGCATAAATAGACAAAATGTACTCACCAAGTGACCTAATAAGGATTTTTTTGTTTACATTTTGCTAGCTCTCACATATAGAGCAAACAACAATACATACAAAAAATCAGTAAAGTTTTTTGGGAGATTAGGCAGTTTTAGTAAATTACAGAGCATTTTTTTTACTAGAATCGCCCATCCTTTTGATTGTTGGATATTTTATGCTTGTAATTTCAAATCTAGATGTCTCATACTTAAATACAGCATACTGGCTATGTTATGTTGTAATTGAATTGGTTTCTTGTCCAAAACCTAAGATTTTGTGATTAACTAGGTCGCTTCGCATAGAGCAAACAGTACACAGTGACAGTGTGGAGAGGGGTCTCTGAGATCCATGTGGACTACTTGTGCAAAACAAAAGTTATACCCTAGGGAGGGTTGAAGTCATGATCATTATTTATAAGTTTATCAGCATATCTTAAACATTTGCAGTTTCATGCTGTTTTAAGATTGCCACCATTTTTACCAATAGGTAAAGAGATTATACAAATTAGTGACTGCATTCAGTTAAGTAAAGATTTATTTAAACAATTCCAATTCACTGAATACTCCTTAAAAATATTATTGCTAACATGGTCAAACAGAGATAATGTGTCATCATGGCTAGAATCAACCACTACTGTGCACATTTGAAACTTTTAATTCTTGTCCCAGTCTGATTTCCATCACACAGGCCTATACTCCAAAATGCATAGAAGTAGAGCACTGAGAGTGAGCATGAAGTGTCACATGCATGTTCTTTTATTTTTCTGATCCAGCAGTAATAGCTTTAGAATAGCAGTTTAGTCAATGACTATCACAAGATTTCAGTGCTCGAGTTCTCAGATATACATAAATTCCTGTTCTGCTTACATCGTTTTGGACGATTATTTTCTGTAATCTACACTTTCAAATTCGGAGGCAATTTCAACTTTACCACCAGGATATAAGATGGGGGCCTCATTGCCTCAATGTGCCCAGGGCCTCCCAGACCCTATGGTAGATATATATATTATCTTCATAATTCAGCATTCTTGCTATCAGTTGAATTTCTAGGATGATGACATCACGATTCACTGAATCATTGGTGTATCTTTCGATCTGGTACTGCAGACATCAAGCAGTCCCTTGTTTTTGCATGGTTTCTGATGCATTGTTACAGTCGACATTGCTTACTGAAATGCACTAGAATGTTCCCTGTGAGGTCATATCCCTATCCGTGCCATATTATTTTCTATGACTCATCTGACTCATGAGTCATGAGCAGCCAGTAAGGTCATATCCTACACTTCAAATGCTATTAACCTATGTCACTGACTGAATCATAGCATTCACCGTAGAGTATGAATACCACATCCTCCCCACGCAAGCCCTGCTAAAATGGACAGGGTTTTCTGCTATTTCCAAGCTCTTCTGTGATTGGCTGCTTATTTAGGTCATAAGCATTTTGCAGGCAGATTTAGTCCGATTATGGACACTTAGAGGATTACTGGCAACTGAGAAAAACAGTGTAAAACAAGCAAACTTTCAAACAGTTTCATTTCAGAACATAATTCAATGGAATTTTCGGAACTGTGATAGCACCTTTCAACAATACACAATTTCTCCATTTGTAACAGTGTGAAACAGAAGCAACAATTTCAAACTGTGAGCCAAAACTGGGTCAGTTAATTAAGCATTCATGAATTAGCAAAGGTTATGGGCCATTTTGTCATGGTATGACTTGGGATGATGGAATACCAAAACACCATGATAAGGCATAACAAGCGCATGCAACTCAAATTTGGAGATTGCAGAAGAATAGCCATTTAGCAAACTAGAGGGCCCCCCATACAAACTGCCAGCAGTGTGAGATCCACTGCAGGTGAGTGCAGCTCTCCTCTCTTCTCCTACCCTTTTTTTTTTACATTCTTGTTTTTAAATTTTAATAGTTAAATTTTAATAGATTTATTTTTATAGTGCCCCCTCATTCATCAAACGTGTCCTTTTTTGGCAGTGCCCCCTCCCAGTTATAGCTACAACAGGCCAAGAGGGGGTGTACCAAAAGAAGGAGGCAGAATTTGTTGTGTGGACAGTAAAGAAACAGGTAGAAAGATTACACTTTTTAACCATTTAAGGAAAATTGAGGTCACTGAAAATGTATTTGAGGTCTTACACACTGGGGAAAGGTATCTTGGGAAACATATTGAAACTGTAACATTGGAAGTGAAGGCATGATGAAGCAGCACTGTCTGCAAATCTTACCAAGTGTAAATTCATTCATACGAAAACTATATCCACTGCAGCTTAGCAGTGGATAATAATTTACAGATATTATGCGCATGCATGCAATGTTTGACCTTCTAAATCTCACTTAATTTGATAAAGGTATGGCCTGCAAATGACTTTCCCATTCCAATATTTGCATATTTTTAAGAAAATATTTTTCACAATCAACTGTTAAATTTGATAGATTCTGTGACAAATACATTGATACACACGGTTCCAGGCGGTTCCTGAAAACTCACACAGTCTCTCTTTTTGTCGAACAGCTTTAGCTTACATGAGTAAATCCACTTATTTGCTATGTGAAATAGGCTATGTGATCGGGTTTTTCCGGCAGGCACTTAATTCTTGTTATCTCTGCTAGGAGACAGAGATCTTCTTCGTCCTGGCTTCCAAGAATCCTGTCCCATGTCACACTTACTCTGCTCCACTTATTCAATCATTCATTCATTCATTTTTCTTCAACTGAGTACCTGTGTGCTCCACCATACATAATTGCATGCACTTGACTCTTTTCCTTGATAAAATCTGACTTTAATTCAAGCTTATTTGCTTACTTTACTTTGAAGATCAGTCACACTTTGGAGTAGTTCCTGCTTTTCCTGCTAGCTGTACAGATGCTTAGTTTCCTTTATGTCCACTAGGTGATGGCAGAGGAGGAATTTATTGTCAGTGCTGGAAGACAGATTTTGTTAGTCTTCAAAGACTCTTGGCTACCCCAGCTTTTAATTGGCATGAGAGTTACAGATAGATAGATAGAAAAGATAGATAAGGGGTTGCCCTGCCGGGGTAACCCTAAGGGGTAGGGTCGGGATACCCCTTAAGGGTGGGACACCCCCAGGGGAGGGGGCACCTCAGAGGATACCCTAAGCTTTGGGGAACTCCCCAGGGATACCCCAAGGGTGGGGGTACCCCCGGGAGATACCCCAAGGGTTGGAGCACCCCAGGGATACCCCAAGGGTGGGGGTACCCTGGGGGTAACCCAAAGGGTGGGGTTACCCCCTGGGATACCCCAAGGACTGGGGCACCCATGGGGGATACCCAAAGGTTGGGGGTAACCCCGGCGATACCCAAAGAATGGGGGCACCCATGAAGGATACCGCTAGGATGGGGGCATGCCTGGGGGATACCCCAAGGGTAGGGAGTACCCCCAGGGATACCCCAAGGGTGGGGCATCCTATAGGGATACCCAAAGGGTGGGGGCACCCCTGGGGGATACCCAAAGGGTTGGGGCACCCCTGGGGAAACCCCTAGGGTGGGGGCATGCCTGGGGGATACGCCAAGGGTGGGGCACCCATTGGGGATACCCAAAGGGTGGGGGTAACCCCGGGGATACCCAAAGAATGGGGGCACCCATGAGGGATACCGCTAGGATGGGGGCACGCCTGGGGGATACCCCAAGGGTAGGGAGTACCCCAGGGATACCCCAAGGGTGGGGGCATCCCTGGGGGATACCCAAAGGGTGGGGGCACCCCTGGGGGATACCCCAAGGGTGGGGCAACCCGGGGGATACCCCAAAGGGTGGGGGTACCGCTGGGGAATATCCCAAGGGTGGGGGACCGCCGGGGAATACCCAAAGGATGGGGGCAGCCCCGGGGGATACCCCAAGGGAGGGGGCACCTCAGGGGACACCCATAGGTTGGGGCTAACCCTAGGGTCAAAGTTTTTATGACTTACAGCAAACACTATCTGTCTGGCAATCACTGCTGACCCCCTGCTCGTAATGCTCCCATCTAGTTTATTTCACACCAAATAGTCATTCCTAAATCAAGCCACACCTCGTTGAGAGATCCCTACCAAAAATTATTTAGTTCAAGATGAGTCAAATAGAATGATTAGAATCTATTTATTTTGCTAGCAGAGATACTTTTGTGCATCTCTTGCACCCCATTCTAGTTAAAAATCCAGTTCTCTGATTGAAACATTGCCTACTCTTCTGCCATTGATTTGTTTCTGCAAACATTTGGTTGCATTCTGCTCAGCTCTGCAAATATTAATTCTTACGTATATATTTTTGTCTGAGTCGGCAGGTAGTTTTGTGGATTTTTTTAGCAGGTGCGCCAATTTTTATTGACCAACCGATTAGAAAGTGCTAAATTAACAGTGACCTCTGCAAATAATTTTTCAGATGTTGAGTTTTGATGCTAAACTAGCTTAGACCCCTGTATGATTCTAAAACTATATTTTTTAGTAGTAATTATTGTAAAATGTACCGTAGCAATGTTTGTTAATTTACGTTTGTTTGATACACTGTTTGTAGCCGGTTGTTACCACGCGAAACTGTCAGTGACTGCTTAGCTTCCAACAGCTTAAAATCATCACAGTGAGGCAGTCAACAGAACTCTTTTTTTTTATTTAAGAAACCAGGGTTATTCCTGAGTATTCTGATGACATTACATTGTATCTACTTTTTTTAGATAACATTATTGTCCAGTCTGACTTTGTTTTACCTCGATATTGAACAGAAACTTTGTGGATTTGCAAAAAAGTTGGAACAATTTCTTGGTGCAGCAAATAAGACTTACTTTTTGCCAGGTGGCAGCAGCATGCAGTTGCATACAATCTGGTTTCCACGGCATATTATGGCCTTAGGCACCTACTGAGTGACGTCACAAAACATTTCTCAATCGGTGACGTCACTTTGATTGTCTTCTCGACCAATCAGATCACAGAAAGCAGTACTCCCTGCTAGTCTGTTGAATCACAGACCGGAACTAGATTGGTTGCATATGAAACAAACTTTGTGCCAGGTGGCAGCACCATGCAGTTCTCAGTTTCAAGGGACTGGTCACTCTCCACACGACTGTCCCAAAGAGACAGATGGTGAACTCTAACTCTTGTTATACCAATCGACACCTCTGTCAGCCAATCACATGCCAGTATTTCAGGAGAATAATTCCCATATTCTTTGTTGTCCAGTTAATGGCAGTTATCCTCTCATGTTTGACTGTTTGAGTGTTCGTCTCATGGTATAAGCCGGTTATTCACCATGGGATCAGGAATATGTGTTTATCACACCTCGGGCTAAAGCCCTCCGCCCTCAGGTGAAAAATCACTTATCAAAGTGTACCGTTTGCTCTATGTGAAGCGACCTAGTTAATTTTTAGGCAAGAAACAAATGTAATTACAATGTGACATAGCCAGCATGCTGTATTTATGTATTAGACATCTTCATGTGAAATTTCAAGCTTTAAATATTTTTAAATGCACGAAAATTTACTAAAACTTCCTAATCTCCCGAAACCTTAACTGATTGATTCCAAAAATTTTATGTGCATTGCTTGTACTATAACACAGCATTACTGGCTATAATGCAAAGTTTGTTGTTTGCTCTATATATGAGAACTAGCAAAATGTAAACAAAAAAATCCTTAATTAGGTCACTTGGTTGGTACACAGTGATATATTCCCTCTCCAGTGGGAAGTTGTCTATGATGTGTTTATGCGGCAAACACATGAATTATAGGCAGCTTTTTACTTCGATCATTATCAGTTCCAGATAAACTGACAAAAATGTAGTTCACTAATTCAACACAAAGTTATTGATCAATCTTGGCTCATAAAATCGCAATAAATGTATTGGGCTTGAGCATCGCCAATCAGACATTGGCTTGAGTGAGCAGAACAGGTGGGACAAAAAAGCCTGTCGCAGCAGTTTTGAGGCTAGTTTTTTTAAGGACATGTTATTCTGTAGGGCAAAGTGACGTCATAATTTTTTTATGTCAGTTTTTCCTATAGAACACATGTCCTCGAAAATAAAAACACATTTAGGTTGATTGTCTACAATAATGAAAATGGCTGTAGAGATATATTGTGTGAACATTTCAAAATATTCCTGAGCTTTAAAGCTTCAAAATAGCCAATTTTCACCAATCTACCTGCTGAATGACACAGACTTCAAGGTGAAGGGAGGGGAGATTTGTATGAGATGATACGGCTCTTTTACATTCAAGTTGAAGGGAGGGGAGATTTGTATGAGATGATACAGCTCTTTTACATTCAAGTTGAAGGGAGGGGAGATTTGTATGAGATGATACAGCTCTTTTACATTCAAGTTGAAGGGAGGGGAGATTTGTATGAGATGATACGGCTCTTTTACATTCAAGTTGAAAGGAGGGGAGGTTTGTATGAGATGATACAGCTCTTTTACATTCAAGTTAAAGGGAGGGGAGAATTGTATGAGATGATACGGCTCTTTTACATTCAAGTTGAAAGGAGGGGAGGTTTGTATGAGATGATACAGCTCTTTTACATTCAAGTTGAAGGGAGGGGAGATTTGTATGAGATGATACAGCTCTTTTACATTCAAGTTGAAGGGAGATTTGTATGAGATGATACAGCTCTTTTACATTCAAGTTGAAGGGAGGGAGATTTGTATGAGATGATACAGCTCTTTTACATTCAAGTTGAAGGGAGATTTGTATGAGATGATACAGCTCTTTTACATTCAAGTTGAAGGGAGGGGAGATTTGTATGAGATGATACAGCTCTTTTACATTCAGCTGCCAACTTTTACAACTTCAACCAAAATCTGAGATGTTCCAAAATGAGAATTGTAAAGCTATTTAAATTGAGTTGATTCCTGGAACAATTGACCCAGTTGTTTTCCCCCATTAAAAAGTTTATTTGGTCAACAGTTTTAAGGCTCTGTAAATCGTTTCATACCCTCCTTTATGACACTTCTCAGATTTTGTTGAAATTATATATAAGTGTTGCAGCTTGATGTAAAAGAGCTGTATGTACATTAATTTATCCTCAGTCCAGTGTTCATCCTCGATTCTGATTGGCTGAGAGCCGCGATGTGTGACAACGTACACCCTGTCTGTCGTCATCAGACAGGGTGTATGAGATAAATTACAGTTGTCTAACGGGTAAATGTGGGACATGACGATATGTACACCCAAGAATGTCAATGTACGAGGCCGTAAGGTTGTGTAACTTCTTAAAGATTCAGAGCACTCTTTGTATGATATGTATTTCTGAGGTCAGGAAAAGGTCCAATCATTTTTTTTTCACAATATGACACATCCAGTGACAGTGACCTAGGCCTGTTCAGAATACAAACAATGTTGATTTTAATGGACTCCTGTTTGGTTTCCCGTTATTTTGGGTATGGAGAATCCAAATATCACATTCATTTTGGTCTAGGGAGAAGGGAAACCTGCCTCAAAAGCCCTCAACATTTGTTGTCAATTTCGACGGAAATCAGCTATTTTTCTATGATTTTGTGTTACATTTTGTGTTATAACTTGATAGAAATTCCTCATAGAGCCTTCTAAATAGCACCAAATGAAAGAAATTAATGAGATTTGTCATGGAAATGTTGCATAGGAAATGAAATATGTAATTTTTCACAGAAATTGGTGACAAAAATGTAGTTCACTAATTCAACACAAAGTTATTAATCAATCTTGGCTCATAAAATCCCAATAAATGTATTGGGCTTGAGCATCACCAATCAGACATTGGCTTGAGTGAGCACAACAGGTGGGACAAGGAAGCCTGTCGCAGCAGTTTTGAGGCTAGCTTTTTTAATGACATGTTATTGGGGCAAAGTGACTTCATAAGTTTTTTGATGTCAGTTTTTTCCTATACAATCCACGTCCTTGAAAATAAAAACACATTCGGGTTTAATGTCTACAACCATGAAAACGGCAGTTAAAATATATTATGTGAACATTTCAAAATATTCCTGAACTTTAAAGCATCAAACTTAGCCAATTTTCACAAATTTACCTGCTGAATGACACAGACTTCAAGTTGAAGGGAGGGGAGATTTGAATGAGACGATACAGCTTTTTTTTCATTCAGCTGCCAACTTTTACAACTTCAACCAAAATCTGAGAAGTTCCAAAATGAGAACTGTAATGCTATTTAAATTGTGACATTGATTCCTGAAACAAGACCAAGTTGTTTTCCACATTAAAAAGTTTATTTGGTTACAGCGAAACACTTTGATATAGAATTAAAGTGGACTGTGGCACTGTGAAAATGGCACTTTGTGACTCATGATAGCCGATGAAGTGTCATCTTCTCTACTTTCAACATGGGAAACATAGATGCTGTTTGATTAGTCATGATCAATAGTAAGCCATTTGACATCTCATAACAAATTTTAGAGTGAACATCAGATGCATAATCCTTTCGTTTGGCTGTCACCAACAAGTGGGATAAGTCTTCTACAATCAAATTAACATTGAAAGTATTGGGTTTGATCATGACAAATCATCAGCATGATGATACACGAAGTGCCATTTTCACAGTGCCACAGTCCACTTTAATTCTATATCAAAGTGTTTCGCTGTAATAGTTTTAGGGCTCTGTAAATCGTTTGATACCAGCCTTTATGACACTTCTCAGATTTTGTTGAAATTATGTAAGTGGCAGCTGAATGTGAAGGAGCTGAATGTACAGTGTCACTGTTGATCCGCATGTTGTTCATGTTTTTATAATTCTGCAAACCCAAACTGAGACAATAATTCCCTGTCTCTCAACAAACATGATAATTTGAGTTTTGTTGGTCGTTCAAAAGTATCAGTTTCGGAACTATGAGCTGTTGGAGGATTAAGCTGCTGTTTGCATTCTTGTTGATTGGGTTTACAGCTTAGCAATTGATAAGACGCCACCCTCCCTGCAGCAGCATGACCACTGACCTTGAGTCTGACAAATCTAAGTAATAGATAACGCCCTCGTTTGTGACAATATGCAATATTTATACCACTGTTTGCTTTTTCTGGCCAATCAGAAGGCAGGATTTCGCTCTGATATAATGCATATCACAGCTCATACACCTGACCATGATATTGCATGCTTGGCTGACTACAAGTTGACTAAATTGAAGGAAACACTGAAACAAAACTGACCAACAAAGGACTAAAACTGAACAACACAGACAGTAAACAAGGAGCAAGATTGTATCAAGTGTAACTGGTCTCAATAAAAAGGCTATATTCACTCTTTTTTATAAATACCGTTATCTGAAATAATGATCAAATTTAAGGTCACTTGATAAAATAGTACATTTGGGATATATGTAAGCTGCAAAAAAAATAGCGGAGCAGCAGACCAACAATTTTGGCCCCATTTGGCAAGCTCAAAGAAATTTTTTTTCTTCTTAATTCGGGGGCTGCCGCCCCCGAAACCCCTGCTTCTTCTTATTTCGGGGGCTGCCGCCCCCGAACCCCTACTCCGTGCTTTCTGTTATTTTTCAAATGTCTTTCATCATTTAAAAATAACATTTGCTAAGCGACTGTAATAATCAACCTCCCCAAAGTGACCTTGGCTGAGATGGCTGCACTATGAACCTACCTATCTATCTATATATCTATATATCTATCTATCTATCAGTCTATCAATCTATCTGTCTACCCATATCTATCTATAAAATTAATCAATGAAATTAATGTAGTGTGTTATTTCCATCTATCTATTGATCTTTCTATCTATCTTTCTATCTACAAAATTAATGTATTGTATTATTTCCTGAGAACAAAGAATTCTGACCTGTTGCCTTCAGGGCTGCCAACCTTCAAATGAACTGAGGAACATGAATGTGCAACAAATACAATGAAATGTTGTCAAACAAGAAGGATTGAAGACAAACAAAGGGATTTAAATTACTTTGTTTTGTACTTAGTGGTATAAGTTAGATAACACCCTTGTTTGTGACAATATGCAATAATCCTCGGGCTAAAGCCCTCGGATATATTGCATATTGTCACAAACGAGGGCGTTATCTATTACATCCGAGGGCTTTAGCCCGAGGATTATTGCATATTGTCACAAACAAGGGTGTTATCTAACTTATACCACTAAGTACAAAACAAATTAATTTAAATCCCTTTGTTTGCCTTCAATCCTTCTTGTTTGACAACATTTCATTGTATTTGTTGCACATTCATGTTCCTCAGTTCATTTGAAGGTTGGCAGCCCTGAAGGCAACAGGTCAGAATTCTTTGTTCTCAGGAAATAATACAATACATTAATTTTGTAGATAGAAAGATAGATGGAAAGATCGATAGATAGATGGAAATAACACAATACATTAATTTCATTGATTAATTTTATAGATAGATATGGATAGATAGATAAATTGATAGACAGATAGATAGATAGACATATAGATAGATAGGTAGGTCGATAGTGCAGCCATCTCAGCCAAGGTCATTTTGGGGAGGTCGATTATTACATTCGCTTAGCAAATGTTATTTTTTAAATTATGAAAGATATTTGAAAAATAACAGAAAGTAAGGAGCAGGGGTTCGGGGGCGGCAGCCCCCGAAATAAGAAGAAGCAGGGGTTCGGGGGCGGCAGCCCCCGAATTAAGAAGAAAAAATAATTCTTTGAGCTTGCCAAATGGGGCCAAAATTGTTGATCTGCTGCTCCGCTATTTTTTTTGCAGCTTCCATTTATCTCAAATGTACTATTTTATCAAGTGACATTAAATTTGATCATTATTTCAGATAATGGTTTTTATAAAAAAGAGTGAATATGGCCTTTTTATTGAGACCAGTTACACTTGATACAATCTGTGTTGTTCAGTTTTAATCCTTTGTTGGTCAGTTTTGTTTCAGTGTTTCCTTCAATTTTGTCAACTTGTAGTCAGCCAAGCATGCAATATCATGGTCAGGTGTATGAGCTGTGATATGCATTATATCAGAGCGAAATCCTGCCTTCTGATTGGCCAGAAAAAGCAAACAGTGGTATAATGACAAGATGTGCACTGTTGGCTATTCATTGGCTATTGGATTTTAATTATCATAAAGCTGATTAAAATTCAGTACAACTGGTGTACAACAGCTCGCATAAATGATCATTGCACATATGTACATGCAGAAGGAGTACACTGCTTCTGACCAGGAGAACGCCATGTCGAGTGAGTATATGCTACAGTAATGCTATTATCTCATTAACAATTTATCATTGACTTTATAAATGGCTTCAGTTGCTTCAGCATTTCACTAAAACATTGCACCTTCCTTGATTGTGTTTTTATAGATAGCCAGATAGATTCAGTATTGGTGATTGACAGGCGTAAAGTTTATTGATTGGTTGATTGAGATAAAATTTGGTGTTAGTACATTGATGGATAGGAATTCAGATAAAGAGATAGACGGAAGAATTATAAATTGGCATAATCATGAAGTAAGCGATTTCCTTATGCCAAGGTTGTATAACTTCTTAAAGATTCAGAGCACCGTTTGTAATGACCAAAATATGTATTTCTGAGATAAGGAAAACGTCTAATGGTGCCAAAGCAAAGAAAAAATGGATAAGGCAATACGTAGATAGTTTGATTGATAGATTGGTCGATATATCGATAGATAGATAGACCTATCTATCTGAGATTTGAGTCCTGGGACTTCGGCCCACGCTCTTGTTGGTCTCTAAAAATTGCCTTGCTGACTCAAATGTTTTAGAGTAGTCTCAGTGGGTTTTGAAAAACGATCGATGACTATTTGTTTATTTTTCATTGATATTCACCTTAAATAGTACAATCTAGATGCCTGAATAACTTAATTGAAAATAACATCATCTTGATAATTATCAATACACTCTAAAAAATGTCGGGACAAAATTGGTTTTTTAGATTCAAAATGGTTTTTTGAAAAACCAAACTTCAATGCAAAACCAACATGGATTTCATATATATTTTTATCCAAATATGGCACATTCACGCATGTTAGTGAGCGCACATACACGCGCGTGTACATGTAATTGCGCGCATCATTATTCATATTATTTCACGGCAAAGCCGGCCATAATTATTTATTTGAAGCGCGGGAAGTCCCCAAATGGGTCATTTTCACGAAAACGCGCAGTAACGGTAAAGACATAACCAATTTTTTTATGTCAGGGAGCCGAGCCAATAATACTCAACTGCTATTTCAGTTTATGTAATGCAATATGTGGTAGAACCATGCTGCATGTAACAGGATAACTAATTTGGGCGAATATTTGACATTTTCAATTATTTGGAAAAATTGTCTTTACCGTGCACAATGAAATCAAAGTAAAGCAAATTTACTCAGATGTCTTTACCGTGGCCAGGCTTGTCTTTACCGTGTCACAGTATATTTGCATTGATTTGACCATGGTAAAGACAGATTTTGGCCACGGAAAAGACATGTTATGCAGCATTTCTTCCAGAGAAAGTGGACTACATCAGTCAGAGTACCACAACTACTTCTGGAACAGCCTCCTAACTCAATGGGGTCATTTAAATCTTCATACCTTTTGAACTCCCTCTGCTGTTGCGGGTTCGGTAAAGACGAAGTTTAGTTGCGACAAAGTCAAGATACAACCTATTTCATCATCTGACTAACAGATGGCAGCTCTGGCTTTCCCAATGCATGTGACATTTTATGCAGTAATTTTCAATTTGTACAAGTTTGAAATTAAAATGTTGAGTTGCGGACATGCCACGGTAAGGACATTTGGACTACTTAATGGGTGATATAGCATGTTCAGCATGGCCGCACCAACTTAAATTTTTGTTTTCTTCTAGGAAAAATGTTATTCAAAATATTTGGCCAAAAATCAATTTCAGTACTACAAAAGCAGACACACACGAATGCAGGACATCAAATTGCGCGTTTTCGCGAAAATGACCCGAATATTCATTCATTATTATTATTATAAGATTAAATGGTTGTCCCCTTAGACACCTCATTTTTGTGATCTAACATGAATTTTTGTTAGTTATTAATTAATTCGAACCCTCAAATCAGGGTCTAACCGATACAGATTTATCTCTTTTTCCAATCCATCTGTTCAATTTTGCCGATACATCTTAACAATAACAATAACAATAATCTTTATTTATAGTCATGATATACATTTCAGCAAGTAAAATTAGCAAGACTGCTATTCCATGACTAAAAACAATTAAAAACAACCTAAGAGACTAATCACAAACAAATATTTACAATAAATAAAGTAAAACATAAAGCGATATTAAGACATCCAATCATAAAATCATACCAGCCTATGTAAATCACAGAAATTAAAATGCTTAATAGCTTTTTTAAACATTATATCAGTGGATTTTCTCATAACATTTGGTAGAGCGTTCCATAATTTTGAACCCAAGTATGTAAATGACTGGTAGCCATACTTAATCGTTTTAAATTTCTTTTGCTTGACATTCTTAAAACCTCGGCAATCATATTGGTGATTTTGTGCATCAAATAAAGAACATAAATAAGCAGGAGCAATATCATTTATACACTTGTAAACCTCTACAGCTTGGTTGTACATAAGCTGAACTGAAAGTGATAATTGTTTGCTTCGCTTTAGAAGCTCTTCATAGTTAGATATATAATCACAGTAAACAAAGCGTAATGCTCGACATTGTAGTTTTTCCAATTTCTTTAAATTACTCTTACTACACATCATCCACACAACAGGACAATAATTAAATGTGCTTTTAATAAAGGTCTTATACATGGTTTCTTTAACATTAGTATCTAACTGTCTAGACATTCTCATTATTGCATTAATTTGCCTACTGGCTTTTGTACAAATTGATTTGATATGTTCACCAAAACTTAGCTGCGAATCAATATGAACACCAAGCAGTTTAACATTTTGTACACATTTCAAAACATTTCCCTTGATATTAAAACTTACAGGAGCATCTGTTTTATTACCGAATACAATAGCCTGATATTTATCGGGATTAGCTTTCATTCCATTTTCAACAAACCAGTCTGTTACTATGCCTGCACAACTTTCAAGTTTTGTAGTTAGTTCAATTGAACTTTGAGCACAATAAGATATAGTTGTGTCATCAGCGTAATTGTACACATCATATTCACAAGTGAAATAAAATATATCATTAATGAAGATATTAAATAGGGTCGGTCCCAGTATAGATCCCTGAGGGACACCTTTGATCATTTCACACCAATTACTTCTGGTACTTTGGATCGTGGTCCTAAAATTTATATTTGATAGGTAACTCTGAATCAGCATGACATCATTTTCATGGAAGCCATAGGCAGTTAATTTTGCCAACAAGAGCCCATGGGGCACAACATCAAAAGCTTTGCTCAAATCAGTTAAAATAGCTGCTACATATTTACTTTCATCAAGGGCAGATTTCCAATCTTCAACTGCTTTAATTAACATAGACTGTGTATTGTATTTGTTGCGGAAGGCTGACAGATTTTCTGCTACAGATTCATAGAAATAACTTCCAATTTGTCCATTTATGACTTTTTCGAAAATTTTTGACATACATGGCAGAATGCTTACCGGTCTGTAGTTCTTTTTGTCTAAAGCATCATCTTTCTTAAATACTGGAGAAGCTTCAGCATATTTTAGTCCAGCTGGAAATTTATTACTTACTAGAGAATGATTTATAAGTGATGTCATTGACGGTGAAATTTCATGACTTATCAGTTTTAGGAGCTTGCTTGGAAAATTATCATATCCAGAAGATTTCTTTGGATTGACCTGAGTTAATGACTTCTGTACCTGAGATTCATTTACAGGGGAAATAGCAAATTTCCATTCAGGAGTATGCTTCTACTTTATTTTCCTTATGCTAGGATGATCTGCATAATGTTGAATGATTTCATTTAGGTTCATTTCATTCATATTTTCATTTAGACCAATATCAGCTGTAGCATTTTTAAAGAAATCTTTGAAGACATCAACAAGCATTTTGTGATGTGTCACAACAGCATCATCCTCACATAGCATAATATCATTATTTAGTACACATTTGTCCATGATAAATGGACGGATTGTTTCCCAAAAACTTCTATTTTGGGTGCCACCTCTACACCTTTCTTTAAAGTAATTATTTTGTCACATTCTGTTTAAGTTCACGAAATTGTTCCTAGCCTTTCTATAATTTTCCCATGACACAGGGTCTCTATATTTTCTAAACTTATTTTGTGTCATACGCTTCTTATACATCGCTTTTCTCAAAAGACCATTCATTTGTGGTGCATTTGGTTTCTTTAAGTACTTTTTCTTCAAGGGAGCATGTTCATCAATCACATTCATAATTAACTTATTATAGCACCAAAATTTGTCATCAATATCATCAAAGATGTCTAGAACTTGATAGGGTATATGTGACACATCATATTTAAACATTTCTTAATCAAACTTTTTGTAACTTCTGTAATTGACCACTTTTGGTCTGAACCTAGCATAATGTAATTTTGTACAAGCAACAATGAAATTGGTCCAGTGCCGTGAGTTGGTAAAATTTCAGTTTTGGGCCAATATGCACTTACATTTTAGGTCATATCTCAGCCCCATAAAGGAATTTATGCCGGTATGATGGATCGAATGATAGGCAAAAATATCTTCTTTGATGTAAATAGCAGCAATTGCATCCATATGTCACTGGTCTTGAGATAATGAGTGATCAATGATTGCAGTTAGGGAATTTTTTGGTGTCCCGCCTGGACACTGCATGTAAAATTTTTGCATACAACTTTCAAATACAGGAAAAGGGATGAATTTAGGATCAAAATTGCAATGCATTACTGTTCCCTGATTAGGCGGGCATCTTGTGAATCCAGAAAAATGGCAATTGGATGTATCTATATTTGTTTAATACACCTTTTATAATCCTCAGTTGGTGTGTCCCGGCTGAAGCTTAAAAGTGCAATGTGATTTTTGATGCCACAGATAAACCACTGATCGAAACATTTTTGGAAAATTTGAGATACCAATGCATTGCTCATGACCTTGTCTGTCAGGAATATATCACTTAAAGTGGCTGAGGCTGTTGTGCCAGGAGCTGTGATGGCTTGAGTAAGACTGACAACAGCGCGACGCTCTTATATTCTGCAAACATTCTGTGGGACTTCTCTTGTTCGGGTACTTCCTGATGAAGGCGTGTTGCTGGAATTCTTGCATTCTTGGTATTATTGTCATGCTCATGAGCCTGGCTTTGTATTAGTGTATAGAATAGGGTAGAAAGTCCAACCCATAATGGCATTAGAGCCCTATCTTTGAGACTGACAAAAAATGCGACGCTCTCACATTTTGAAACATTTATGAGGACCTTTCTTCTTTACACGCTTCTTGATGAAGGCTAGTGGAAGGAAAGTTACCTTTTCTGATATGATTTTGTTGCTCATGAGCCCAGGTTTCTATTGGTCTATAGAACTTGGTTGTAAATGTAACCTATCATGGTATTAGTGGCCTGTCTTTGTCACTGACAACAAATGTGGCACTCTTACACTTTGTAAAAATGTGTGTTCAGACATGTCTTGTTCAAATGCTTTGTGATAAGGACTCTTTACTGGAATTTTCACTTGTTTGATATTGTGTTGTTACACTTGAGCTTGGCTTTCTGTTGGTATATACAATATGGTTTTTAGTCAAACCTACCATGGTATAATGGGCCTGTGTTTATGGCTGACAAAAAGTGCAAAGCTTGCTTTCGGCATTACCTGCTAATTACACCATAAAAGTTATGAGAAGGCAAATAATGAAAAATCTGTTTTTTGTTTGATTTAAGAATATTATTCAACAAAATGTGTGCGAGTTTCATAGTGATATCTTAAAAAGTCTTTGCTGCAGAGGTATTTAAAGAAACAAAGTTTCGTTTTGAATAAACTGCATTTCAAGTTAGTATTCTCTTCACATTCATGTTTAAATTTACTAGCATAATGTGGCATAGACGTCACAAAAACGCATATACAACCTCAAATTTTTGGATTTGGAATCTAATAACACATAGGAAGCATATCAGTGATTATTGATTTTTTGGTCAATTTCACCAGAAGTTCCAAATTTTACCAACTTGTGGCATTGGTCCAATTGTGGAAGTCACTCAAGCCACAGTTAAAATTTAGTGTTGCACTGAATCGTTTTGGCTTTGATACAATCAATAAATCCAATAAGGTGGCATTTGAGCTTTTAAAACAAGTAGCACCAGTTATTATATTTCTTAGATTGTACATCTGCAACAAGTCATCTAAAGTCGAAAATTTTGAACCCTTTATCTATAATGTACATGTATCTCTATCTGACTGGCTGTTTTGTACATCCGCCTGGCTGTCTACATTCTGCTTAAAATGTCTATATGTTAATATTAAGTTATTATTAACAGACCTAATGATAAACTTATTTTATTGTATTGGCATATTAATTGCTTTAATACAGATTATGCTGTGCATACAATTATTGCCTACGTATTATAGCCATGTTAAATTATGCATCATTTTCTATCATTTAAATGATATACTGTTGATGCATGCATGGACGATTGACCTCAGGTATTAATGCGGAAATGTAGTAGCATATTAAGTGTTTTAATAATGTATTAACAGTGTATATGTAAATTAGATTGTACATATATATGTAAATTAGTTTGTACAATTTAATTACAATGTAACAATATCAGTTCGGAATTGACATCGTATATATCTTAAAAATACTGATAGTTTTGTCAATTTTTTTTCCAATTTTTTTTTCAACTTTTTTCGCCATAGTAGGTATTCCTTTTTTATGGAACTTGTCTAAGATTTAGTGCTAAGATCATGCTTTGTCATTGATAATTTATCCAACGAACAATTAGCCCTGGAGCAATTTAATCCTCTGCAATTCTGTGAATTTTCACATAGATTTCATATCACCAAAGTATCTATAACATACAAATAGGATTAGATGACTTTTGTTTTGTTTTTTAATCCAAATGCCGTAATCCTCTGACTGGGTCGAAACAACTACTTTCTTGTAATTTCCAATTCCAAATTGATGTGTTAACTGATATGAGGTTGAAGCGTGGATTTAAACGCAGCTTCCGCAAAGTTGTTCGTCGCAGAATTCCTGTACTCGGTGGGTATGTCAAGTAAACATACAAAAATGTCAACTCCATGATCAACATACAAAAAGTAAAAATAACACAGAGGAAGCAAGGGAGGAAAGAAGGAAGGAAGGAATGAAGAAAGGAATGGAGAGGACGCAAAAGGAATGAAAGAAAATGGGAAAAGTGAAGAAGGAAGATAAAAGTACAGTGTATAGATCATAGATATATATAGACAGGCAGACGTGCAGATAGACAGTCTATCTGCAAGTGCTTGCACTTTATTTTTACTTTAACGCTTAATTCATGGAGGTTGCCTGCGCCTGTATGAAAACATTGACACTTTAATGAAAACAGCAACCTCAATGTTTTAAGCACTGATAGTGGCCCTGACTTACTTAGCTTTTTTCCAAAATTTCTTTATAAGCTAAGGGGCCGTTCAGAATTTATGACTGGGAGTTTTGGCCGAGGGGGTACTAACTTTTCACACATGTTTCAAGGGGGGTTTTAATTTTTGACAACGCTTCCAAGGGGGGGGGGTAAGAAATTTTAACAAAGAAAAAATGTTAAAAAACACGCATAAACTCATTTTATTTGGACTTTTTTAACCGCAAAAGTCTGCGAATCTGTACGCGTGGCCATGTATAACAGTATATATGTGTTTATTGCTTTGTATGTCGAGGGGGGTACTAAAAATACGCGTGAAACCTAAGGGTGGGGTACTAAAAATACGCGTGAAACTCAAGGGGGGTATCAATTTTTGACGGGAAGTTCCAGCAAAACTCCCGCCCCCCCCCCCAGTCATAAATTCTGAATGGTCCCTTATACGATCTTTTTTTTTTATATATATGTGTTTATAAACACTGCAAGATGTGGAAATAGAGGCAAAAAAGCCTGCCTCCAGCCTAGGGCTTCCAGTAACTCTAAAGCTAGGCTATATGTTGACAGTTTGGTCAAATGTGACCTTTTTTTTATCAATAAAAACATATATATATATAAATTAAGCAGCTCGTTTATATTCCCATAGAAAATATGTGCACATAATTATTTCCTATTGGCAATCCATTTGCAATAGTGATATTGGGCAGGGGTGTATCTAGAAATGGCCTGAGGGAAGGCCATTACATGGGGTGAATATGCGACGCTCCGCGACTTTTCCTATCTCTTCCTTGTTAATTTTTGGCCGAAATACACCACTGATATTGGGCTCCAACAACGATTTTTAGATAGCGGGTATGGGAATTGTTTCTGATTGAAATTTGTTTAGGTATGATTTAGGTTGAGTTATGAAATAGCAGGCCTACTCTTCATTGCATGTCAAATCATCGATCTGCTACAAATCTGTTGAAATATTTGTACATTACTGCCTGTACCATATTTGAATTATTAATGAGCTATTTGGCGGCTGTTAGCAGTGATATAGATTTTCTGTTTGATGTGTGAGTTTATTGAGACTTTGATTTTTTCTTCCTACTCCATCATGAATATTTACTGCCAGAAATGCTCCTAAAAAAAGTTGTGTAACTGGGGGCTCTTGAGCGGGGAGAGTCACAATTTTTGCATACTATACTGCCAATCATTTGACATAATAAAGGTTTTTTTTGGCTTCTCAATGTTGCTTGTCTAGCAAGTTGTTCACTAGCTTATGCAGGACTTCGTATTTGCCAATAAACAGGTGTTGATTAACAGAAGTAGTCTATGTCATCTACACTGTGCGCCATCTGTTTATGCAAGTATGGTTTTTGTGTCCGAGAGCAGGGCCTTAGGCCTTTTGTCATCATCAATGGCATTGTCATGCCAATTGGTGTGGATCCTAAAGCATTTCACTGATGCAAGAACCACCAGAAGTTATGATGCCCAGTGTTTACACTGCTGCCAAAGATGCTCAGGCTTAAATCTTATGTCTCACTGCTATGAATATTTTACTTTAATCCCATAAATCCTCTTCACTGAGCAGAAGAATTCTGAGAAGCATCTTCTTCTTTTAGGCCCTTCCGCCCTGAGACATAGAGTGGCGCACCACAACCCGGGATTTATGCTTCACCCAATTACTAAAGATAGATAGATAGATAGATAGATAGATAGATAGATAGATAGATAGATAGATAGATAGATAGATAGAAAGATAGAAAGATAGATAGAAAGATAGATAGAAAGATAGATAGAAAGATAGATAGAAAGATAGACAGATACATAGACAGATACAATATCACTTTTCACAATTTATAGAGTAGAAAGATAGACAGATACAATATCACTTTTCACAATTTATAGAGATGTGTCAATGTGATGATCATATCCAACTAAGTTACAAGGGGCTATGTATTGCATGCAATTTTTTATGATGTCTCTAAAACTAATAGGATTATTTTGATGATGTTCACACATATTATGTACCATGAAGCTAATGTCCTGTACACTTCATCGAATTCTGATTTTGCAGAGTGAAGTTATGCATATTTCAGCCTTGTCATCGATCTTGCAAATGCTTAGCGTGTGCTTAGAAAAATTACCTATGACGCTTAATTGATTTTAATATGCCGTGAGCATTTACCTCTTAACATATTTATAATGAAGAATAGAACCATCTTTTTCGAATATGGAGACATTCATCGTGAAGATATCCGTACTAAACCTTTGTAAGTTTTATTTGAATTCGTTATTTACCATTTGAAAAACATTATAGTTAAATAAACTAGTGTAACCGAATGATCAGGGAAATACCACAGATGAAATAATTCAAATAGGGGTGTCGTAAATATTTTTTTCTGAGTCAGTCAATACGAGAAAGTGACAAGGACGAAATTTTTTTGTCAAAACTGTCTGAGCTATTTTTTGTTTAAAAGAAAAATTCTAGCCCCTGGATAGATAATATCACACCAAGACACAGTTGGCCTACATGGACCATTGGAAATACATTCATTCCTTCTTCTTCTTTTAGATTTTTTTTTTTCACTTGTATCGTCTATTTTTCAGCTGAGTATATGATTGTTTCTTTAAAATTTTGTTTAAATACTGTGATTAAATACCTAATACAAATAATGAACTGATCAGCCTCAATCTGACCTGCTTATACATGAAGCAATGGTTGAATTCCCAAAAGGCACCTTCACCACAATTCTTTATCATTATATAGACAAATTATTACAATTATTTGCATTTGCAAATGAAATATTTCTCTCTCAGGCTTTCAGAAAATATTGTTGGCGAGAGGTAGGTTTCAAGAGCTTTCATTCTCTTATTACATCAGATATTTTTAGATGGTGGATCTTCGATTGTGGTCTTTGTGGTGTAATGGTTTCTACGGAAGCATATTAGGAGTGCAGTTTAAAAAGAATTAACTTTTAAACTCAATATTTTGACTTTAACATCTCAAACTTTTGACACTTTTTACATGTATTTGAAAATTTGGGTTTGCATTACAAAAAAATTTAATCAGAAAATGTTTAATTCCAAACGCGAAATTTTGATTTTAAATCTTGAAGTTATGACATTGCTTCGCAAAATCTTGTATTATATTAAATTATGGAGTTTCTTGCCCAAAATTACCGTACACAATTAATATCGAGATATATGATGTCTAAATTTTGAGTTTAGACGCGTAATTTTGACTAGGCAGTGGGCAAGTCAAAGCTTTTGTGAGAAGCCAAGTCAAAATTTTTGATCTAAACACAAAATTTTTGTTTATAATATTAAGTTTTGTGGTTCTCACATAAATTTCGTCTTTGCAAGTTAAAATTTCGACATTTTGATTAAACGATAGCCCTAACATGCTTCCATAGGTTATAAACTGGGTAGTGAATCTGATTGCATGAAGAGAAAACTGGTTGAAACTTTGGTCCGATGGTCAAAAAAACTTTTTCCGGGAACAACCGCCATTTTTTATCCGTTCCTCTGTCAATGGGGGTGTTTTCCGAGGCCCCTAACATAGTTAAATCAGCTTGTCAACACTGGATTAACCCTACCGAGTCGAGATCTGTACCAAATTCATGAATCCCGCTCGTTTTTTGAGACGTACCTGTGGGTTATCCGGATATTTCGACCAACGAAGTCCGTCTGGGCGACGCTCGTCTCATTTTTCGGACTTCACCAGGCCGTAACCGAAGGTAAACGTCGTCAATCGACTGGATAGCGGGAGTATTCGATACTAAAAATTCCATTTAAGAATCAGCAATGCAAATCTGTTGTTTTTCGGATGGATTTATAAGTGTACAGAAGCTCGGAATGCCTGCTCCATTGACTCGGCAATGGTACAAAATGGCGGCTTGTTCCCGGAATAAGTTTAAATGTGCACGGGAACGTCAGAGAGCTGAAAAAAAGGAGAGTTCCACTATCATGGCCTATGGGTGTAGAGAAGACAGGAGCTCCATTTGGAAGAAATTGTTTAAAACTATATAGGGTGTGAGGTTTAGGCCCGCCAAGGTATGTTTTTTAGAACCGGGTACTCACGAGAGTTGATTGATGCGATGGGAGAGATAGCTGTAGTCCTCAACATATTACACATTTAGGGGCCGACCAGACGATAGTTGGGGGGGGGCTATGGACTTTACCCCTGGGAAGAACTTTTTTTTTCGTTCGCGACGCGTCGACGAACAATTTTTTTCGCATGCGCACTCGCGACAAACTTTTTTATCGGAATTTTAACATTACGGTACCCTAGCCACATGTGGAAACAAACTTTTCTTTTATTTCCATGTGCTGAACAAACTTTTTTTTTCAGTGTCAAGTGAGAAACAATCTTTTTTTTTCACCAAATATCCATAGCCCCCCCCAAAGATCATCTGGTCGGCCCCTTAGCACAAACTCTGATATCAGGGGACACCAATTTGACATATCTAAACAACATCCAGCTTGGATTTTTCTAATGAAGGTCTACTGAATATGTTGGGTTCCCCACTCATGGTTCAAACCCTTGTAGGCAAAGACCACGAGTTAATGTGTTGGTGGAGGGTGTTCTGCCCTGATATTGGTCAGGATTTCCCAATTCCTGGGAACATCCCCTCCCCCCTCAATCCTCATGCAACACAATACACCTGTGATGACATCAACTTTCGATGCAAAAATGCCATATTTCGAGGAATGAAGAAGATGGGACAAAGTCCCTATCTTTTCATTAATTTGGTGGTTCTTGTCAAATTGTTTTTGGTTAAAGTATTTTATTGAACTCTATAGCTTTAAAGTGCCTCAACTTTTTGTTTTAATTATAATATTTTGCATAACTGTTGGTCCGGTATTGTAATTTTTTTTGAGAATTTGAATATATAGCTCATTAGTCATTCTACATTATGCAGTTTTGTTATCAGTTACATTCATAAATCATGTCTCATTCATTTATTTACGATTTGCATTACTTTTGAAATATGTCTCATTTACTTATTTTTTATAATAAAATATGTCTCATTTATTGCTTTGCATATTCAAATATGTCTCAAATACATCTTTGCGTATTCAAATTTGTTTCATATACTTATTTGCATATTTCAATATTATCATTTACTTATTTGAATATTCTCATTTACTGATTATTCAGGTCATATTATCTTACACATGTCAGTCATCCATAGATTTTTCATAATATTTTATGTTATTTAATAAATTAAAATATCTAACTAATCATTCAAATATGTGTCAACCATCTCAGTAATTTTCGTTTTGTCTTTTCAGGTGATCACAAGGCCAGTTTGTTGAAATTTGTCTTATTTGTTCTGATTGTTGGCATTGGGTAAGTTCCTTTAATCACTATGGCCTAATTGGCCGATGTTAAGGTGCTGAAGTTTTATTTGTCTGACACCAATTTTGAGGGTTCTAACATGGATAATAGAACCCGAAATAAAAAGGAAATGTCTTAACTAATGTAGGCCTCATCTGCATCTTTAACTTCATCTTTAAGTAGAAATTATTGCAAATATACTATTAAATGACTTGTTTATGACTCTATTTAGACTAGACGAAAAATGCGTGCTTACAGAATTGAACTGAAATGTTCCATGTGATGTCATAGCCTTATCCATGCCATGTTATTCTCTGTGAGTCATGAGCAATTTATGAGGTCATAGCCTATACCTACTTGCAATGCTATCAAAACAAGTGAGCGAGTATCGATGAGGTCACAAGTTGCCGAGTGACAAGTTGACAGTTTATTTCAATGTGTTTGATAGGTCTTTTTGTGAGGTCATTGATGACCACCAACAAAGTTTCTGTAAGCACTCTTTTTTTTGTGTCCGAGAGAAGGGCCTCGGGCCTTTTGTCGTCATCAATGGCATGTTCATGCCCAAGTTGTTGTGGATCCAAAAGCATTTCACTGATGCGAGAACCACCAAAAGTTATGATACCCAGGGTTAACACTCCTGCCAAAGATACCCTGGCTTTAATCTTATGTCTCACTGCTCTCAATATTTGCCTTTAATTCCAAAAATTCCTCGTTGCCAAGCAGAAGATTTCTGAGAAGGCATCAGAGTAGCATCTTCTTCTTCTGTTAGTCCCCTCCATCCTGGCCCCCACAGGTCTCGGGCCTCCTCGTGGCGGTGGGTGGTAACACTATGGTGAAGACCTCTATCCTTAGTGGCCAACACGAGACAGTGCGCAAGCACACGTCTCCCCGACGGAAATGGGGCAACCTGTTTGCCGTGGGTTGCGACCCGTGTTGGAGGATGAAGGGGTCCTGGTAGTTGAGTTGGGTGGGACTAAGTTGGCCCCTCCCATACAATACACTACTTTGGCCTGGATTTCTCCCAGACGGGAGGCTGGATTGGCCCGGTCCAGTCAATCGGCTTGTCATGTTGTCATTAGGACTTAGGTCCTATTTGGCCGTGGCTGATGGGTCAATCAAGGAAGGTTAGAAACCGAGTATTTGCCTGCCGTGATTACTGTTATCATGATTTGAGGCTATATTTTAGGCCTAGCCTTTTAGAGTATATCCTTCATGTATCCCTGGGACCAGGGTACTGGGCTCAGCCCTATCCATGTTGGTCTCCCCGTGTTGGGCTCCGTGGTGGGTGGAGACCATGGAGGATGAAGTCTAGAAATCTGTGTGGATTTTTTCAACCGAACTGTTTCTAAAACCGGATTCTTTGATTGTGACACAGAGCATTGGCCAAAATTCATTGTACTGAAAGGAAAGGATGATGAATACAGAAGAATATCCTCGGTGACCCGGGCGAAAGCCCTTTTTAAGGCGATCGGTGACCCTGGAGACGTCAGACGACTCCCTGGTTCACTTCTTATTAAATGTCGGGACAGTGACCAGTCAAAGAAACTACTAAACATGACCAAACTGGCTTCAGCGGAGGTGGAGGTGACTCCCCATGAGAGACTGAACTCAATTAGGGGAGTCATATACTCGTATGACAGTCATGAGAGCTCGGATGATGAGCTACTCGAATGGTTCGCTTTCCGGAGGACTCCAGTTATTTCCATATACAGGATGGGGAAGAGACAAACAAAAGATGGTTCCACTGTTGAGACCCTTAGTCTCACCTTCAAAGGTAATCGGCTTCCGGAGGCGGTAGAAATAGGTTTTGAGGCCTGCAGGGTACGTCCCTATCTTCCTAACCCTCGAAGATGTTACCGATGCCAAAGATATGGCCACATAAATAAGACCTGTAAAAACCGAGTGGAAGTATGTGCCACCTGTGGAGGCATAGATCATGTCCATACAAAGGACGCGCCATGTGGCCATGCGCCAAAATGCATCAACTGTAAGGGCAATCACCCCGCATTTGACAAATCGTGTCCGAAATGGATCTACGAGAAAAAAGTCCTTGAGATCAAGGCAAACTCTGATGTTTCATTTCCAGAGGCCAGACGAATCGCCCAGTCCCAAATCGGGGCTGCTAGTTATGCTCAGATCGCTGGTGGAGATAATGTGAATCCTCAAACAGGATCACAATTCTCCCAGCGATCAGACATGCAATACTCTCCTGGACCCAGGTCATCCCCACGAAATACACCAAGGCTAAGACTTAATCTCGATCCAGCATTTCACTACTCAAAAAACAGTGACAACTCCCATACAGACAAAAACAAAGAAAAGTTCTGCACACTGTTCGCTCAAGCAGGGATGGAGGAACTCCTTGCAGCACATGGGCAACACATTGACAAAAAAGAAGACAAGATCAACAAAACACCACAAATTGACACACAGACAAAACCAACAAAAAGAAAATCAGATGGAAATTCTGATGTGAGAACACCTGCAAAGATACTAGCAACAGAGGTCATCGAGCCGGATCTAAACGAAAGTTATGAAACAGTCGACTCTGAACTCACAGAGGGAGAAGAAGACATGGATTCTCAATCCCCTCCCTCTGTGCCTGAGGTAGTTCAGGACAAACCTGACAACAATACAAGCCCGCCCGCCCAGATCCCATCCGCTTCTCCTGCAGGTGAACAGCAAGGTCAGGGGGCAAACCAGACAAAACCGAATATTCTACACAAGACCGGACATCACAAAAAACCAGGACAAACCAAACACAACAAAAGGAAACTCCCAAATTAAAGAACCCAAGCCAAAAACACCCTCACTCGAAAAATCCTGACCCACCTGACACCAGTACAGGAGGAAGGGATACTAACACAAAAGTCATTCTTAAACGGGACAATCTAAAATTTACCTTTAGAACCCCGTTAAACAGATAACCAAATTCATGTCAGAACAAAATTCCATGGACAACATCGTGCAATGGAATTGCCGAGGTTTTAGAGCAAACTTTGACGAATTGAAAATACTTACATCTGAATATAAAGCAAGTATCCTATGTCTCCAAGAGACATTTTTAAAAGCCTCGGACAATATTACTGTGAGAAATTATCACATATATAATTCTTATGGAGAAATTGTCCATGATAGGGCAATAGGTGGTTCTACCATTATGGTTAGGCACAGTATAATTCATTCGTGCCTAAATCTTAACACCACCTTACAGGCAACTGCCATCCGCCTTACTTTACGTAAAACGATTACCGTGTGCTCCCTCTACTTGTCCCCGAGTGTTCGGGTGACACTACAAGATCTAAATAACTTATTTAACCAATTACCTGCCCCCTCCATTATTCTTGGGGATTTTAATGGTCACAGCCCTTTATGGGGCAGTACGGACCTGAATAGTAGAGGTGAACTTATTGAAGACTTTATAAATGGAAATAATCTCTGCATTTTCAATGATGGGTCAGATACATTTCTACATTCAGGACATGGCACGTACTCTGCTATTGACCTCAGCATAAGTGATCCAAATTTGTTTTTAGATTTTGAATGGAAAGTACTAGAGGATACACATGGAAGTGATCATTTCCCTATTCTATTGAAATCGTTAGATGTTGGGCCTAACTCCGGTTTATCAAGGTGGAAATTCAATAAAGCAGACTGGAATCTCTTCTCAGAACTCTGCAACAAAAATATTACCCAACAGAAATATGCAGATTCCGATTCCCCTGTAGACAATTTCACAAAAGATATTATAGACATAGCAAATAAAGCGATACCGAAATCTCAATCAAATCCTCACCATAGCCCTAAACCTTGGTTTGACACAGAGGTCAAAGAGGCTATCAAAGCCCGCAAAAAAGCATTACGTGCCTTTAAATCTCGCCCAACACCAGAAAATCTAAATCAATTTAAAATCTTCAGAGCAAGAGCGAGAAGGATAATAAGACAAAAGAAAAGGGCTACCTGGCAAAACTATGTCTCTAAACTAAATACCCGTACACCCAGTTCCAAAGTATGGAAAATGATAAAGAAGATACAGGGTAGAGATACATCCACACATATTCAACATCTTATCATCGATGAAGAGGAGATAACCACTACTGAGGAAATTGCAAATAGAATAGGTGACCAATTCGCATTTAATTCCTCATCGAACAATTACACCCAAGAATTCCAACAATTTAAAGAGAGGGCCGAACGACAAAATTTAAATTTCCAGTCTGATAACTCTGAAGCATATAACATACCTTTCTTCATGGAAGAGCTCATAGCGGCATTGAATAAGGCTAAAGACTCTGCTACTGGAGCAGATGAAGTTCATTATCAACTAGTAAAGCATCTACCGGAAACAAGCCTTAAAATTATGCTTCAGATTTATAATAGAATATGGGACTTTGGTACATTCCCAATGCTGTGGAAGAAAGCGATAGTAATACCAATCCCAAAACCTAACAAAGATCACAGTGATCCGCTTAACTATCGTCCGATTGCACTTACCAGTTGTCTTTGTAAGACCATGGAAAGGATGGTCAACAATAGACTAGTATGGTATTTGGAATCAACTGAAGCCATAACAGAATATCAGTGTGGTTTCAGGGCCAAAAGAAGTACCTTGGACCATTTAGTATCATTCGAAACCTACATAAGAGATGCCTTCATTAAGAAAGAACATGTAGTTGCAGTATTTTTCGACTTAGAAAAAGCTTATGACACCACTTGGAAATTTGGAATTATGAAGGACATTCATGAAATGGGTCTACGGGGAAGGCTTCCTCAATTTATAAATTCATTCCTTCAAGATCGTAACTTCCAAGTCAGAATAGGAAGCACACTATCCAACAATTTCAACCAAGAAATGGGAGTTCCTCAAGGAAGTATTCTCTCTCCGACATGTTTTAATATTAAGATTAACAACATAGTCCGACATATCAAGGAGAATATCAAGTGTTCTTTATACGTAGATGATTTCCTCGTTGCTTTTAAGTCAACCAAAATGACAAGTGTCGAACGACAATTACAACTTAACCTAAACAGGCTGCAAAAATGGTCATACGAGAATGGTTTTAAATTCTCCAAAAATAAAACGGTATGCATGCACTTCTATCCTCCCAGAAGCTTTCAGCCGGATCCAATCTTAATGTTAGAAAATTCGAAAATCAAAGTAGTAAACCAGTACAAATTCTTAGGAGTTTTACTGGATTCTAAATTCTCCTTTATTCCACATATCAAAGAACTAAAAGCTAAAGGTTTAAAATCTCTTAATCTTCTCAAAGTAGTCAGCAAGCTCAGTTGGGGTGGAGACACCACTGTGTTGCTACGACTATATAGGGCTATAACCCGATCACGTCTCGATTACGGGAGTATTGTATATGGATCAGCAAGACCGTCTTACCTCCGATGTCTAAATACAGTACACCATCTCGGCATTCGCCTGTGTCTTGGGGCATTTAGAACATCGCCAATCGAGAGTCTATATGTCCTTGCGAAAGAACCACCATTGTCACTACGTCGTATAAAACTTTCGCTGCAATATTTTGTAAAACTGGCAGCATGTCCAACAAATCCGGCTTTTTACCCGGTATTTCAGCCAAAGTACCAACAAATTTATATGACTAAACAAAGTGTTATAAAACCCCTAGGGTTTAGAATGAAATCCTACTATGACATAATAAACAAAGACAACTGCATAGTTGCTGAAGTGCAGGTTCCATCCATATCTCCGTGGACCCTTCCTTCACCAATTTGTATTCTGGACCTGACAAGTCTTAGAAAATCTTCTACAAGTCCCCTGGAATACCAGAGTAAATTCCTCATAATAAAGTCCCGGTATCCATCATACAAGTTTCTTTACACGGATGGGTCCAAAGATGGACTTCTGACTGGTTACGCAGTCACCTCCGCAAAGACAAGTTACTGTAATGAACGTATACCTGATGTGTGCTCGATATTCACAGCAGAACTGACAGCTATCTACAAGGCGGTAGAAATGGCAGTCAACTCAGAATCTAAAAATTTTGTAATTTGCTCTGACTCAAAGTCTGCATTGCAGGCAATAGCCAACAAGCAGGTGGAAACCCCTCTTGTATTAGACATTCTTTTTACCTTAGCAGCAATGAAAGAAAACAAGGATATTATATTTTGTTGGATTCCAAGTCATGTTGATATCAAAGGAAATGAGATGGCTGATCTTCATGCGAAGAGAGCCTTAAGTAAAAACTTAACGGACTATGTTGTCCCTTATACGGATTTTAGAAAGCATATCAATGATTTTACCAAGTATAGTTGGCAAGTACGATGGAATGCTTGCCAACGAAACAAGCTACGCACAATACTACCACACGTCATGAAAGATATAAAAATTGATGTGAACTCGCGCAGAGAGCAAATCGTAATTCATAGATGTCTTATAGGGCACAGCAGATTAACCCACTCACACTTATTAAACAATGATGCAGCACCAATATGCGAAGGGTGCCAAGTACCACTTACGATCAAACATATCTTGATAGAATGTGATAACAATCTACATCACCGACCCTTTCAATCAGGTAATCTCAAACACTTATTCTCAGAAAATTCAGCATCCAGTATAACACAGTTCCTCAGAGATAACGACTACTTCTACAAATTATGAGAAATTAGTTCCAGGATAATCTATCTAACCAATGTTGCCTCTAAATAGCCCACACTGGTGCTGATGGGGCGTAAAACACAAATTCACTCACTCACTCACCCCTCCATCCTGAGATATAGTCCGTTGATCCACAACCTGCCAAATATGTCTATTTTTAGCAAAAAATTGATTGACATACATGCGCAGGATCACAAGGAAACAATCTAAGATTTATGCTTTAGCCGCAAATACTAAAGATAGATGGATAGATAGATGGATAGATAGATAGATGGATAGATGGATAGGCAGAATAGTACTAGTTTCATAATTTAGAGGTATGTCAATGTGGTAATCACATCCCATTGAGTTTTAAGAGTTTTTTTAATAGCTCGAGGACATGGTGTGTGCATTGCATGCTATTTTTGTCCACTGTAATGCGATGTTTGTTGGAGGGTGCTAACATACAAAATTGTCAGTTAACTCCTGGCTTTCGCAGCTTCAAAACATCTTGGTGGAGTGTCCTTTCAGTTCAATTCTGTTGATCTGTAACACTGTCCCCATCAATTTCTAGTTATCTCAATAATGGGTCTCAAATCATTTTTTTATGATTGATTAAAGATCAAACTAAATTGTTAATATAAATAATTAATTTGAACCTGAAACATTAATTTTTCCATGATCTAAATTAAACAGGTGGTCTATATTGATCTTATGTCTGTAATATGAATGAGTGTGCATGGTATTTATAGGTGTGATGTTTATATTATGTGTAATATATATGTTTATATTCCATTACATGCATTTCAATAGGCCTAAGTCAATTTAGTCATATGAATGCATACAAGTTTGGGTTGATTGGGGGGGGGGGGAGGGGGTACATTACACCAACCCAATGAGCTTCTGGCCTGCGGATAAGCTGCTCAGGTGTCCTCCAAAGCAACCACAATTTACTTTCTTGATTTTAATTTCTGTAATTATGCATTTTATTATTTATTCATACTGTAAATTTTACAAAACTTGTATGGATAATGAGTAAATAAACTGCGCCCTTGTTCAATACAAATTTACAAGTACAAACAATCTTCCATATTGCGTGTTAATAAATGCTGTATTTGTTTTATTACGTGACCACTGTGCCTTCAATATATAATAGCTCCTTTGTGAATTGTGTCCTTGAATTTTATTTTTTATTTTGAGCCGAAACATAAAATTACAATAAGCCCGCGAATTGCCTGTAAATTTCCGCTCAAAACCTTTTTGGCAGCCTGGGGGGGTTCTCGTCGCAAAAAATTGAGGGGGTGCTCAGCTGAGCGTCTCTCACCCAGACCCAGTAACGGAGTGCCAAGAACCCAAAAAGAGGACCCTTAACTAGGGAAAATTCATCCTCGAAGAGGCATAAATTTTCCTTGAGTACTTTTAAAAGTAATTATTTCAATAATTTCTACAAATTGATATCTTTTTTATTGCCATATACGGCCTTCCGAAAGGGATTTTATTGCCAAATTTTGGATTCTAGAAATGATGGACCAGGTCTAGGGAATTTCAGACCTTATTTTAGGACCCTTAGCTAGGGAAAATGACCCCTTGAAGAGCCCTTTTCAGCCCAGCATAGATGTAGACAAACCTATAGTAAGGAGCCCCCCCAGGTTTGGCAGTCAGGTAACACTTCTTTGGAGTCCAGGGAAATGGCAGGGAATTTTGAAATACTGCATCAGTAGCTATCAGTGGCAACCCTGAAAAATAAAGTGAATGCAACGACATTCTAACTATCAAGTAAAGCTGTTAGATATTTTTCCGCAACAACAATTCGCTTGTGTGTCCATCAGATGCTGGAGATAATCCTACGTATGCCAGCATGGAGGATCTAAATTGTTCACGAGATTACCGTGTTTGCTTTCAGAGTCTTTGAATTTCCGACAGTTATCAATAACGTCAAGAGACATCAGACCAACTTGCAGTATGGCAATAACGATCAGCTTCAGTCGTATATCACTCAAAGGAATTTACTGTCAAAGCGATACAATGAGATGTCCCAGCACGCTGCCAAAATGTCTTGCGAAGTTGAAAGATTGACAAAACCGGTAAAGAAGGACACCCACGTCAGCGTCACAGGGGGGTGGTGCGAAAAAACAAATCAAGATATAATACGACAGAGAGCCGACCACGCATTGACCTATGCCATGTCCGAGTTCTTGAAGGGTAAGAAGGTCGGCAGTTTCGGAGATGGGCCAGGGTCTTACAAGTACACGATGGACAAGGACAATAAAGTCGCCCTTTACGACGGTTGGTAACATTGATATTTGTGACTTTTATATAGCATTATTCTGTAGGCGTAGGGGGTCACTAAATTTGGGGGGGGCTGCCCAAAAATATTGTCCAAAATTGCCCCAAAAATATCTAAATTCACAAGCATTTCTGCCTGAAACTTCCCGAAAAATTGCTTTTCCAAAACTTTTGAAGGGCAGCAGCCCAGCCAGCCTAATGCGTTCTACGCTTTTGAGTTTTGACTGTTTCACAATACACATAGAAACAAGCAATGGTGCAATAAAATCAGGTCCCTGGAGCTAGCCTTGGGTACATTCGATTCACCTGCTCTAAAGTACTCCAAACTACTCCAGGAAGTGACGTTTCTACTCCAAGAGTAAACTACTCCAACTTGGAGTAGTTTACTCCAAGCTTGGTCCGAATCGAATGGAAAGGAGTACTTAGGAACGTCATTATTTGGGGGTTCCCTAGCTACAAGGATTCCCTTGCTAATAGCAATTTATGTTGTAATTGGCACATCCAATGGATTGCTTTAATTGTGTCAATGGAATTGCAGCAATCCACATCGAAACAAAGCAATCAGGCTCTAAATCAAAGCTTCTGAAGTGTCATTTATTTATGTAAACAATCATACGTCATGGGATATCCCAATTTCTTGGAGTACTTCCGATCTACTCCGATCTACTCCAAACTACTCCCGGAAGTGCAAAACGAATGATCTGGAGTGAACTACTCCTGCTCCTGGAGTACTTTGGAGCAGCGAAACGAATGTACCCCATGTGCGCCACCTTCTGGATAAAAAAAATATTTAAAAACCAATTTGGGTAGCAGGACAACGTTCTGTGGGATTTCTATGCTGGACTGCATCTGGGAATCCACGTTTTACTTGTAACCGTGAAAGTCTCTGATTGGCCACTTTGTCAAATGACTGATATCAGGCAGGGCAGGAAACGGACACCTCAAGATAACATTCCACCTTCTTCAGCTGTTCTCAAATGTGCAAAATCAAGTTACTCTATGTGTGTCCATTTCCTGCCCTGCTCTTAAATCTTGATTAAAGATTCCATAATGTTATGATCCCCATTATTGTGATGATTTTTTTCCCACAGTAAAGCCATGTACCTCAGTGGCTGAGTGCATTGCATGCTGGCTTTGTAATTTTGAGGTCCAGGGTTCGATTCTACTGCATGGCAGTGCTTGAAAGCTAAATTTAGGTACTGTCAGGGAGCCATCTGGTGATAGACATGCCCAAAAGTGGCCAAGCAAATGGAACTCCATCAGCATTGAAATTCCCACCTCATTGTTCTATGTGCAATATGAGTAGAAAAAATAGGCTACTAACTAATGTAAATGATTAAAATTAATTTTGTGTACAGGGTCACGCATGGTCACGCATGGTCACGCATGGTCAGTATGAAACTAGAGAATAACTTTAAGTCTTTGCGGTCATGGCAATCAACAAATAGATATCCAAGTAAAATTCTGCTATGCACTGCTGACTTCCAACATTTTTTGTCCCTTGTCTTGTTCAGTGGTGAGACCAGAAATAATTTATCTTGAGCTTCTTGGATTTACTTGAGGCATTTTTTCTGTAGTTGTTCGGTGGGATAAAAAAAAAGGATGTGTAATCCCAATTTTTCACTCCGTCAATTTAATAAAAATCAATTTTTTGTACTCGTGGATGGAAAATCTGTTGGCTCGGTCACTACGAGAAGCAGAAATCATAATATATTTCTCGTCTAAAAGTTAGATGTAAAGCCGCGTCATCTATTGACCCAATCCCTCATGGTGTTATGCCTTTGTTTTTCTTATGAGTACTTCACTTCCAGAAATCCACCTTGTACCTTCTGTTATCTTTGTATCATTTCAGCTTTTGACGGCGGCCCTTATTACGGGGAAGGTACAAATGGATCTATCAAATACATTGACTTGACAGGACCCCAATATGGCATGATGTTGTACGATTGGGTTGTTTCGCTGGAGGTCGCCGAACACATCGATAAAAAGTACGAAGCTGTATATTTAGATAATATTGTCCGACATGCCGCAGAGGGAGTTATAATCAGTTGGGCGTATCCTGGGCAACCAGGTATACAACACATTAATTGCCAACCATTTCAATACGTTCAGAAGGTTATGGACAATCTGGGATTTTATTATTCTCGTGCAGAATCATTAAAGTTACGAAAGTCTACCAATAATATTTATTACAGAATTAACGTCAGTGTATTTAGAAGAAAGGCAACGCACCCAGTAGACTTGAATTTGTTGTGATGAATCTTTCAATTTTAGTTAAACTAATTTTGGATTGACATTTGTTGTGATGAACCTTTCAATTTTAGTTAAACTAATTTTGGATTGACATTTGTTGTGACGAACCTTTCAATTTTAGTTAAACAAATTTTGGATTGACATTTTTTGTGACGAACTTTTCAATTTTAGTTAAACTAATTTTGGATTGACGTTTGTTGTGACGAACCTTTCAATTTTAGTTAAACTAATTTTGGATTGACATTTGTTGTGACGAACCTTTCAATTTTAGTTAAACTAATTTTGGATTGACATTTGTTGTGACGAACCTTTCAATTCTAGTTAAACAAATTTTGGATTGACATTTGTTGTGACAAACCTTTCAATTTTAGTTAAACTAATTTTGGATTGACATACACAATGTGTGTCATGTCCATCAACAGGATAGTTTAGCAGGATGGGTATTAAAGTGTCTGGGTTGAACGAGTGAGATCATGATCAGGTTTTTCTGTTGAAAATTTTCCTTGACATTAAAAAAAATTTAATTGGGCTGAAATTTTTACATCCAAACTACACACTGAAGACAAATAGGAACTCATGTATTAAAACTACATTCCTTGTATTGGATTCTTTATTTTCTATAAGTTCATGTTTGTTACTTAACATTGATCTACACATTTTGTTTGTTACATTGATTGTGGAAAGTTTTTGTTACGTTGATTGTGGAAAGTTTTTGTTATGTTGATTGTTTATTAAGCGTAAATATTCTTGCGTTTGATCGCCACGACTTAATCTCGAATTCGAATTTTAGACCTCCGTCAGCCAATCACAGAGCAGTATTGTATGACAATTAATACATTTATTTTGATATTTATATTATCTGCTCAGTCTTTTCTGAGAAAAGTATTAAGCATAGTCTCAGGCAGTATAGCTGTTATAAATTTGTCTTAAGGAGAGGTATTGTTTCTTTATCAAAGACCCTATTTCATCAGATACCTCACTACCACTTATCCCTATAGGTATTGCCTATACTAATCTGTCTCAGAAATGTGCATGTATTAGCAAATGTTGAAAAATATATATTTATATATTTAAGTATGTATAAGAATGTTGCTTGACAGGTTATGTTGCTTTTTTTTCAAGAGAAAAACAAATATTACATTTATTTTTGTTGTTTATTTGAATAAATTATTGAAAAAGTGTGGTTTGTTTTTATGAATAAGGTTAACGATAAGATTTATAGTATTGATTTCACTTTTGTAATTGTTATTGTATGGTCAGTACACTTGATCTGTGCAGTACCAAGAGCTGCTCGATTTGCCTCCCGGTCATTGTAGATTAACTGTATTGCGCCCTACCAAGGAGGACATTCAGTGGTATTACTGATTCAGTCTGATATAATAATAATAATTTATTTTATAAAGCGATTTTCCAAACAGTGCTCAAAATGCTGTACAAACAATAAAATTTGAAATCGAAATATATAAATATGTGAATTGTATAAAATTAAAATTAAAATGAGATAAAAACAAACTGTTAAAATAGGACCAGTTTAGCCTATTTGGAAACAAGAAAGTCTTTAGTCTGCATTTGAAAAGTTGAATACAGTCAATGGATCGTAAACTGTATGGCAGATCATTCCACAGTGGGGGTCCGATGACACAGAAGGCCTGGATTGGACGAGTTATGTAGTGCGGGACATCCACACGAGATGCTGGTCAGATGAGCGCAAATGTCTTGATGGTGAGTAAGGTGTAATTAACTCCTCAATATAAGCCGGAGAAAGATGATTCCTGGCCTTGAATACCATGAGGAGGACTTAGTACCTAATTTGCAACTCCACAGGTAGCCAGTGTAAAGATCGTAGTACAGGCTTTATAATGATTGGTGAGATTTGATACGATATGTATCTTTGATGTGGTGCATTGATACACGATACTTACTGCAATGCCAGTCCTGCACAGACTGGAAGTCCAAATTACAGCGATTGCATGTGTTGTTCAAGATTTTGTGGAGATATCCAGTCTAAACTCGGCGTTAAAACATTTTTTAAATGAAAATAATGTGGCTAGATCATTATCAAATTGAACCAAAACTACATGTCTTCAAAATCGGTTCAATATCCGAAAGGCCCCCACAGGTCTTGGGCCTCCTCCTGGCGGTGGGTGGTAACACTAAGGTGAAGACCCGTATCCTTAGTGACCAACACGAGACTGTGCGCAAGCACACGTCTCCCTGACGGAAATGGGGCAACTTGTTTGCCGTGGGTTGCGACCTGTGTCGGAGGATAAGAGGTCCTGGTAGTTGAGTTGGTTGGGACTAAGTTGGTCCCTCCCATACCATACACTACTTTGGCCTGGATTTCTCCTAGACGGGAGACTGGATTGGCCCAGTCCAGGCAATCTTCTTGTCATGTTGTCTTTAGGACTTCAGTCCTATTTGGCCGTGGCTGATGGGTCAATCAAAGAAGGTTCTGACCAAGTCTACCAGTCTACATGCTGGCCATGTTTTTAATATGATTGCAGCTGTATTTCTTACCTAGCCTTCTACAAGTATATTCCTCATGTATCCCTGGGACTAGGGTACTGGGCTCAGCCCTACCCATATCGGTCTCCCCTTGTTGGGCTCCTTGGTGGGTGGGGAGCATGGGGGATGAAACACCAAATATCCTATGGCCTATTCTCTTTCAAATTCACAGTCCAGACTAAAACGGCAGCGGTCATTCTTGGATGACTGCATCGACCCGGAACTTCTAAATCGACCAATGACCACACGGAAGTCAGAATACCGACACCGGTATATTGTGCTCAAACCAACAAGCAGACTTTCCGCCTTTACGATCTAAGTGCCGCCCTCCAAGCCCAGTTCTTGGAGCTCGCGAGGTTTGATTGATGAGATGGGAGAGAGAGCGGGAGTCCTCAACATGTTGCGTATTTACCCCATGTGAGGGTTCTTTTACTTGCCCAACATAGACTCTGATACATCCAACTGGCATTTTGCTCTTGAAGAGACACTGAAAATTTTAGGTTTCCTGTCTGGTGTTCAAAACCATGCAGGCAAAGACCTTCAGCGGAGCAGGCGGGCATCTAAGCCACTTGGCCACCCACCTGCCTACAGTGATCCATCAAGTACCTTCTCTGCCTATACTATATCCAACCTCCCCATTTATAACTGGGTTGAGTGAAGCAGTGATTTGACTCATTTGAGGAGGGTATTCATTTTGAAATCCGCAGGCTGAGGAAATCCACAGCTTTGCATGCATTACATGGTAACTAAACCGATATCACAAAAAGCCAAAGTTGGTATCAAAGTTTTTATTGCAATAACAACCATTAATTTCACAAATATGTAAAATTGAGTAAGCGTGTGCAGAATTAAAATGAACTGTCAGTGACTGACTCAGAGCATGTGTATTTGAAAGTTTGTGAACCTTATACATTGATTGTAAAGTGCAGTCATTTCAATCCAGACTTTGCCTCTATTGAGGCTTGTGACAACATGTACAGTAGGAGCCAAAAAAGGATTTGTTTCCAATCGACAAAGGAAGATATCATTTTTAAATGATTCATTTTTGAAGTAAAATTTTTCTGATAATTCTTTTCAGATTTATCCCTTATCTTCAATTTCTAACTGCCTTATGATTGGAGTCAAATCCTTTTTAGCCCAATTACCTAGTATATATTTATAATATAATTGATTTTCTTCTTTGTTAAAGTTCTTCTTTCTCCTTTTCCTTCTTCTCCTTCTCCCTCTGTTTTAGGGTATTAGGGAGATTGAAAGCTAAGGATAAAGAAGTTAAAGTGGGTTCCTCTAATTTCATGATGTCATCCTTGGATATCGAGCCGCTACCTTCAGGATCCAGAATTTCCCAGATTGCGTCCGACCCTTCGAAGAGTTCAGCATCAATCTGAAAATGTAGAAATTACCTTCAAATGAAATTTTTTTTCTGATGGAGCGGATTTACTGACCAAACTATAATATACCCATAATCAAAGAAGTTTTAATTTTAACTTTTTGTCTTCCTGGATTGCAAAATCGGTGACAGTAGGGCGTAGGCCTATATATGGAAAAAACAGATTTAAAAAAATTGTGACTGATTAGTCTCAAGACAGGAACTTGATCAATTGGTCTGGTGTAACCTGGAAAACCTCATTATACAATGGCTCAATTCTTGAATGGTATATATATAGAACTCACAGCCGAAAAAAGGTTCTACTTTTTTTTTGGGTTCAATTGAATTAAAAAGGTTCAATACTTGGTGGGAAGGCCTTTGATGGGACCATACGCTCCCAACTTGAGAGAAAGGGGTTCCATTGTGGGAGCTCATCTAAATGTTGTTTGTTTGCTGTTGGAACCTTTTTAAAGTTGAGTAGGCCTAATGAACCTTTTAGGTTTCCTTGTCTATTTCAGCTTATAGAACCGTTAAAGGTTCCATGTAAAACCTTTTTGATAGATTGTAGCCAATAATATCTCACCTCAGACATAATCTCCTCATAGAAATCAACAAATACGGGCTTCCTCAACGCGGTCTCATTTCTGGTCATGATCAGGAGAAGATGGCGCGTGCTTCGGCTGTCCAGTTCCGAGTCAGTCAGTTGCTGAAATGGAACAACAACTGTTGTCAAACAAATTGAATTACTTACTATGTTATCCTATCGAATAAAATATTTGTCGTGAATATATACATATTCTGCTGCTCAGGATTATACATGTCTGTGTAATATTAGGTTGATTAAATTCATTGTTGATGAACCAAATGAATTTTCATAAAAATTAAAACATGATTTGCCAGCATTATCCACGAAATGTAAAAGTGTTGACATAAAGTGGTGACGCAAAATGGTGACACAAAATGGCAACACAAGGTTGTGACAAAAAAGTGGCAAGACACATAGTGGAGACACAAAGTAGCGAACAAAGTGACGGAACAAGGTGGTGACACGAAGGGGCGACACAAAGCAATGACACAAAGGCACAGGTAGCCATATCGCAATCAAAAAGCACACAAAAGCTCTTGACTTTGTTTGCTCTGCAATTATCATCTCTGTAACATTTGAAATACATATAGCACTGCCAAGAAGCACAGTTTAACTCTTAAAGCAACGCTCACCCTATCTCCATCCTTGTACGTCCAGAGAAAATCAACTTCGGAGAGAGGAAGTGGTTTCATGACTTCCTCCAGGTCGCAGTCGTGAAAATGAGCATCTTCGATGGGCGACCACAAAATGGTGGACGAGAAACTGCGGCCGAAAGATCTCACTTGATGGAGGTAGCCTGGAAAGTGAAGATCATATGAATACATGTAGATTGCTGTTTGCCATGTGATCCTTGCCATGGATTGAAATGAGTAGGCCTATACCTGTGACACTTTTATTTTCACGGTAAGCAGACTTATTGGATGAATGGATTATTGGGTCTTTATGTCCTGTATTTTTTGCACTTGGTAGGCTAATTAGGACGGGAGGGGGGTTATCTAAATGAATTAAAAGATTAGGGTAATTCTGTTTTTTGTTTTTGCGTTTTTTTTAAATCACTAATTTGTGCAGGAATAATTTTTTTCGTTACTTATAAAAACAGTCAGTTACGATGAAACACAAACACTCAGGGCCACAAGATAATTAGCCATTTTCAGCTTTATATAATGATTCTTTAATCTTCATATGAAAATGAATCTTTCTATATATACCTGCTGGAACAAACATGCAGTCTCCAGGCTTGAGAGTTGCCCAGGTCCAAGAAGTTTGGGAGACTCCCTTGAATTTGAACATATTGATCCTGTCCACGTCCAGTTTGGAATATCCTCCTCCGGCTTTCTGCAATTAAAAGTTATGAAAAGTTTGAGAACTGAAACCTCGTAAGGCAAAATATTATGGATATACTGCTTCTTGGGATTTTTCTAAGTAGTCCCAGATGTGCTATGCTGCTGTGGTTGCATCACACTCCGAGTGACATTGGAGCTAATTTCTGAGGCGATTTTTCTAAGGTCTGTCCATAGGACGAAAAAAACTAAGTTGAATCTCAATATTTTTATAAAGGCAATTCAATAAAAATGGTTGATAAACTAATTTTATTCTAATTTTTTTGTAGTCGGAAAATCTTTTGGGTTGGTTGATCCTAGAAGCTGAAAATTAATTATGTATGGGCTAACTGGAAATGAAGCCGTCTTGAAACTGCAATTACCATCTTTAATCCAACCGCAATTGGGCCATTCTCAAATTTCGGGACAACGGGTATAGGAAAATTGTCCTGTAACGGAGGGGACAATGTGGTAACGGAGGGGAATTTTGATGTAAAAAACCAACTGTAGGAACAGCAACAAAAGGAAAAATGATAAAAGATTGATGTAACTATTATTTTCAGAAGTACCTCATCTCGTATCAGTGGATTTTTTGGTCCAAATGTTGATTTCTTGCTCATGATCTGGTAACGGAGGGGACGGTAACGGAGGGGAACAATTTTTTGCTTTTCGCTCATTACTGCTTTTTATTTTGGAGATTAGACAGAATAATTGCAGAATATTAAAACCTGCCACCCTCAGCAACATATACATGAAATCGCTCTGTAAAATTATCATTGGTAAGCTTGGAAATGAAGGAAACGGAGGGGACATTTTAGTGGGACCAAAAACATTTTTTATGAACATTATATCATAATTTATTGAATACGTGTTTTATGAAGTCTGCAAGGCAGTGGTACTATGGTGCACATGCGTCTGATGATATTCAGTGAAAATAGCTCATAAAAAACAATAACGAACAGAGCTATGGCAAGTAACGGAGGGACAAAAAAATTGACATAAATTAGTGACACGACTATTGTATCAATTTAATCAATGAAATTATACCCAAAAAAAATTGAATATGAACTAAATATAAATTCAAGTCTATATTCCCATGAATCGTGCAAAGAAACTTTGAAAATAATGGTATATTAGGAGGAAAATGAACACTTGATTTTGTCATGTCAGGTCCAGTGACAGGGAAAAACCATTGATTTTGCACGGATTTCTGGACATAATGCATTAAAAAAAGTCCAATGAATGACTTTTTGCTCCAAATGCAGTGGTTCTAAGTAGAAATATGAATAAAAGATGCAGAGTGACGCTTCAGATATTTATCGCATTCATATTAATGTCAGGGAGCTAGAGTGACGCAAATTGTCCCGAAATTTGAGAATGACCCAATTACCATCTATAATCCAACTGCAATTACTATTTTTATCCAACTGCAATTACCATTTTTAATCCAACTGCAATTACCATCTATAATCCAACTGCAATTACTATCTATAATCCAACTGCAATTAATCATCTTTAATCGACACAATTCTGAACAAAATTTTAAAATATATATAATTTTACAATGACTTTAATGATGCTGGACATTTGCAGTCCATTTTTAGCTTCAAACATGGCAAATCTTACCGATTCAACCCAGTCAAGCTTTTCCTTATGTTTAGGGTGAACGAGGATGAAGTCCTTTCTTCCGGCCAGAAGACAATGGAGGTTGTGGTCAGCATGGGAATGGAGCAAGGAAGCGGTTCCTCCTGCACTCATCCACATCTCGCTCTCCATCAGATGGTGCTGGATGCCGCACTTCAAGTTGGGGGGTAGCTGAAACATTGTTAGGGTCAAGAATGAGTAAGGGGTATCCTGTGTTAGATCCTGTGATGGAAATGGTAAATTTTCTTCCAGGGAGCTCTTGGTTGGTGCGGCAGTGTCGCGTCATTCCAATTTTTAAAAGGGAAAAAATTCCTGCCACCAGACTGACCAGAGTATAATTTTGGCTAAATGTACCTGAGGGACTGTAAAAATTAATAGGAAATTGTATTTTAACCACTGAGCTATTGGGGGAGCTTTAGCAAGGAAGAGCTCCCCCAGTTTTCTGATCAAAGGAGCTCAGCTCCCCCAGCTCCATGACTGATTGGATCAATACTGTTCTGGCAAAGTTATGGCCCTTATCTCAATACAGGCAAAGTTGTTTTTGTGTCTTACAGAATAAGTACCGGGAACATTAAATCTTGTATTGAGTGTACCTCTGAACTACACCCTCTGGCTTACAGACATCTCCTGGGAGGATTTGAGTTGTTATGACACCCTCTCATCCACAAACCCTTGTAAGTGGTCAGTTAAGCATTTACTATATTATGGCCAGTGATAAAAATGACTATAGGCTAGTTCTCAAAATTTCAGTAGCAGTGTCACCTCTAAAACCGATTGGTTCTAGTTGCATACAAACATGAAACTACTTACGATCAATTCCTTCATCATTTCTTTGGGAACGATGTTCGACATGTACCAGTCTTCATATTGGTATTCCTTCAAGAATTTCTTGAACTTCAATTTCCTTGGGCCTGAGGTGAACAGTTCCTTCTTGACAACAACATGGACATCCAATTCTCCATATCTGGAAAAGACAAAAGAACCATGATGGAGAAGCTGTTTAAAATCCTGTGCTCCATGCATTACAAGATTTGTTTCTGCAGAAGTCTGAAAGAACAGTGGTGTCAGGACTGAGAGGTGTGAGAGCTGTATGCAGGGGTGCCGCAAGGAAATGCAGGCGATGGTGTTGTCGGATAAAAAAGGGCAATTCTCTGAGCAACAGAATTTTTACTGAGAGTGAATAATAATCAAGAATAAAATGCTTATTAGTTAAAGGCCAAACAGTGCCTTATTTTAGATCAAAAGGGCACATCTTCCCCCCCCCCCCATTGAGTTAGAACATACAAACAATAATATTATGATGATGCTAATTATTATCCTTCCAATCTTTTCTAATCCCAACACAATACAGACAATTGTGTTTTGTATTCTGTTCCCTTAGTTGCCAACTTCAACGCAATCAGCCAAAGAAATGAGTCTCTCTTGTGAGAGTGTCTGTTGGGGTGCAGCTTACACCTTGGGATCTTACTGGGGTGCATGCAGGGTGAGAGTGGGCTATTTTTAGACACAGACATGTAAATTTAGCACTGCAGAGCCTCCTAGTGAGAACTATATGATATTGTATTTCTTGTATTGTGCAATTAAATTAACAAACTCACGTTTTCTTCAAGTAATCATCCTTCTCCCACTTTATCATAGCAGGAACATCATTAACTGCTCCTCTCAACACCAGGGGCGTTCCTTTGGCCACGTGATCCTTGTGGAACTCCTCAGGAAATGGAACTTCAGTGATCTCTTTGATCTTACTGTCGGGTCGTCTTTGGTATCCTAAAACAATAGAATTTAGTTAAATATTTTAAAAGTTGATAAAACAACAACAAAACACTTTCGGGTAAGCTTCAGGAAACATTTCATCGCTTTACTTCCATGGGTTTTTATATAAATTTAATCAATTAAAAATTAATCCACTCTTCTGCATAGTGACCTGTTGGGATTATATTATAATGCAGTCTGTTCTGTCCATTTGTTATTCCATCCATAAAGTGATAAACGGACAAGAGGGATAATTCAAGTGTGTTGCAAGAAGAAGAATTGTTATGATTGATTTAAAATAGATAAATATTTTTGGAAAGCGAAATCAAATTGTTCTAGGTGGAAAAGTTCAATTGTATACTCCGTCTGCCAATCAGAAAATTCAGCGATCAGTCGATTAGTCAGGAAATTCTCCTACAAATCAATTTATAGTCAGAAAATTGTGCAATAAATCAATTAGTCTGAAAATTCTGTGATAAATCGATTTATAGTGAGAAAATTCTGCGATAAATCATTTAGGCAGAAAATGCAATAAATCGATAAGTCAGAAATTTCTGCAAGAACAATTATATATTTTCAAATCAATCTGAAAATTCTGCAATAAGTCAGTTAGTCTGAAAATTCTGCTATAAATCAATCAGTCAGAAAATTCTGCGATAAATCCATCAGTCAACAAATCTGTTTATCAATTTATCCATCTTCCATTTTATCCATGAGGCTGATCAGTGTACAAATTAAGGCAAAATTAGCTGTGATGGCTAAAATAATATCCTGTATAATGTATTTTTACTACATCTGGACACCTCCAGACTTTGTGTTTTAAATTATAGATGTTATACACAAGATCTGACCAAGAAAAAAAATCAAATCCATAAAAGTTGATGTATTATACAAATGAAATTGCAACAATAAACACAAATGCCATCTTAAATAGGCCTAAAATAGTAACAAACTTACCCAATGGTCTCAAATGACCCTGTGGGATGCCATCAGGCATTTTCCCCAGCCTTGGTGGAAATTCCACAGTGTCAATGCTCTGGTCCTTCTTGAAACCAATTCTTCCATGCACGAATAAAGTCCATGATAAAAAGAGTAACAGTTTTAAATGCAACATGTTGATATTTCAGTAAATATATATGGTGTATCTGCAATATATATAGTCCTATGCACTTAATAGTGCCTATTTGGTGTCAAACAAGCCAATAGAATTTACAGGATGATCTCTGTAAGTGCAAGCTTAACTTTTTAATCTCAGAAATTAACACATCACCACATTGAGCTAGAGCCACGTATATGGACCTATATGCAGTATACACGTAGCTAGCAACTTTTCATCAAATCAATCAATATTTTAGCTATTTATATTGCATCATTTTTGCTATTGAAAGAACTAAATAGTACACATTTAGCCATATGGTCAAGATTTGCCATTTCAATAAACCTAACAAATTTCACTGTAACAGCTGGCAGCCCTAATTTTTGTGATAATGAGATGGTAATGAGATGATAATTATATGCAACTGGGTCATTCCATCTGTGAGAGGCCATGTGCTTTTATTTTCTAAATATTTGTTGAATTAGAGCTTATTTTACTGTAGACATAGTCCCTGTAACATACAACAAAAAAGATCGTTGTAAAATTTTGCATAGGAACAAACACATGTTAATTTATCTTGTGTAAGTAACTCTGTACAATTACTGTTCAAAAATAGCTCTACCTGCAAAATTTTATTTTAAAAATTATCCGAAGAAGGCAAATTTATGAACAGGATATTTTGGCCAGCCAAAATTACATCTTCTTTTTTTTTGTCCTAAACTTGCAGATCATATGCTGGTTGAAGAATATCGAATAAGGTTTATATCGAATGTTATAATTTCAAGCTGGCCTATAATACTTTTCTTTTGTAACTCCCCTTCAACTGAATGGTTAGCAGATACTGCTGTGATGTAAGTGGACTACTAAAATTGGATTAAGGCTGGCGCAAAATCGATCTACATTGAATTAGAGTTAAAACTTTAGGTAATAAGAAACAAATCATTTTACTTTATTGTTGACACTATCCCTTTAAAGTACAACAAAGCAAAATGGTTGTAAATTTCGCATGGACATGGCTGTAACACATTTTAATTTCAGCAAATGTCCGCAACTCTATACAATAACTACGTTAAGGTTCTGTGTACTGCAACTGGAGCAAATAGAACCAGTATACTTTACCAAGCTAGCCGCAACTGCGAGGGATATTCCTTTTAAAAGTTCCATCTTGCTATAACTTTGGCTAGATTGATGAAGAAGCCTGATATTTGGTCAGATGATAAAGAGTTTATTTTAGCAAATTATGCAATACTCAAAAATTCTGAAGTAGAAATATCATGTTTCTACATTAATCAAGCAAAAGTTATGTGAGACTCGAAAAAGCTGAAATATCATGTTTCTGCACTAATCAAGCAAAATTTATGACAAGAAAGACAGAAGTTTTGGAAATTCCTTCATAAACAACAGATTACTAACATATTGAAATATACTTTCTTCTTTTCATATCTTTGGTATTACCAGCTGCTATTGGACATCAATGACCTCACAATAGGCCCTATACGGCTATACCCATTGCATTGAATGAAAGGAACCATCAATTTGTCATTGTTTCCAGGGCCGTATTAACCTATGGGCAAACGGGGCATTTTCCCCGGGCCCATGACCTCTGGGGGGCCCATGATGGAGCTGAAAAGATTTGCGACATTAACGAAAGTGCGTCGGTTAACTGGCGTGAGAATGTACTTTTCAGAATTTAGAGCGTTTTTGGGGCTCGAGGGGGGCCCATTAGAAACAGTTTGCCCCGGGCCCAGAAATGCGCTAATACTGCCCTGATTGTTTCACTAGTGACCTCAATGTCCTCATTGATACTCAGTTGGTGACTTGTTTTGATAGCATTAAAAGTATCGAATATGATCTCACAAATTGCTTATGCATCATAGAGAATAAAATGGCGTGGATAGGGATATGAGTATGACCTCACAACATTTCAGTCCAATTCTGTGACATTGCTTCCCACCTATTGACTGAAATTGTGATGTTTTTTTTTATTTTTTAATGAAAAGACTCAAAGAACTTCCTTCCACTTGTGTTTTTCTTCCTATTGTGATTTACATGCTCAGCAACAAATAAACAATGTCACATCTTTCATGTGTCATAAAGGTGTCACATTTCTATCACATTGCACCAATCAGTATGAGCTTGTATGGCAACAGCTTGATCCCAGTTTATGTAATGCCCACCAGGGATCGTGACAGTTAATAGCATGCAACTGGGCCATGTCTCGATCATCTAGGTCATGTGTTATGTCATCTGTGGTGAGCATACACACAACTGAACAGAATTGTGTTGGCTGTGACACACTAAACACGTCTAGTGCAAATTGTGATTGCACTCATTTATAGGGATACATTCTGCTGTATAACCTCAGGGATAATAGATATGTGATTCATATGTGATATGATTGATTTGAGCTTGATGTAGGCTTTGATATTGACTGATATTATACACATTTGGAGCTGGTTTTGACAATTTTACACATACATATTTGGGATTCTTTTTATACCATCATCATTTCATCATGGAGTTACAAGATTTGCTTTGTGGGATAACTATAGATAGATTGAGAAATCTGGATTTTCTCAAACCAAATTTACCAAACTTACCATCAATGCCTTCAATACAAATGCCTAGGCCAAGTTTGCAGATGCCAAATATTCAAATGCCTAACATACAGGCTCCTAGAATCACAGATTTGCTAGACAATCTCAAACTGCTTTTGCCTGAGCAAGACAATTCAAAAAGACACGTCCCTGTCCCCACTGGGCCTTACACTGTGGGGTGCATAGATTTGATGTCTGGACACACTGTTGGTGGAACTTTCGTGAGATTATATTATCCTACCCATCCAACTGATATTTTTGTGAGTATATATATTTTTAGTCAATCAAAATTTATTATTTCATGCAATGTCTGAACTATGAAAATATTGCATTAAAATGTTGAACCACAAATAACCTCGTGATGCAATTGCTTTGGAAGATAGATAGATAGATAGATAGATAGATAGATAGATAGATAGATAGATAGATAGATAGATAGATAGATAGATAGATAGATAGATAGATAGATGGATAGATTTGATAATTATACAAACTATATGATTTTTATTGCACCTTCTCTGCAGTTTCTATCTATCTATCTAATACATATTAAAATAGATTTGTTTAGAATAGTCTCTATAAGTTCTATCTAACACAATGTCATATTACAAGTAATGCAATAATGCACCTTGCACACACGAAGTGCAATATGAATAATTTAGAACAGTGGTGCAATATCGTGCTATTATTGCTCATGCATGAGATTTGCATTAACCTATAAACACAGTTTTACCACTCTCATTTTACGTCAATAAAAGTCAATCATAATATTATGCAGTGTTCAAATCGATAAATGATCATCATCCGTTTATTACGTTCCAATTTTTGTTGTGTTTTGATTGCTAGAATAGATGTTTGACTAATTCATCAGTCAACTATGCTAATTAATTGGGTTAATATAATTAGTTTGATCTGCAGCAGCAGCATGATTGTTGTAAGCAGTAAAATTGACATACAAAATATGTCTAGGTTTAAAATTATCAATTTTGAGTCAGTACTGGTACAATTCAGTATAATTCATTCTCTTTGATGTGTTTATAGTCACTATCCCTCTCTTTTGTATATATATCTTCTTTGTTTCTTTATAGTTATTTTTTACCATCATCACACATCTATCTTGTTGATATTTCGTTGTGAATAAAATAATATATATATATATAATTTGTGGGAACTTCATACTTTTTCTGAATTAATTACCTACATGAACATTTTGCATTTAGTGAAATTTGACACAGATCTGTATGTATTATATTGTGTATTTCAATTCTGAGCATTCAGATTACAACATTGACCTATTTAGTATTATTAAATTCCATCATTGTAAAAGTTTAGGTACCCACAGGTCGACAGGATTGAGTTAAATGTAGCTCTATATAAAATTCACACAGGAATTTTGCTAAGGGGCTTATGCACATAATATCTAGAATTACATAATATTGATGATAATGTATTTGTGCAAATGCTTTGTTTTGCCAAAGCTTGGAAGTAAACTTCAATGGTTTAGAATAAATTTCAATTTAGAAAAAAAAGGTACAAAAAAAACCTAATGGACTATCTGGTACTCAAATTAAGACAGGATGAGGATATATCAAATCAACAATAAGGCAAAGGATGATTGAAACTGCTGTCCACCTGAGTGACCTGACTCCACCACATTGATCCTGGTGACGGAACAGAATGGCAATCAAACTCCCGAGCACCACCCCACTTAGAAAGTTATGGGCATAATAGATCGCGTGAAAGGTCATGGATTTCACTTACACCAAAAAATCAGAAAAAAAATTAGAAAAATTCTGGTACCAAGCAAAATCATGACCTTTCACGTGAACATACAGAAAAGGCACACTTCCTGTCTATGGACCAATCAGATCGCTGGATTAGAGCTATTTTACTCTCAAGAAAACCACAACATCCATTGCAACGCAGGAAATGGAACCATTGAGTTTTCTATGTGTGCACCCCTGATTAGTGACCTCCCACCATGAGCTGAGTAAGGTCATGTGTTAGATGAGATGAAGTGAGATTAGATTATATTAGATACGATTAGATTAGGCCTAAATTACATTACACAAAAATAATGTTTTAATAAGCAGTTTGGTCTTCGTTTTTTTGTTCATCAAAAAGAAGATGCTCATAAGTGCATGGTGAGAAGAATCACCCCTGAAACAGACGACCCAGAAGACTTTTTGAGATCCTTGTATTGGCCCTTAATAAATTAGCCCTACTAACTACACTTCTGTGTATTTCTTGAAAGTGTTATGTGATACTGAGACAAAAATATAAATGTTGTAATTTCCAGAAATCCTGTAAATTCAAAATTAAGAAATAGGCCTACATGTATAGATCTGTTTGAAAAAAATTTTTGCCATGATTTTGGGTTTAGATCTATAACTGGGTGACCTGGTAAAGACAGCCAAAATACAGACATCAAGTTGGACTAAAACCACCACAAGTACACATGTCCTGGGCAATTCTTGTTTGGATTTAGGCCTAACAGACCATGACAGTATTGTCACAAGTTGAATTCAAATATTTTGGATCCCAGCCAATCCTATATGAGCCCCTATGGACTCTGATCAATAAACAAAAAACCTTTGAAATTTGAGAAAAAAAAGGTTAAATACTTGGCATTGTTGTCTCCGTTACCAAGCAACTGCATATATGGCTTTGATTTTATGATTTACTACTCTAGATGACGATCTGTAAAAGTATGATGTCAAATTGTCAGTACCACATTTAAATATTGATATAATTGTTGTTGTTGATCAAGACAAGTTAAAATGAACTGGGTTACCATGACGTCAATTAAATTAACGAGTAATTTATTATGATCTCAAATAAAACATTGCAGTCATAATGATTTCAATGCCCTCCTTACTCTTCCCATCCCTACAAAAAAGGGCAAAACGCAGTACCCCAGTTTTTGGTGCTCAACTGCCACTCGCCCTCTTTTGGTTGGATGGTTTTGATTTCCCATAAACTGTTAAAGAAGTCATTTCAAATGTAGGCCTAATATCTAACATCTAAAGCAGGCTCAAGGTTAAAACAGCTCTATCTATCTATATATCTATCTATCTATCTATCTATCTACATAGATTTATTTATCTTTTGACATATTTATTCATTTGTCTTGTATGATATATTTATCCATCCACCATCCATTATCTAAGCCTATCCATCAAATTATATAATTTATTTGATCATTATGCTAGCACAATATGGGCCTATAAATATGAAAATGCATCTTTCATACACTGTATTAGTTTGTACTTGGCACTGTTCTATATATATATGGACCCTACAAAGTTTGACAATTAACTGATTAAGTGAGCTTTTTCTGGGAACTGAAAAAATATTGATATGAAAGATATGACAGGCTATTTTGTAAGAATACTGCGGAGATTTAAGGTCAACAATTAAGCTTACTCTATGAATAGTGAAATCCTGTTGCATAAGAATTAAGTATTGTTTTCACATCTTATCATCCGCAGATGTGTGTATGAAGTGGTTGACTCCTCTTGACATTGTCTACCTGACATGGCAAAATGTTTGTCTACAATGATATTATCCTACTTGATACGTCCACTTGATGTTGAGTCTTTAAAGTAGCAATTATTGTGACATCTGTTTGCTCTATTATTAATATGATGACAGCTACAAGGAGTGTTGTCATTTGTTTCATAATTAATTGAAGGGTGTTATTCCAACAGTTTCTTTATTTGTGATGAAAAAGGGAAATTTCACTTTGTGTGAGTCATGATGCTGATGATTTGTCAAGATCTAACCGCTAGTTCTTAGAATTCCAATAGCACTTTGATTTACAGTTTACAGCCAGGAAATTTGATATGCAGATAGAGTGGACTGCAGCACTGTGAAAATGGAACTTTGTGTGTCATCATGCTGATGATTTGTCACGATCATACCCAATACTTTCAATGTTTATTTGATTTAAGGAGAATAATCCTACAGTTGAATCCTACCTGTTGGTGACATGCAAACAAAAGGTTTATGCATCTGATTTTTACTGTGAAATCAGTCATGACAAATCAAAGGCGTTCTCCTGTTCATGACCAGTCAAACAGCCTCTTTGTTTCCCATGTTTAATGTAGAGAAGATGACATTTCACCAGCTATCATGAGTCACAAAGTGCATTTTTCACAGTGAACTGGTTCTAATTTTCTCTTTATCAAAGTGAGAGGCTGTAAGGAGACGCACTGCTTGTTGGTGACTGACAATTTAGTGACAAACTATTTATACACAGGCTGTAATATATGCAGAACATTGTTAACTCTTCTCAGTCTTGACAGAATATATACAGACAATTATGCATTTAAAGGTCATATATGCTTATCTGACAATTTGCTTATTTCAGCTCATTTATTATATGAAAGCAGAGAGACGTTTTCAAAAGTTCAAAACAAGACAGAGTTTATGACAAAATCAATCAATGTTGACATTTTCTTCCAGACTTCATAATCATGAATTGGTAATAGCTTGGTATTTGAATCACATTCAAATGTTTGTGACATATAAAGTCCAAGGCTATAAAACAAGTATAAGTTTTACCAAAAATTTAACTATCTCTCTATCTGAAGAATTTATTCATTTCTTATTGATGAATGTAATATAAGAAACGCTTCTGTAATGTAAGTGACCACTGTTAAAAATACACATGTGGCTCGATCCTCCTATATTACAGTCTGTAAATTTGATATACAAAAAGAGAGGACTCATTCGCTGTGAAAATGGCACTTTGTGAGTCATCATACTGACAATTTGTCATGATCATACTAATACTTCCAATGCAAATTTGATTTAAGGAGATGATGTTGTCTGTGCTAATAGCCATAAATAAATTTAAGCATGTAACTCCCGGATTCCTGGACGTCCCGCAACTCCCACTACCTCCCATAACTCCCGCTAACTCCAGTATCACCCTCTAACTCCTGCTAACTCCCACTAACTTCCGCTAACTCCTGTAACTCCCATTTAACTCCTGTCAACTCCCATAACTCCTGGTAACTCCCAGTAAATCCCACAACTCCTAGTAGTCCCCTGTCAACTCCCATAAATCTCACTAATGTCTGTCAACTCCCATAACTCCTGGTAACACCCACAACTCCCTTCAACTCCCATAACTGCCTGAAGTCCCAAATGGAGGCTCCGTTTGGGAGTTACATGCTTAAATGGGGCATACTAATCCCGCTTGTTGGTGACAGAAAAACAGAAAGATTACATTTCTAATTTTTACACTAAAATCAGTTATGACAAATCAAATGACCTTCTCTTGATCATGACCAATCGAACAGCCTCTTATGTTTCTCATGGTGAATGTAGAGAAGATGACACTTCATCGGCTGTCATGAGACACAAAGTACATTTCTCACTGTGAAAATTTAATGATCTTTTTGATAACTGATTTACAGACAGTAATGTAACGCACTGTGTTATTCAATTTTAGATAGTGTTTAGGCTGCGCCATCTTCATGCTTTAAGATGACATTTACATGTTATCCTCTGTTCAGTCCTATTCCTATATATATATATAGTTTTCGTGGAGTCTGGTCTAAATATAGGCCTCATAGTCTGGTCTGACAAATGTATGTATGTCCTACGTGACAAGCTACTGTAAGGTCAGAATGATAAAAGTGTCATTTGGCTGAGGCACAGATTTATCACAAATATTCACTGCATTTCTTCACGCCACCAATGCCCACCATGCATGACTAAAAATCCATAATTGTAAAGATAGATAGATAGATAGATAGATAGATAGATAGATAGAATCTGATAGATAGATAGAATCTGATTGATGGATAGATAGATAGATAGATAGATAGGTAGGTAGGTAGATAGATCTATAGATAGATAGATAGATAGATAGATAGATGTGGTTGTGTGACTTAACATCCTTTATTCATGCACTGATGATATTAAGCTTTACGACAGGCAGGGACCATGACAACTGGAAATGCACTCATAGGCAATCTTAGCAGATGAAACATCTGTCCAAGATAGGTTGCCCGGAACGGGAATCGATCCTGGGTCCCGGAGATTAGCAGACGAGTGATACCACTGACCCAGGCCAGCTTTACAGTCAACGAATGTCAAGTGCTTACAGTATTGGACTTAAATGTTCCTTGTGAGGTCACTCTATTACTCATCTTATAAGCAATTTGTGAGGTCACATTGTAGGCCTATGTGTCTACATTCAATGCTATCAAAACAAGTCACTGACTGAGTATCAATGATGTCATAAGTTACTCAATGACTAATTGGCAGTTCATTTCAATGTGATGGATAGGGCCTGTTGTGAGGTCATTGATGTCCACTAGCAGTTAAAATAATGTGAGTATTCGTCATTTGTCGACTGTAACTTCTACATCTTGTATTCTGCATAGAATGACATAAATTGAATTAACAACAACAGATGCAAGGTCACAAACAAATGATTTGAGAAATATTTAAAGTACGAGGGTCTAGAGGCTCCAAAAACCTACCTGTTGTCAATTTGTAGGCTGTTCCATATAAGGACATAGGGGTCATTCATAAAATCCTAATTGCTCAAGAGAGCTGATTGGCTTCCTGAAAACGCACTCAGGGAAATAGACTCAGGCCAGACTGTAAAGAATAACATATTTTCATAATCCATGGGAAAATTTGAAATCAAAACATTTCAATTGGATGGCCAGTAATCAGTCACTTTTGAGACATTCCCACGGGAGGAGTTATCTCTGAACAAAAGAACCTATTTGCTTGGGGGAGACAATTAGGCAGTCACAGACTCTCAAAGACCAGCCTCTTCTGATTTCTAATTATCATACTCACCAACTAACTTGCATCTGATTGGTCTAGGGCAGGGCCATTCTCAACAAATGTGATAAGGTCTTTTTTTATAAGGTGTGAAAACGATGTTAGCCAATTAAAAGAAGGGTAGAATTTGCATAATTATTCCAATGCTATATACTTCAACTTCAGAGCTCTATAGAACCTTTGATATTTTGGGGGTCATAAAGTTATCTTATTTCTGACCAATCAGCCGGGCCAATCAGATTGAAAGATGACCTGCCAATCAAAGTTACAAGACAAAATCCGTATAAATTCCTTACTATCCTTAATTTCTTAAGAAATATGAACTTTGAAACACCAGAAATAGCACCAATTATGTGAAATTGTACAATGAAACGAAATATATGAAAATTGTTTAAATATATGGAATATATCTCATTGTATTCCATTGTTTACGAAGAGGAACGCCAAATTATTCCTCACAAAAGAGTTTTTGATTACTGTTTGTATCTTCTTTGTTTGCAGAAAAGAGAAGCTCAATGGCCTTTGTGGTTACCAAGAAAGAAATATGGAAAGGGATATGCTTGGTTCAAAAGGAAAAATACAAGAGTTTGGGGAACGCTACTTAATCTTATAGGAGGTATGTGCAACATACAATTACACACTTTTCTTTAATTATTTGTCAGAATTGTAGAATATATGATGCTATCTTGCAGATTTATAAATCTGTGATATCAATAATCATTGCATGCATGTCTATTGAATGAGAATAACTTTTTAAAGTGTACACATTCAATGTATAAGATATATGTTGGTAAGTCAAATCAATTAAAAAAAAAAATAATAATAATAAATTTATTACATCATAATAATATATCTTTTTAAGAATTACTTAACAGCTCATTTATCAGAAAAATGAAATTTTTTTCTTTTTTTCTCATAGCAGTTTCCTCATAAAATTGAAGGAAGGTGATTGAAGCTTTCAAGTGTATATAAAGCTTGGTTAGTCAGTGAACAATGACAATGAGCTAAAAATCGCCCCTAATAACCAAATTAAATTTAAAATCCTTGGTTTTGTCCTTGTTGATAGTTCTCACTTTTTTACACTTTTCAATGGCACATTCATACCCATTCAGAATTTGAAATTCAATTCTGACCTTTCAAAATGATGGAAAAAGTCATAAATTAAAAAAGAAAAATTGAAAAATAGTGAGATATACAATGAATGTCAGTCATTGGTTGGATTTAACATGTCATGTACACTATTGTATTGTCTATTACATCAGAGCATGTGGCATTGTCCAATCACAGTCCTCCAGTGTGTAGCATGATGCCATTTTATTGCCTGATAATTTTTTTTTTTTTCGAATTTCATACTGGTCTCATTGTCCACAATTCTGACAAAAATTAGCTTTTTCCGCACTGTTTATAAGTCTGCAGTCTGAACGGAATTGGTGAGACACTCTTTCTGGCTTTCTTTTTTGGAATGTTTGGATATCCAAAACAACAGAATGGAGGAGGAATTTATTTTAAAAATGAGTAAAAGTGGGATTCAAAGAAAAGCAAGACTTGGAGAAAAATTGGGTCTAAAAAAGAAAAGGGAGCGACATAGACGAGAACATTTCAAAGTAAAGAAGGACTCAATAAAAGCAGGTCTAATGAAAGGTAAAGAGTCAAAGAAAAGCAGGACTCAATGAAAAGCAGGTCTAAATGTAAGGATGTTTATACGAAAAGCAGGTCTAAATGAAAAGTAAGACTCAAAGGAAAGCAGGACAAAAAGAAAAGCAAGAGTGATAAAAAAGCAGGACTTATATTTTTATATTAAAGCTGGTCTAAATGCAAGGATGTCTAATAGTCTATACGAAAATCAGGTCTAAATGAAAAGTAAAGAGTCAAAGAAAAGCAGGACTCAAAGAAAAGCCGGGCTCAATGAAAAGCAGGTCTAAACAATAATAAAGATTCAAAGAAAAGCAGGGCTCAATGAAAAGCAGGTCTTAACAATAATAAAGATTCAAAGAAAAGCAGGACTCAAAGAAAGCAGGGCTCAATGAAAAGCAGGTCTAAATGAAAAGTAAGACTCAAAGGAAAGCAGGACAAAAAGAAAAGCAAGAGTGATAAAAAAGCAGGACTTATATTTTGGTAACGGTGTGCAGCATAACTCTGAACATTTTGTTAATGCCTTTTCCTTGATACGATGTATTGAAGTGATATTGTGAAAGTATGAAACCGGCACTAAAAATAAAATAAGAGGCACTCATGGAAAAAAGGATATATTGATATATTACAATGTTTCTTCTTTTTCTCCAGGTGATGTCTACGTGCCAGTATTATGGCAAGCGCCTGTATTAAATGAAGGCCGCTCATATCCTCTCGTCATTTTCTCACACGGCTTGGGCGGAAACCGCACAACTTACACAACCGTCTGTTCTGATCTCGCTAGTTATGGGTTCATCGTAGCTGCCTTAGAACACAGGTAGGTCAAGGTCAAGGGTGAATTATGTCAATTTGAGGTCAAGGTCAAGTTCATGTCAATTTGAGGTCAAGGTCAATTGTGGAATTCATGTCAATTTGAGGTCAGGGTCAAGTGTGGAATTCACGTCAATTTGAGGTCAAGGCCAATCGTGGAATTCATGTCAATTTGAGGTCAAAGGTGAATACATGTATATTGATTTCACAGTGGCAAACATCAACACCTTGTTAGGTCTTAGGAGCAACTGTTTTGTTGTTACAAAACCTAACAGCACAGTCAGGTTTAAGGCCAGACTTGAGGATGACATGAAATTTGAGGTGAGGTCATAGTTCAAAGGTCAAAGTCATTGAAGGTCAAACTGCAGAATACCAACAATAGAGTATGCAGATTACTACCTGATGAGCAAAGACAAGAGAAGAGTTTAATGTTGGGATCTCTGTAATTATGGGTATTGACGACGCAGCTTGAAGTTTTGGACACTTTATTGTACTCGATCAAAGTTGACAGGTACATCTAAAAACAATGAGTAAAATACAACAAATAAATAAATGGTAAAACTGAATGGTATAAATAAATATGAATAATGATAAATAAACATGAAATAAAGAAGTTTGGCAGAAATAAAAAGGGCACCAAATAAATAAACTTACAAGAATGTGCCTCTATTTAACTAGCCGCATCATCAAGGGTGACTTCATATTGTGACTGTATATTTAGTGAAACTTGACTAGGACTGCATAATTCACACCTGAATAAATCAAAGAATGTTTCTAAGTTCAGCAGTCTCAATAATGTACTAATAATCATTAACATCTAATTTCATAAATAATCAAGTAAATGATAATTAATCACATAAGTGAGTTATCACAATCACAAAGTAAACATCGGAGTAATCATCTGAGTAATCATCTAAGTAATCACCCAAGTAATCATCTAAGTAATCATCTAAGTAATCACCCAAGTAATCTTAAGTAATCATCTAAGTAATTTAAACTGTACAAATGTTGAATAAAAGCATGTAAATTTAATAAATGAACACATGAGATTTATAGTTGTTCTAATGAAAGGCTAAGTAATTATTCTACCAATATAAACTCAATGTAGAATTATACAATATCATTCAATGACAACATAATTTAAAACCTCCACTACATATTGAATAAAATAAAATGATCTGCTCTCTGCAAAATCTGTAGACTGAATGAATTTGACAGCTATTGAGGAAGCTATGGCACTTTCAGTGCTTCACAGTTTGAAACTATCACATAGAAACTGTCAAAACTACAAAATACAGAAAAAGGTGAAATTAACTGTTTTCTACAGTTAACAATGGGGCTACCATTAGATATCCAGAGGGGGGTGGGCTTGGAGTTTTTTTAAATAAAATAATTTAGAGCCCAGTTTCAGTCAATTAAATGGTCTTTCCCAGCAGAAAAAAAGATAAATATGCCTACCAAGGCATAGATTTCTTCACACTGTAACCTATTACTCAATTTAGAAACAAATATTTTGGGATCGCATATTCTCGAAAGTTAGTCAAAACATTTACGTCTAGTGTTTCCTTGAAATAGATAATTTCCATCAAGGAAAACTCCAAACCCACCTCCCCTCCTCCGAATATCTAATAGCCACCGCCCCAATGTACCAGGGCTTTTGCATGAATTACTCCAAAAACTCTTTCCAATTCAAACGAAAGAAACAGTTTAATGAAACATTATCCTAACTTTACAAATAGATTGGACAAAAAATTTCAAATATTTACGGTTCATATCTTAAAAGTCATGTCGTGGTGTATTGTTTTAACAAAATATAAAACCTTTAATTTTTTAACCGAACTATTTTGCTGACGCTTGACACAAGTTCGTGAACGATTAGCTTTTTCGATAATCAGTTCATCGTCCCTGCCAGATAATCTTTGGCAAACATCAATTGACTTTAAGGATAATGTTTGATTCTTTGATAAATACAAAAATACAAGGCAGCTTGCCAGCCAAACTGAAGGATTAAAATGCATTGTTAATGAAATAAGACATTAGCTGTTGCCAAAATCTATAAAATTGGTTGTGCAGTTGTCATGTAGCACTTATAAAATGTTTTGAGGGAGACCGGGGTTAGTTGACCCTTTGCCAGTACATTGAAAATGCTGGCAATATTCATGAATTTTCATTTACACATGAGGACACATAGCAGGTCTTTATCTCATACACGGACCAGATTCTTCTCTAATTCTGTTTATATTAAGCCGATTTCCAAAATTTTAACGCCTACTTTTTCATCATATGGTCATTGAGTAGAAATGTAAAAATATTCAATTAAATATTTGGTAGTTTCTCTGCAATCTCACATTAGAATCCGTGATCGCTGCATAATCCCCACACTTGGTGGACTGAGTACAGGGCTCAAATTGCCCTGGGGAGTCAATTTACCCCAGTCTCCCCTATCGAAACAAAAATGTATGTGGCTGACTTACAGATGGTTCCACAGATTGGGAGCATGTTACTTATCAGTTTGTGTATATAACATCATAGGGCCTAAGTCTAGAATTACACTTACACTGTAGTCCTTAATTATGTTTTTCTTTCCTCACTGGGAGAACTTGTCTAAGCCCAAGGATACTTTAAAATGTTTCCCATTAAAAGTATAATTTAAATAGACTAACAATTAATAATTTTGACATTTGAGCTTATCAATAATGTTCTATTTTAATAAGTATTATTGTGGAAAGTAATAAGCAGTTATTTGGCCATGGTATTATTGATAACTCATTTCCTTGTAAATTGTCAAACAATATTCGTAAAGAGAATAACAACACTATTACCTATATAAATTTAATACAAAATGTAATGAATGTCATATCATGAATAAATTAGCAATAATTAAGCATGCAAAGTACCACATTTATGACCAAATGTCTTCTTTGCACATGCTATGGGCCTAATAGTAATAGCTCCTAATGTTCTCTCGTTTGCTGTATATATATTCATTTTATTGCCCTGGAGCAGTTCAATATAAATCAATATTCATCTTAGTCTAATGGTGATCGGTTAATTTAAAATCGATAATGTCTACCTGCCTTGATCTGTTTATTATGAACTCCGCAAAGGATTTGATCTAATATTTTTCATTGATCATAAAAAAATATGATCTCATATATTTTATTGATAAAAAACTAATGCTTTTTGATAATTTGCTCTGTATGGACCAGCTATCCATGCATGTGAATTTACATGAAAAACTGATAAGATCATTTTTGTCATTTCTGTAGCTCAGTTGGTAATGCTCTATATGCAATCACTGTGTCCAATGTTTGATTCCAGCTCTGGTTAGGTCTTCTTGACCTGTTGGATCCTTTGCCTCATTGCTGTGTCTTCCTCCTGTCCTAATTAGCTGTTGGCAGAGTGGTTTAAATTGTTCCCACCTGCTCCATTGAAGGTCTTCGCCTGCATGGGTTCGAACCCTGGGTGCGGAACCCAAAATTTACAGTGTACCTTCATGAGCAAAGTCCCAGCTGGATGTTGTTCGGATGAGACATTAAATTGGCGGCCCCTTGTATCAGTGTCTGTGCAAGGCAAGTAAAAGATCCCTCACATGGGATAGATGTGTGACAAGGTGAGGACTCTGGCCCTCTCTGCCATCTTATGAGTCAACCATCGTGAGTGCCCAGCATATCTATCTCAGAGGGCTGCACTTATCCTTTCTATTTATCTATAGCCATCTAATTAGCCTATAGCAGTTCTATAGCCATCTAATTAGCCTATAGCAGTTCTATAGCCTATAGCAGTTCATAAATACATTCAAAGTGCATACACATTCTATAGCCTATAGCAGTTCATAAATACATTCAAAGTGCATACACATTTATAAGTACAGAAGATAAAGCCCAAACATCGGTCCAATGTCATTTTGTTCTATTTGCATCCTATTTCATTTGACAGAACATGATTGCAACGAGGAAGACAGATTAGTGCACATTCAGATTTGTTTCAGATTAAAATGTATCCCTGGAGGTGCAACAATTCACAGTTGGTATCTGTGAATGACAATTGAATTAAATTGCATCCTCTTATGGTAATCACTTCTCTTTAGGATCAACAGCTATCTCAAATGTCATGACATTCAGTGAGTCATAAATAGAGGAGTACTTATTAAATCCATATTTCCCATTTGTAAGAGTGAACTATGTTGCACCTATCAAAACTGGAATTCTATCATTGGACTGCATGTACTGGAGTCTTTTTGGTGGGTTGAGTGGTTAGGTACAATCCAGGCAAGCTCTGAAGGTCTCTGCCTGCATGGGTTTCAACTTGTAACAAAAAAAAAATCAATTACAATTTAAGACAAAATCCCTGGTGGATCACTCCCAGATGGAATGTTAAATTGGCATCTCCTTGTATCATAGTCTGTCTTGGCAAAGGCATATAGGTAATCTGCCTTTGGTGTAAATTTGTTAAATGATGAGGACTCCTACTGTGTCTTACATTTCATCAATCAACCCCCATGTGCCCTTGAGGGCTGCACTTACCATATCTAAATGTTGAGGACTCTAAATCTGTCTCCCATCTATGAGATCTAAATGCATTCAACTCTAACGAGTGGCCTCAGGGGGTAGAACTTAGTAAGTTACAAAAGGAAAATGTGCAAAATCAGTATGTTACAGATCCTGGGGGGGGGGGAGGGGGTACGTACTATGTTCAAGTGTACACCTATGCTCGGCTCAGTTGTAGGCCCCCTTTTTCAACGGAAAAATTCCTAGAGTTGGGTCTAAAAATCTTACATAATTCCTGGAGTTGGCCCCTAAATATAAATAGGAACTTTTATCGAATTGCAATGTTATTTTTCGGTGAAATTTTAGGGTTATTATCTGGGAAAAACAGGCAAATACCATTGCGGCGACAAAAAGAAATCCTAGCACCGGGTCTGTTCGCCAAACTTCCAGCCTAGCATAAGTATCAGAAAAATTTTGAGGACCCCCCCAGGCTACAGATAAAGATAACGGATTAATTCAGATATTGAATTGAACTAGAAGCTACTAGAATATATTCTTAATATGCACTCTTTAGAGGCTGTCAGTCAGTGCAAAATTCAAATGTCATGACATTATGTCTCATCATTGGGGATGAGTCAGAGATGAACTATTTTTGAAAAATTCCTAAAATAGTGCTCGTGATTTGTTGGCCTTAAACTGCATTGTCTCAGCCTTGGGCTGTTCAACCCTGATCTACAAATCCAGGTTAGATGACACTGAATACAGGGTACATGTGCACTTCTATTTGCTCATATGATCAGTGATGACTATTGCAGAGGTTACTGGGTGTACATGTTCTGGGAAATTGGAAACAATGTTATAAGTATTGTAAGTGATGTTTTACATGGTCTTGTTTCATGTCCTTGTTGCCCTGGTTCCTTGTTTAGTGGTATGTAATTTAGCTCTCGTTAGATAAGACTAATAACTGTGTTTACGGGATGAGGGTAAGTCCTAATTGGATGAGGGTTTTTGTTTTTTGTTTGTTTGTGTTTTACGCCTCTGCAGCACCTTGGTGGGCTATATCGAGGCAGGCGACCGCCGTGTGATGATGAGATGAGAAGACTGAGTCTGGCACATACCCTATTAATTCAGGGATGCCCAGGGTCTTTTAGTTGCCCCAGCATAGAACACTGGAGACAACCCGCCTCCATTTAATGTCCCATGGGCTCGGACTAAAGTGAGTTCCCGGGGTGAGATTTGAACCCACGCCCTCAAAGCCAGTTGACAAGCGTACTTACCAATTAGGCCCCGGGAGAACTACAATTGGATGAGGTTCAATTCTACAGGAATGAGGGTGGCTCATCAGGGTAATATCCATCCTCACCTCTCAGAGTAGTCCAGTGTAATCCTACCCTGTAACACTGACCACTGCTTCATGAAATCGTAACAACAAGATTAACTTTCCTGCGGTGTGACAGACATAATTAACAGTGTGAGGTATGTCAGCATTTTGTAGAGTCTGTTTGCAGGGTGAGTGTAGACGAACCCTGCAATGGAAGGATGGTAATATCAGTGATATGAATAGGGTGAATGATCTGTGCAACCAGTTAGTTAAATCTGTTAGGACCAGATTTGAGTCAAGATGGTTAAAAAAAAGTATTTTGAAGGCTGTAAATTGGCCCACTACAGCTTTAATCTGCTAAAATAACCGGAGGTAAGACACAGGTTATGCCAAATGGCAATGATCAATTATCTACTATCTGCAGAGATAAATGCAGAGACAAGTACCACAGACAGACAAAAAATAACAGATTCAATGTCATGTAGTCATGCGCATCACAAAACACAGCACATACATTGAACTAATGTGCATCTCATTGGTGGTATTGGACCAATAATTGTAAAAGGTTCATTGACATGCAACAACCCAATTTTTCCAACCCATCAAAGTTTGACATACTTGGCAACCTTAGAAGTAAAGGACACACCTTCAAAGTAATAAAATGTGGTCAGCTAGATGATGACCATTGAACTCCTAATCCCTTTGTTGGTAATCCAGGACCGCTCCCATTAACCACATGCAAAAATTGATTGATAGCATATCAGAATGATTAATGACTTATTGATCGACAAATTGATTTAGCAATTGATTGATAACAGTGATAAAAAATAAAAATAGTTGAGGGTAGCTGTACTAATGGGAAGAGGGTAAGTCCTATTGTGTTGAGGCTAACTGCTGTTGCTTTACCAATTGATTGACATAGTGACTGATAGAGAGTTTTTGTCTAATTGACAAACGATTAGTTGGTTGATCGACGTAAAAGAAGGAAAATGTATATCTATATTTCACTTTTTGAAAAGTGGGTGCTTGAGTGGTGGAGCTCTACTTCCAGTATTTTTGCTCTGATGGGAAAAGAGAGATAACAGCAACCAAGCTTGAAATTACACATATTGCTGTGACTCTGAGAAGCCACCAATTCAATACCCTATCTATATAGTTTTTTATAAGTTAGTGAACAATTTTTAATGCAATTACCTCTCGAAAAACCAGCTCATAGCTGATGTTTAGTTAAACTTAAATTGAGTTTTCAGTAAAGTTTATTCTCATTCTTAATCCTCACTACTTGAGGAGCTTAAATGTATACTGTACACTGTCACAATTTAGTGATCATCTAATGCACTGATTCTTTCTCTTCCACAACATTTGTCTGATCCATATACACCATAATTGATCCATTGCATGTTAGCAATTAGTCAAAATTAGTCCACAAATTGTCAGTTGTGTGTCATGATGGGCAGTACAACACAAGTAAGGCAAACAGCTGTGTTTGACGAGTGATAGTGCTTTCTAAATAAACTGTTCAATCTTTGACATGCACAGATGGACAAAAAGGACCTGTTATTGGGGCCACCTAGTCTAATTACACAGCTATTATGCTATAAATGTTGATTGTAGTCGTTGTGCACATATGTGCAGGTATTATATTATATTTTCTGTTTTTCTTACCAATATTTGGTAGCCTGGTAGCTTCGAATTTGAGTGTTGGTAGAAACTGATAGATCTATAGATATATTTAAATATTAAAGTGGTATGCTCCCAAGCCCAGATATAGGTGCTTGCAAGGTTAATTGAAGAATCCACAACAAGTTACACGTTTTCCCCATGTGGGGGGATCTTTAACATGCTCAGAACACCGACTAATACCAATGCCATTGGCCTGAAAATTGAATGTCTCTTTCAAACAACATCCAACTGGGATGTTTTCTATAAAGGTCCACTGAAATATTTTTAGATTCACCATCCTATTTGAAGTACCTTGAACCCATACACTGGCATGCAACCAGTGACGTTCAGTGCAGCTGAGATGCATTCTCTGTTGTCTAATACACATGGAGATATATACATAAATCTTCTTTATGTACAGCTGCTGTAGCTTGAAATTTTATCTCAGCTTCTTTTGGTTGTTTAATTGTACATTTCTGTACATTGTAGACAACCTTATACAAATAAGCTCTTCAATATACAAAGTATTATACATGTTTTCTCATCTAAAGTGAATTTGTGTGTTTACGACAAAGTATAGTACTGTGGCTCTGGATGGAGTTTTTTGTCCACTGTCGTTTAGCATTTTTACTTTTGAATCCCCTGTCCCTTTGTTATTTTAATAATAGTATTTTGAATTCTATGTCCCTCAGCCCGGTTGGGACCCTGTACGCCATACCGCTCAATATCAGTTTTTACAGGCCTGCTAGTTGAAAAAAAACCACATATTTCTTGACTTTCTATTAATGAAATTCATCGTAATTGCAGAGATGGTACAGCATCAATGACTTACTGCCTCCAACCAAGTGCCTCAGCAGAAGCCGTGGACCCTGAATACAGGTTCATGTACAGAAATTACAGTTTCCAGGAAGAACACTGGTTGAAGTATGAGAGACAGAAAGTAGAAGATGACTACAATGTTCGGAACAAGCAGGTAAGAAGAACTTTGAAGGCCAGCACTCATTGAGTGTTTGAGTTTTAAAAAATCTACCGACACTACACCACCAAAAGGAGTATGAGCAAAGGCTTGAAATGTATTCATTCAATGTGTCTTTTCCTTGGTGAGTTCCAAATATTTTGCTGCAATCCTTCCAGAATTTTTTCTGGTTGTTGCAATAAACCTGGCAGAGATCTGTTGTTTGCCTGATACCCATTCTAGTTAAAGATCTGTATAAAAGTAAAAAAATAGTGAAGATAAAGATTAGAGGTAACACTGTCTTTAAGTTTTCCCATGTTTACAATAAAGGATTTCTTCAAATAAGTAGTTGTCTTTGTGAAAAAAAGGGGGGATTGAATAGCAAGTTTAATAGAAAGCATGTTGCATTTACTGGCTTAATTAGGTTTCAAAAAAGCAAGATATGGTTTAAAAAAAGCAGTTTGCCTACTTATCATAGCTGTGTAAATAAATTTATCTCTTGTAAGTATCAGACTGTTTCCTGAAGTGATTCCACTAATTACGTAGCTCTTAAAACCTCATCAGTCCAATTATTGCCATATCATATTAATAAAGATAACATTATCTTACCTTGTATGTTGTAATTTATCTTTGTAGCTTCACTACAGACAATCGGAGGTATCCAGGGCACTCGATGTGTTTTCTGACATTAATGACGGAGTCAAAGTTGAAAATGTCATCGATACTCATTTTGATCTGTCACAATTAAAGGTAAATTTATGGAATATGTGTTTTTTAAATGACAATAAACATGATTGTTCTTCAAAGAAGTTTTTATTGAGTCACAAAAGTTTTGATTGATGTTGATTGAACTTTCATCACAAAGCACATTCTCCTGAATGTCAATTGGTCTACCTAGATCCAGAAACTTCTTTGTTTCAGTATACTTTATGAAAGTTTTTTTTTTTCAGGGTCTCATTGATATGGAGAGGGTGTCGGTTGTGGGTCATTCTTTTGGAGGAGGAAGTGCCATCTGTACTTTAACAAAAGATGAGAGATTCAAGTAAATGTGTTTCATTGATTTTTCAAATCTCATAATGAAAAAGCCTTCATTGCTACTTACAGTGCCGCCTGTAAGTAAGTGAAACGCATGACATTGTGCCATTGCATCAATATTAAACATAGCCAAACTTCTTGCGGAGGGATGAATTCTCATCGGATGAGAGGGGCCAAAGTGGGTCATAAAGGCCGATATGTGAGGCAAGTGGGATAAAAATATCAGCCAATTTTCTTTGCTGTAGTCTGAGTCAGGTATGGGTCAAAGTCTTTGATAAGTAAGTGAAACGCAGGCCCAATGTTAAAACATAGGGAAGGGTGGTTCACTTACTTATCAAAGACTTTGACCCATACCTAACTCTGACTACAGCAAAGAAAATTGGCTGATATTTTTATCCCACTTGCCTCACATATCGGCCTTTATGACCCACTTTGTTTCCCTCTCATCCGATGAGAATTCATCCCTCCGCAAGAAGTTTGGCTAAGGATGTTTAATATTGATGCAATGGCACAATGTCATGCGTTTCACTTACTTACAGGCGGCACTGTATTTCTAATTAAAAGTGTATAGTTTCTTCTTTCTCTTGTCCTTAAAGTTATATTACCTGGGTTTTTTTTCCAACTTACCATGAAGATTCTACAACAGAAGCTCCTTTACCACATCTCAAATACTGAAACTCAAAGTTAACATGATATACGTTTAACCTTCTGAATTGGTTGAATATTGAAATAAAGGCAAAAATATCCCTATTTGACTAACTTTTAGTTTACAAATTATGTTTTAAGTTATGAATCATTTAATTTTGCTGGTATGGTGTCCTTGAGGAGACCCTGTTTCAAAATTAACAGTTTCATTTGAGCTTCTGAGCTTCTGAGCTTCTGCTTCCGGGCATTTAAAATGTCTAATTATAATTTCAGAGTTGGTGTGGGCCTTGACAGCTGGGTGATGCCCTGTGAACAAGGGATGTTCAGCAAAGTCCAAAAACCCATCCTCATGGTCAACTCTGAGACCTTCCAATGGCCTAGCAACGTGCGAAATATGCTGAGGTTAAAGGTCAATGAAGAGGATGGAAATAGCGGCAAGAAAGTCCTGATAACTATTAAGTAAGAGGCTCATAGGTTCACTTTTTTGTCAGACTGACAAAACATCAGATTGACAATATTTACAACACTAATGGCCGATATCGACAACCGAAATGGCTAAGACCAGGCTTAAGGTTAAACTTGGTCTTAAGTATTTTGCTTACTTAGAGGTGCTGCCACTTTATCATGGAAATTTATCCTATAGTTTTAATTTGGATTAAATTATATTAAATTCTAAGGCTTAGAAGCTCTTAGAACTAACTTTGTTTGTGAAATCAGGCTTTGTTGCGATTTCCTGAGAAATTGTTGGAGCTTCCTTCAAATTTTTTGCATTACCCTGGAGATAAACTGCATGCAGTTTAGGGAGAATAACCTATATTTGTTGTTTTATTAAAGATTATTATAATTTCAGAGGGACTTGTCACCAAACGGCATCAGACTTCCAGTTCCTAATCCCAAGCAAAGTAGCGCGTGTGATGCTGTGGCGTTATACACTTGATTCTGAAACTGCTATGCATATCAACACGAGAGCCGTCCGAACCTTCCTTGCCAAACATTTAGGTAAATAATTTAACTGAGGAAATTAATGATTATTATGATAATCAGAAATAATTACTGATGGTCTTTCTTTCTTATCTCTTCTTCTTTGTTGTGCTCACATCGATGAGGTGCTCTCTCCAATTTAGTCACTCCCCTGCAAGTGTCTCTGTTCCTTGCCAATTCTCTCGCCTCTTAGATATCTGTAATATCAAATTCAGTAAATTGTTTCAGTTCTTTCATGTTTCTCGCCCATGGTTGTGTCAGCTGGTCTTCCTTGAGGTCTTTTAACAGGTCGAAAAAACTCGAGGGCTTAATTATAATTACTTGAAATTGTTTCTGTTTTGCAGACATTCCCGATCTGGAACAGTATGAGGACATTATTACAGGGCAACATCCAAGTATTGTTTATGGAACCACCGTCGACCCGAATGGACCAGACCCTCCACTGCCCGGATCTACAGGATGATAAAAGATCGTTGTCAGATTTGAATTGAATTATTATTGAATTTGCTGTAGCCTGTAACAGAGCTAAAAAGAGTGTAAGTTCTGCTTGCAAATATGAATGCCATCATTGTCATGACATAGATTGTTGGGGAAGAGGCATTTGATTTGTACGCACACGGATCAAACAGTGACCGTGATGTGGAGGTATTACATTATTCTGTTACTTAACTATATGCATCAGTAACTGAGATTTTAGATATGTTACCAAGAAGCATTTAAATCAATGCATATACTTGAGCATGTTGAGATTTCCAGAAGACTCCAACACTTTTGAATATCAATGAATTCATGTTCAAGAGATTCACTGAAATGTTCAGGAGATCCAATTAAATGTTGTCAAATATCTTGATGGTAAATTCATCATTACGAATCCAGAGATTGAGAATCTACATTTAAAGACCACTTTTGAATATGACAAGATATTGAGGAAATTTGGTATGGAGATCTCTGTTAATGCCTTGAGGATGCTTACACTGGATATCTTCGCCAAGCATCAGACATGTTTCATGACATTTGCTGTAATTGAAATGTATGTGAAAAAAAGTTTTATTAGCTTTAAACAAAAATGTTATTACTTTTGAAATATTTTTGTGAAGCAACTTGTGATATTGAAGCTCTACTGTTCTCAACTGGACCCAGGTGTCAGTCAAAATTAATTTCTGATTTAGTCAACAGAAATTTATTTAATTAAAAAAATATTTAAAAATTTAAAAATGCAATTCCACCAATTGAAAAATTTCAAAAACTGGAAGATTTAGAATCTTATTTTAATTATTTGATGTCACTTTCTATTATTTATTGACAAACCGATTTTACAGCAATTGATTTTATTGATAGAAGTTATATAGAAATAAATTGAGATAAAATAAATTCTTGAATTCTACACATAATTTTGATAGCAGGGTCTATAATACTTGACACTTCATCACTTGAAGAGATTGAATTTCTTGACTCATGAAAATTTTAGCACTACACATTCCCAATATATGGCCTATATTTTAAGAGAAGTGTGAAAGGCCTGATATATTTTCGTATTTACTAATAAAACTAATACATAATCAAAATTAAATAAATGGCTTAAGAAAATATTCTTTACTGAAAAATCTTTATATTTGTATTATTTCTAGTTTGGTGCCATAGCGTGCTTAATAAAAAGTATTATGTATTATGAAAAATATTTATTATAATTATTATTATTAATGATTAATTATACTGTAGTTTTGTTTTCAATCAGATGACATTATAAATTATTTTATATATGTTGTAATATGTGAAGTATTTTTATATCACAACATTCCTTATTCTATGAATAAAAGTTTTATGTCGGAGGTTATCCATATAGCCGCTTCCATCTGAAGGTTCACATACGGCGCCATTCGGTCACAGGTTGATCTTTCTTTTGGCAAATTGCTGAAAAAAAAGGCAAACCAAGAATAGCAGAGCTCTATGGGTCATTTTTATAATAATGGTAATTTCAAGAAATAAATATTTTTATATGTGTCATATCAGAGGTACATATCAAAATTTTTGCACATGTACTTGGTTGTATGAGATTTGTTTTGAGATAAAAATGTATGTATGTTGTGTAAACTTCTTGTAATTCACATAATGAATTCAATTTTTTAATCACTTTTTTTAAAGGAGGACTTGTATCATTGCAGTTTCATATAATTGTTGTTATATTAAGGTCATAATTATTTTAGCATGTAATTTTTTTGTGGAAGTGAATGCAGTCAGTGTTTGTCTTCAGTTTTTCTCTGTAATTTCATTAAACATTTATAATTATATACACCAGTTTCACTAGATCAGTAAGATATTTTGATGAATGATTTGAACTGTCTCACTCCTCATTTCCACAAGGTGACTTCAAGTAAGTTTCACCAAAATGCACCAGAGGGCAGGTAGATCATGCGGTCAAATTTGAAAAGTGGAATGAGGTTTTTTTTTCACTGAATGAAGATGAGCCTTTGGCAACTCATCAGAGAAATGGATGAAAACTTTAATACTTCATGCAAAATTATTAAATTTAACTCCCAAAATGTGGTCGGGATTATTTGGATTTCTCCATTTAGAAACTTTATTTCTTCATATTTTTACATTATCATAATATCTTATTACTTATGGTATTTCTTTCTAAAGTTCTTCTTTATTGGACATGAAAGCATTTATTATGTATTAACAATTGTTCTGGTCTTACAAAAGTATTTATGAATGCTGTTGTGTTATACATTCAATAAAATTGCATTTATACATGTACGTTCACAGTTTGTTATGATGGGGCAATCCAAGTTTATTCCTTTTAAAATACAATGGAAGACAAAGGATATAAATGCTTATGTTATGTTTTGCAGCCCAGATGCTGGTTAGATATGGTTTATACAAAGTTAAACAAAAAGAAGTCCCCCTTGGGATAAACTTGAACATCTCAAAGATTCCCTAGCTGATTTGACAGTTTTTTATGGCTGAATTATAGCATACATATATTCAGCTTTATTTCCTAATTTTTGTCTGAGCTAGCAGAACCTACTTTCAAAAATTTTAAGCTTTCTTTTCCAAAATTTTTTTACCGAAAGGTGTTTAAACTCCACTCAAATTCTTTGTTATTGCATCCAAGGACTAAAATGTACAACTGTTACAAAAGAAGTCCTTAGTTATCTTCTAAATTTGACTGAGACACAAATTTTCCCCAGACACATGTATGATGAAGTTCATCCAGCTGGTGGCTCCCTTGCATGGTAAAATTGTTCATATACATTGGAAAAGCCATGGATTTTTGAAAACAGGGGTAGGCTCACTGGAAGGCTGCTGGCTCAGCCAGGAATAATGTCACTGAGCTGTAAGGCCGATATATGTGAGACTATAATTCCGCCAACTGTCATAAAGATCAGTGAAGGAATCTTTGAGATAGTCAAGTTTATCCCGAGGGGGACTTATTTTTGTTGAACTGTTTATGTGTAAAGCTCGTTGGTGAGATATTTGTCGACTAGTGAATTGGACATATTGATGCTTGTGGCCTTAACTATTGATTCGGTATCGAGTTCCAGCTCTATTGGAGAAAGTGTTGCTTCATGAATCTTAATGATGAAATGATTGTGTTATAATGATTCCACACCAGGGGGCATTAAACCTCTCAGAACAATGATCCCTCTGGTGTTAGAATAAATCTAATTTAATGCACTGATACTATAGAATAGTATTGATCTCTGAATTATCTGCCCAGTGACATTGTGATGACCTTTTGATTCATGGTCGATAAAAGTAGTAGCAGTGTCTTAGGCTAGGCAAGTAAAAGACCTCTCTTAGTGCCACAAGGGAATTTACAAGGAGTAAGGTTCCGTAACATGTTGCAGACTCCAACTCTCTCTCTCACATATCATCAACCAATCCTGATGAGCATGAGTATAGTTACTCAGTTCTGCACACAACGCTCCTGAAGAAACATTGGGGTTAAAAAAATGAGCCCGAAACGGGACCTATACCACCTGAAACTGCACGATCATACGAACATTTTAAGACAAAAACGAAAAAAATCTTTCGGGGATTTTTTGAGAAATTCAAGATTTAAAAAATCTGGTTAATCCCACCACTAGAATACATGTGTAATGGCATATAACGCAAATAACAAGCTTGAAAATGTGAAAAAATCTGTTGGCTAAGCTCTGTAATGCATTTCAAAGATGTTTCGATGATGAATTAGAAATATCTGCTGACTTATGTAAAAAAAGTGACAAATTTACCCTTGAATGAGCCATCAACAATGATGTTGTCAAGTATCACTAAGAAGAAAAAGAAGACAAATTGTTTATCACACACTGTAAAAATGGAAAAATGCTAGAAGTTACCTAAATTCGAGAACTTTCCTGTGTTTGATTGGTAAGAACTTAAGATTATCCTTAACCAGGATGTGAGAAGCATATTGTGGCTGTTGAAGTGAAAGAACGTCTCAAATGTATTTTCATAGGCTAGGAAAGAGTGGCAAGCAATCAACTCTCATACAATGTAATGCATTGTAGCCTCTCCTGCACAAAATTCACAACTAACCAAACTCATTTTGAGAATTGTACCTCTTTCCTTCTCTCTTAAAAAGAATGAGTGTCATAAATGAATTGTCTATTGGGCTGTTGAAGCTCTTTCCGAATTGGGATGACCAGTCCAAGCATTGGCTTATGTGTAGTTTAACACTGTGAAAGACTAAATTTACAGTGAAACCATCAGGGGAAAATTAATTTATCCAATTGCTGATCTTTGGTATCCCTTAATATGCTGTCCAGTATGTTGCACAGAAAATATGGAGCCTTACAACAGCTGTTTTATTGCATTCCAGGATGTCATACACACATGCTTTGATAACTCCCTTAATTCTTTCCAATCAAATAAATTGTTATATCCAGTAAATTTGCTCATGCCATAGAATACTTCAAAAACTACCAGAGTACTCATTCCGATAAGACAGGTGCAAGGTATACCTGGAAAAGTGTAGCAAACATCTTGCTCAATTTTCCACACAGGTCGTTGATAACTGCGATGCCTACTTTGACAGGCTGTCCAACAGCTGATGATTTGAAGAAATTCAGCCAAACTTTTGAATTGTACTTAATTTGAACCATACATATGCTTATTTAGGTCTTAATGTATGCATGTGGGAAATGGTTGCTGCCTGCACAAATCTATGAAGAAGTTTGCATGTGGTTTGGTTGTCGTGACCTGATATGTCGTCATTCTTATTAACAAGCATTGATCATTCTGTGCTTCCACCTTGCTCTATATTTGAACTATTGCATGTAGATATTACACCATGAACTAAACAGGCTAATCAGGAATCAGTGCTGAATTATGATTGATCTATCTTATGAGTGTCAGCTTACTAGTAACATTTATATCCATTTTAGGCATGCTTCAAATTTTCAAAAGCTTTATAAAGCTTCACATATATCCATGCTAAGGATAATACTTCAGATTTCAACAATCAAAGACTGAAAATCGGGGGAAATTGGTTACTTTTAGCATTTTTGCATTCGTACAGCATGTGATAAAATGCATTGCTGAGCTTAGCCAACAGGTTTCATCACATTTTCAAGCTTGTTAATTGTTTTATGGGCCATTCTCAAATTTCGGGACAACGGGTATAGGAAAATTGTCCTGTAACGGAGGGGACAATGTGGTAACGGAGGGGAATTTTGATGTAAAAAACCAACTGTAGGAACAGCAACAAAAGGAAAAATGATAAAAGATTGATGTAACTATTATTTTCAGAAGTACCTCATCTCGTATCAGTGGATTTTTTGGTCCAAATGTTGATTTCTTGCTCATGATCTGGTAACGGAGGGGACGGTAACGGAGGGGAACAATTTTTTGCTTTTCGCTCATTACTGCTTTTTATTTTGGAGATTAGACAGAATAATTGCAGAATATTAAAACCTGCCACCCTCAGCAACATATACATGAAATCGCTCTGTAAAATTATCATTGGTAAGCTTGGAAATGAAGGAAACGGAGGGGACATTTTAGTGGGACCAAAAACATTTTTTATGAACATTATATCATAATTTATTGAATACGTGTTTTATGAAGTCTGCAAGGCAGTGGTACTATGGTGCACATGCGTCTGATGATATTCAGTGAAAATAGCTCATAAAAAACAATAACGAACAGAGCTATGGCAAGTAACGGAGGGGACAAAAAAATTGACATAAATTAGTGACACGACTATTGTATCAATTTAATCAATGAAATTATACCCAAAAAAAATTGAATATGAACTAAATATAAATTCAAGTCTATATTCCCATGAATCGTGCAAAGAAACTTTGAAAATAATGGTATATTAGGAGGAAAATGAACACTTGATTTTGTCATGTCAGGTCCAGTGACAGGGAAAAACCATTGATTTTGCACGGATTTCTGGACATAATGCATTAAAAAAAGTCCAATGAATGACTTTTTGCTCCAAATGCAGTGGTTCTAAGTAGAAATATGAATAAAAGATGCAGAGTGACGCTTCAGATATTTATCGCATTCATATTAATGTCAGGGAGCTAGAGTGACGCAAATTGTCCCGAAATTTGAGAATGACCCTTATATGCCATTACACTTGTGTTCGAGTGGTGTGATAAACCAGATTTCTTTAAACTTGAATTTCTCACAAAATTCCAAACAGATTTTTTTCGTTTTTGCTTAAAATGTTCATATGCTCATGTAGTTTCAGATGATATAGGTCCCGTTCCGGGCTCATTTTTTTAACCCCAATATTTCTTCAGGAGTACTGTGGGTAAATTCCTGGGGTCTATTACCAATGATAGGTGGGCAAAAAATTTTGCTACCACTCATAATAAGCATAAGAATAGTTTTGGTAAAATAAATAAATAATTTTAAATGGTCACCCTCTTATTGACCAGTGTCAATTTCTAAAACTTTTGGCCACCATCAAATCCATTCAGTGGGCCAGAAGCGCATGCAGGGCACTCGCCAATGTTTCGCCTCATTTGCATAGGGCGACGCCCACAAGTAATGGACAGGTGTGCAGCCAATCAGAGGGTGGGGATTTGTTGATCTAGTTTATGCATGGAAGGCTGCCACGACGTACTCCCATGCTAAATTTAGGTCTCCCCCATATTTGGGCAATAGTGCCGGATTCAGTTTGGGCTGTCTACCATATTAGGAAATAGTAAACAACGTCAGGGAGGCTAAGAAATGGGGGATGAAAATGGAACTACACAGGTGAGAAAATTTATATTTATTTTTAGCCATTGGAGATGGAAAGTAGGCCTATGATTTTGTGCATGTAACTACTTAAATTTATTAAAAACTGACAAACACGTGTGTAGAGTCTGCATGCAGGCATGAAAACATATTGCTTGACCTGCATTGGCTACAATTGAATTCCACTACCAGCTAATAAATAACAACCCAACGCAATCCAGGTGAAATAAATTGATTATTCAGAAGTAGACACTGAATTATTTAAGCCTTCTTGTCATTCTAGTTTAACAGCCCAATGGGCCTGCTAAGTCTATTGGCCTTGGCATATACTATTGCATTTGATTTTTAAATGCAACAAGGTTATATTATTTTTTTTATACTTTTTAATAGATGTTTTATTTAGCCAACAATTTCACAAGAAAATTTTAAAAAGTTAACCTTGATGCATGCTAGAGTAGCCACGAATCAGTGTAACTCAGCATAATGCAATGCCAATTTAGATACATTTGCCATATTCAGCATTTGCCTTTTTCATTGATGTTTAGCCAGAAAAAGAGCCAAGGCTGTTCCAAGCTTTCTTTCTAAATTATTGCATTTTATTCATTGGGAGTATTATGATGCAATAGCCATAGCCTACATTTATATCCGTATACATGCATATATGCAGTTCTGAATTAGGCCAAATCTGTCAATCATTTCTGCTGATCACTGAAATAAGTCAGAAATTTTTAATTAATGTAATTTACAAATTTATATACATTACTGATTATTGATGCAACACCAAATCTATTTTAACCTGCCTTTGTATGAATTTTGAGGCCAACAAAACTCAGTATCAGCATAGGCCTATCCCACATCTGTAGGCCCAGCTTATACGTTTTTACAGTAACAGAAATTATAGGCACATCATATCAACCACAAGCAAATCGTATTTGAGCAAAATTTTTATTCAAGGTCAATAAACATCAGAAACACATTATAAAACGCAATATAACAGTCATAAACCACACCTCAACAATGGTTATTGATTATCTTTCTTCAGAAATATTACCCCCCCCCCAAATATATTTGTCACACAACCCAAATTGCCAGCTTAATATTTTGGCAGTTAACCTGACACCTGGCACCAATTTCTAAGCATAGCAATCTTTTCAAGGGAATGCATTTTTCCAAAAGATATTTAACGTGAAGATCAACAGCTTATTATTCTCAGAAAGAGCATTATTATGTATCCATTGATTAATTTGTTATGATCTGTGTCACTCAGATCATCTAGAGAAATAGATAGATAGATAGATAGATAGATAGATAGATAGATAGATAGATAGATAGATAGATAGATAGATAGATAGATAGATAGATAGATAGATAGACAGACAGATGTTTCACACATCCATAGATAGATGCTTCACACATCCCTATTTTCCGAGGACTCACCAATCTTATACTTTAATAAAATATATTTCAGAAATATATATGCCCAATGAGAACATCAATATCAAACGGAAAATCGTTTTTCACCTTAAACGGTCCATAATAAAGGTTGTATTTAATTTTGTCTTCTAAATGAAACATGATTGGTTAATTAGTGTTATTTGAAAAATAGACCAATATGATTCTATAACTACCAAAATAGAAAATCCATCTAAAATCAATCTATCTATCTATCTGTCTGTCTATATCTATCTATCTATCTATCTATCTATCTATCTATCTATCTATCTATCTATCTATCTATCTATCTATCTGTCTAGCTGTCTAGCTGTCTGTCTGTCTATCTATTGTGTTTGCAATTGGATCAAGTGTCCAGATGAGTAGGTAAATATATACCGAAGTACTGGCCAGTGTTTGAACAAGTTTAGTAAATTTATTTTATGTCCAAGAAAACTGTTTGCTTGTGCGCTCCAATATCGAACAGTTCTTAACCTCCCAAGTCCACGAGCTTCCAGAATTGTATGCAAATCAGTTTTTACATTTTAAATATGCAGTTCAAAACTCTTTTCTTCACTCTTTTGCGTTACAGACTACAAGGAAGAAAAGAAGTATAGGCTTAAGAGATTATTACAAAATTTTTTTAAATATTTTTTTTTTACCTATTCAGTATTCACTGCTTACCACCACCATTGCCCAAAATTTAAAAGATTTTTCATAATCACCAAATAATCTATCTGGGTAAGGGACTGTTCAGAATTTATGACTTGGGGGTGGGAGTTCTGCCCGAGGGGTACTGACTTTTCACACGTAATCAAGGGGGATATTAATTTTTTGACAACACTTCCAAGGGGGTAAGAAATTTTATTACAGAAAAACTTTCATAAAACACACATAAACTTACTTTATCTAGACTTTTTTACACGCGAGTCCACGAAATGATGCAAATCTGTACGCATGACCTTGTATAACATCATAGTAAAATATGTGTGTATTGCTTAGTATGTCAAGGGGGGGGGGTACTTAAAAGCATCAAGCCTAAGGTGGGGTACTAAAAATCTGCATGAAATTTAAGGGGGGTACCAATTTTTGTCAGGAAGTTCCTGCAGTGAGAAATTCTGATTGGTCCCTATAACCATCCCAAAATGCCTGTAGGCTGCAATGGTGCCAGATGAAAAAAAAAACAAGAAGGGAAAATAGCTGTATATATATGTGCTGGTTAGTCTTCTAAGATGGGACATTTCCTGCAAGACAAATACGCAAAATGAAGCCCATATCATTATCACCAGCAAAGTGTGAAGAGACATGAAAACAATCCATTTTCTGAGTCTTTGAAATACAGACCTAAAGTGAACCGTATGATTAAGACAGGCCTTTTCAAGGGAGGTCTGCAGCACTGCCACTTTATGCCCAGATACCCTTATTACTACCCACTCTACCATGCACTTGTACAATGCATCCATTTCGTGTTTACCAGAGCATTTGAGATTTTGATATAATAGACTTTTGGTGCCAAAAGGAGCATGTTGCCTCTTTTTGTTGTTGATTTTTAAAAATTCAACTCAGAAGAACTTTTATGAGTTTTATCTATCTATCTATCTATCTATCTATCTATCTATTTATTGGGTAGGTATATTCGACTCATTAGAATTCACTGTGGCAGAGAGACATCAATTTTGTCAGTTTTGCACAAACTTTTTGAGAGATTATACATACACAAAACATGCATGTTTCAACACAATTTCTTCACAATCATATATATTTTCATTGCACCTGTTCATAACAACCTGTCTCTAATAATTCCTACTCATAAAAGTAGTCTTGTTTGAGAGATCAAAGACCTGAGAAATAGTAGCATGTTGCCATGGAAACCAATAATTTGGTCAATTGTTGTGACTCTACATTGCATGCAAAGCAAAAACTGCTCCTTTTCACCTTTTCAGTCAATTTACCCAGAATGCTTTGTTTGGAGATAATAAAACAGAAATCATTATGAGTAAAATAAATAAAAGAGACAATATTATTAATAATGGTGTTTATATCTCTGCTGCAGTGAATTACAATGAGTCAGGTAGGCCAACCAAATAGATAGATAGATAGATAGATAGATAGAAAGGCCTAGATAGATATATAGATATATAGATAGATATATAGATAGATAGATAGATAGATAGATTATAGATAGATAGATAGATAGATAGATAGATAGATAGATAGATAGATAGATAGATAGATAGATAGATAGATAGATAGATTGATGATCCACTTCCTAAATCTCATTTTTACTGAGATAAACTTTAAATTGTGGGAGTATATGTGGGAGTATGATATTGATTATTTTACTCTATTATTTTTCTACCCATACATCACATCTGAAATGTCCTGTCCTACAGGTGGCCTGTTTTTCTAGTATATTGATCCAGGATAAGCTGATGTGAAAATAATTGCTAATCCATTTTAAGTGTTGAGCAGGTCAATACACCCAAATAGGTCGCATTTCATTGGGATATTTCTAATCATCTGGATAGAGTAGACAATATACTATAAGGAGTACAAAATTACAAGAAGACCAGATTGCCATGTTCAAGGCATATTGCTTATAAGTAAGTGAAACATGATGTCTCACCATTGGGTCAGCGCTAAACATCATCAACCAAACTGCTTGTGGGAGCATGGATTCTCAACCAATGAAATGAAAACACATTGCATCATACAATTTAATTTAAATGTGGATATTAAATATGTCTTGACATGAATGGCTACCACTTTTTATCACCATACTCGGAATTATGTATGGGTAAAATCTTTGATAAGTGAAACCCAAGGCTAATGTTATTTCAATGTTCACTTACTTATCAACAATTTTTACTCATATATATATATGTATAAATGTAACCCTTTGTAGAGAGCAGAAAATTGTCAGACATTTGGATCCCACATGCCTAAATTATTTTTCTTTATGACCCAATATGTTGTATTTTCGTGGGATATAGGTATCCATCCTTCCACAAGCAGTTTGGTTGAGGATGTTTAGCATTGACCCAATGGCGAGACATCATGTTTCACTTACTTATAAATTACAACCGGCACTGTAGTGTGAGTTGGTATTAAATGAAATGTGTAGATCATCAACAAACAAAGGAAATTGTCACAAAATTACCTACTTCTCACTAAATTACACCAGCCCCTTATTTTTTTTTTACATTTTTCTCACGTAGCACTGAGTTCCTATATGTCAAAACTACCCTATTTTACCCAGCATGCACTCTGTCCATTTCTAAATCATTGTGCTGGTAATTGCGGGCAATTTACATTTTATAGCAAAATATTATTTCTACTCGAAAGTTGTTCATCATATTTTTGCATTTGTGTGTACAACATATCGTTAAGAGTGTCACTGTGTCATTATAAGTGATGGATGTGCCAAAATTGATAGTTAAAATATGAAAAGGGATCTCTGTCACATTTTCTAACAGGGGGCTGGGGGGGAGCTTGGAATTTTTATTTATTTTTAGATAAATAGTTTCTTCTCTGGTTTTGGTAAAATCAATATATTCTTTCTAAGCAGTCTTGAAATAAATAATTTTGTTTGAGATATTTCTTAACAGGGTGTTACAAGTTTGTTTAGAAACAAATATTTGATGATGTCCATGCTCGTATCAGTGTCTGTGCTCCCTTGGATCAGTGTCTGTGCGGGGCAAATATAAGCTTCCCTCACACGGGGTAAATGTGTAACATGTTAAGGACTCCTGCTCTCCCTCCCATCTCATCCATCAACCCTCATGAGCACCCAGAACTGGGCTTAGAGGGCTGCACTTACCATATCTATCTATCTATCTATCTATCGAAATAAATAATTACTCTCGCTGTCACCGTGAAATAAATCATTTCCAGCCAAGGAAAACTTCCGAAGATCTATTAAAGGGGCACATTCAGCACTTTCAGGGCCGAATGTCTAAAAAAAAGAACTGATAAAACTACTAAATAAATCAGTCAAATGTTATTGAATCTTACTGGCTATGGAAATCATTAAATGTTATTGATTAGGCCCACTCAATTTAGCCTCCAAATGACACACAGGCAGTTAAAAGGTCAGCTGAGTTCACGATAATGTTACTCAGCTGGCTTATGTATCAATTAATTCACTCATTCATTTATTCATTTGTCCATTATTTCATTTATTCCTTTATTTCTTTATTCCATGACAGTCCTACTTCCTGTGTACTCTTGCATCTATGTATATCTATTTGTATCTGTACCCTCTTTTAATGTGGCTGAATAAAGTCTATCTATCTATCATTTTTCGTCAGTCTTCAGGAAGTAGATTACAGTCCTTTTTCCTGTTTCATACAATACAAACTCAATAAATTTTTCATTTTCAGTTCATTCATTGATTCAATAGACTAGTTTGATTGATGGGGGTAGTCTGTGTGATATTTGAGTAGAGTTGAAACTTTCCAATTCTATAGATTTATCATGACCCAGAATATACATGCCAGGTCAACCAAATATGAATAACTGCCATGTAGAAATATTTTATAGGAATCAATGACCAAGGCCAAGACTAACTCTAAAAGAGTTTGGTTGGGAGGAATGCAAATGAAACCAAAAACTATAATACAGATTCCGATAGATCATGTTGATTGACCTGTATCACCAAATTTAGACTTTAGTAAATTCTTGTAATATCAAATGCACTTCATTAAATTGATGGAGCACTGGTGAAAAATACAACAATTTAAAAAATATATTATTATTTAGAGAAATAATAAGGGGGTAAACTTACAAAAAAACTATGTCTTCCTGAAAGATTAAAATATGAAAGACTAAAGCTGACAAAATTGAATGATATAATTATTATCTTTGGTTAATAATGCAATAATCCATTAACATAGTTTAACAGTTATTGCAGGATGACATTTACCTGACCATCAGAAGGCATCAATGCATGTGAATTGAATAAGGCCAAATAGCATTTACACTATGATCGCGTTAACAGACATGTCCAGTACATTTAAATTTCTTCCTGCAATTCTGCAATTCTGCAGTTTGGAAGGAAATTGCAGAATTCTGCAATTCTGAAACAAATTCTGCAGTTTGGGAGTGAAACTGCAGAATTCTGCAATTCTGCAATAAATTCTGCAGTTTGGGGGTGAAACTGCAGAATTCTGCAATTCTGCAATAAATTCTGCAGTTTTGGAAGAAACTGCAGAATTCTGCAATTCTGCAATAAATTCTGCAGTTTGGAAGGAAATTGCAGAATTCTGCAATTCTGCAATAAATTCTGCAGTTTGGGAGTGAAACTGCAGAATTCTGCAATAAATTCTGCAGTTTTGGAGGAAACTGCAGAATTCTGCAATTCTGCAATAAATTCTGCAGTTCGGCAGCTCCATGCAGTATTTGTGAACCTCTGGTATTTAATCCAGCTTATCAATTGCGATGCATCTGTTAAGTTCAGACCTCTTCAACAAGGGTCTTGCCACTACCAAGGAAACGTTGGTTAGGGGGCGGGAGAGGATTAGCGGTTCGGGGGTTGGTTGGGAGGGCTTGGGTTTTGATGCTCACCTGTCCCAGCAGCTTTCTGAAAAGTTTCAGCAGCAGAATCTGTAGTTCTGTAGGAATTCTGCAGCTTGGGAGATTTTATGCACTTCTGCAGGTAGGTAGCTGCATATTCTGCAGTTTCAAATAAACCTGCAGCATTCTGCAATTCTGCAATGAATTCTGCAGTTTGGGAGTGAAACTGCAGAATTCTGCAATTCTGCAACAAATTCTGCAGTTTGCAAGGAAATTGCAGAATTCTGCAATTCTGCAATAAATTCTGCAGTTTGCAAGGAAATTGCAGAATTCTGCAATTCTGCAATAAATTCTGCAGTTTTGGAGGAAACTACAGAATTCTGAAATTCTGCAATAAATTCTGCAGTTTGGGAGTGAAACTGCAGAATTCTGCAATTCTGCTATAAATTCTGCAGTTTGGGAGTGAAATTGCAGAATTCTGCAATAAAATTTCAACACAACAACAGCTGGAGTTCAAAGTGAACTGCTATGGACTTCTTCTTCTTCTTTTGGTGTCCATTCTCCCAGGTCGCCACTCTTCTGGGGAGCAGCACTTGCATGTTTTGTTTTCTTGTGGATTAGTCATCGTTCTACCACTCTGCTCGGCCAATTCTCAATCAAATTTCACTCTGAAAAAAGTTGCGGGTACCCTGCAACCAGGTCTATTGACTGAAGTTGACAGTGTTTGTCTGTTGTTGTTTCTTTTTCCGTACGACACGTTTTTCGGCGATCGGTCAGCTCGCAAAAATGCATTTTGCGAGCTGACCGATTGCCGAAAAAAGTGCCGTACGGCAAAAAGAAACAACGACGGACAAAGGCTGACAACTGTAGTAAATAGACCTGGTTGCAGGGTATCCACCACTTTTTTCAGAGTGAAATTTGGTTGAGAATTGGCCGAGCAGAGTGTCAAAACGTCCATAGAGGAATAGAGGTTTATTTTGAAGCAGCCCCCCCCCAACTCGACCCCAGAACTGCTACTCCCCCCCCCCAACCAACGTTTCCTGGGTAATGACAAGTCCCTTGTACCAAACGTTCACAAATACTGCATGAATTCTGCAATAAATTTGTTCTGCAGAATTTATTGCAGAATTCTGCAGTTTCCTGCCAAACTGCAGAATTTATTGCAGAATTGCAGAATTCTGCAGTTTCCTGCCAAACTGCAGAATTTATTGCAGAATTGCAGAATTCTGCAATTTCATCCCAAACTGCAGAATTTATTGCAGAATTGCAGAATTCTGCAATTTCACTCCCACACTGCAGACTTTGTTGCAGAATATGCAGGTGGAGGAAGATATTTAAATGTGCCTTTTTGCAGAACTGCAGAATTCTGCAATTTTTTTTTGCAGAACTGCAGAATTCTGCACTTTTTTTGAAAACTGCAGAATTCTGCAGTTTTTTTGCAGAACTGCAGAATTCTGCACTTATTTTGGAAACTGCAGAATTCTGCAGTTTTTTTCTGCAGAACTGCAGAAAGAAATTATACACTCCTCGACATGTCCGGCCATACACCATAACAATTTAACAATGTGACAACAATTAAATGTTGACAAGACAGATGTGTTAATATGATTTAACGGGACTGCTTGTTGCTGACCTAGAGACGAAATGATTATGCATCTGAATTTTACACTAAAATCAGTTATGACAGATCAAAAGGCCTTCTCTTGATCATGACAGTCAAACATCTAGGTATGGTTCCCTTGTAAACAAGATGATGACACATCATCAGCTATCACGAGTCAAAAGTCCATTTTTCAGTGGGACATTGGTCCTTTCGTTCCCCAAAACAAATTGAACAACTGTAATCAATCTCTGCAGTCGAATTGTTGTTTTTAATAATACCAAATCCTTAGAATCATATGGAGAAAGTTATCAAGACTCAGAAAAAACCTTGGCAAAGAGACAGTTAAAGCTGCAGTCAATGCACTAGTCACCCCTCATTTGGACTACTGAAAAGGGCTGTTATATGGCACTGCCAGACGATTGTTAAATAAACTACAGGTTGCTCAAAACTTGGCAGTTCGATTAATTGAGAGATTGAAAAGACATGACAGTGTCAGCCATAGTAGGAAACAACTGCACTGGTTACCAATCACAGCAAGAATTCAGTTCAAATTGATGACAACTGCATGGAAGGCAATGAACAATCAGGCACCGCAATACATCCAAGAACTTGTGCAAATCAAAGCTCAACGGGAACATAAGTTACATAACCCGAGATGCAACCACAAGCTGCTGTTAGCAGAACCTGCTCCATGCAACAAAAATAAGTTTGAAGATCGGCCTTTTTTCTCTGCAGCACCAAAACTCTGGAACAGTTTGCCTGAAAAAGTGAGCAATTTACTGAAATTAGCACTATATAAATCCATATTTGTATCTTTATTATTATATTGGTCATACCTTCTTTTGAAGGGATTGATTTTATTCCCAGAAACCAAGAAAAAGCCAAAATTAGGAAAATAAATAGCTGAGTGGGTAAATCTCTAAAGAAATTTCTCTATTGGGATTAAAGGTTTAATTTCCAGGATAGTTTTGCATGCATTTGATCATTTGGATGAAAAATAAAAAAGAGACATTTTAGCCATCATAAAAACAAGCATTATACAGTCGTAGTGCAATAAAGACATATATGCATGTTTTACAATAACAATAAAAACAGATTTACTTATTGAGTTTTTAAAAATAATAAATGTCCTGTATACATTTTGAAAGGTTTACAATGTAATTCCAGGAAGTTTTTCTTTTGAAACGTCAAACTCACATCCAGACAGATGTTTAGCTACATTCAGATCAATAAGGCAGGTTTAGTAAATCAATATTTGTAGGCAGCTGAGCTGACATCCTATATCTAAAGATATTCGTGCAACATTGCAGGTGAACACTGTTAACAAATGCACACTAAGTCTAAATTAGATACTTTTATGTTAAGACCTAAATGAAAATAATGTAGGCCTAATGATGCAACAACCATACAGTTTTATAGCTCTAGATTTTCTTTTGTGGTTGCTTTTTTTTAATCGATGAATTTTTTTTACAGCTAAACTCCAGATTGCATGCAGATTAGTTTTGGTTTTACAATTTTTTTTCTGTTTTATTCCCCCCTCCTTTTTCTCTTTTCTTTCTCTCTTTTCTCTTTTCTGAAGCTTATTGACCTTTAAAACCTACCCCAATGGGAAATCTACATTGCAATAACGCTGTGACAATGTCGCAAAGTTTTGTGAAAACTACGTAGAATTGTATGGTAGAAATGATATTGTCACAACATTGTGAAGCAACATCAAAGATATTTGACGTCAGCATGCAATGTTGTTGCAACGTTTCACAATGATGTGAAAAAAAAAAACGCAACACTGTGTTCAAATTGTGGCAACACAATTTCTACCATACATATCTACGTGAGCAATCGACTAGCCCTCCATCAATAATTAGCAACGTTGTGCTCCTGTTCAGTTGTGTACCCCTTTGGACAGTAGCACCAAAATAAAGGTTGAGTAAACCTTATTCATAAATTTTTGGTTGGACTACCTGAGGTCTATGGCCCAAAATTTCATTTCGTCATAGTAAATAATTTATTTGTATACAGTTTTGAGATAATCTCTTTGTAAACAATTAATGTTTGTAGGCTACATTTGCTGATAAACTATTACGTTAGAGGTAACCCTCCGGTAGTGACAATTACTCATATTACCCTGGAACGATCTCCTCCTTGTTATTTGGAAATAAATCTAATCTGAATCAGAATGTCAAGAACATTGAAATCAAGTTATCTCAACCAAATGTTTCTTTTGATAACAAGCTAACATTTAGTAACAATATTATTCAATAATCATAATCAGTTTCTCTCTTACACCATCAGACTACCATCCACAAAGAAACACTGAAGATACAAATGGCTGTGTACACCATGGCATGGTGATATATAGACGTCAGAGGCATTGGACCTCCCTGTTTAACAACATTTCAAAATTCAATATCCAACCAGCATACTTCCACTGGAAGTCAGTATGGCGAAATAATTGATGAACAAATAGGTTTACTATGTGAATCAGATATTGAAAATGAAGTTTTTTTTGCAATGCAACTTCTTTCGGGAGGCAGAATTTTATTTTTGAAGAAGTTGAAAGCCACACAACAAATTCTTTTGAAAGTCGAAAGCCACGCAACAAATCTTGTTGAAAGTCGAAAGCCACGCACCAAATTTTGTTGAAAGTTGAAAGCCATGCAACAAATTTTGCTGAAAGTCAAAAGCCACACAACAAATTTTGTTGAAAGTTGAAAGCCACGCAACAAATTTTGTTAAAAACTGAAAGCCATACAACACATTGTTCAAAATTGAAAAACACACAACACGTTTTGTTGAAAGTTGAAAGCCACACAACAAATTTTGTTCAAAATTGAAAGCCACACAACAAATTTCAGAAAGTTGATAGCCACACAACAAATGTAGCATATTAGACCATACAGAACAATTTAAAATCCATATGTCCATTTAAAACAATTTAAAAATCCTCCATTCAGAAAATTCTTTAAAATCCCTACACATACATCTGAGAATTTCTTCTGGTACACTGCTAAATTCATTTGCAGTTGTGTGGAAGAGAGAAACATATTTTCTCCTCAGCTAATTGTATGTTTTATCATCTCTCTCTATAATTTATGTGTAATACTGTACAACTGAAATGTTTTTGTAATTTTCTATGCCGTAAGCCCGTGTGGGCTTGGGGTTTGAAACCCATGCAATAAAATGATCAATCAATCAGTCAACCGGTGTATTTCACATTGCTTGCAATATTCATAGACTCCTTTTTATGCTTTTGTGTAATTGATTTTGCAGTAATTAAAAATTCTCAAATCTAATAAAGTTGTGTTATTGACATCTTAATATAAAAAAAAAGACACATGTGTCATTAGACAAAATGAAATACAAAATTTACATAACTATACCAAATATAGTTAGTGATACATACAGAGACTATATCATTTCATGTTGATATAAATAAACTGGTCATATAGTTGTAACTTTAGAGATTTACCAGCAAAAATTAGTGTTCATGTATTCATTAACTAGACATTGCAACAAAAAATAAATAAACAAACATGCAAACAGTGCAACAAAAATAAGTCCCCTTTACGAAAAAAAGACCTCCTTTCCGATTTCTATGAAGGTTGACCAGTTTGTAGGCTTGCAAATTGACATTGTCCCTGTGCATCAGTAAATTGGTTGCTTCTTTTTTGTCTGAGCCAGCAGACCGGGAGTGCACATACCGGGTCATACCCCTCTTTTTTTTGGCTTGTCCATAAACAATTTTGTAAAAAGGCGCTCAAACTTCACTCAAATTTTTTCTAATGTCAGCCAAGGAAACTAAACAGTAAAAAATTTTACAATAGAAGTCCTCAGTTATCCACCAAATATGATTGAAATTTTCTTCAGTCACTTAAGCGATGAATTATGTCCATCTGGTGGCTCCCCTGCACGGTGAAATTGTCATATCCATTTCGAAAAGACACAGATTTTTGAAAACAGGTAGGCTCACTCGAAGGCTTCTAGCTCAGCCAGGAATAATGCGACTTAGCTACTTATACACATGTAGGGTCGATACACATGCCTATAATTCAGTCAACTGTCATAAAAATTAGTGAAGATATCTTTGAGATATTCTAGTTTAATTAAAGAAGGACTTCATTTTGTTGTTGAACTGTTTATGCAGACTGGAGTTTCTTTATGTTACTCCATTGCACAAAAAAATCCATGTAGGTATATCTTTGTCAGTCTGCCCATCTGTCTGTCTATCTATTTAGAAGCACCGATTTTACACAAGATAGAATAATGGGACAAATCCAAATTTACAAATGTTTTAAAAACCATAATACTATTTAGATTCACAGGGTTTTACTCTAACTTCAATGGTATTCAAATGAGCAGGCCATGAATAGTGGTAGTTTAAAAACACTCCATTGAAATGACAATATGCCACCAAATTCTGCTATTATAGGTTATTCATGTTTGAACACATTTGTGCCATGTCAGGTTTTGATATACAAAACATGGGTATTTTACAAAGCTTAACACACAGGATTTTAATCCCATTATGCCAATGGGGCACCACAGTCAGGAAAATGGCATTATAATGGCTAAAAATTGAGCAGGCAGTTGGAATTTATGGGGTCAGAGAATTCATGCATAGTTGATGTAGATATTTAGAGTTTTTCACCATTTTGTAATTGGGCATGTTTAAATCATTACCTCCAGTGCCTTGCATGACAATGCGGAATTTTGATAGCCTACTTGTTGAATTCTCAACAAGTAGGGGAACCTTGTTAAATTCCTTTTAATTTTTTTTTGTTTCATGGGAAGGGGCGACCATTTAATTTCCGGGGGTGGGGGCTTGGAGTTTTTCTTGGAGAGAAATTATTTATTTCCCGGTAACAGCAGCAGTATTTATTCATTTATTTCAAGCGCACAAAGTCCTCGAAATTCATTCCCAAATCATTCAAGAAGAAATACCCCTGGCCGAAATTTTTTGTTTCAAGACTGCCAAAAATAATTTATTTATTTCTCCAAAACTGAACAAGATATTATTTATAATTTAGAAAAAAAACTCCAACTCCTACCCCCCCCCCCCCGGGATATTAAATGTTCTCTTCCTAATTTAATGTTCTTCCCATGGTGTTGCGAACATACCTAAACGTGTGAAAAGTGTCATCTAAGTATTTGATGGGAAGTCTGATTGGCAAAGTGATCATTTAAACTCAATGACAGATCTGTGTTGCCCCCAATTAGATGAAATTGAAACAATAAGCACTGTATCCTGAGGCATGATGATTTGATGTACAGTTTTCATTGTGATCCATATAAATTGTTCAACAAAAATAATTCCCCCTTTACAAAAACTTGAATATCTCAAAGACCTCTTTTCCGATTTCCATGAAGGTTGACCAGTTTGTAAGGCCTGCAAGTTATCATTGTGCCTGCGTATCTGTAGATTGGTTGCTTCATTCTTGGCTGAGCCAGCAGACCCTTAGTGCACATAACTCTCTTTTTTTTGTCTGAGCCAGCAGATCCTGAGTGCACATACTCCTCTTTTCAAAATTTGAATTACAAAAAGGTGCTCAAACTGCACTCAAATTACTTCTAATGTCAACCAAGGAAACTAAACAGTAAAAATGTTACAAAAGAAATCCTCAGTTGTCTACACAATATATTAGTCTGTGGCGCAGGATATCGAAATGATGGAAATGATGAAATGCAATAATTGGCTTAAAATATGATCGACCATTTCAGTGTCCCAACTGCATGCCATTTGAACATAAATGAAGATTATTTTCCAAATGCCAAATAAAGAGATAGCGTGTATAGTGCATGAATGCTCAATTGAAGATATGAAGTAAGCTCCAGCTATCACAATTTAAGCTGCAATTTGCAGATAAATTTTAAAAAGGCAAATCTCAGTCTCCAAGATGACGAGTCAGACAAGACTGAAGTTTTATGACTGCAGAGCATCTTCTGTCTCACATTGCTAACTCTACCTCCGGTGAGCAGATTTATCTGGAATGGGCGCTATATAAAATCATACTATACTACATATTATCATTATATCATTATTACCTCAATGGATCACTCTCCTAACCTGACGTTGTTTTTACAGTCCCCCATAACGGGTAAATTCTAGTCACATATAAATTAATATGAGCGCAGCTCATGGCTGCCGAAGGCAGCCATGAGCGAAGCTCACTTAGCACAAGGACAGCTCATTCTGTGTGGTGCTCCTGTCTACAGTGACTGCCTGAACAGGAAGTGCCTGTAGTTGTCATAAAAGTGGAGCTAGTAGTTTAGTCAGAGTTTAGTTTGGTAAATAATTGAAATACCTCAAATAGCTTCCAAAATAGCTTTAAAATTTCAGTATTGTCTCAAACAACCTCCAATGACATATTTCAGGGATTTAAGTCAACATGTGTGTCAACATTGGAAATAATTATTTCCATATCCCTGATTGTAAGAAGTGACTGAAAATTAAAAGTCAACACAAAAGTTAATGACTTATGCCCCATTCTCACGGGGGATGACGGTAAGCTTTTTATCGACGGGGGCGCAGAGCCAGACGAATTCTTGCAAGATTTTCAGTTAGGACGGCGCGAAGGGCAATTATGTAATCAATTAAGGCTAATCGATAACCATGCAGCGAAAGCCACGGCGGGGATCTTTTTGTTCCCTGCGGGGCAGAAAAGTTGTACGCCGTCATCAAAAGTTCGCCGGGGGGAAAGAAATTTCCTCCTCCTGCGGGATACTTTTATATCGCCCCGTGATATAAAAAGTACCCCGCAGGGAACCTATAACTGCCCCTCAGTGAACCTATTTCACCGCGGCGGACTATATTTTCACAACGCCGGGGATTGCTTTTACGACTGCGGGAATGGTTTTGTTCTCCACGGGGATGTCTGTAGGCCCGAGGGCACAACGCCGGGAATGAAAAGCATGACGCCGTTGTCAAGGGCACCGCGGCGGAGGAGGGCGCTGCGAAAGCCAATAAAAAGGGCCGCAGAGGGCCGCCTTGCTTCACTTGCTGCTTGACCTTTGAAGGGGACACTCCTGGATGCTGGACAGACATGATGGCTGATGAAGATGCTGGGGAAGACCTTGACGTTGCTGTTGTTGCTGCTGTTGCTGGTGCTTTTTATCTAAGAAGAATACGGAGAAGGAGGAAGATGAAAAGATGGTGGATTCGGAATTGGCTGCTGCAGAGGGAACAACATGGCCATTTCTACCAGCTGCTGCCTGAATTGGCCAACAATGATGTCTCTGGCTACTACAACTTCTGCAGAATGCCTCCTGACATTTTTGCTGAAATCCTGGCTGCTGTGGCTCCTGCAATTACAAAACAAGACACCAACATGAGGAGGGCTCTGGAACCTGGATTGAAGTTGGCAGTCACCCTACGGTACATGGCGACAGGAGAGAGCTACAAGTCCTTGGCCTACGGTTTCAGAGTGGCTCCCAACACCATCTGCAATTTTATCCCCAGTGTCTGCATTGCCATCATGCGAGCTTACGAACATCTGCTGGCCCTGCCAATGGATCCAGCATCCTGGAAGGAAGTTGCCAAGGGCTTCGAGAAGAGGTGGAACATGCCCCATTGCATCGGAGCACTGGATGGGAAGCATGTTGGCATCAGATGTCCTCGGAAAGCTGGGTCAATCTACTTCAACTACAAGGGCTTCCATTCCATTGTGCTTATGGCTTTGGTGGATTCTGACTACAAGTTCCTGTACGTGCAGGCTGGATGCCAAGGAAGCTCATCGGATGGAGGAGTCTTCCTGGACACAAGGCTGAGGGACCTGCTGGAAGAAGAACGACTTGGGCTACCCCCTGCTGAACCTCTACCTGGCACAGTTGGGAATCCTTTTCCATACTTCATCGTTGGAGATGAGGCCTTCCCCCTGAAGAGCTGGTTGCTGAAGCCTGTTCCAAGAAGAAACCTTGACATCCCCTCCAGAGTCTACAACTACAGAATTTCAAGAGCCAGGAGAGTGGTGGAGAATGCCTTCGGTATCCTGTCCCACAGGTTCAGATGCTTCCTAACTACGATGCCCCAGAAACCCGGCAGAGTGGCAGCCATCACTCTGGCAGCCTGCACTCTACACAATCTTCTGCGAGACAGAATAGGAATTCATCGAGCCATGGACAACGACGTAATGGACAGAGAAGATCCTGCAACCCATGAAGTCACTGAAGGACTGTGGAGAGGAGACCCCTTGCATGACCTTGGATTCGCTCCAGCATATGGAAATGCCACAAGACAAGCCAAACAGTACCGAGACTACCTACGAGACTACGTGAACAGCCCAGCAGGAAGTGTCCCCTGGCAGATGGACAGAATTTGAAGATGAAGCAGAGCAGCAGCAGCAGCAGCAACAGCAACAGCAATTCAATGCCCCCCTTAAAAAACCACAAATTAACCCAGCCCTTGTAAGGGCTTACCACTTCCTCCAGAAAGAGCAGGCCTTGTACACATCTTTATGTTGACAAACCCCCCCCCCCCCAAAAAAAAAGCCCTCCCTGCAACAACTACATATTTTGTGACGTACACTCTAAAAAAGTTCAGACAAAATTTTAAAAAAATCCATGTTGGTTTTTTGCATTGAAATTTGGTTTTTCAAAAAACCATTTTGAATCTAAAAAACCAATTTTGTCTGAACTTTTTTAGAGTGTACATAAAATGGTAAATTTTTAGCTTTGTATCTATCTGTACAACCCATTTAAATCACTTTCACTTCCTCTCTATCTGCCTATCTATCTAGCTATATATCTGGCTATCTATCTGTCTATCTATCTGCCTATCTATCTATCTATCTATCTATCTATCTATCTGTCTATCTATCCAAGTGCAATCCCTGCAAAGTGACGATAACTGCTTTTGTTTTCTGCAGTGTATATATGTAACGAGCATTGTGTTCCATCTATCTATCTATCTATCTGTCTTTCTATCTGCCTATCTATCTATCTATCTATCTATCTATCTATCTATCTATCTATCTATCTATCTATCTATCTATCTATCTATCTATCCAAGTGTCATCACTGCAAAATGACGATCACTCGTTTTTCTTTGCTGCAGTGTATATGCGACGTCCAAATATTTTCTTCTATATAGCTATCTATCTGCCTATCTATCTGCCTATCTATCTGCCTATCTATCTGCCTATCTATCTGCCTATCTATCTATCTATCTATCTATCTATCTATCTTTAATTAAGAAAGCAGAAATGCCACCTGTACTGGTTAAGCAGAAAGTGAAAATGGGCCAAAAAAAAAAGAAGGGAAATAGCACCTTGCTTTTATGAAGGTGTTTAAAATTTACAAGGGCCAGGACCGGATTTTTTTTTGGGGGAATTTGTCAACTTTTTTTTTTGGGGCTCTTTTCATTTTTGCTCTTGTTTGTCATCGCAAGAGTTTTTTTAGTCAACATAAGATGTGTACGTGGCCAGCTCTTTTGGGAGGATTTGGTGGCCCTTAAAAGGGCCTGGAGTTTTTTTTTTTCTTTTTTCAGACGACTTGAACAGGCATCACTTCCTTGGAGAGGGCATGTTGACTTGGCTCCACTGGAACGACAATGGAGTTTGCCGCTGGTGGACAACTGTCGGCTGCTGCTGCTGCTGTAGAGACTGCTGCTGCTGCTGTAGAGACTGCTGCTGCTGCTGTAGAGACTGCTGCTGCTGCTGTAGTGGTGGCTGCTGCTGCTGTAGTGGTGGCTGCTGCTGCTGTAGTGGTGGCTGCTGCTGCTGCTGTAGTGGTGGCTGCTGCTGCTGTAGTGGTGGCTGCTGCTGCTGTAGAGACTGCTGCTGCTGTTGTGGCTGATGCTGCTGTAGAGGCTGGTGCTGCTGCTGCTGTAGTGGCTGCTGCTGTACTGGCTGCTGCTGCTGCCCAAAAGAGGGTCGGGGAAGCCAAGCTTCTGGGGGCTGTCAAGCATCAGCTGGCTGAAGCTTAAAGATGACTGCTGCAGGGCTGGAGTCTGGCTTCGAATTGGCTGCAGGGACTGGAACTGGCTGCTGCTGCTTGGCTGGGACTGCAACTGCTGGCGTGGAGGCTGGGACTGCATCTGAAGACTTGGCTGCTGGGGCTGCTGGGGCTGATGCTGAGTTGTTGGAGGCTGCTGCAAGTCCTCGTTGACAAAGGATGGAGCTGGACCAGGAGGAGGGATGTATTGGTGCTGCTGCTGCCCTAGGATCATCTCCACATTCTCTTGCTGCATCATCAGGATTTTATCTTGGACGGCCGCCTGTACGAAGTAGTTGTCCGTCTGGCTCAAGGAGTGCAGGAGGCGAAGTCTCAGGGCACGGTTCATGTTCTTCCCAGATGTGAAGATACTCCTGCACATGTTCTGCAACTGGTGTACTTCTGGATCCAGCCTGTGAGAAGTTTGTGGGCACATGTCACAGAATGGTCCTGCCGGCTGAGGTGGTGCTGCTTTCCTGGGCCTGTCTGAAGTGTAGTGACCAGCAATTGAAGTCAGGGCAGTGGCCATCTCCTGGTCTGTGTCCTTCCTCTTCTTGGATGGCTTTCGTCCTGGGAAGACCTGCGACTGCTGCTGGGATGGCTGGAGGGACTGCTGGGACATCTCCTGGGAGGACTGCTGCTGGCTGGCTGGGAGGCTGTCATCAAGGTCGGGCATAGGATTGTAGTCCATGGGGGCATCAGAATCGGACGACAGGCGGTTACTTCCTCCTGGTCCAGTGAAGCTGGAGACTTCCATGGCACCCTTCGGAGTGATGGAGGACCTCAAGAATTCACACTTCGCCAGGATGTACTTGTCTCGGTCGGACATCTTCTTTCTGCCAGCTCCAGAAGGTTGAGGTCTGATGCACTTTGAGAAGGTAGTCCTGAGGTTGCCCCTCCATTTGGTGACTTTAGCTGCTGTGATTTCCTTCCCCACTAGCAATGTAAGTTCTGCTGCTTTCTCTGCATCAAGTCTGTCCTTCTGTGCACTCTTGAAGGTGGTGGAGCCCTTGGAGTACAGCTGCTTGTTTTCCCGGAACCAGTCGATCAGCTCATCCTCCTGCTCTTCTGTGATGCCCAGTAGGTCCCTGGAGTTTGCCTTTCTGTAGCCCTTCTTCTTCTCCTTGTGGACAAACTGGCCATCGGCGTCCTGGATCAGCTCAACCTCAGATCCAGTGTTGTCAGAATCTTCCTTTGGCTGGTTCTTCCCCTTGCTGCCCTTGGACTTGGCACCCGTCTTCTTGGGAGTATCTTCCTCTGTGGTGGCATCGTAGTCGGAGTCCAGGGTCTGCTGGTGGATCATTGCAGCTGTCAGAACACAGTCATCATCTTCATCATCAGCAGGAGTATCATCTGGAGGTGGAGGTGGAGGCTGGACTGCAGTCTTGGCTCGGGTCTGGGCTGGAGTGACAGGCTTGACTGGAGGCTTGACTGGAGGCTTGACTGGAGACTTGGCTGGAGGCTTGACTGGAGACTTGGCTGGAGACTTGGAGGTGGCTTGACGCTTGGCTGAAGGAGACTTGCCAGGAGTGCGAGGCCTTCCCCTTGGAGCAGTCTTGGTGGGAGTCTTGAAGACAGCATCAGCCGACTGGGTGCGCTTGGTGGGAGACTTGACAGAAGCAGCAGCATCAGCATCAGCAGACTTGGGACGCTTCTTCTTGGCTGCAGCAGCAGTGGCAGGCCTGCCACGCTTGGTTGGAGACTTGACAGCAGCAGCAAGCTTGGCCAGGACTTGATCTTCAGCTTCTTCATCATCATCTTCATCCTCCTCATCAGGTTGTTGCAGCACTTTGGGTGGTGGCGGGCCCTCGAAGATGGTCTCACTGGTCACTGTTGATGTAGCAGTGGTCACTGCCACGATGCTGTCTTGCAAGCTGAACATGCTTGGAGACAATGTAACAGCTGCGTAGTCTATGAAAGGAGCTGGTGAACCAACTGGAGTTGAAGATGGAGTGGTCAGTGGAGTGTTGGCTGGATTGTTGCCCTTGCTTGGTGCCCTCAAGGTCTTCTTCCCTCTTCCTCTGGGTCCCATCTTGAAGCAGGATCAATCAGAAATGAAGCAGGATGAATCAGCAATGAAGCAGGATCAATCAGCAATGAAGCAGGGATTCAGCAATGAAGCAGCAATTCAGTAGGCTGTGAAGCAGAGTGTCATGGAGTATAGATGCGTTCGTCTTGAAGTTCAGAGTGGTTATGGTGCTCTAGTGGCTGCTCTTCTATTTATATGCGAGGCGCGCGCCAGTGCGTCTCCATGGCAGACCCCCCTTTCCCGCCGTGGCACAAAAGGTCGACCCCGTGATGGTTTCAGTACCCCGCGGACAAAGGATTTTGCTAAAAATAGCCCCTGTGGCGCCACTCTGTCTGCTCCGGGAGGGGGTCCAGACGACGGCGCGAAGGTTTTGCACACGTCCCGGAGCATTTTCCTTGACGGCGGAGTGCAGAAGAACCCCGGGGTCGACCTTTTTGGCGCCACGCAGAGAATCCCGCTTGTTTTCCTAAACGGCGGGAAACTTTTTGCCCCTCAGTGGCGCGAAAACTTCGACCCAGTCTTACTTTTCTGATCGCGGCGTCGAACTATTTATCTGGTCTGCTCCCCCGTCGATTTTAATAAAATTTGTACTGGTTGAAACTTTTTTTCTGCGACCTCGCGATTTGAAGTGACGGTAAGAAGCAGGATTCTCGACGGCGTGCAACCAAAAGATGTCCGGCGGGAAGCTAAAATGCCCCTGCGCGATACGTAAAAAGAGGAAATATTTTTCCGTCTCTCCTGAAAATACTTCGCCCCCGTTTCAAAAAGATCTCCGGGAGCTGCCGTGAGAATGAAGCATTAAATGGCTCACCAACTTAGAAATCATAACAACACTTAAAGTTACATAATCTTCATTAACTATCAACAAATTATGTAACAGTCTAATAGTAAACAGACATCTTTGAATAGCTATGGTTTTATTGATCTCAGTTATGTAACATCAACAACATAATAGATCCAAATTTCTAGATCCAAATTTAACACAGTTTGAATTACACAGCTGTCAGTGCAATCTATCTCTATCTATCTATCTATCTATCTATCTATCTATCTATCTATCTATCTATCTATCTATCTAATAGTATCTATATATCTGATCTTATCCATGTATTCTATTTATCTGCCCATTTGCCCAGTCCTTTAAAAAGATAAACTGGCCTTCTGCATGGAAAGTTGAAGATAATGCAGTAGCTCTATGACAATGCTGTGCGAATTTCATGGTAGTGCCATTTACATATTACTTTTTTTTAAAGATTTAGTGTGAGGTCAAATGTCATCAGATTCATAAAAGTATCTTTTTGAAACTTAGGCCTATAACTTTTTTTTAAACAACAGCATTGAGCTGTAGGATTCCTTTGTTCAAATACGATTCACAGCTATTCAGCACCAGTTTATCACCAGTTCATTGACAGAAGAATATGCACTGAATGACTTCAAGTGCAGCAGCAGCAACAACAGAGCTCCAGAAACGGAGCCATAAAGTCTAGCCAGTTGGCAAAGATGCGTGTATCATCTGTTGATCTGATCAAGCTTTTGCCTTGGTATCAAGTGGAAGATGTTTAATTTAAATATAAGGTAGAAAAAACTATATACAGAAGGATATAAAACATGAAAATGCTGCCATCCAATTCCAGTTTTGTTACAAGGGACTGCCAAAGGTTGATAAACGAGATTATTCCTCAACATGTATCAGAGGCCTAACACCTAAGTTTGCCCCCCTCCTCCAGCATGCAATCAGATGTTGATGGCCTGTAATATATAAATGGCACTGCCATGAAATTCGCACAGCATAGTCATAGAACTACTGCATTATCTTCAACTTTCCATGCAGAAGGCCAACATATCTTTTTAGAGGACTGGGCAAATTGGCAGATGGATATAATAGATAGATAATAGATAGATAAGATCAGATCAGATAAGATCAGATCTCTAGATTAGATAGATAGATAGATAGATAGATAGATAGATAGATAGATAGATAGATAGATAGATAGATAGATAGCTGTCTTCAAATCTGTGTTAAATTTGGATCTATAAATTTGGATCTATCATGTTAAATTGTTGATGTTACATAACTGAGATCAATAAAACCATAGCTATTCAGAGATGACTGTTTATTATTAGACTGTTACATAATTTGTTGATCGTTAATGAAGATTATGTAACCTTAAGTGTTGTTATGATTTCTTATTTGGTGAGCCATTTAAGTCATAAACTTTTGTGTTGACTTTTAATTTTCAGTCACTTTTTACAATCAGGGGTATGGAAATAATTATTTCCAATGTTGATACACATGTTGATTTAAATCCCTGAAATATGTCATTGGAGGTTGTTATACGACAAGTCTGAAATTTTAAAGCTATTTTGGAAGATATTTGAGGTGTTTTAATTATTTACCAAACTAAACTCTGACTAAACTACTAGCTCCACTTTTATGACAACTACAGGCACTTCCTGTCCAGGCAGTCACTGTAGACAGGAGCATCACTGAGCTGTCCTTGTGCTAAGTGAGCTTCGCTATGAGCTGCGCTCATATAATTTATGATACCTAATTGAAAATACACAATTTATCACAACTAATTGGGTTTTTTTGTCTCTTTATTTCAGGAAAATGAAAAACTGCAAAACAACAACGCAGACTATGAAGTCAAAGCATCAGACAGTGAGCTATATTCTCAATTTAATCCTATACCCAAAAACTCGAATTAAGGTATAAACTACCTTTTTCAATTCTATTGGGTTTTTATACAAAAACTAGTCCAGTATGATTTATTTACTCTTTGAAACAATTGTTCTGCACAGATTTAATCTGAAGGGAGACTAATATCTTATTAATTGTGAAAGTCCCATCAATTAGTCTCAAATCTAACCGACTCACTCAATCCATTGTCATAGTATGGGGGAACCGGGGCACATTGGGACGCTTTTAACGTCTACTAATTTTGCTCAATGGCGAAAGCACTGAAGAACTCAGAAGTTTGCATGAACATCACCATTCACCTATACTATTGAGCTTAAATGCAAGGCATAATAAACTAGACTGCACCTACCCTTTGCAGCCAGAGAGCAAGATGTGAGAAGTAAAAATGACTGTCAGTCGGGGCACATTGGGAGATCAATTAAATAATCATTTTAACACTCCATGTGCAATAGATATTACTTATAAGTAGTGCATAAGGCAATATACAGTGCATTAACACCTTGTAGTGCCAATAGTTAAAAACTTTAAACAGTTTTAAACCTTTAACATAGACTGTCCTAGGTGCTGACATCTATGCAAGTAACACACACTGCTTTGCGACAAATTTGTTCACAGAGCATGGTAATCCACTATGCCTCTATTCACTGTGGCCTGAATACCTGTTGAGTGCTGTCCCAGGTCATTCAGTTCACTTGGACACTTAAATTCTGCCATATTGAGTGCGTCCCAATGTGCCCCGAATTCGCTATCCCAATGAGCCCGATATGACTTTTACACCAAAATGCTAATTTCTCAGGCAATAGTGAGTGTGTTTATCATGATAGCAGTTATAACTGTTCGTTACGATATATTGAATTCATACAAGCATTGAGAAAGCCTCATTGTTCATCGTTTGTCCACAGAATGGTTTGAATTGAACCCGTAAATGTTTACTTTAGTAGTAGGAAAACAAACTTTTCCTCGCCATACTTCTGCATGTGGCTGTAATTTGTCATCAAAACGATAGAAACATCAAGATGTGAAATTACAAGATATGATGGCCTGACCATATCATATACCTTGCCAGGAACCAAGAAAACCCCACCGTCCCATAGTGCCCCGCGTCCCAATGTGCCCCGGTTCCCCCTATTGAATTCTTCAATGCCTTTTCTCACAAAGACGTATTTTTTAAAGTAGGCCTAATATGAAATAAAACAGACAACTACAATTTATTAAACATTTAAAGCCATAAAAGCCAAACTTGGTGAATCATTTTCTTCGTCTGCTCAGATTTTGTTTTCAACATATTTATATCTCTAGATATCTATGCACCTTAAGTTTATTGATCTGTTTAATGTTGAATCAACCCAAGGCTAATGCAATCAATAATAAGGATTAGTAATCCTTGAAAAAGCAGAGCAAAAAAAAGAGTTTGACAATATTTTAAAACAGCGCTTCTCTAGAAATATGGCACACCCATGCCATACAGCAGATTCATTTTATATGCGTTTCTTTATTTTTCTCAATTTCCACGTCACATTTTAAGCTTGCCTGGTCCATAAGCAAAAAAACGTCCTCTAAATCTCTCAGTTATAGGCCTACGACGTACGTGGTAAGCAATGATAGAAAAATACAACATTATGCTTCAGGGAGCATTCAGCTTTGTTTGGAAATTAGATAAGATTAGCAGGGCAAGACTAACAATCACAACCACCACCAGACACGTCACTGGCTTTAAGGCATTCAAATTAGATTTATGCTATGTAATTCAGTCTCTCAACCAATCAGAAGAACCACATTTGCTATGTTTTGCTATCCTATTGAAGAAACCCATACTTTTTAAATTTGCTGCAATATCTCTTTTAATGCAGCCACACCCAAAAGTTTCATGGTGTTCAAAACAACAAGATGATCCACCTTATCTATTTTCCTTCTTGCAACATTTCAGACGACACATCTCGGGAAACATGGGGCGGGAAGCTGGACTTCATCATGTCCGCGCTCAGTTTCGCAGTCGGCATGGGTAACATGTGGAGGTTCCCGTACCTGTGTTACAGGAATGGTGGAGGTAAATTTGCAATAATATTACATCCTTTTTTAAATACATTTATTGGTCTTGCCAATGTAATAACTCAATTAATAGGGGATGAATGCACTAAAAACCCTCACTATTCCCCCCCCCCCATCTAATCAAATTCCAAAAAGAAACTCAGTCAGAGAAATGGGTCATTATATTTCTACAATGTATTCCTCAAAGTCTAAGCATGCAAGTCACAAAATTATATTTCTCCAATATATTTCTTAAAAATCTAGGCATGTCAGTCACAAAATTATATATCTCCAATATATTTCTTGAAGTCTATAGGCATGCCAGTCCCAAAATGATATTTCTCCAATATTTTTCTTAAAGACTAAGCATGCCAGTCACATAATTATAGTTCTCCAATATATTTCTTAAAGACTAAGCATGCCAGTCACAAAATTATATTTCTCCTATGTCTTTCTTAAATTCTAAGCATACCAGTCACACAATTACATAACTCCAATGTATTCCTCAAAGTCTAAGCATGCCAGTCACAAATGATATTTCTCCAATATATTTCTTAAAGTCTAAGCATGCCAATCACAAAAATATATTTCTCCAATATATTTCTTAAAGACTAAGCATGCCAATCACAAAATGATATTTCTCCATTGTATTTCTTAAATTCTAAGCATACCAGTCACACAATTATATTTCTCCAATGTATTCCTCAAAGTCTAAGCATGCCAGTCACAAAATGATATTTCTCCAATATATTTCTTAAAGTCTTGAAGCATGCCAATCACAAAATTATATTTCTCCAATATATTTCTTAAAGACTAAACATGCCAATCACAAAAGATATTTCTCCAATGTATTTATTAAATTCTAAGCATACCAGTCACACAATTATATTTCTCCAATGTATTCCTCAAAGTCTTAGCATGCCAGTCACAAAATTATATTTCTCCTATGTATTCCTCAAAGTCTTAGCATAGCAGTCACAAAATTGTACTTCTTCAATGTATTACTCAAAGTGTAAGCATGCCAGTCATACAATTCTATTGAAGTCTTATGATCTAATACTGAACTTCACCTCAAGGTAAAATTTCTTAATTGACTTCTTTTTCAGGGGCTTTCCTCATACCGTACGTCATCATGATGATCATAATTGGCATCCCCATGGTCTTCCTTGAGTTTGCCTTCGGTCAATTTGGCAGATCTGGCATCGTGTCAATCTGGAAGTGTTGCCCAATGTTCCAAGGTGAGTTCATTGTCATTAAAGATGCACTTGTAGTCGTAAGCTCACCTTTGAAAGTCAATGAAACTCGAATGATTAAATTAGTTTCATTGTGTTTGAGCATCAGTGGGGGCCCTATACCCTGAGCTATCCTTGCCCATTGCCCCCTCTGTGAGGAGTGATAATATTTGGCATCTTAATTCAATTTTTGACACTAAATGTCCACACCATTTTCTGCAATTAATTTTGATGTTTTTGTCACTATCTGCAGTGAGATTCACAGGCATAAATTCCCTTATTATATGTTTTCATACAATACGGTCAATACTTTTAGCAGTATTGTGGAATGTGGACTTTCATGAGCAACATCTCAAGTTGATGCCATTTGGATGAGACAGTGAATTGGTGGCCCCTTGAAAGAGTGTATAGATGGGGTATCCCTAGCATGGAGTAAATATGCAATACTGATAGATAGATAGAAAGATATGGTAAGTACCGCCCTCTAAGCCCAGTTCTGGGCACTCACGAAACTTGATTGATGAGATGGGAGAGAGAGCGGGAGTCCTCAACATGTAACACATTTACCCCATGTGAGGGATATTTTACTTGCCCAGCACAGACACTGATACAATTGGCCACAAATTTAACGTCACATCCGAATGATATCCAGCTGGGGTTCCTGGACGATCACTGAAAATTTCTGTTCACCCATCCGGTGTTCGAACCCATGCAGGCAAAGACCTTCAGTGGAGCAGGCAGGCACCTTAACCACTCTCCTTTGTCCAGCTGATATGCAAAGTCTCAAGTTCTTCACCTCTGTTCTCTGACCACAGAACTAAACATTTCTAATGATCAGCACTGCATACATATTGATCTGGTACTGACAGAGGTTTATTATTGATTAGTTAAAGGCAGCACTCTCTGAACTCAAGGCCAGTGCAAACTAATCCTAAGCATGCAATAGTTTAATCTATACTACTTTACAAGGCTACTGCGATGTACATTAGCATAGCAGTGTGGTTTTACCTTTACAGTATTAGACTACCTAAAAGATAATGGCTTATGGGTATGATATAACAATTATATTATGCTATCGGCACATTTGAAAGAAATGAAGTATGTTATTGAGTAGGCCTACTTGGCATAAAAAGTCTTATTTTGAAAATGAAACAACTAGAATTTATGTCGCAAGCGAAACATAGACAAAATTCTGGTTGTGTCTGTTGACGAACTTCGTGCAATGAGTTCACCTTAGCAATTATTTTTATGAAGGCAGCTGGGTGGCTGAGTGGATACAGTCCATGCAGCACCTGCTCCACTGAAGGTCTTTGGCGCATGGGTTTTTAACACCAGGTGGGGAACCAAAAATATCTTCTGTGCATCTTCAACTTCAAGAGCAGAATATCACCTGGATGTTGTTCAGAGATATTAAATTGGCGCCCTTTTTATCAGTGTCTGTGCTGGACAAGTAATGATCCCTCACATGGAGTAAATGAGGACTCTCGCCCTCTCCCACATCATCAATTAATCCCGTGAGCACCCAGAACTGGGCTTAGACTTTCTATCTATGCTATAAAATTCGGTTTTAACATCAAGCGAAGATAGAAATTGCTTGAGGGGGGCATAATATGTGGTGAATACTGGCAATCCGCAGCTTTTCGGTATTTCTCCCATGTTCATTTTGGGCTGTACACCACTGTCATGTGCCAATTTTGTGGTTGCGATCTTCTCTTCTCCAAAAAGCAATACTGCCAGTAGGCAACAGTCAACTATGTGATCTGCAATTAATTACTCTGCCAAACCTAAGATTTTACCATATTTATGTATGTATGCAAGTTCACATTATTGATCAATATCTTGCTATTTCAGGTGTTGGCTGGGGAATGTTCCTGCTCAGTCTCTTCACCAGCTTTTACTACAACATGCTCAATGCCTGGTGCCTTTTCTACATCGGAGCATCCTTCGCAAAAGATGTCCCTTGGAGAAACTGCGGAAATTCCTGGAATGTCAGTCAGTAGATTACATTTATTGTCTGCTTTGAGAGTGCTATGAACACAGTGCTTTTACCTCAATGACATTTCCACAGGTGACCGTGAACGCAAACATGCATAATCATGCGCAAAATTACATGTACACGACTACACGTGCATGTATGTGCGCTCACTACCATGCGTGGATGTGTCATATTTGAATAAAAATATATATGATTTGACTGACATAAGTACTTTCTCCAGCCATTCTTGAAAATTTTGAAAAATAATTGAATGACAAAGCCAACATCATAAATATTGATAATTTTGACTTTTTCTTCTTTTGCAGATTGTGGCCAACCAGAATTGATAGTACAGCAGAAGAATTGCTCATCTTACAATGGAACATATTTCAATGGAACTTGCTTCAGCGAAGATGTCCACGGATCAGATACATATCAATCTATCCTTACTCTAGTTGGAAATGTCACCAAAGTCAAGTCACCCAGTGATGAATATTTCCAGTAAGAGTGTGCATAATAAATTTATGGATAAATTGTAGGTGCATGTCATCCCGTAAAGTACTTGAACATTTGTTGAGCTAAATAACTTATCAAATTTCTCAGACTTGCAAGTTGAGAACGTTTATAGCCAGCCCTTTGAGTCAGATTCCCGGAGTCTGATGTTTTTGGGTGGAGTCGGAGTCGAACTTTGATTTTCAGGTGGATTCAGAGTCGAAAATTAAATTGGTGACTCCTGACTTCTAAAAATAATTAATTTAATTTACAAAAATTTGAAATGAATCCCAAATTTTACAGAAGACTTCCTAAGCAAGTAGGCCTATTTATGTACAAAATCCTACGGAAACCTTTTAGAATGACTTTTTCTTCTTTGTAATATTTTATATGTGCAATAATGCCGATAAGCGGGGTCGGAGTCGTGATTTAAGGGACTCAAGGAGTCGGAGTCTGAGACTTTTCAGAAAGCCAAAGGAGTCGGAGTCGGTTCACTTACCAGCTGCCTCCGAAGCCCTGTTATAGCTAACAACTTCAGCTTGTGTAGGAGGCACAACCAAAACACAATTACACAAACTATAGTACTGGTAGCCTACTCTGCACACTACACAGTTCATACTTAACATAATTTTATTAAGAGATTAATTGTACTCTCTATACATGCCAAAGAGGCAACATCAGTGAGCTGTCGCAGGTAGTGAACTCTGTCAGAATTTACATGCAGCAACTGACAGGCAACTGCCCCTGTGGTGGAACAACTGCCCTGAAAGTTGAAACTGACACATTAAAGTCTCTATTGTCACATTGTATAAATTCATTTTAGAATGTCATTAGTATTTTAAAATACCAGAAACAAAGGCCAAAATTTGGGAGTTAAAACATGAAAGCACTGAATTTACTCATGCATGACCATGAATTCTGCCAGTCTCTTCACAGCTAGCACTGTTCAGCAATGATATACCTGATATTTTCCAGGGACGCCAATTAATTTTAAAGCCAAAAGATGAGTCCCTGGTATTTAATTTTAATATGCCTTTGTTGTTCTAGCTGATCAGATTAATTTATTTTTCTATGTTGATTTTGGCTTGAAATGTTTTTGAATTGAAATTTTTGTAGGCTATTTTGATTTTAACAACAATTTTTTTATTTTGTATTTTGATTAGACAAAATTAATGTATAATTTTCCTATATTTCGTCATTAAAAGTTATATATAATAAATATCTAAAAAATATTTTTATTATTAATTTTTCAGCCACTACATGTTAGGAATCTCAGGGGGTATCACAGAAACAGACCAGATGAGTTGGAAGCTGGTTCTCTGTCTTTTCTGTGCTTGGTTCATTGTGGGGATTTGCCTCATCAAAGGAATCCAGACTTCTGGAAAGGTGAGAAATTAACAATTACTTTGTGTTCAATAGGACAACCTCAATTTTTTAAATGATCTTTGAAGACAAGAAAGACAGCACTAACTGTTGTTAAAATATCTGCCCAAAGGTGGTATGCGAAAGATCTTGGAAAGTGTTACTGGGCTTTTCGCAGGGCTTTTTTAAAAAAGTCAACAACTTTAGAACAAGAATGAAACAAATTTGAAACAAAGATGTTTACAGAATCAAATAAATAAATATGTGATAAAATTGTACAATGATAATGAAGTTTGCATAGTCCACAAAAGTTCTGAAACTTATTTCCAGCTTTTTCTCCTTCGTTTCTTTAATGAATATTGTGAAATTGTCCATATGAGTCAACATTAATTTTGTAGAATGTTAAGTTGTCTCTAACAGCACTACGCTGTATCTTTATCTCAGGCTACCTACCTTCAAAAAAATACTGTAATTTTTGAAGCCATATAAATTAATGATATTTGTTTCTCTTTGATCCAGGCAACATATGTCACAGCACTGTTTCCATACATTGTCCTTATAATTCTGTTCGTCAGAGGTATCACCCTCGAAGGCTCATCGGAAGGGGTGCTTTACTATCTAACACCGAAATGGGAACTGCTAAAATCTCCGAAGGTATTTTTAAAAATAAATATTGAATCAGTAGGCCAACCTATTCAGTCTAAATTACCTCGTATCTCTGCAGACAATGCCAGACATATATACTGTCTGTCAGATGGTTTCATCATTCCATTTTTTGACACAGGTTCTACCATAAACAAAATTAAAAATAATACCTTTCATTAACTTTTCAGGTCTGGGTAGACGCAGGAGTTCAAGTGTTTTTCTCATTATCAGTTTCCTGGGGAGGGCTTATTACTCTATCATCGTATAACAACTTCCATAATAATTGTATGAGGTATGTTTATTAAAATCCATTTTCAACTAGACATTTATATCAATTTATGTCAGCATTTGATAAAATATCATATCACCTGCCACTGATCAATCTACCATATTTTCTGTCTTAAAAGCTCATTCGTTAATAAAAACCCACACCCACCCACAAATAATCAATTTTACTCAAAATTCCATCAAAATGTGACTTTATCCAAAGATTTTAATGCAAAAACTCATCTCATTACATCTGCCCTCCCAGCGCCTAATGCAAACAACAGGTAATTCCAAAACCTCCAATTATAGTGATTGATAATTATAATCCATGCATAAAGAATATGTTCACTCTTCTTTTATTGAAAATGCCACTGTACTACATAAACAATTTCAGTTACAAAAGAGGCACTTCTGACCCATCAATCTGCATTTAAGACACTGCATCATGGCAGGCACCTTTCAAATACTTCTTTTGCCTCCCGCAACCACCACACACTCAAATAGAAAACTAAAACTACCAATAAAACTATATTTTACCAGAACTAGCAATGACATCATTCAGTCTGTCCAATGTCAGACAGATAGACAGACAGGGTTTTATTCGGTCTCTTAATAGGCCGTGTTTGTGATGTCCTGAATGGATGATGTTCCAAGCACCTAGTGACTTTCTGAAAGTCTATGTCTATATCTGATCATTGGCAAGTTATTTTTTAAATTTTCTACAAATATTACAATTAATTTGTTTTTTTTTTTTTATTTCAGAGATGCCATAATAGTAGCATCGGGAGACTGCCTGACCAGCATATTCGGTGGAGTGGTGGTCTTTGCTTTCATTGGCTACATGGCTAATGACATGATGGTGCCTATTCCTGAAGTAGCAACTCAAGGTAAATGTTGGATGAAAATTAAATTGAACATTTTTATTTTAAAAAACACAAGAAACAATTGCATAGGAAAAGTGCAAATGCCTGATCCAATATCATAAAAACTGGTTTAGACTTAGAAGTAATTAATAATTTTGAAATAGTAGCTGTTAGACTGGACTCATAAATCAGTGCAAGGAAAACACATGAGATAAAAGCTAAAAGTAAACTCAGTTGAATTCTTATACAATCAGACCCAAATATTTAAAAACGTTTTTCCTCAACAGGTGCTGGCTTAGCCTTCACAGTTTATCCGCAGGCGGTCACAACCCTCCCAGTTTCCCAGTTGTGGTCCGTTCTCTTCTTTGTCATGTTAATCAACGTTGGAATAGGAACACAGGTAATAAAAATATCGTTCAGGAACTCAATATATTAATTTAGCTCAAATGGTGTGTACCTTTACATTATAGCCACGTTTTGTCTCCATAATAACATTGTTATAACATGACTGTGATGATAAATCCAACATTTATTATTGTCGAGAATTCCATAATTTGACAAATATGCCTCAAGAATTCACAGGCAGCGAAGCAACTCATTCTCTGTCATTTTGTAGTTGGAAATAGTAACATAATTCAAACCGCAGTCATTTATCAAAATATTCTTGTCTTCCAGTTTGCCTTGACTCAGACGGTGCAAGCGACATTGGTCGACCAGTTTCCCGGATTTTTCAAACAGGGTCATCGTCCCACGATTCTTCTTGCCATCATTTGCATTACTTGCTTCTTAGTCGGTCTTGCTATATGTACAAATGTAAGTGAATTGTGAATAGATGTTATTTTATTATTGTTCACTTTTTATGCATCACGTTAAACTCTCCTTCATGCATGTCTTATAAATTTCACTTTACGAACTGGAGAATGATATGACACCGGAAATTTGGAACCTTAATTGTGCAATGTTCCAACAATGAGTAAAATACAAAACAATTCAACACAATACTGTACTTTTTTTAGGTGATAAGGAGTAAAAATGCTTCACCAATAGGTCTGTCTCCATATGGGGATTACGACAGGTACTATCGGTAGGTGGCACTGCAATAAGGGGGGAGTGCTATTTTTGTCGTTGGGGAAGCCCACCAAATGACATATTATCTGGTTTGTTTGCAAAGTAAGGGAAATCATGTGACTAACAGTTAATAATCAGGTTGTTAACATGTTACAATCCCCTGATCTGTATGATAACAGCACACTTTTCTGTTAAATGACTGTTTTGAGAACATAAGGGGCCGACCAGATGATCTTGGGGGGGGGGGGGGCTATGGATATTTGGTGAAAAAAAAAAGATTGTTTCCCACTTGACACTGAAAAAAAAAGTTTGTTCAGCAGAGGGAAATAAAAAAAAAGTTTGTTTTCACCTGTAGCCAGGGTACCGTAATGTTAAAATTCCAATAAAAAAATTTGTCGCGAGTGCGCATGAGAAAAAATTGTTCGTCGACGCACCGCGAACGAAAAAAAAAGTCCATAGCCCCCCCCCAACTATCGTCTGGTCGGCCCCTAATCAATACAGTGTAGCTGACCCAAACAATAAAACATTCAACAAATACACTCATTAAGATAAAATTGGTCAACAACACCAATCTCCTTGTTGAAAGGCAGAGGGGATTCCATAAGAGCTCCTATTGCTTGGAGACACCACCTGTACATAAATTCAGAACTACAAATGGAGACAGACCTATTACAGGGGCTAGAATCAAAGTAAAATGCAGATCAGAGGGAATTTTGGGAGCGGGCTGGTTTTTGGAATAGCAGGTAATAAGTGTGTTTCAGGCCTCTGCAGCACCTTATTGGGATATATCGATATAGCGAAGTGATAAAATGCGGACAGGTAGAATTCGCGGAATGGTCAATTTTTACAAATATTTTCCTTGTTATTTTCTCTTTCAGGGAGGAATTTATCTCCTTCAATTACTTGACAACTACACAGCGTCTTACTCTCTTCTCGTATTTGGAGTTACTATGTGTGTAGCACTACCTTGGGTTTACGGTAAGTTAGGCGATCATTGCAATTAAGTAATTTTTGTGTGTATGATTAAGTTATCAAGATTGAAAATTTTTACCTCCAACTACAAGCAACTTCTTTCTAATTTAAAAGATATTTTCTGTTTCTTGTTAGGAGTAGGAGTAGTACTTCCGACTTTATGACAAAACCCTGTCACGTATTGTAGCCTGATTGTAATTTCAAATTCATTAACCTTCCATCTTCATTCAAACAGAGAAATGAATTTCTAACTTGCTTTTCTGACCTGATTGAGGGCAGATTACTTGATTTTTTATAAATTGATGAGCTATACCACACAACAGCTAGGCTTGACTGCCCGATTTGCTTTCTTTTACAGGGTCCAATAAATTTAGTTCCGATATCGAGCGAATGATCGGTAGCAAACCAAGCATATACTGGATTGCTTGCTGGAAATTCATCAGTCCTGCCTGTATAATAGTAAGTCAAGAATCTTTTAGTATTACTTTAGACATCACATATTTTTAGGAATATAGGATTTTTTCAGAATGCACCTGCACATGCTGAAAGATCTGCTGCACGTGCAGGAGATCTTGCACGTGCAGTATCTGCCGCATGTGCATGCAACTTAACACATGCACACACATTTTGTTATAACTAGCATAACATCTGTGAAGACATTGGAGGGGAGGGAGGAATATTATAAGGGGAGTATTCTAAAAACTTTGTAAGATGGAAAGAAAACATAATTTCAATATCTCTGACTGTAATAATATACACCAAACCCGGCAGAGGGCATTGCAGACTGCGTAGAAAAGCTGCTTACAAGTTTTCACATAACTGAACGATCACAAGTTTGACAGGAGTAGCGTGAGGTGTAGACGAAATAATAGAATGATTAATAGTATGGTGTGCTGCATATTTTTGGCTGCAGATTTAAATCCTAATTTTGTCCATTTTCCAGGCATTACTCATCTTCACAGTGTTTGACTTCAAGCGAACTAGTTATGGAAACGTGACGCTTCCTGTTTGGTGCGATGTGGTCGGCTTCTTGTTCACCCTGGTGGAAATCCTGGCAATTCCTGCTCTCATTATTTGGAACTACTTGCATGTGGAAGGAGACACTTTTATGGAGGTGAGAAAAGGCTACTAGATAGTATAACATTTGATACCTGCGACAATATAAACTTAAAAATAACTATAGACTATATAGTTGCTCTTATAAATAATATGCCAAGGTAATATAATATACCAATGTTATTATCAGATAAACAATTAAGGCTACTTATGTAACCGATTTTTTGGAACAAAGTGACAAATGTGTTTAAGAATGTTGGAAGAAAATAACAACACCTCTTCAAAAATTTTGAGTAGGGCTCATTTGAAATTATGTACCACAAAAATGGACCTTCTTCATTCTGAATGCAATAATGGTGGATGGGACCCTTCCTCCATTGGCCTTAATTTTTGTTAAATTTGAAATGGCAAGAAATATCTGAGGTATTCTAACGAATTTATACAGCAACATAAATCACATTTTCTGATCCGAACGTTTATTTGATTTCAGCGCTGTCGGAAGTTGGTCACACCAAGTCTGGACTGGGGTAACCACAACAGCGTGGAAAAGAAAACGGAGGAAGGAACAGAAATGCTTCCGTTGTAGATTTAGAAATCGAAATATATTTTGTTACAGATGTCCAATATAATGATAGAAGAGAGACGACGAAAAAGACGTGAAAAATACAAATAAAACAGTTAAACATTGTTTTTCGAGCACAATGCAGAGATGTGTTTGAACAATTTAAAAATCTTTGTTACTAGGCATATAATGCGTAAACAGGATATGTTTCTAGTAAAACATATTAAGCAAAAGCAGACAATTTCATGTTGCTTTGAAGCACTTTAAATGCAATTTTTAAATCTACAAACTGTTACTAATGTTTATTTTTTAATATTGAGACTTCAAGAGCAGCATTAAATAAATAGCTTAGGAGTAGGGTAACATAGATAGCATATTAGGCTTAGTTATCACAGGATCCTGCTGGGTGTATATACATTATAACATCTTTCAAAACTAGCAGGTAGCAGATATGCAGGGTGAACTAGCCAACTTGTGCAGTTTTGAGCTCTATTAAAGGCTAACAATTACTGCAGACCACAGGAATTTCTCAATTTGAATTTCCCGCCAGGTCAGGTAGCTCACCCTGATGTTTAATTGCTGAATTAGATTTATAGTTTTTTTACTGCGTAACAAAATTACTAGACACTTTATTGTGTAAGCTCCTAAACTCAGTTTAGATTTTAAAAAATCTGAGGTTAACTCATTAAAAGCAACATTGTGGTCCAAATAAAAAGATAATTATTTTTGTATTTCACCTTTTTTTGTGGTCTGGCAAATGAGATCGGAGATTAGGATATATTATGTAAATGGGTTAAATGTAATTATGACTGATTATGTCCTATGCAAAGTTTGAGCAGGTCAATGACATATATCTTAATGTTGCTTATAATTATGTATAAATGCTATGAGCCAATGATTAATTTGTACAATATCTAACAAATGTATGGTCCTCAGTGCTTAGAAACTGCAAACTGTTTAAAATTGGAAAACATACTTGAGCACAATTTTTGAATGATGGTTTTCACATGCATGCCCAACAATTTTATTTAATGCATGACCAAACTATATTTCACATAATTTTTTAACAAAAAAGAAAATATTTGAAGCCTTGGCCAAGCAAGCAACACCAATATCATATAATTTAAGTTGATTTACGCAATACTTATAAATTTCTTAAGCACTGTATATAACTGTAACTCATCCATATTTTCTGAGAGAAAGTAAGTTAACTGATTGAACAAAGTAATTTTTGTTTATTGGTCAATTGACTGAATTTTGAGCTATAACTTTAGTGTATGTGTAAAACTGTAAATACACCAGGATGACTGTGCCTTAGAAATTTACGAAAAAAAAAAATTTAACAGTGTAATAGTGTAATGCATGGTGCGATTGACTGATTGTAATAAAAAAACATGTGTGAAATGAATTGTTGTAGAAATACTTATCTCATATAGTGAAAATAATTCTGAGGTTGAAGAGTAGAATCAGTTTTATTTTCCAGATTGTTTCTTTAGGTATCCGGGCAAAAATTGCCACTTGTGTAAATTTGAAGACAATTAGGACTAACTGTATCTGGTACTAGCATTTCCAGAATTTATATCAGTTTTGAGCTGATAAAGTATTTTTCTACTGTAAATAGGGTGAATGATTACGAGCGATAAAAAGTTTCTAGAAATGTAATGCTTTGACGTGCTATATACTGCGTCTCAGGAAGCTATAGAATTATTAGCTCAATAAAAAATATGTCAAAAGAAACTACCTTGTATGCCTTATTACTAACCTGCATCTCCATAAATGCTGGAGCAGCAGCAATTGCCAGTGGTCTTCAATACAAAACTCAGCACAATGGATGATGATGATTTAAAAGTTTGATTGTCTGCTGAATTTGACCAAAATTATAAAAACTGTCTATTAATAGAATCCAGGTATATATATCCAGTCTAATATTGGAGTTAAAATTCAGGTCACATGACCAGCGGGTCACATTACCAGTCCTTGTTGCAGCAAAAAAGACCTTCCTCATGGCATGCCACTCACCCAAACAATCAACCAATCCTTTTGTTGTCCCCTATTTGCGGATGAGAGCCACCAATGGTCAACTGCTCTCACATTTCTGTTTTCCCACTCCAACTCGCCAGGAGTGCATGAAACAGCATGTCTCTCATATCTTACTGATTCTGAGTCTGATCCCAGGCTCTTCATGGGCTTTTCTAGTCTAACATATATATGCCAATCAAAGATTTTAATTCACTGCTATCCTAGATACATGTACATGTAAAATACTTTTCATAGATTTTTCAGAAATTGCATGGCTCAAAACATAGACAAAAAAGTTTTTTTCATGGCATTAAATAATTTTTGCGAGTGAAAACAAAGTCACATCTTGTGACGGGACTAAAAACTGATCATTGAAGCACAAAACATACCTCATACTATACCAAGGATCAGAGCAACATTGCATTTTGGTAAAATATGACCTGTACCAGTTCCACAAGATGAGTTTAAAGTATGCAATTAAAATTTCCCAAATATGAGCAAAATGTGTCAAAAGCAGGTCACATTTTGTTGGTTTTTCTCAGTGGGTAGGCCTACAAAGTTTTGGGAAAGAAGCTTTTTCCTCACATATTTCTAACTATTTTTACCAGAAATTGATTATAACTTATTACTTTTTAAAATTAGGGAAGTCATTCTTGATTCTCTTTAAGGCCCTTCTCTGCAATGTCGAATAAATTAAAAATGAAATGCTATTTTCTAGAATTGTGATGTTTCACATTATCAATGTTTGAGGCACCATATCTTCAGATAAAACTAAGGTATTATATTCGCGCAGCGAAACGGCCAAAGGTCGTTTCGCAAAGCGAATTTAGCACAAGAAAGGTTTCAAAAATCTGTGCAGTGATGGTCTCAACATCAATGGTCGACAGCAGGAAATTAGGTCAAGTGGGACCAGCTTCTTATCAATGATTTAGTTTCGAATTTAACAAAACAGGACATGTATGCATATTCAAAAGTGTCTTAAAAATTCAATTTTCTCGTGTAATATTCCCTGTATCTATAATTTTTATGGAATAGTTAATTATAAGCCTTGACAAAGCTAAATTAGATTATTAACATGCGATTCATTTAATTTCAAAACAGATAACAAGAAAACATAACAAATCAAAGTTACGTAATCTTTGTCAACTGATGATTATGTAACAGTGAGCAATTAATCTACATGCAGATAATAATAATAATATAATATAGTATGATTTTATATAGCGCCCATTCCAGATAAATCTGCTCACCGGCGCTCACCATTCTGAACAGCAATCATACCAATCATTATAGATGAGCGGCCAGAGGCCTATTTTTGAAAATTTCGTGACACCGAGAGCCAGATGGGCTTATGATGGCTCGTTTGAAAGATAAGAACCTATAGTTTCTGGCTATGATACCCTTTTTTATGAAAGCTGGTGCACAATTTAGCTATATGGTCACCAAGGTAACCATTCAATGAAAAAACCAACAATTCATAAATTTGCACTTTCATTCACTGTGCTTCTGCGTTTTGATGGATCTTATTCATATCTTGCACAAATGTGTACCTATGTAAGCGCCACACATTTTAGCCATTTTGGAAATCCCACCATTTTATATATTTCTATGGCAACCAATTAATATTTCAAAAAAGTTAAAAAAAGCTGTAAAGGCTTTATATCAATGGCAGTTTGACATTTTTTACAACTGAAATTCGTGATATTTACATATGAATACAACGTTCTATGTCCAAACTGTATTATATGTAAATTTTGTGAAGTTATTGTAAGCGAAGTGGTTTCTATGGCAGTTTTTTCAAATAATACCAAAAACTTAGAAAGTGGTTAAAATGTGCTCATCTGTTCACAGTGTCTCTAGATATTGACACATTTTGTTCAAATTTTGTACAGTTGTGTATTTATGCAGGAGTCATACAGATTTGCTATTTTGGAAATAAAAACATATATTTGGTGTCCATGGCAACCAAATAATTCTCAAAATTATTTAAAGAAACACTCTGTGTAGACATTGTATCTATCGGTCATCTTGACAGCTGTAGTTCAGGATTTTTTTATTCACATACATGTATATATGTCTTATGGGTAGGCCAATAAACCTTCTTTGAGACAAGAGAATTGGATAGTAGATAAGACAGTTTATAGTAACCATGGTAATGACAAAAACGCCTTGTTAGGCATAAAGGATCTTCAAATGGCATTTTGCTGCATGTACATTGTATCATGCATTCTGTGTCCAACAATGAGTGGAATTGCATGTGACATTACCACAACTACATAGATGGTAACAAAGATATTGCAATTAGCATTTCTTCTGTTCTGAGGGGAGAAGGGCTAAATATAGCTCATAATATTATGGTCTGTGTTGGAGGTTGGAATGAGACCAATGTCAAAAAGTTGATCGGCCAAGGGTCCTTTTCTGAGAAGTTTATGACACCGAGAGCCAGCCGTGCTTATGATGGCTCGTTGTAACCAGGACATTCTGAAGTTTTTAGAAGTAGTAGAAGGTGCACAAGTTTGCAGTTTAGTTGCCATGGTAACTATTTGATAATAAATTGAAATACTCAGAAAATACACATTTTACTGCATAGTGCCAAGACAGGTTTCGTGATTTTTCTTCTAATTTGGTACATAAAGTCTCTAGGGAGGAATTTATAGTTATGTTATCAAAAATATTTTGTCAGAAACTAAAATTGAATTTTTGTAACCATAGCAACCACTTGTATATAAATATACAGTCCGTAACACTCTGATGATCTGAATGTCATTAGACTAAACAAATAGAGCAGTTCTGACACTTGAACCATGGAAAAGCTATTCTGACAACTCTGCAAGACATGATCGTTTAATTGTTGTCATGGTAACCAAATGATTCAAAATTTTACTCTTCAATCTACTCAAAAAGTTAATTTTTGTTCTAAATAAGGGCCAAAAACTTTTTGCAAGATTCAAGGACACATCTGCTGTTCATTACAGCAATGTCACAACTAGTTAATTTTGGATTAATAAGAGCGATTGTAAATTTTGACTAAAATATCGTAATATTGTTCCCATAGAAGAGTTAAAAATGTGCATTTTTGCTATTTTTCCTTACAGACTTTTATAATAACTTTGCAGATCATCCTATTCACTGATCTCTTTCAAACTTAACATTTGGTCTCAATTATTATAGATGATGTTATTGTTTTCGTTATCCCTATTATGTAATATCAACAATCTAGCATAAACTTTAAAAATTTGGCAGCTTTCAGTGTTGTCTTCGTTTTTACTATTTAGTTGATTATCTATCAATTATATTTATCCTTAATCCTATTTATTTTCTATACTATCTGTCTATCTGTCTATCTATCTGTCTATCTGTCTATCTATCTATCTATATATTCTATTTTTGATCTATTTTATCTTTCTAATAATTTCTAGTATAAATTTCTCTCTATTTTTCTATATATCCGTCTTTCAATTTCTTTGAAACAGTGACATAACTGCCTTTCATACATTGAATATTAAATAAATTCATGGCTGTGCCATTTATATATTAGTGATGAAAGTAGATATGACCTCACAAACTTTGCATGGGGTATTACTGTTGAAGAATTATACGTATTTACATTCACCTGTTTATGATCATCAATGACCTCACAACATGCTCTATAGTCATCGCATTGAAATCAACTGTCAATCTGTCCTAGAACAACCGCAGTGGTGAGTGCTATGACTCATTCAGTGACTTGTTCTGATAGCACTGAAAGTATAGAATACGACCTCACAAACTGTGTATGAGTCATAGAGAATAACATGGCATGGACATTGGATAGGGATATGAAAGAACATGCCAAGGCAATTCTGTAATCATTCGTAATATGTCAGTTGTAAAACATACCAGTCATTCAATAGAAGACTGGCACATGTTGGGACACACTAAATTACTTGCCATGATAACATTGCCAGTATAGGCTAAGACCTCACAAATTGCTAATGAGTCATAGACCATAACATGGCATGAATACTTGAATAGGGATGACCTCACAAGGAGCATTTCAGTCCAACTCGGTTGGCAGTGTAGCACTTTAAATTTGTCTATTGTAACTTAGGCAGACTATTTTCAATCTTAATTAAGATATATATCTCATCAATCATGAATTGGACTCAGAATGTTCAAGCAGAGTACCTCATGTTCTGGACCAAAAACATCCATTGAAACCCCAGGTCGTCCTTGCTGTGACCCACTTGGACTGGATTAGCCCTTCAAAAATTGCAAGGCAAATTATGGCACTGAAAAAATTGGTGAAGGTCAAGATATGAAGCTCCAAATATAAGGCAATTAATATTTTCTCACCTAATAGAACCTGCCAATCAAATATAATGTCATCAGTGTGGTCCCAACAGACCACATCGAAATCAATACAATTCAACAAATTGGCTTGGAGTGAATTTTAATGAGCAGCCGACCAGATAATACTTGAAAGGGCTATGGAGTTTTGGTGAAAAAAAGTTTGTTCCGCACATGATACCGGTACCAAAAATTCTGTTCAGCCAAAAAAAAAGGTTTGCTCCAACCCCCTGGGGCTTCAACCCGCTGTTCGGGTGCCGTAGTACAGCGTTTAAATCACAATGAAAAAGTTTGTGCTCCTTCGCCAGGAAATAGTTTGTCACTGCTTCAAATGCAAAATAAAAATTTGTGTCTAGAGGAAAATTCCATAGCATCCCCCCCCCCAAATGTCATCTGGTTGACCCCTAATGGTTTATTAAAAAATTTTGTCTAACACATGAATTAGACAAATATGTTTGTTTCAACTTTGGTAAATGGATAGCCTCACTACATAACAATATACGTCACCCAGTCAGGGGTCATGGCATCCTTTAAATAATATAATCCAACAATCAGAAAATGGCAAAACACTCATTTAAAATTTCACTAACCTCAAGGTGGTAAAGATGCATTGCTGATGGCCTGATAGACATGCGGATTGGTATCATAAATTATATGTATGGTTATTGGACAAGTTAGATAGATACATAGACAAGAGATATCCATAATCTATTGATAGAAAGGAAGACATATACAAACTATGAAGACAACTACATTATAGAATGTCAAACGTGCGTCAAGCTAGTATACTCTAGGCCAATTTTATTTTCCTGAAGAGAGTGAAAAGTATTATCATCATGTTTTATTTAAGGCTTGAACTCTCAATCAACTTTCAATGCTACTTTTCAATGTTTCTATAAATGTCAGATTGATTGTTTGGCTATTCAACACCGGAATTGTTTGACATTTTTGGAGATGCATTTAAAGATTCACTTAAGGTCTGCTTCGATTCCTGTCAACAACTTAAGAATGTTTTAAATTAATCCGCAGATTATAGCCAATTGAGATACTGCGCAGTGATTGGCCGAGATGCTTGTAATCTGGTCTATGAGTGGCTGCTAGTTTCTGAACTATTTGTGTCCTACGATCTGATTGGCTGGGAGTTCTGAGCATGTGCAGTAGAGATGGGATCAAGTCTATTGGAGTGGATCGGTGGAAATAAAAAGAAAGGATCTCGAGTCAGATCCTCAGATTCTTCTCAGCTTCATTCGATTCTGGTTCATCAAGATGAGGCTCTTGGTGCTGGTGGCAGCTCTTCTTTGTGTGGTTTCTGCTCTGCCTAAAGGTATGTGACTTATTTTGGATTTTAATCTTTTATATTATTGATATTTAAATCTCCCATAAAGTAGACACCATTTGAAAACCCTCGAATGTAAGTTTGTATCAATTTTTCTAAGAGTTACAATATGTATTGCATTTCTGTGATTAGGCCAATATGGTTAAGTATTCATTGAAAATATTTCTCTAGCTTAAAGTGTCTCTGAATATATTTCTCCAGCTTCAAGTGTTTAATATTCTTGAAGGCAAAAACACATGGTCAGTTAAAGTGGTCTATGGATACGACATTTCCTCTCAAATAAATAATCTTATTCTGCAAAGAAACCTCGGCTCTTTTTCCTGTTCCAATGTTATTCCTTTGTCGTAGCACCAGCAAAATTTTACTCTTAAAATTGTTGGAGCTAAAATACCACGGCGCTCATTTGGGTGCTTGTCAAAATTTTCAGGACTTTCAATGCTAGGCTCTGGCACTGCAATGCTAGGCTCTGGCACTGCAATGCTAGGCTCTGGCACTGCAATGCTAGGCTCTGGCACTGCAATGCTAGGCTCTGGCACTGCAATGCTAGGCTTTGGCATGAGCAACATTCATTAATTTATAACAAAAAAAATTGTCTCTTCACTTTCAGATGTGGACAGAGAAGCCTTGAAAGAAATCTTGAAGGAACTTGAGGCTAAGATTGAAAAGAAGGAAGCTGCCCAGTATGCAGCCCGGTCCAAGACACAATATTACTTGAATGACCTCCTCGGACAGAGACAATGGCAATTTGGAGCAGCTTATGACGCCCTTAGTAAGTACATTACATGGTCTTCAGTATTGGTTATAGAAATATCGTAATGCCAGTCTTTGAAACTTCAAGTTTAAATTTGAATTGATGGGAGGTGATGGAAGGTGCTGGAGCGCTTTCCTATGGCCCTTTTTGTCTAATTATGACCGCCGCCAGCGCTGGCGCGGTCATTTTGCTTTTACCCCCGTATTGTACCATTTAACTCACATTTTTGGGGATGGATAGAACAAGTTACACTCAATGTACAATCATGAAAGTTGCTATATAAACATAACTTTACATTCTTTACTCAACCCCTGAAAACCAGAATGATCCAAGGGGTCTTTCATACCTTTCTGAGATTCATGATTTTTCAGTGAAACATCCCACCTTATTGTTATTTTGGCTATCTGAATGTTGTTTTCGTGATTTTTGGCACTGTGCCAGATTAGACCTGCTTGGACCGCTTGACTGCTGGGGGATGTCTCAAAAGCAGCCAAACTCTTATTGATCGCCTTTAGGCTGATCTCTGTTTTTATGCGGTCACATGGCGGGATTTCATGTGTCGGAGGGTGTCGGAGGATTTATGTGGCGGAGTCGTAGACAAAGGTAATCAATGATGGCAGTCAATGATGGCAGTCAATGATGGCAGTCAATGATGGCAGTCAATGATGGCAATCAATGATGGCAATCAATGATGGCAATCAATGATGGCAATCAATGATGAAGATAGATAGATAGATAGATAGATAGATAAGGTATCTACTAAGGATAAGGGGGCGACCATTTAATATCTCCTAAGAATAAGGGGGCAACCATTTAATATCTACTAAGGTGCTAAGATAACAAAAGTACATGCATGAATGAACCAAGGGGGCAACCATTTAATATCTACTAAGCAATGATGATAGATATAGATAGATATATACATAGATAGATAGATAGAATAAGGGGCGACCATTTAATATCTACTAAGGAGGGGGCGACCATTATTACTAAGAATGTATGAACCAAGGGGGCAACCATTTAATATCTACTAAGCAATGCTGATAGATATACATAGATAGATAGATAGATAGATAGGATAAGGGGGCGACCATTTAATATATACTAAAGAGTGGGCGACCATTATTACTAAGAATAAGGGGGCAACCATTTAATATCTACTAAACCCCCTGCGGACATGGGGACATACCCCCGCGGACATGGGGACATGCCCCCCGGACATGGGGACATGGGGACATGCCCCCCCGGACATGGGGACATGGGGACATGCCCCCGGGGACATGGGGACATGCCCCCGGGGACATGGGGACATGCCCCCGGGGACATGGGGACATGCCCCCGGGGACATGGGGACATGCCCCCGCGGACATGGGGACATGCCCCGGGGACATGGGGACATGCCCCCGCGGACATGGGGACATGCCCCCGCGGACATGGGGACATGCCCCCGCGGACATGGGGACATGCCCCCGCGGAAATGGGGACATGCCCCCGCGGACATGGGGACATGCCCCCGCGGACATGGGGACATGCCCCCGCGGACATGGGGACATGCCCCCGCGGACATGGGGACATGCCCCCGGGGCCATGGGGACATGCCCCCGGGGCCATGGGGTCATGCCCCCGGGGCCATGGGGTCATGCCCCCCGGGGACATGGGGTCATGCCCCCCGGGGACATGGGGTCATGCCCCCCGGGGACATGGGGTCATGCCCCCCGGGGACATGGGGTCATGCCCCCCGGGGACATGGGGTCATGCCCCCCGGGGACATGGGGTCATGCCCCCCGGGGACATGGGGTCATGCCCCCCGGGGACATGGGGTCATGCCCCCCGGGGACATGGGGTCATGCCCCCCGGGGACATGGGGTCATGCCCCCCGGGGACATGGGGTCATGCCCCCCGGGGACATGGGGTCATGCCCCCCGGGGACATGGGGTCATGCCCCCCGGGGACATGGGGTCATGCCCCCCGGGGACATGGGGACATGCCCCCGGGGACATGGGGTCATGCCCCCGCGGGGACATGGGGTCATGCCCCCGGGGACATGGGGTCATGCCCCCCGGGGACATGGGGTCATGCCCCCGGGGACATGGGGTCATGCCCCCCGGGGACATGGGGTCATGCCCCCCGGGGACATGGGGTCATGCCCCCCGGGGACATGGGGTCATGCCCCCCGGGGACATACCCCCAGGGACATGGGGACATGGGGGCATACCCCCGGGGCCATGGGGACATACCCCCAGGGACATGGGGGCATACCCCCGGGGACATACCTCCGGGGCCATTGGGACATACCCCCGGGGACATGGGGACATGCCCGCGGGGACATGCCCCCGGGGACATGGGGACATGCCCGCGGGGACATGCCCCCAGGGACATGGGGACATACCCCTGTGGACATGCCCGGGGGACATGGGGACATGCCCCCGGGAACATGCCCCGCGGACATGGGGACATGCCCCCGCGGACACGGGGACATGCCCCCGCGGACACGGGGCCATGCCCCCGTGGACACATAACTGAACTGCATCACTGCCTTGCATTACAACACTGCAGTCTGCATTGCAGCTCTGTGTTACTGCACTGCATCACAGAACCTCATTACTGCAATGCATTACAGCACTGCAGCACAACACTTCATTACTGCACTGTATTTCAACAGTGCTTTTTTGCACTGCATAACTGCACTGCATTACAGACCACATCACAGCACTGCTTACAACACTGCATAACTGCACTGCATAACTGCACTGCATAACTGCACTGCATTACTGCATGCTTTGCATCACTCTATTACAGCACTGCATTACAGCAATGCATTACAGCACTGCATTACACTGCATTATTGTACTGCATTACATCACTGCCTCACTGCATTACTTTACAACATAATTACAACAATGAATCATTGTGCTGCATTACAGCAACGTGTTATTGGACTTCTTTCTGTATTCTGCATTAAAGCACTGCACTACAACACTGCATTACAGCACTGTATTACAGCACTTTATTACAGCACTGTATTACAGCACTATATTACAGCACTGCATTACAGCACTGCATTACAGCGCTACGTTACAGCACTGCATTAAAGCACTACATTACATTACAGGTCAGGCGGCAGGTCGGTTGGCTTACTTTTCATGACAGTTTACTGACATGGGCGAGTTTATACCAAAGGGTGTTCATATATATATATATCAAAAGGTGTATATATACTGTACCAATGGTTTTACACACCCCTGGGTCCACACACACCCATGGGCGTACACTCACCCATGGGAGTACACACACCCATGGGTTTACACACACCCATGGGCGTACACACACCCATGGGCATACACTGACCGATGGGCATACACACACAGATGGGCATACACATGGGCGTACACACAGATGAGTGTACAGGTGGGCATACCCACACAGCTAGGCGTACAGGTGGGCCTGCACTGACAGATGTGTGTGTACACACAGGTGGCCCTGCAGACACACATGGGCGTCCACACACACATGGGCATCCACACTGGGATGGGCATACAGATGGCCATGCACATACAAATGGGCATGCACACACAGATGGGCTAGCACGCACAGATGGGCTTACACACACTGACGGGCGTGCTGATATGGGCGTATACATGCAGATGGCTGTACATATGGGCATGCGCACACAGATGGCCATATCAATGGGCGTGCACACGAAGGTGGCTGTGCACACACAAATTGGCATACTCACACAGACGGTCGTACTCCCAGCTAGGTGTAAAGGGGGGCGTGCACACTAAGAAGGCATGCACTCACAGATGAGGGTACCAACACAGATGGGCATACACTCGAGAGATGGGCATAGGCCTACAGGTGGGCGTACACATAGATGGGTGTACAGGTGGGCGTGCCCACACAGATAGGCATTCAGGTGGACATGCCCACGCAAATGGGTGCGTACACAGATGGGTGTGTACACACAAATTGGCGTGAACACACAGATGGGCATGCCAGACGAGCTACAGATGGGCGTACACTTGACGATGGCCGTACACAGGCATGCACAATGGATGTACACATATACGCCCCTCGAATAAACCCCCCGTCAAATAGAGGCCCCACTGCGCCATGGACAACAACGAATATATATCTATTTATTATTATTATTATTTAAGCCAGGTCCAAACAAGCTGCACTCAAAACACAAATTGTTATTCATCTTTTATGGATCGACACAGTCACACTTGATTGCACTTGATCAGCAAAAGGCGTCCAGCAGCGCCGGCGGTCATATTATCATCGCTTGCGATTCTAGTTGGTTTAGAGTCTGTTCTACTGACTAATGATGTCTTACGGTATTCTCTCATAATTTGTTGCCAATGCGGAACGCTGATGTAAAAAATCTATGAAGTCTGAACAGATTCGTTTAAACAAAAATTGACAGTCGCTTGGGAGTATATGCACTAAAAATAATGCTTGTAATTTTAAGCCCAAGAATTTGCATTACAATTTGCAATAAGAGCATGTTCTTTACAAAGTTCGTCTTGCAGAATTGTATACATTTTTCCCATGTCTCACTATTTCCAGCCCCGGAGCAGCAGGAATATGCCAACGCAGTAGCCACGGAATACTTCCAGGAATCGTTTGCTGATGAATTCCCAGAAGGAACGGACAATGCCAAGAAAAGGAGCATGGGAAAACCCAACGTCATCTTCTTCCTCATTGATGATCTGGGTAGGTCCTGCTCTTCATCAGATAATTTGCATTTGCCATTAAACAATTGTTAAAAATGAAGTACTTTTCAGTAAGGGAATTGTCAATTGAGCATTTACATGGAATGTTTCAGTTTTTCAAATAATGGTATTGTACAACATAGCAAGATTTACAAAGCGCCATTCTCGACAAATCCAAGATTCAGTATTGTAAGCACTGGTGAGCAATCTTTAGTGTGAAAACCCATGGTACTTGGTCAATGGTCATGAAAGACACTGTTGGAGGTCTCGAGGCCAGCCTCAGTGGCCAGCCTCGGGGGCCATATTTTGATGGCCTGGACTATGGCTGGGTCTCGGATGCCAAATCCTTGGCCTTGTCTCGGGTCTTGGGTGTCCTAGCCTCGATTACATCACTGATGGCAGACATGTATGCAAACCACTGTGCTACAGAGCCCAAGTTCACAACCTAATTACCTAGCGTTTAAAAAAAAAACAAATTTAAAAGCATTACTTTGGTTTTTTATTCTGACAACATTTTTGTCTTGAAGCTTATTTATTTTTTAAATCTTCGCTTGAGTTGTGATTTTTTTTTTTTTATCATCGATTGGGGTTTTTTGCTTTCAGGCAGCAACGATGTACCATGGACCAACCCTGAGGTAGTGGCCCCCTACATGATGGACCTTGCTACCAATGGCGTCATCCTAGACAACTACTACGCCCAACCAGTGTGCTCCCCATCCCGAGGTGCTGTCATGACCGGCAACTACGCTTGGCACAATGGAATGCAACATGACGTCATTGCGTACACTGTCCCTGAATGTGCCCCACAGGATTTGACCTTCATCTCCGAGAAATTGAAGGGAGCTGGATATGCTACTCATGCTCTCGGAAAGTAAGATCATTTTTTCAACTTTTTTTTTCTCGCTCACCTTTTTACAGCTCTAGCAATTGATCTGAAGAAATCGGTTTTTTTTTCTCAGTGCCAGATTGGACCTATGATGTCATAGGTGGATACTCCATTGCCCAGCACTGGAGGATATGCAAAATTGGTGCAATCTATGATGCCATAGGTCAAACTGGCAAATAGCATCGGTTGTGGACAGTTTCATCATAGCCTTGCAGTTACATCATTGCCAGAGCGGCCAATAATATCACAACAACTCCGGTGCAAGGTTTGACCACTCCTGGGGAGGGGGCGCTATGCTCAAAAGCTGTCAATTGATCCTTATGTCTGCATATTAACTCCTGTGACCTGTGGTAACCAATAAAACAATATAGGATTAAAGTAATTCTTGGTAGTTTTACACTGAAATGGGTGGCCAACAAAACTGCAAACAGTAAACAAAATGCTTGACTTGACAGCTCCGTATCAAATCCAATTTAGATCAGAAGCATGCTTGTGAACAACTGTGATTAATTTCCAGTTATCCTATTAACCATGCTTGGTTGAATTTCAGGCACTTTTGGTATCACCAAATAATAAACAATCCCCCTCCCACTTAACACCTGAGTTTTTGCAGTGGTATCATTGGCTCATCTGGCCATGACATAATTGCAAGGCTATGATGAGGTTGTCTACATGAAATGCTATTGGCCAGTTTCACCTATGAGATCATAGCTTGCACCGAAGTTGTATAGGTTCCAGTGGAGTTTCCAGCTTTGACATCATAGGTCCACACTAGGAAAAAAATTGATTTCTTCAGAGCAATTGCGAGAGCTGTAAAAGGTTTGCCCTTTTCAAAAACTATATTGGAAACTATATTCACAGCAAAGCCGCAACAGTCCATAGACCGTAATATTCGCACCACGATTTCTATGCAATATTAAAACTTCAATCAGTTTAAGTGGGTTTACTGAGTAATATTACTGAGAAATTTTTGAAGCTAAATGCTCAGCATGACTATGAGTAAGAATAAGTTAGCATTCACTGCAGACAATTAAAACCTTACAGTAGCTTGCAGTATACGTACTTAACCACACATGGCATTTAAACCTCTTTTCCCTTTCAGATGGCATCTTGGTTTCTGCAATGTGAAATGCACCCCCACCTACCGAGGTTTCGACACTTTCTTCGGCTTCTACCAGGGCTACATTGACCACTACACCCACATGGTTGCAGGAGGCTACGACTGGTGGGACAATGTTGCCGGTGGTGCGGAGAATTCAAGGAAGGACTTGGACGGACAATATGCTGGGGTTTGTCTATTATTTCAGTTGCATTTACCATCCAACACTGTTAATAAGCATCTTTTGCAGCCCATTATTAAGGTCTTGCAGCAAATGTCAAAAGGACTGAATTGCCTTTAGTTAAGATCTGTGTATAATTGAGTGATCGCTGTTGGTTGACACTGTACGTATTTCACAGCTAATCAAAAGGGCCCCTAAGGCTGTAATAAGCCAATCAAATAGAAGTTCTTTGCCTACATGCGTTCGAACCTCGGTTGGGGAACCCAAAATTTTTTAGTGGACCTTCATGAGCAAAAATCCCAGCTTGATGTCGTTCGGATAAGACATTAAACTGGCGGCCCCTTGTATCAGTGTTTGTGCTGAGCAAGTAAAAGATCTCTCACATGGGGTAATGTCTAACATGTTCGCAAAATATAAACCAAAACTTATTCAGAAGGAGCCTTTGTTTGAAATTTACCACACTTTGTCAAAGATATAAATGGCTACTGTTACAGCAACATTGCCAAATTACAGGCGTTGTAATTACAACGTGATTTTGGTTATTCAGTTGCCTGTGAGTAATCGATGCGATACAGGCACTAGCTAAATTTGATATATTACCTGTGCGACGTTCTGTTTCTGAGACAATCGAATTAGGCAAAAATGTTGTGTATTTGGTGGTCGAAGTACCTTCGAATCACTTGGTAATTAAACGCCTGCAACGCAAGATTTTTCCTTCACCTGATTGTAATTAAAACCAATGTATTGTCTTTTTTCAGGACCTCATTAATGAACGAGCCGTTGAGGTCATCAATGCCCATGATGCCAGCACTCCCTTGTACATGTACCTTGCCCACTCCAGCGTACACACCCCCATCCAGGCACCCGACCAATACACTTCGCAGTACCCTGGATTGGACAACCACAGGGCCACATACTTAGGCATGGTGACCGGCATTGACGACACCTTGAAGCAAGTCACTGAGGCACTGAAAGCCAAGGGAATGTACGACAACACTATCATAATCTTCACATCCGATAATGGAGCAGAATTCCACGCCGGATCCAACGGAAACTTGAGAGGATCCAAGACCACTTTCTACGAGGCAGGAATCAAAGTCCCTGGATTCATCCACTCTCCCCTCATCAATGCTCCTGGAACCAACAGTGGGTGGGTATTTTAGTGCTTCTGAAGGTCTAAGTAAAATACTTAACGGCCGCATGATGCTGAAACTTCCAAAATCAACTGTACAGTTACTAAATGTTTCTGAGCACTGTCAACCTCTAAATGAGTGTTTACAGATGGTAAATCCTCGTGAAACATAAACCGCTTGCACTTTGAAACGTGACTAGAAAACTACGCATTTTAAAATGGTGGACCACTCAAGAGAACTCTTACCTTTCCAAGCTTGCTTAATAACTGCTTCGCTCTGGATAACAGAAGTACAAAGAAAATCCATAGGTTTTTGAAAGGGCTCCCCAAAATGTTTGGACATCATGGCAAATTTAAGATTAGCACAAAGTTGAATAGGGCTGTAATTTGATCATGGCTCAATTTTCATGAACTTTTTTAGCTAAATTAGCATCTATTTTATCTAACTAAAGTTAGTCTCAAGTGGCCTAATCTTGCCTTTGTTTCAATGAAATTTTGCAGACCTTCACACTGAAAATTATTGCTGATCAGCCATTCTGGTGTTTCAAAATGAACCTATGCATAACTTTATGTAAATGCCAGCTTTACATGACTTTCACTTTTTTTTTTTTTTTTTTCTTTCTTCTCAGTTTGATGCACATCAGCGACTGGTATGCCACCATCCTGAGCATCGTGGGACTGGACATTTCTGGAGTGGATGGAGTTGACCAGACGGAACTGCTCTTCAACGGAGGTGCCAGTACGAGGGACGAGATCATCTTCCAGATCGACTCCACCTTCCCACAATTCCTTGGGGCTGAAGCCGTCCGTGTGGGCGACTACAAACTTCTGCGTGGATTCCCAGGACTCTTTGATGGATATGAAAGTGACGGATCCCTCGGCTTCACTCACCTGGTGGACATCATGAGGTCCAGACGGAACCTGAACAACACTCTTTCCAGGAGGGAGATGGAAGCTTTCAAGAGGGGCAACTACAACTTTGACTGGGGAGCCATTGCTGGCTACATCAAATCCGTGGCTGATGTTGTCCAGCTCTACAATGTTGTCGGTAAGTGTCCCTTCAAATTTTGAATGATTTAAAGCTGCTTCATTATATATATATAAGATGCTTCATTTTATAAGAATGACTCATCTTTCTAGTAATACGGTACCGTTGAACTAAATTGGAAATTTTTTTTAAAGCTTAGTAAGGGAAGTCTTTGACTACTAGTATAATTGCCAGCTGAACAACCTGAATTTTACTATCTGCAAACTTCACATCAGCAAAGTAGATTCTGAGTTGGCCCTCATGCCTGTCACTTTTAAAACCCGCTAAACGATCCTTTTTAAATGAGAGAATTCGAGTAATGGCTTTATTTTCTAGCTTTTTATGTTTACAGCCAAACACTTGGATATAGAATGAGAGTGGCACTGAAAATGGCACTTTGTGTGTCATCATGCTGATGATTTGTCATGATCAAACCCAATACTTTCAGTGTTAATTTGATTGAAGGAGACTTATCCCACTTGTTGGTGACGGCCAAACAAAAGGATTATGTATCTTATTTACACTCTAAAATCTGTTATGAGAAGTCAAATGGCTTTCTCTTGATCATGACTAATCAAACAGCCTCTGTTTCCCATGTTGAAAGTGGAGAAGATGACACTTCATCGGCTATCATGAGTCACGAAGTGCCATTTCCACAGTGCCACAGTCCACTCTAATTCTATATCAAGTGTTTAGCTGTGAGTTAGCATTACAAGAATGTCCTGCAAACTAATGCCTTGCATTTTCATATTTCAGAGGACCCAGAGGAGAGGAACAACTTGGCTGCATCTGACCCCGACAGAGTTGCCGCAATGATCGCTAAACTGGACGCAGGAAAGGCCACTGAGAGGATCCCGGACTTGAGCCTGCAGATCCCTATTGCAGCTGGAGACGCTTCTAATTTTGGAGGAATCTGGACCCCTGGATGGTGTTAGCATGGATGCCGCTTATCCAGAACTAATGCACCTGACAATGGACTTTGACCAAGATTTTTTGTTATTTTGTTGCACTGTACTTAGTTCAGTGGATTTTTTGTTTTGTTACAAGGTTGAAACAACCTTACCTTTACTGATCTTAGGAAATAAATGGCATTTTAACCAATTTGGTTTTATTTTTTTACCTCTTCAGCTGCTGTCGACTTTGCATCAAAATTAATGTCTCTGTGATCCTCAACTTGCCTCTCTGATCCTCAACTTGCCTCTCTATCTAGCAATGCTTACTGTCCGTCCCTTTGATATAGATAAAGCGTGGACTGTTGCACTGAAAATGGCACTTCGTGTGTCATCATGCTGATGATTTTGTCATGACAAGTCATAAAGCCTTCTCTTCATAATGACTAATCAAACAGCCTGTTTCACATTTTGAAAGTAGAGAAGATGACACTTCATCGGCTATCATGAATCACAAAGTGCATTTTTCATAGTGAACTGGTCCTCCCTTTTTTTTTTTTCTGTCAAAGTGACTGATTATAATATCAAGATTACATATTGGAACCTACATCACTTCTGGCTGGCATCATAAATTTTCCTGGCTGACTCCACAGCATTAACCAGATATTCAAGGTTAGCATTTGCTTAGTTCATGCGTAGGAAGGTCTAACACTGGCCAGTTCTTCATACAAAAAGAAACCCAACTGACTTTTGCCTTCTAATTGAGAAAATGCTACTTTTGGTCAAAACATTCTTTAGTACCATGCTTCAGAAACCTGTCACATGAAGGATTTGGGTTAGTGTAAGTCCAATTGCACGCACATTGTATTTTACGTCCGCGGCAATCAAGAGCGGTCTTATGCTGGCTATTCGCTAGTAAACGTGCATTTACCTGAATTGTGAAGTTCGCTACCAAAAGCTGGTCTACAAGCAACTACTTCAGACTTTCGAAGGGTAGCTTCCTGACCCGACAACTTCTTTAAAGTTGCAGAAGATAGCTACCTAAAGTGGCAGGTACAAAAACCTTGGGAAAATTGCTACTTGAACTGGCTACCTGGCAGGTACTCAAAACTGGGAAGACAGCTGTTTGAACGGGCAACCTGTTAGCTACTCAATTGGGATGATAGCTACTTGAACTGGCTACTTGGCATCTTCTTGATTGGGAAGATAGCTACTTTGACCAGCTACCTGGCGGCTACCCAATTGGCAAGATAGCTACCTGAACTGGCTACCTGGCAGCTACTCAATTGGGAAGATAGCTACCTGAACTTGGTAACTGGCAACTTCTAGATTAGGAAGATATCTACTTGAACTTGCTAACTGGCTGCTACCCGATCGGGAAGATAGCTACCTGAACTGGCTACCTGGCAGCTACTTGATTGCAAAGATAGCTACTTTGACTGGCTTCCTGGCAGCTACTTGATTGGGAAGATAGCTACTTGAACTGTACCTTGCAGCTACTTGATTGCAAAGATAGCTACTTTGACTGGCTTCCTGGCAGCTACTTGATTGGAAAGATAGCTACTTGAACTGGCTACCTTGCAGCTATTCGATTGGAAAGATAGCTACTTTGACTGGCTTCCTGGCAGCTACTTTATTGGGATGATAGCTACTTGAACTGGCTACCTTGCAGCTACTTGATTGCAAAGATAGCTACTTTGACTGGCTTCCTGGCAGCTACTTGATTGGGAAGAAAGCTACTTGAACTGGCTACCTTGCAGCTACTTAATTGAAAAGATAGCTACTTTGACTGGCTTCCTGGCAGCTACTTGATTGGGAAGATAGCTACTTGGACCTGGCTACCTTGCAGCTACTTGATTGCAAAGATAGCTACTTTGACTGGCTTCCTGGCAGCTACTTGATTAGGAAGATAGCTACTTGAACAGGCTACCTAGCAGCTACTTCATTGCAAAGATAACTACTTTGACTGGCTTCCTGGCAGCTACTTGATTGGGAAGATAGCTACTTGAACTGGCTACCTTGCAGCTACTTGATTGCAAAGATAGCTACTTTGACTGGCTTCCTGGCAGCTACTTTATTGGGAAGATAGCTACTTGAACTGGCTACATTGCAGCTACTTGATTGCAAAGATAGCTACTTTGACTGGCTTCCTGGCAGCTACTTTATTGGGAAGATAGCTACTTGAACTGGCTACCTAGCAGCTACTTGATTGCAAAGATAGCTACTTTGACTGGCTTCCTGGCAGCTACTTTATTGGGAAGATAGCTACTTGAACTGGCTACCTAGCAGCTTCTTGATTGGGAAGATAGCTACTCAAACAGGCTTCCTGGCAGGGACACCAAAAAGAGGGGAGTTGGGGCCTTTCACCTCGTCAGGGATGAACCAGCTATCCACCAAATGTTATTTCACATTGATATCCAATTTTAATGATGCAAAGAAATGCCCATCACCTATTTGAGCATCAGAATGGGATTTTAACCCATAACCTCCTCAGCGCTATATAAGACCTGCAGGGTTCCCATGAAATTTTACAAGAATGCCTCTCTGTGACCAATTTTTGGATTTTTCATGACCTATAATTTCCACGGGATTTATCCCAGGACATATCTGTGGTCAGAGCCATTTCCTCTCACATTTGTAATTTCGTGTTTTCAGAAAAACGACTCACAGGCGAAAATACAGGCCCAGCTAATGTATCCCAGTGATAAAGTAAGGAATAGGTGGTCAGATTTGCTTCGTGCACAAATGGACGAAAAAACTATCCCGACATGGTCAGAGTGACCTCACCACCAGCATACAATATCATGAAGGTAATCTATGATGGGAAAGGAATAAGAAGGAAGTCTGGGATTTTGTAGTGTGAATGAAGAGAGGAATGGAGCATTCCTGGAGTCCCTGACGACAAAACTGACAAGGTACCTGCGTCCTGAAACCTCCATGAGAGAGGTGGTTGCAGAGCTGCAGGTGGACCTCAAGACTACCTGAGCGGCTGTGCAAAATGATTTAGGCCTGAAATCATATGTCAGGACCCAAATGACACCATCGACCGATTCCATGAAAACCAGAAATGGCAAAACAAGTGATTGGCTGCATTTGGAAGCATGGCTCGATAGTAAATTTTTTTCAAACAATAAACTTTTTGTTGTGGATTCTGTTGTCAACTGAAGAAATGCAAATCCTATATAAAGTCAATAGAAGATATCAATGGGACATTCTGGGCAAAGTATCCAGCTCAAGGTTTTGGGAGTCGTAACTTCAGACAGAAAAATTATGCTTTTTTTTTTCATGCGAATAAAGGGGGACGGACCTGATTCATTCTAGGTCCAGTGACGTCATGTCTTGCCATGGCTGGATGTGAATGGGTAGACTCAGGATGGTTCCACGTGCCATACGGCCAAGAAAGTTCAGGATTTCCACTTAGAGAAATTTCGGAGACTTCTAGGCAACCAACTTCTGGCCTTCCTCCAGATCGACCCTTACTCCTGATCGACCCTTAATCCCTTGGACTTTTCCAAATAAGGCATCTTAGAATAGTCGTCCAACATAACAGGACCTCTCACCATGGTGTTGTTGTCCTAACAATCTTCATTACATGGCTCACGGACTCAAAATATGAAAGCGCTATTTTTCCAGCACCACCAAGTTTAGACGACCATATTGCATTTTTCATTGGTGATAGGCCTAATACAAGTCAACCTTCACAAAAAAATTGTTTTTGTCTAGTTTCTAAGGCCTGCAAATATGGATTTGTTATGAATTAGCAAAGCTTTTCATTTTGACTGAAATTTGAAATCTGCCAAATATTTGCTTCCTCACCCTAGATTGATTAATGACCGATTTTAATGCAAGAGATCCAGTTCAATTCCCGAGGACATGGTGCATTGCATGCAATTTTTTTATTTTTAGCACAAACGGTGGTCAAAGTTAGAATTTTTTCATAAAATTGATTTTAAACGGGTTTCCATGATCCAAGTTGTGTTCATGACCATCCCATATTTTCCATGACTGTGGCAACCCTGTCAATTGAGCACAAGGACATGGAATTAGGCAACCAAAAAGAAGGGATTTGAGGCCTTTCACCCCATCAGGACCAAACAAATTTCTGAAATACCAACTATTCCCCAAATTACATCCAATTTAAGAGATCGGATCCCAAGAAATGCTTATCACCGATTTGAGCTTCAGGATGGGATTTGAACCCACGACCTCAGACACGCATCAAATCAGAATTAGCATCATACACCACTTGCAGGGTTCCTACAAAATCTTACGAGAACTCAGGGACTTATCCATGACCAATGTTTTCCTGATTGAGGTTCACTCAGAAACAATTTTGCACTATGTTCTTCATCTACCAATTTTAATGCTCTAAACAAATGCTCATAACCAATTTGAGCTCCAGGATGGGATTTGAACCCATGACCTCAAAAACACACCAACAGAGCCATATACCACTTGGCCACATCATTTAGGCTAGCATATGGTCCATTCCTTTGTTGAAATTCACACAAACCTTCCATATATTTTTGATGAAATTCACATGTCCAGGGTATACTCATATCGCAAGAGAAACTTCTTTGTACAGTGTAACATGATGGCACTCCTCCCAGTGAGCTTCTCAAGCTGTCTTACCCAATTTGGACATTTTAATAATCATTATTGCACAACTTCCGCAAAGACAAGGGACACAAGACGACATAAACAGATATCTTTTATGAAGTTGTTTATTTATCTCAACAAAACAATCAAATACCTCCAGAGGCACCTTCAACCCATCAACGTGGAACAAATACTATCTACAAAAATATTAGAATAATAATACTGGACTACCGGAAATCACATCTTCAAAATGTAGCTAACAGATCTGCATAAAATAACAATTTACCAATATCTTTCTTCTTGAATATATAATGAATATATAAATTAATACAAGCTGTGCCGCAAACTCCTACTTCAAAATCGAACAGAATTGTTTCTTTATCACATCTTCAAACAGTGACTGAGTGATCTATTTAGCAAAATCATGAAAAAGACAAGTATTTTAATTTCACCATCACCCTCAATACTGATAAAACATGTTAATACTGTTAAAATTTAAATAAATAAATACTTTACGGAGTGTCAGTAACATAAGAATAGATAGTTAAACAGTTTGAATAATATGAGGAAGTTTCATGGTAAAAAGCTTGAAGTATGCTGAGTACTACAATAATTATATGGAAATAAAATTTAACCATTGATAGTTCATTATCAATTACAATAATTCAGTAAGGCCGAAAATTATTCAGACACCACTGCCAAATAAGGTCAGGCACATTTTTTGAAGTTTTTAAATTTTTCATTTTGTAAAAATTTTATCAATTTATTTGCTAGTTGGCCCTAACATCTTTTCGTGCATTTGTAACGATGAGAATGATTACAATAGAATAATAAATATCCTACAAGAAATTAATTTTGTCACAATTTAGATTTTAGATTAGAAATGAACTCTTGTTACAAACAATACAGAATATGAATAAATTTTCAACAATAATTGAGAATAGGAATGAAATTAGAAGGACATAATCCGTCCTGGAATCAGTTACTAATATTGGATTTAACCACACGCAATAGTCTCTAGCTCTCCGCAAAATGTTTTAAAAACAACTCAAAAAGTTAGCACAGCGAAACATAAAAGAGTACACAATAGCACCTGCTAAAAGAATATGACAAAAAACTAATTCTACACAAAAAGCTAATAAGAAGTCAGAAACCTGATAGAATATCATCATACAATGAAAATGTCATTTATGTAATAACATACTTCACAAAATCATGCACGATCTGCCACTAAGTCTCACATCCCTTTTGAAAAGACCAGATTCAGAATTACGGCTTTGTGAAAGTTATCAGAGCTGCAGAGGAAATGCAAAACATCTCGAAATACACAAACCAACTAGAACAGTTTAAAACAGCATTAGAAGAACTTCATATTAAAATAAATGTTTGCCAATGGAAGTCGCAATAAATATTTTGTTCAACTAACTTGTAGGCCTTTAATTACAAAGTCTGATCGAAACATTTCAATGTCGATGTTGAGAAACCGATCTTTCAACTCTAAAAGTAGACATACATAAATGCTGCCAGCTAACGTTCACTTGATGAAGTCCTATAAAACAAAATACAATGCAAAAATTCAAGCCACTTTGCAGTAAGTATCAAAAACATACTAAGTAATTCTGCTCCCAGATAAAATGCAGAGCAGATCAGTCTTTTCAAGACAAAATGTTAGTCATTATCGCAATAGTCGTACAAAAATCGTAGTTTGATAGAGTCAATAATTTAAACATGATATGGTCAACATATCCGCTTTAGAAAGGCCACGTTTCATTATGCATACCATTGAAGTAGGCGTGATAAACTACGGCCACGAGATCTTCGAACATCTTGATCAGCTGCTCCGTTTGAAAGGTGGACTTGAGCAGTTTGCAGAAGTTGTAGCGGTCTTCTGAGAAGGCTAGGTGCTTCTTGTTGGGCTTCAATCGGAAAATACGAGCCTCTGTCGGACACAGCAAGAATCCGAACACTTCCTCCTGATTGTACATCGCTGCTGCCATCTGCTGGCACATTTTGGCGACCTCCCGTTCGCTAATCCTGGTCTCGGAGCAAACGTTTCCCACGATCATTATTCTGCAGCCTGGTGACAACATGGACGTAGCAACTATGACGTCCGGTTTTCCACAGATCGGGTCCAGTTTTTCACTAGTGATTGATGAGCGATCGTCGTCGATGGTGACTATCAAGCTGCTGGCATCGGATTGGCCACTGCCCGGGACTGGCGGGGCTGGCGGTACAGCGAGGGTAGGCAGTTCGGGGGCGGTGCGATCACCGTAAATAGCTGGAAACGGGTCCTCCGAAGAACTTGCATCAAGCTGAAAGACGCAGGCCTTGCCGACTTTGGCGTACGAGCTCCCCAGGGCTATCTTGCAAGCGTAGTTCAAGATCATCCGCAGTGCTTCTAGGCCAGACCCACCACTCATCTTGTTTTCGAAACCCTTCAAGAGAACGCCGACAAAATCATCGCAAAAGATCTGATCAATGACAACATCTTCTTCCGACCTCCCAGGGTGAGGTGAAGCCTCCGAAGAATCGGCATCGGAACATCCGGCTTTGGGTCCAGAAGATCCAGGGGCTTTTTCAGGTGATCCAGGATCACTTTTACCGTTCTCTGCAGACGATCCAGGATTGTGTTCATAGAGTCCAGGTGATGCTAATGGGTCTATGGGACTTTCGTAACTGATGACTTTGGGATCACCTACAACAAAAACAATAAATATAAACACCATACCAATTACATCCATCAATCCATCATGATATCAGCTCCAGGCTAAATCTATACTTGTTTAAGGTGGCTCGATACTCGTGAACTTTCTAAGATAGGATTTCTTAAAAATAGTTTAGAATGATCCAAAATATAGTTTATAGCAAGGATATGTAAAAAAAAGTGGTCGCAACCAGCCTTTTTTTCAAAATATTTGAGGTTATGTACAAGAAAGTCAGTCCACGCAAACCTCAACAAGAATCCGCGGATTCAAAACCGACCTAGCGCAATGAAATTGAAGGTGCCATTGCTTAAACCACTGAGCAACTGATATTGGAAGATAGGAGAAATAGTTGATTGGAAGATGCCAGACTATTAGTATAGAATCAATGCAGTTTGAACAGATTTCCAAAAAGAAGGAAATATGGCTGCCAAAATGGCCGCCATCTTGGATTTCTCAACATGTTCCTCATCCATACCCACAAGCCAATACCTGTACCAAATTTCATAACTGTAAGTGAAATATTAAGGTCACAATGGTAAGTTCAAGAATGACGAAAGATGGCTGCCAAAATGGCTGCCACAAAGTGGCTGCCATCTTGGATTTCTCAACATGTTCCCGTCTGATACCCACAGGCCCATACCTGTACCAAATTTCATAACTCTTAACTGAAATATTGAGGTCACAATGGGCAGTTCAAGAAATGAAGAAAGATTGCTGCCAAAATGGCCGCAAACTTGGATTTCTCAACATGTCCCTGATCCATACCCACAGGCCCATACCTGTAACAAATTTCATAACTCTAAGCAAAATATTGAGGTGACTATGAGCAGCTCAATAAATGAAAAAAGATGGCTGCAAACATGGCCACCACAAAATGGCCGCCATCTTGGATTTCTCTACATGTTCCCAATCCATACCCAGAGTCCCATACCTGTACCAAATTTCAAACTGTAGATGAAATATTAAGGTCACAATGGGCAGTTCAAGAACGAAGAAAGAGGGCTGCCAAAATGGCCACCACAAAATGGCCGCCATCTTGGATTTATCGACATGTCCCAATCCATACCCAGAGTACTATACCTGTACCAAATTTCATAACTGCAAGTGAAATATTAAGGTCACAATGGGCAGTTCAAGAATGAAGAAAGATTGCTGCCAAAATGGCCACCACAAAATGGCCGCCATCTTGGATTTCTCGACATGTTCCTAATCCATACCCAGAGTCCCATACCTGTACCAAATTTCATAACTGCAAGTGAAATATTATGGTCACAATGGGCAGTTCAAGAATGAAGAAAGATGGCTGTCAAAATGGCCACCACAAAATGGCCGCCATCTTGGATTTCTCGACATGTTCCCAATCCATACCCAGAGTCCCATACCTGTACCAAATTTCATAGCTGTAAGTGAACTATTAAGGACAAAATGGGCAGTTCAAGAATGAAGAAAGAGGGCTGCCAAAATGGCCACCACAAAATGGCCGCCATCTTGGATTTAGCGGCATGTTCCAAATCCATACCCAGAGTCCCATACCTGTACCAAATTTCATAGCTGTAAGTGAACTATTAAGGTCACAATGGGCAGTTCAAGAATGAAGAAAGATGGCTGCCAAAATGGCCACCACAAAATGGCCGCCATCTTGGATTTATCGGCATGTTCCAAATCCATACCCAGAGTCCCATACCTGTACCAAATTTCATAACTGCAAGTAAAATATTAAGGTCACAATGGGCAGTTCAAGAACGAAGAAAGATGGCTGCCAAAATGGCCACAACAAAATGGCCGCCATCTTGGATTTCTCGACATGTTCCCAATCCATACCCAGAGTCCCATACCTGTACCAAATTTCATAACTGTAAGTGAAATATTAAGGTCACAATTGTCGAAAACCAAATGTGGTTTACATCTGGTTTGTGGTTGCAGTTTATGCCTACTGTTATGGTTTCACCTGATCCATTTACACCTCCTGTATTAACCGGCCTCCGCTGTTAGGCCGGTTAAAAACTCAATTTTTTTCTTGTCTTTCTTTCTGTGAAGTTTGTCCTGCCATTCAGTGGTCATGCATCCCATATTATAAAATGAAGCATGAAATTGAAGAAAAAACTTCAATGGAACTGCTGATTACAATTTCAAAGAGATATAATTAGTTTAAAGGACTTTCCAAGGAGCTCGGAATAAAAGTTTTGATTTTGACAATTTTAATTTTTTTTATAAACCATGGCGCTAAAAAAAATTGACGGGATAGGATTTCTCATTCTTTTGTCTTTAATTTCCAAATATTGTTAGGAACAATAAAATGTATAAGAGAAGGTTTGCTACCGCGATAGAAATTGAGATAAAAATGTATTTATATCTCAAAGTCAATTTTCAGAAATTAGACCTGCTTGCCGAAAATCGCATGTAAAAAGTTTCTATTCGGACCATAAAGCCGAATCTCTGGCATGTTATAGTGCTGTTCATAGCGCATCTAATGCTTCAAACCAGAAGTTTCTAACCCTAATAGAAGTGACGCAAATGACAAACGAAGAGGCAGTCGCACAGAATTATAAAAAACCAAAAAAGCAGTCCACAGAGCTCAGCAGGCTGTTGTTGCTATGGTGACGCCGCCATTGCTGCACCATGAGTAGCGAGCCACCTTAAATGACAGTTTTGAAAATTTTAAAGTGCAGCTGAAACAAGCAAATTTATCCATTAAATCTTTACATTTACTTTATCATGTCTCTCAGAGGAATAAGGATATACTACCTCAACAATGCCCTAAGGTTAGATTAAGCAAAGCAAGACTCACCAGTCAACATGCTCGACGCAATAAATTATTTCGTTTTCATAAGTATCATATCAAGTGAAAGTGGGCCCGCAAGGAGAGGTTCACGGATTTCCATCAATCATTCACACATTGATCATAATTTAGGCCACAAAACTATGTATTTATTTTTCACCATGCAATTGATCTGTTGAGATGGTCATGAGAACCGTGACCCATGAATCTAAAGTAGCACCAAGTCACCTACATCAATGATGCAACATTAGTGCTGTATTGAAACCTCACCTAAATACAGTAAAGCTTACTACTGACTTATAAATATGATGATGATACTAAGGTTAAGATTCAGCATTTATAAGTAGTTTTACCTTCGACTGCTTTCCCAGAACACTGCATTGCATTGGAGTAGGTCAGTCTCATGGCAGCTTCCTTCAGCAGCGTCTTCATCAGGATCATTGGCAGTCGGTCTTCTGGTCCATTTTGTTTATTTTCCAGGTCCAATCTGAGCTGTTCCGGAACTTTCTCGGAGATGCCGTGAAGAACTTCAAAGTCAAACCAATACTCATTGCCAGCCTGCTTCAAGTCATAACGAATCGCCTTGGGAAAAGTTGAATTCCCTTGGATGACTATTTTAACGTTTTCGTAACGACCCTTCAGATTGCTGAACATGTCGCTCATGTTGTGTAGCCCTCGGAGGTGCTGTCTCCTCTTTAAAGCCGCCATCACGGCCTCCTCCATTCTGTTAGCATCAGCGTCCTTTGCTGAAAAGATATAAGTTAAATAATTAAATAACAAAATATAATTCATTGAGCAACAAGAAGTGCCGATGTCAACTCATGGACAGAGACTCGCCGTGTTTCTTTCAAAGCGGAGATAGATATATCTCATTATGGTAAGTGCAGCCCTCTAAGCCTCGTTCTGGGCGCTCATGACACATTGACGGTTGATTCACTTGATTGATGAGATGAGAAAGAGCAGAGTCCTCAACATGTAACATACTATTTAGTCATTTACCCCATGTGAGGGATCTTTTACTAGCCCAGCATAGACACTGACACCAAGGACTGCCAATTTAACGTCTCTTATTTGGACTTAGCGTTGTGTTGTCGGGGCAATATCGTCGCTAATCGGAAACCAAAAACAACGACTTTTGCGGATTTTTGCTTCAAATAGGCTTTTTTTCACGCATTACCACATGCAGACTTTCCCAAAACCGTCGGACCGACGGTCATTGCCGATGTGTTTGCGATCGGTCCGACTGAATTACACACCTCCTCGGACCGTCTGACCGACTGCCTTGTCCTTACAGTAAACATAGCATTGATAAACCCTATTATGGCCCATATGAGCGACCGTCAATTGCGTGTCAAATGAACCGTTTGCAATTGGATTTTGCAGATTAGCCAAGGACAGAAGCATCTAATTATGCTAATTGCAATTCCGGAGGTTCTAAAGCTTTGTTTCACCCTCACTCAACTAACTGCCTTTGAGATTGGGGTGAAGCTGACAGGTCACAAGTGTCAAAGCTGATTGCACTTTGCTATGTAACTTAGATTATAGGCCTGCACTTGTCATTGAAATCTTAATTTCCTCTGGATTTAAATCAATTGATAAATGGGTAGTCTTTTGCTTTATGCACTTAAATGTTATCTTTTACTAAAAGACTTTTAGTCAGATTAGTCAGTTTGCCATTTGACTAGTATGGCCTAGGCCTGGGCCTATGAGTTGATGTCCAGGGATTGAATAGCCCACTGTGCAAGGCTAATAATTGGTCACATTTAAACCCTTGTCATTATGAGATTTTGCATTACCTTAAAAGTTTTAAAAGTCTTATATACTTTTTTCACATTTTGAAAATATAGATCATCAAATTTTGCCCTTTGCGCAATAGCATTTTTCGGTCCTGGAAAATGTCTTTCGGTCCTGCTGAAATTGGCAGTTAGCAGGACCGAATGTCCTGTAACATCTCACTGACTTTGGGAAAGTCTGCACATGTACCGACCTTGAGGGCATTATCAGCAGGGGGGGTATTATCAGCACCCCTGGAAGTTTTTGCTTGTTTGCAGCTTAGTCAAGCGCACATGTCTTGGTGACAAAACTCCTTAATGTTCATTAGGCAATTCTTATAGGATTTTGGTAGTCATTACAACCTAACTAAGGGCCTAACTGGCCACAGGTCACATGTTTCTGCACAAGAAATAACACCTCATTTTTTAAATCGTCACTTTTAACTCCCGAGATAAAAGGACGTTATGTTGTGTTGACCGTCCCAATCAGCTGAAACGGGAAGTAGGGCTCTGGAAATGGGTCCCAATCATTAGGTCCTATCCCTTTCAAGACAATAGGCCCATTTCTGAGACATTACGCATTGCACTGTCCAAATGGGGGAGGGGGGTTGAAGAGGTAACCCGTAAAAGTAGAATGGAGGGTATTATCAGCACCTGTCCAGGCCTCTATTCGAGGGGGGCTTCTATTCGGGGGGGGGGGGGGGTCCTTTATTTGAGTATATATGGCAAATGCATTGGAATATAACTATGTAAACTTAATCCTGACCTTTGGAAATCCATAGTGAAATAAAAATCATGTCACAAAGGCGAAAGCTCTGGTGAGTGAAAAAAAAAAAAAATAAAATAAAAAAAAAAAAAAAAAATACAGACCTTTGTGACATGATTTTTATTTCACTATGCATTGGAATAGTACTAGCATTTTGGTATCTTACACCTTACAACTGCATTAGATTCCCACAAGTAAATTACACCATATATTCAGTTTTACTTTAATTAATTCCACATTTCTATCTTATTAGCAGCACAATCAGACCAATGGCCTGAGTTGTGCTGTTACAAGGAATGGGTGACAGAGGGCCCACTAGGTAAGAAAATGATTCTATCCAAAATGGGTCCATTGGTTGCACTATCTGGCACTTTTAACAGTGCTACTAAGCACCAAACTGTTTAAAATGCCATCCATGTGCTGTTAATATGAGCGCAGCTCATGGCTGCCGAAGGCAGCCATGAGCGAAGCTCACTTAGCACAAGGACAGCTCATTCTGTGTGGTGCTCCTGTCTACAGTGACTGCTTGAACAGGAAGTGCCTGTAGTTACCATAAAAGTGGAGCTAGTAGTTTAGTCAGAGTTTAGCTTGGTAAATAATTTAAATACCTCAAATATCTTCCAAAATAGCTTTAAAATTTCAGTCTTGTCGTATAACAACCTCCAATGACATATTTCAGGGATTTAAATCAACATGTGTATCCAACATTGGAAATAATTATTTCCATAACCCTGATTGTAAGAAGTGACTAAAAATTAAAAGTCAACACAAAAGTTAATGACTTAAATGGCTCACCTAGCCCAGACGCTCGGCCTACCTGATGTTTTAGGCCGAGAATTGGCCTTCATCTTGCGTCATGGTCACGTGGTATTTGTTGACGTTTTGGCGGCCTTGACAGTGCCAGCCGGCAACCTTTTGACAATCGTTACGGAACGTTTTTAAAGATATGCAACACTACAGAACCACCAAAACTGGTTGAAATTTAATGGATCTACATTGTCAGTCAAGTTTCAATGCGTGACAATCCATATTTTATCCAGGATCAGCATCGGAACGAGCGACGCATCTGAAAACGAGCCGACTTTCCACCACAAAACCCCGTGCACCTTTTTTGTTTGCCGACCAATCTTCACAAAACTTTCACACAATAGAGAAAACATTTCAACTGACCTCCAAAAAAAAGGTGCAAAAGATCCGACTTAAATCCACCTTCCAGGAGCGGCCGTTCCAACTCAATCGCCGAGTCCGCCATGAAATTAAACATGGATGTATAGCGATTTACTCAAAGTCGTCCAGAAAATCGTGTGCACCTTTTTTCCTGTTGCACCAATCGTGACCATACGTTCACATGTGAAGGAAAAGAGTCTAATAGATCATTCCGCCTGTTGTACACGAGATGTTCTGTCAAATTTATCCATTTTTCGGCACAGTTTTGTCAAAATACTGCACATCGTCTGATCTGTGTCACATGATCAAGTTGACCTAGAAATTATGCATACTTTCGGCGCGAAGCTTTATCCTCAATGTTCAACAGGATTTCGCTGACAACAATCAGTTGCGCTGTATTTCTCGGCAAAAGACATCGAATGAAGCATCACGATACTGCAAATAAACAGCAACAACGTCCGACAGTGAAAAACGATGGGCCGTTGCATTTGGAACGACGTTGTGGTCACATGATCGAGCGGACCAATCAGCGTCGATCGGATTGAGTTATGCAGTATATCAGATTGAGTGCTGAAGCGCCCAATGTCTGGCGTAATACACGAAGTTCGCCAGTCATCAGGCTATGGCTCACCAAGTAAGAAATCATAACCACACTTAAGGTTACATAATCTTCATTAACTATCAACAAATTATGTAACAGTCTAATAGTAAACAGTCATCTCTGAAAAAGTCTGAATAACTATGGTTTTATTGATCTCAGTTATGTAACATCAACAATTTAACATAATAGAGATCCAAATTTATAGATCCAAATTTAATACGGAATTGAATAACACAGCTGTCAGCTGTCAGTGCAATCTGTCTATCTGTCTATCTGTCTATCTAACTATCTAACTAACTATCTAACTATCTGTCTATCTATCTATCTATCTGTCTATCTAACTATCTATCTATCTATCTATCTAATCTTATCTATAGATCTGATGTTATCTATCTATTCTATCTATAGTTATAAGGGCCACGGAAAAGATACCAGTTGGCAGGTGGGGATTCTAGTCTGAGTTAGGGGCCGACCAGACGATTGTTGGGGGGGGGGGGCTATGGACTTTACCCCCGGGACGAACTTTTTTTTTCGTTCGCGGAGCATCGACGAAAAATTTTTTCCGCATGCGCTCTCGCGACAAACTTTTTTATCGGAATTTTAACATTACGGTACCCTAGCTACAGGTGAAAACAAACTTTTTTGTTTATTTCCATGTGCTGAAAAAACTTTTTTTTTCAGTGTCAACTGTCAAGTGGGAAACAATCTTTTTTTTCACCAAATATCCATAGCCCCCCCCCCCCAAAGATCATCTGGGCGGCCCCTTATCAATTTATAATTGTTGTGAGAATTTGATCATGGTTTTTAAGACCTCTTTTATGACTACTTTGAAGTGAGCCGTCGTTAAATTGCGCTAGCCGTCATTAGCGTACTCAGCCGCCAATGTTGAAGTAGGCCGTCAATAAAATGAGTGCGGTTGTGATTATTTGCCATCATAACGAACTTTTATTTCACCGCATTTCCGCTAGGTGGCCGGGACGTCGTGGAGACGACTTTCCGGGCAAAAATATGGTTTTGCAGCGGACGATCAAAAGTTGTTCCTCAGCAAGTCAGACAGGTCAATGATCTATTAAAGTGCAAAGAGGTGAATCGGTTTATGGCGGCTGACTTCAGTGTAAGGCGGCTGACTTTTTATTCACAATCATGTAATAATATGCAGATTCAGCTCAGATTAGATTCAGAAACTTTATGTTTACCATGAAAATCATTTGAAATCAACATTTCAATCTTGTATTCTGCTTATTTGGCCAAGTTGGCCAAGGAGCCTTGGAAGCAGTGACTATGTTAATTTACAACTTATAGCCCATCATGAATGAATGTGACATGATAAGTTGAATTTGTGTCACTTATGCATAATCCAAAGATTTAGTTAAATTTACATCAGAATATTTGTTTACCATGGTAAAGCTTTTCATAGAACAAGTCGTAAATGATGTAAAGATGTGGTTATATTAATGTTTTAATATTGTAGTTTAAAGAAAATTTGTTGTAAAAGTTACTTTTGAAATGTTTTGATGACTTGTAAGCCCAGGTAGGGCTGGGTGTTTATTTTTTAAATAAAGAATTTGTCTGTCTGCCTGTCATAAAGTTCAATTCTCACAAAAAGGATGAATGAATTACAAAAAAGTGAAATTCACCAAAAAAATGAATTTATTTTACAATAATTTAGTACTTATGCAAAACTTGATGAATCTCAATATAATATTTTATATATTCAATGCGGAAATTGCGCATAATAGCAGGAATTTTAAAATGATAATTGCAAAACATTTTCTAGATTTTCTTAAACATTTCTTACTATGAAGCTTCTCTGGTATCAGTCATACAATCTATACCTTGCACAAATTTGGGACTGAAATCACTCCTTTTGCAACAACAGTCATGAAGATATGTACAATAATCGTATATTTGCAATAATTGTGAAAAATGTGCAATAATCAACGAAAGAAATGGGGGGAAATAGCAGAAATTTTTACTTTTTATCATTACAAGAAAAATTTAAATTGTTGATGTCCAAAGATTTAGTTAAATTTACCGCAGAATATGTGTTTAAAGCTTTTCATAGAAGAAGAAGTTTGTTGTTTAAATAATGTAAATATGTTGTAGTGTATTCGCCTGTTTTGGCGCCATTGTTCCGCTCTTACAGCGACCTGCATTTTATGTTGTACACTTGCGCATGCGCACTGCGACGCGCGGCAATAAAGCGTTGGGTTCCATGAGAGCAAACCTCGTGTTGTGTTCCTTCCAATATCTAAAACTGGCGACAAGGATCTACGGGGAAGAATGGCTTATTCTTCATCTATTGGACCTTTCAAGGAAGGAGAGGAGCCGTGGGAAAACTATGAGTTACGGCTGGAAGCGTGGATGGCTGTAAACAAGATCACAACTGTTGAAGCAAAATTTGCAAAACGAAGTGCTCTGATTGCTGAGATTGGAGCGGCCACGTTTTCTACCCTCAAGGATTTAGCTTACCCAACGGCGGTGACAGGAAAAACATATGCCGAACTTATTGAATTGCTCCGTGGACATTACAAGATACTGACCACGCCGATGGTTTGCAAGTTAGCTTTGCATCGGAGGAAACAGAAGGAAAACGAAACGATCAGCGATTACATCGCGGCCCTGAAGAAAATTGCAGCCCAGTGCAATTTGGGAGACGGATTAGAAACGAGATTGACGGACGCTTTTACGTTTGGAATTTACAATAGGCAGATCCTCAAGAAGCTTATTGAGGAGTCTCAGAAGCCGGACTACACTTGGACGAAGGCCACATCTTTGGCTTTGGCCTTGGAAGTTGTGAACAAGGATTTACAGGACTTTCCATCGGCCGGTGGTTGTGGCGGGAAAGTGTACCACGTGGCGTACCGAGGCCGAGGTCGCGGCCGGGGTACTCGTGGAAATTCCAATTTTAAGCGTGGGAGAGGATCTAGTGCTCGTGGATCTACATCAAGTCACTCAGGTGCTGCAGTTGGAGGTAAAAGTGGATTGGATTCAAATTCTATAGTCAAGTCATTTTTTTCTGGCAGTAAGTTTTTGGCTGATAATTAAAAACATACCTTACTCTTGACAAAAATAATTGTCTCCTCCTGTTCCTGACACCTTGACCAAACAGTTTCATAAACTTTAGGAAGTATTGGCATGTTGCAGCTATAGTTTTGAGGTAATCCCATTGGAATAACATTGCTGTCAACACAGCTCAAGAAGCCATTTTCTTCTACTGCTTCTGTTGCTGCTGTTGTGACGTCACCATTGTTTCAGTGATGTCATAGAGCCAACAATGCTGATGACGTCACAACAGGAGGCTAAAAATAGCTCAAAATGTGCTGAAGAGCAGCAGCAATTTAGCATTGTAAGTGCCTGCGTGATGGAGCTGGGGGATCATAGGACATAAATTTAGTCCAAATCATGCTTGGTCATGGTGTGCTCTCCCTAATAAGCCAAAAATTAAATCTTAGACTTAACCATGGATTGTTTCACTGGCTGAAAACTTACTGCCAAAATAAAATGTCTTGACTTTAGTGACAGTTGTAAACATTGTGGTGAACAGCATGACAGTGCAAGTTGTGGGTTCAAGGGAGCCACGTGTTTCAAGTGTGGCCAAAAAGGACATGTAAAGAAAATTTGCAAGAATGCCAAGGTCAGGAGAAGTCGACAAGTCAGGTACATGGGTGAAATTGATGACAATGCAGATGAGGATTTATGTGACTCTTTTGAAAACTTGTTCAGAGTTACAGAAGTGAACTGTGTGAGCCAAGCTAAGTGTGCCGTACCGGATGAGTACGTACAAGTGTTAAACGTGAATGACACCCCTGTGCAGTTTGTTGTTGACACCGCATGTCCAGTGACTATTGTTTCGCAGAAACTTTATGAGAGACATTTTAGCAAGGTGACTCTCAGGAAGGCAGACATCAAGTTGAACAGTTACTCCAAGCACTCAGTTCCTGTGCTGGGGTGTGCAGATGTCAAGGTCACTTACCAAGGTCAGGAGTGGAGTTTGATTTTGTATGTCACAAGTGGAAATGAAGCAAGTTTATTGGGTCGTCAGTGGCTGGAGGCAATCAAGCTGGACTGGCGTGTGTTCAGGTTGCGCCCTAAAACCCCAGTGAACATCGAGACACTTCTCGAGGAATTCAAGGATGTTTTCGAAGATCGAGACCGACCAATGTCACAGTTTAAGGCCGACATCAGGATCAAGGAGGGTGCCAAACCGGCATTCTTCAGACCACGTCCAGTACCCTTTGCGCTGCGTGAGAGCGTATCACGTCAGTTGGAAGAATTGGAGGAACGTGGTGTTATCTCGAAGATTGAGAGCTCGGAGTGGGCTGCTCCGTTGGTTGTTGTACCTAAAAGTGACAAGACGCTGAGACTGTGCGGAGACTACAAGGTGACGGTTAACCCGGTGGTCCAACCGGATTCGTATCCCTTGCCGAATGCAGAGGATCTGTTTGCATCGCTGGCTGGAGGGGAGGTATTCACCAAGCTCGATTTGAGTGCCGCCTATCAACAATTAGAACTTACGGAAGATTCTAAGCCATTTCTTGTTGTGAACACGTTGAAAGGACTGTACCAGTACAATAGACTAAGCTTTGGCGTTACTACAGCTCCAAGTATTTTCCAGCGGACCATGGATCAGGTGCTGGCTGGGTTGGAGGGTGTGACATGTTATTTGGACGACATTTTAATTGCGTCTTCGAGGGCGGACCATGTCTCCAAGGTTAAATCTGTGTTGGAAAGACTCAGAAAGTATGACATGCACTTGAAGTTGAAGAAGTGTTCGTTCATGATGTCCCGTGTTACGTATTTGGGTCATGAAGTCTCAGAGAAGGGTATCCAGCCCACTGAGGAGAAGGTTGAGGCGATTCGGAAGATGCGAGCCCCGAACGACCTGCATGAACTACGAGTACTACTCGGCATGGTGAATTATTATGGAAAATTCATGCCGAATCAGGCGACGTTACTGGCACCATGGTATCGGTTGTTGAAGAAAACAACTGCATTCAAGTGGACCAAGGAGTGTGAAATTGCGTTGACCAAGGTGAAGAAGATTCTGACGAGTGATAAGCTCTTAGTGCACTACGACTCCACGAAAGAGTTGTTATTGGCATGTGATGCCAGCCCTTATGGGCTCGGCTGTGTGTTGTCTCATGTGATCGATGGTGTGGAAAGGCCAGTGGCCTATGCATCAAGAAGTCTCACTGTTGCTGAGCAGAACTACTGTCAACTTGAACGAGAGGGTCTTGCTATCATCTACGGTCTTACCAAGTTTCACAAGTTTGTATATGGTCGGAAGATTACCATTGTCACGGACAATAAACCAGTCACCCGCATCCTGGGGTCAAAGGTGGGAATACCCAGTCTAGCGGCTTTGAGACTCCAGAGGTGGGCTCTTATTTTGATGGCACATGATTACGAGCTGCGCTACCGAAGTGCTAAGGACCATGTAAATTGCGACACACTGAGTCGATTTCCGGTCGGAACAGACAAGTTGTTAGCTCAAGAACTTCCAGTTAACTATTTCGCGGTTACTGATCAGCTGCCGATCGATGATAAGAAGATAGCTGAAGCTACAAAGAAAGACCCTGTTTTGATAAAGGTCATGAGTCACACCATGAGCGGCTGGCCGGCGCACTGCGACGACGAAAATGTGCGACCTTACTTTAACAGGAGAAATGAACTTTCTGTTGACAATGGGTGCTTGTTGTGGGGTATGAGAGTGGTCATACCACCATGTTATCGTGAGAGACTTTTGGAGGAACTCCATGCAACTCACCCTGGTATTGTCAAGATGAAGGCTATGAGTCGTTCGTATCTCTGGTTCCCAGGCCTGGATGGAGCCATTGAGGATGTTGTGAATGCTTGTGAAGTGTGTCAGTCCATGCAGAAAAGTGCACCAGCTGCACCACTGATTCCCTGGGAGTACCCTAGTAGATGCTGGGAACGGTTGCACATCGACTTTGCAGAATTAGGCAAGAACAATTTTTTGATTGTAGTGGACGCCCACACAAAATGGCTTGAAGTTTTTGAAATGAGAAATATTACAACCGAGTCCACCATCAAGGTCCTCAGGAAGATGTTCGCGAGTTACGGGCTGCCTGAAGTTTTGGTTTCTGATAATGGCCCCCAACTCGTAAGTGCAGAAATGGAGTCATTTTTGAAGAGGAATGGAATTCGTCATTCTCTTAGCCCCCCATACCACCCCGCCACGAACGGCGCGGCGGAAAGGTGCGTTCAAACAGTGAAGAATGCCCTGAAGAAGTTCATTCTTGATAAGAATGTTGGAAATGACCTTAGTGCAGGATTAGACAGTTTCCTGTTGAGGTACCGTACTACCCCCCATGCCACCACTGGCAGGTCCCCAGCCGAGTTGTTCTTAAAACGTACACCGAGAACCCGATTCACATTGCTTCGCCCGGATGTCAGTGCTGATGTCAGGAGTAAACAGGAGTACCAGAAGAAGGTGCATGACTCATCTGGTACTGTATCCCCCCAAGTATTTGCGGTGGGAGAAATAGTGCGAGTTCGCAATGTGTACGACGGAATGGAAAAGTTCGTGAAAGGAGTCATCGCGAAGGTCATTGGCCCCTATCGTTACCTAGTGAAAACCGGTAACCGTTGTCGTTATGTTCACACTGAGCATCTTAGGAAGACTGGTGAGTTGGAGTATGCCGACGCCAGAGGGCCCAATGAGCGAGATGATATCTTATCCCCTGATCCCCTTGTCTCAGCTCCCCCCGTCTCAAATGAAGTGCCCCCTGTTCGAAATGAAGTGCCCCCTGTTCGAAATGCTGTGCCCCCTGTTCGAACCGAAGTGTCCCCTGTTCGAAACGAAGTGCCCCCTGTTACATCACAGAGAAATTCGCACGTTCCAAACCCTCGAACCTCAGCAAGGACAAGACATCGACCCGAGAGGTTAATTGAGACAATGAAATGAATTTCATAAAAACTGAGACAATTTGGTTAACGACTTGTGGACTTGAATTTTGATTGTGAGATTGAATTTGGTTTTGATTTGACTGTAATGGTGATTGCTAATTGGTAAACAACTTGAAAATTGAACTTGACTATGGTATTGACTATGGACTTGGATTGGTTGTATCGGTTAAAAGTTTTAGTTTAAAGTTCTAGTTTAGAGTTGAGGGTTAAGGTTCAAATTATGATTGAGTTACTTATGGCTTACTACTTATTGTTAGAAGTTACCTAGTTGTCATATATAGGATTTCAGGATCTAAAATACTTATTATACCAGTACTGTTCTTAATACTGTTCGTAATAATGAAGTTCAGGCAGAATTAAAAATTGTAACTAGAAGTGTTCGCTGTTAGACATTGTTGTTATAGCCAGTTGTCATTTGACTTATTCTAGTTGGTGCTAATCATTTCTTAAGGTGCTTAAAGTAGAGTAAGGTTGTGTGTTGCTTGTATCCAGTTGGAAGTAGCTTGAGTAAACTAGTTGTAATTTCTCCGTCATGTCTATTGAGTAAGGTAAAATCTACATGATTTAAGTAACAACAACAAAAACGGAAATTAAGTTCAACAACTTTATTGTAATCCATGAATTTGGAGCGTTTTCAAGTTAGTGTGGGAGAATGTAGTGTATTCGCCTGTTTTGGCGCCATTGTTCCGCTCTTACAGCGACCCGCATTTTATGTTGTACACTTGCGCATGCGCACTGCGACGCGCGGCAATAAAGCGTTGGGTTCCATGAGAGCAAACCTCGTGTTGTGTTCCTTCCAATATCTAAAATATGTGATTATAAATGTATTGATACTGTAGTTTCTAGAAAATTTGTCGTTAAATTTACTTTTGAATTGTTTTGATGACTTGTAAGCTCATATTGTGCTGGTTGTATATCTTTTACACAGGTCAATAAAGTATTTGTCGGTCTGTCTGTCTGTCTGTCTAGCTGTCTAGCTGTCTGTCCGTCTATAAAGCCCCTGTGCTTCATACAAACCAGAGGGGCTTCGCACAGGATTTACTGGTCATAATGTTGAAAGTTAAAAAATTGCAAATTAAAAAAATATGTATTATTCTTTCTGGTCGGACTGGCTTAAAGGTGGTTTAAAAAAAAATCATGCTTCTCTCTCCTTGGACTGGCTTAAAGGTGGATTCAAAAATAGCTAGGCATATTGAGTGTGGCCTGGCTAAGTAGGGAATTTTGTTGGCTTTCCAACCTATATGGTTTCATTATGGCGCAATGGTTATGAATATTCAGCCAGCCAGGGGCGGACTGGCCTATGTGGCAGAGTGGCAGCTGCCACGGGCCCATCCACTCAGGGGGGCCCATGCCAGATGTAAATGTTTTTAAAAAATTGATAAAAAGCTGAAAAGCAAAGCTTAGTCACCAGAATTTTGATTTTGTGATGAAACAAACTCAACTGAATGGAACAGAGGTCTCTCTCATGGGGTCCCATCCTTATGAAACTTTACCAAACCAAGTGTACCGTAGTATTTTGCCTTTCTCCTTTGAAATAACTAAGATGGTGGGAACTTTTGGGGCTCCCAGACTTATTTCGCCACGGGCCCAAGATGCCGCCAGTCCGCCCCTGCAGCCAGCAATGTTGAAAAATGAAAAATCGCACATTTTTCAACAAAACATGCATGCTTCTTCGTTCTGAATACTCAGCCCTCAATGTTAAAAGCTACAAAATCGCACATTTTTTAACCAAAAAATGCCTGCACCTTTTTGTTTGGAGTGGCTTAAAGGTGGTTTCAAAAATGGCTAGGCATATTGAGTTCTCTCTCACTAAGTGTGGAATTTTGTTGGCTTTCCAACCTATATGGTTTCATTTTGGCCTAGTGGTTCTGAATACTCAGCCCTCAATGTTGAAAGCTACAAAATTGCACATTTTTTAACCAAAAAATGCCTGCACCTTTTTGTTTGGACTGGCTTAAAGGTGGTTTCAAAAATGGCTAGGCATATTGAGTTTGGTCTCACTAAGTGGGGAATTTTGTTGCCTTTCCAACCTATATGGTTTCATTTTGGCCTTGTGTCTCTGAATACTCAGCCCTCAATGTTGAAAGCTACAAAATCGCACATTTTTTAGCCAAAAAATGCCTGCACCTTTTTGTTTGGAGTGGCTTAAAGGTGGTTTCAAAAATGGCAAGGCATATTGAGTTTGGTCTCACTAAGTGGGGAATTTTGTTGGCTTTCCAACCTATATGGTTTCATTTTGGCCTAGTGGTTCTGAATACTCAGCCCTCAATGTTGAAAGCTACAAAATCGCACATTTTTTAACCAAAAAAAGCATGTACCTTTTTGTTTGGACTGGCTTAAAGGTGGTTTCAAAAATGGCTAGGCATATTGAGTTTGGTCTCACTAAGTGGGGAATTTTGTTGGCTTTACAACCTATATGGTTCCATTTTGGCCTAGTGGTTCTGAATACTCAGCCCTCAATGTTGAAAGCTACAAAATCGCACATTTTTTAACCAAAAGATGCATGTACCTTTTTGTTTGGACTGGCTTAAAGGTGGTTTCAAAAATGGCTAGGCATATTGAGTTTGGTCTCACTAAGTGGGGAATTTTGTTGGCTTTCCAACCTATATGGTTTCATTTTGGCGCAATGGTTCTGAATACTCAGCCAGCAATGTTGAAAGTTGAAAAATCGCACAGTTTTTCAAGAAAAAAATCATGCTTCTTTCTCCTTGGACTAGCTTAAAGGTGGTTTCAAAAATGGCTAGGCATATTGAGCTTAGTCTGACTAAGTAAGGAATTTTGTTGGCTTTCCAACCTATATGATTTCATTTTTGCGCAATGCTTCTGAATACTCAGCCAGCAATGTGAAAGTTGAAAAATCGCATATTTTCAACAAAAAAGAATCATGCTTCTTTCTCCTTGGACTGGCTTAAAGGTGGTTTCAAAAATGGCTAGGCATATTGAGTTTGGCCTGACTAAGTAGGGAATTTTGTTGGCTTTCCAACCTATATGGTTTCATTTTGGCGCAATGGTTCTGAATACTCAGCCAGCAATGTTGAAAGTTGAAAAATCGCACATTTTTCAACAAAAAAAATCATTCTTCTTTCTCCTTGGACTGGCTTAAAGGTGGTTTCAAAAATGGCTAGGCATATTCAGTTTGGTCTGACTAAGTAGAGAATTTTGTTGGCTTTTCAACCTATATGGTTTCATTTTGGCGCAATGGTTCTGAATACTCAGCCAGCAATGTTGAAAGTTGAAAAATTGCACATTTTCAACAAAAAAAATGCATGCTTCTTTCTCCTTGGACTGGCTTAAAGGTGGTTTCAAAAATGGCTAGGCATATTGAGTTCTCTCTCACGAAGTGTGGAATTTTGTTGGCTTTCCAACCTATATGGTTTCATTTTGGCCTAGTTGTTCTGAATACTCAGCCCTCAATGTTGAAAGCTACAGAATCGCACATTTTTAACCAAAAAATGCATGTACCTTTTTGTTTGGACTGGCTTAAAGGTGGTTTCAAAAATGGCTAGGCATATTGAGTTTGGTCTCACTAAGTGGGGAATTTTGTTGGCTTTCCAACCTATATGGTTTCATTTTGGCCTAGTTGTTCTGAATACTCAGCCCTCAATGTTGAAAGCTACAAAATCGCACATTTTTTAACCAAAAGATGCATGTACCTTTTTGTTTGGACTGGCTTAAAGGTGGTTTCAAAAATGGCTAGGCATATTGAGTTTGGTCTCACTAAGTGGGGAATTTTGTTGCCTTTCCAACCTATATGGTTTCATTTTGGCCTAGTGGTTCTGAATACTCAGCCCTCAATGTTGAAAGCTACAAAATTGCACATTTTTTAACCAAAAAATGCCTGCACCTTTTTGTTTGGACTGGCTTAAAGGTGGTTTCAAAAATGGCTAGGCATATTGAGTTTGGTCTCACTAAGTGGGGAATTTTGTTGGCTTTCCAACCTATATGGTTTCATTTTGGCCTAGTTGTTCTGAATACTCAGCCCTCAATGTTGAAAGCTACAAAATCGCACATTTTGTAGCCAAAAAATGCATGTACCTCTTTGTTTGGACTGGCTTAAAGGTGGTTTCAAAAATGGCTAGGCATATTGAGTTTGGTCTCACTAAGTGGGGAATTTTGTTGGCTTTACAACCTATATGGTTTCATTTTGGCCTAGTGGTTCTGAATACTCAGCCCTCAATGTTGAAAGCTACAAAATCGCACATTTTTTAACCAAAAGATGCATGTACCTTTTTGTTTGGACTGGCTTAAAGGTGGTTTCAAAAATGGCTAGGCATATTGAGTTTGGTCTCACTAAGTGGGGAATTTTGTTGGCTTTCCAACCTATATGGTTTCATTTTGGCCTAGTGGTTCTGAATACTCAGCCCTCAATGTTGAAAGCTACAAAATCGCACATTTTTTAACCAAAAAAAGCATGTACCTTTTTGTTTGGACTGGCTTAAAGGTGGTTTCAAAAATGGCTAGGCATATTGAGTTTGGTCTCACTAAGTGGGGAATTTTGTTGGCTTTCCAACCTATATGGTTTCATTTTGGCCTAGTGGTTCTGAATACTCAGCCCTCAATGTTGAAAGCTACAAAATTGCACATTTTTTACCCAAAAAATGCCTGCACCTTTTTGTTTGGACTGGCTTAAAGGTGGTTTCAAAAATGGCTAGGCATATTGAGTTTGGTCTCACTAAGTGGGGAATTTTGTTGGCTTTCCAACCTATATGGTTTCATTTTGGCCTAGTTGTTCTGAATACTCAGCCCTCAATGTTGAAAGCTACAAAATCGCACATTTTTTAACCAAAAAATGCATGTACCTCTTTGTTTGGACTGGCTTAAAGGTGGTTTCAAAAATGGCTAGGCATATTGAGTTTGGTCTCACTAAGTGGGGAATTTTGTTGGCTTTCCAACCTATATGGTTTCATTTTGGCCTAGTGGTTCTGAATACTCAGCCCTCAATGTTGAAAGCTACAAAATCGCACATTTTTTAACCAAAAAATGCATGTACCTTTTTGTTTGGACTGGCTTAAAGGTGGTTTCAAAAATGGCTAGGCATATTGAGTTTGGTCTCACTAAGTGGGGAATTTTGTTGCCTTTCCAACCTATATGGTTTCATTTTGGCCTAGTTGTTCTGAATACTCAGCCCTCAATGTTGAAAGCTACAAAATCGCACATTTTTTAACCAAAAAATGCATGTACCTTTTTGTTTGGAGTGGCTTAAAGGTGGTTTCAAAAATGGCTAGGCATATTGAGTTCTCTCTCACTAAGTGGGCATTTTGTTGGCTTTCCAACCTATATGGTTTCATTTTGGCCTAGTGGTTCTGAATACTCAGCCCTCAATGTTGAAAGCTACAAAATCGCACATTTTTTAACCAAAAAATGCATGTAATTTTTTGTTTGGACTGGCTTAAAGGTGGTTTCAAAATGGCTAGGCATATTGAGTTTGGTCTCACTAAGTGGGGAATTTTGTTGGCTTTCCAACCTATATGGTTTCATTTTGGCCTAGTTGTTCTGAATACTCAGCCCTCAATGTTGAAAGCTACAAAATCGCACATTTTTTAACCAAAAAATGCATGTACCTCTTTGTTTGGACTGGCTTAAAGGTGGTTTCAAAAATGGCTAGGCATATTGAGTTTGGTCTCACTAAGTGGGGAATTTTGTTGGCTTTCCAACCTATATGGTTTCATTTTGGCCTAGTGGTTCTGAATACTCAGCCCTCAATGTTGAAAGCTACAAAATTGCACATTTTTTAACCAAAAAATGCATGTACCTTTTTGTTTGGACTGGCTTAAAGGTGGTTTCAAAAATGGCTAGGCATATTGAGTTTGGTCTCACTAAGTGGGGAATTTTGTTGCCTTTCCAACCTATATGGTTTCATTTTGGCCTAGTTGTTCTGAATACTCAGCCCTCAATGTTGAAAGCTACAGAATCGCACATTTTTTAACCAAAAAATGCATGTACCTTTTTGTTTGGAGTGGCTTAAAGGTGGTTTCAAAAATGGCTAGGCATATTGAGTTCTCTCTCACTAAGTGTGGCATTTTGTTGGCTTTCCAACCTATATGGTTTCATTTTGGCCTAGTTGTTCTGAATACTCAGCCCTCAATGTTGAAAGCTACAAAATCGCACATTTTTTAACCAAAAAATGCATGTAATTTTTTGTTTGGACTGGCTTAAAGGTGGTTTCAGAAATGGCTAGGCATATTGAGTTTGGTCTCACTAAGTGGGGAATTTTGTTGCCTTTCCAACCTATATGGTTTCATTTTGGCCTAGTGGTTCTGAATACTCAGCCCTCAATGTTGAAAGCTACAAAATCGCACATTTTTAACCAAAAAATGCATGTACCTTTTTGTTTGGACTGGCTTAAAGGTGGTTTCAAAAATGGCTAGGCATATTGAGTTCTCTCTCACTAAGTGTGGAATTTTGTTGGCTTTCCAACCTATATGGTTTCATTTTGGCCTAGTTGTTCTGAATACTCAGCCCTCAATGTTGAAAGCTACAGAATCGCACATTTTTAACCAAAAAATGCATGTACCTTTTTGTTTGGACTGGCTTAAAGGTGGTTTCAAAAATGGCTAGGCATATTGAGTTTGGTCTCACTAAGTGGGGAATTTTGTTGGCTTTCCAACCTATATGGTTTAATTTTGGCCTAGTTGTTCTGAATACTCAGCCCTCAATGTTGAAAGCTACAAAATCGCACATTTTTTAACCAAAAAATGCATGTACCTTTTTGTTTGGACTGGCTTAAAGGTGGTTTCAAAAATGGCTAGGCATATTGAGTTTGGTCTCACTAAGTGGGGAATTTTGTTGGCTTTCCAACCTATATGGTTTCATTTTGGCCTAGTGGTTCTGAATACTCAGCCCTCAATGTTGAAAGCTACAAAATCGCACATTTTTTAACCAAAAAATGCATGTACCTTTTTGTTTGGACTGGCTTAAAGGTGGTTTCAAAAATGGCTAGGCATATTGAGTTTGGTCTCACTAAGTGGGGAATTTTGTTGGCTTTCCAACCTATATGGTTTCATTTTGGCCTAGTGGTTCTGAATACTCAGCCCTCAATGTTGAAAGCTACAAAATCGCACATTTTTTAACCAAAAAAAGCATGTACCTTTTTGTTTGGACTGGCTTAAAGGTGGTTTCAAAAATGGCTAGGCATATTGAGTTTGGTCTCACTAAGTGGGGAATTTTATTGCCTTTCCAACCTATATGGTTTCATTTTGGCCTAGTTGTTCTGAATACTCAGCCCTCAATTTTTAAAGCTACAGAATCGCACATTTTTTAACCAAAAAATGCATGTACCTTTTTGTTTGGACTGGCTTAAAGGTGGTTTCAAAAATGGCTAGGCATATTGAGTTTGGTCTCACTAAGTGTGGAATTTTGTTGCCTTTCCAACCTATATGGTTTCATTTTGGCCTAGTGGTTCTGAATACTCAGCCCTCAATGTTGAAAGCTACAAAATCGCACATTTTTTAACCAAAAAATGCCTGCACCTTTTTGTTTGGACTGGCTTAAAGGTGGTTTCAAAAATGGCTAGGCATATTGAGTTTGGTCTCACTAAGTGGGGAATTTTGTTGGCTTTCCAACCTATATGGTTTCATTTTGGCCTAGTTGTTCTGAATACTCAGCCCTCAATGTTGAAAGCTACAGAATCGCACATTTTTTAACCAAAAAATGCATGTACCTTTTTGTTTGGACTGGCTTAAAGGTGGTTTCAAAAATGGCTAGGCATATTGAGTTTGGTCTCACTAAGTGTGGAATTTTGTTGCCTTTCCAACCTATATGGTTTCATTTTGGCCTAGTGGTTCTGAATACTCAGCCCTCAATGTTGAAAGCTACAAAATCGCACATTTTTAAACCAAAAAATGCATGCACCTTTTTGTTTGGACTGGCTTAAAGGTGGTTTCAAAAATGGCTAGGCATATTGAGTTTGGTCTCACTAAGTGGGGAATTTTGTTGGCTTTCCAACCTATATGGTTTCATTTTGGCCTAGTTGTTCTGAATACTCAGCCCTCAATGTTGAAAGCTACAAAATCGCACATTTTTTGCCAAAAAATGCATGTACCTCTTTGTTTGGACTGGCTTAAAGGTGGTTTCAAAAATGGCTAGGCATATTGAGTTTGGTCTCACTAAGTGGGGAATTTTGTTGGCTTTACAACCTATATGGTTTCATTTTGGCCTAGTGGTTCTGAATACTCAGCCCTCAATGTTGAAAGCTACAAAATCGCACATTTTTTAACCAAAAAATGCATGTACCTTTTTGTTTGGACTGGCTTAAAGGTGGTTTCAAAAATGGCTAGGCATATTGAGTTTGAACTCACTAAGTGGGGAATTTTGTTGGCTTTCCAACCTATATGGTTTCATTTTGGCCTAGTGGTTCTGAATACTCAGCCCTCAATGTTGAAAGCTACAAAATCGCACATTTTTTAACAAAAAAATGCATGTACCTTTTTGTTTGGACTGGCTTAAAGGTGGTTTCAAAAATGGCTAGGCATATTGAGTTTGGTCTCACTAAGTGGGGAATTTTGTTGGCTTTCCAACCTATATGGTTTCATTTTGGCCTAGTGGTTCTGAATACTCAGCCCTCAATGTTGAAAGCTACAAAATCGCACATTTTTTAACAAAAAAATGCCTGCACCTTTTGTTTGGACTGGCTTAAAGGTGGTTTCAAAAATGGCTAGGCATATTGAGTTTGGTCTCACTAAGTGGGGAATTTTGTTGGCTTTCCAACCTATATGGTTTCATTTTGGCCTAGTGGTTCTGAATACTCAGCCCTCAATGTTGAAAGCTACAAAATCGCACATTTTTTAACCAAAAAATGCATGTACCTCTTTGTTTGGACTGGCTTAAAGGTGGTTTCAAAAATGGCTAGGCATATTGAGTTTGGTCTCACTAAGTGGGGAATTTTGTTGGCTTTCCAACCTATATGGTTTCATTTTGGCCTAGTGGTTCTGAATACTCAGCCCTCAATGTTGAAAGCTACAAAATCGCACATTTTTTAACCAAAAGATGCATGTACCTTTTTGTTTGGACTGGCTTAAAGGTGGTTTCAAAAATGGCTAGGCATATTGAGTTTGGTCTCACTAAGTGGGGAATTTTGTTGGCTTTCCAACCTATATGGTTTCATTTTGGCCTAGTGGTTCTGAATACTCAGCCCTCAATGTTGAAAGCTACAAAATCGCACATTTTTTAACCAAAAAATGCATGTACCTTTTTGTTTGGACTGGCTTAAAGGTGGTTTCAAAAATGGCTAGGCATATTGAGTTTGGTCTCACTAAGTGGGGAATTTTGTTGCCTTTCCAACCTATATGGTTTCATTTTGGCCTAGTGGTTCTGAATACTCAGCCCTCAATGTTGAAAGCTACAAAATCGCACATTTTTTAACCAAAAAATGCATGTACCTTTTTGTTTGGACTGGCTTAAAGGTGGTTTCAAAAATGGCTAGGCATATTGAGTTTGGTCTCACTAAGTGGGGAATTTTATTGCCTTTCCAACCTATATGGTTTCATTTTGGCCTAGTGGTTCTGAATACTCAGCCCTCAATGTTGAAAGCTACAGAATCGCACATTTTTTAACCAAAAAATGCATGTACCTTTTTGTTTGGACTGGCTTAAAGGTGGTTTCAAAAATGGCTAGGCATATTGAGTTTGGTCTCACTAAGTGTGGAATTTTGTTGCCTTTCCAACCTATATGGTTTCATTTTGGCCTAGTGGTTCTGAATACTCAGCCCTCAATGTTGAAAGCTACAAAATCGCACATTTTTTAACCAAAAAATGCATGTACCTTTTTTGTTTGGACTGGCTTAAAGGTGGTTTCAGAAATGGCTAGGCATATTGAGTTTGGTCTCACTAAGTGGGGAATTTTTTGCCTTTCCAACCTACATGGTTTCATTTTGGCCTAGTGGTTCTGAATACTCAGCCCTCAATGTTGAAAGCTACAAAATCGCACATTTTTTAACCAAAAAATGCATGTACCTTTTTGTTTGGACTGGCTTAAAGGTGGTTTCAAAAATGGCTAGGCATATTGAGTTTGGTCTCACTAAGTGGGGAATTTTGTTGGCTTTCCAACCTATATGGTTTCATTTTGGCCTAGTGGTTCTGAATACTCAGCCCTCAATGTTGAAAGCTACAAAATCGCACATTTTTTAACCAAAAAATGCCTGCACCTTTTTGTTTGGACTGGCTTAAAGGTGGTTTCAAAAATGGCTAGGCATATTGAGTTTGGTCTCACTAAGTGGGGAATTTTGTTGGCTTTCCAACCTATATGGTTTCATTTTGGCCTAGTTGTTCTGAATACTCAGCCCTCAATGTTGAAAGCTACAAAATCGCACATTTTTTAACCAAAAAATGCATGTACCTTCTTTGTTTGGACTGGCTTAAAGGTGGTTTCAAAAATGGCTAGGCATATTGAGTTTGGTCTCACTAAGTGGGGAATTTTGTTGGCTTTCCAACCTATATGGTTTCATTTTGGCCTAGTGGTTCTGAATACTCAGCCCTCAATGTTGAAAGCTACAAAATCGCACATTTTTTAACCAAAAAATGCATGTACCTTTTTGTTTGGACTGGCTTAAAGGTGGTTTCAAAAATGGCTAGGCATATTGAGTTTGGTCTCACTAAGTGGGGAATTTTGTTGGCTTTCCAACCTATATGGTTTCATTTTGGCCTAGTGGTTCTGAATACTCAGCCCTCAATGTTGAAAGCTACAAAATCGCACATTTTTTAACCAAAAAATGCATGTACCTTTTTGTTTGGACTGGCTTAAAGGTGGTTTCAAAAATGGCTAGGCATATTGAGTTTGGTCTCACTAAGTGGGGAATTTTGTTGGCTTTCCAACCTATATGGTTTCATTTTGGCCTAGTGGTTCTGAATACTCAGCCCTCAATGTTGAAAGCTACAAAATTGCACATTTTTTAACCAAAAAAATGCCTGCACCTTTTTGTTTGGACTGGCTTAAAGGTGGTTTCAAAAATGGCTAGGCATATTGAGTTTGGTCTCACTAAGTGGGGAATTTTGTTGGCTTTCCAACCTATATGGTTTCATTTTGGCCTAGTTGTTCTGAATACTCAGCCCTCAATGTTGAAAGCTACAAAATCGCACATTTTTTAGCCAAAAAATGCATGTACCTCTTTGTTTGGACTGGCTTAAAGGTGGTTTCAAAAATGGCTAGGCATATTGAGTTTGGTCTCACTAAGTGGGGAATTTTGTTGGCTTTACAACCTATATGGTTTCATTTTGGCCTAGTGGTTCTGAATACTCAGCCCTCAATGTTGAAAGCTACAAAATCGCACATTTTTTAACCAAAAAATGCATGTACCTTTTTGTTTGGACTGGCTTAAAGGTGGTTTCAAAAATGGCTAGGCATATTGAGTTTGGTCTCACTAAGTGGGGAATTTTGTTGGCTTTCCAACCTATATGGTTTCATTTTGGCCTAGTGGTTCTGAATACTCAGCCCTCAATGTTGAAAGCTACAAAATCGCACATTTTTTAACCAAAAAATGCATGTACCTTTTTGTTTGGACTGGCTTAAAGGTGGTTTCAAAAATGGCTAGGCATATTGAGTTTGGTCTCACTAAGTGGGGAATTTTATTGCCTTTCCAACCTATATGGTTTCATTTTGGCCTAGTTGTTCTGAATACTCAGCCCTCAATGTTGAAAGCTACAAAATCGCACATTTTGTAGCCAAAAAATGCATGTACCTCTTTGTTTGGACTTAAAGGTGGTTTCAAAAATGGCTAGGCATATTGAGTTTGGTCTCACTAAGTGGGGAATTTTGTTGGCTTTCCAACCTATATGGTTTCATTTTGGCCTAGTGGTTCTGAATACTCAGCCCTCAATGTTGAAAGCTACAAAATCGCACATTTTTTAACCAAAAGATGCATGTACCTTTTTGTTTGGACTGGCTTAAAGGTGGTTTCAAAAATGGCTAGGCATATTGAGTTTGGTCTCACTAAGTGGGGAATTTTGTTGCCTTTCCAACCTACATGGTTTCATTTTGGCCTAGTGGTTCTGAATACTCAGCCCTCAATGTTGAAAGCTACAGAATCGCACATTTTTTAACCAAAAAATGCATGTACCTTTTTGTTTGGACTGGCTTAAAGGTGGTTTCAAAAATGGCTAGGCATATTGAGTTTTCTCTCACTAAGTGGGGAATTTTGTTGGCTTTCCAACCTATATGGTTTCATTTTGGCCTAGTGGTTCTGAATACTCAGCCCTCAATGTTGAAAGCTACAAAATTGCACATTTTTTAACCAAAAAATGCCTGCACCTTTTTGTTTGGACTGGCTTAAAGGTGGTTTCAAAAATGGCTAGGCATATTGAGTTTGGTCTCACTAAGTGGGGAATTTTGTTGGCTTTCCAACCTATATGGTTTCATTTTGGCCTAGTTGTTCTGAATACTCAGCCCTCAATGTTGAAAGCTACAAATCGCACATTTTGTAGCCAAAAAATGCATGTACCTCTTTGTTTGGACTGGCTTAAAGGTGGTTTCAAAAATGGCTAGGCATATTGAGTTTGGTCTCACTAAGTGGGGAATTTTGTTGGCTTTACAACCTATATGGTTTCATTTTGGCCTAGTGGTTCTGAATACTCAGCCCTCAATGTTGAAAGCTACAAAATCGCACATTTTTTAACCAAAAGATGCATGTACCTTTTTGTTTGGACTGGCTTAAAGGTGGTTTCAAAAATGGCTAGGCATATTGAGTTTGGTCTCACTAAGTGGGGAATTTTGTTGCCTTTCCAACCTACATGGTTTCATTTTGGCCTAGTGGTTCTGAATACTCAGCCCTCAATGTTGAAAGCTACAAAATCGCACATTTTTTTACCAAAAAATGCATGTACCTTTTTGTTTGGACTGGCTTAAAGGTGGTTTCAAAAATGGCTAGGCATATTGAGTTCTCTCTCACTAAGTGGGGAATTTTGTTGGCTTTCCAACCTATATGGTTTCATTTTGGCCTAGTGGTTCTGAATACTCAGCCCTCAATGTTGAAAGCTACAAAATCGCACATTTTTTAACCAAAAAATGCTGCACCTTTTTGTTTGGACTGGCTTAAAGGTGGTTTCAAAAATGGCTAGGCATATTGAGTTTGGTCTCACTAAGTGGGGAATTTTGTTGGCTTTCCAACCTATATGGTTTCATTTTGGCCTAGTTGTTCTAATACTCAGCCCTCAATGTTGAAAGCTACAAATCGCACATTTTTTAGCCAAAAAATGCATGTACCTCTTTGTTTGGACTGGCTTAAAGGTGGTTTCAAAAATGGCTAGGCATATTGAGTTTGGTCTCACTAAGTGGGGAATTTTGTTGCCTTTCCAACCTATATGGTTTCATTTTGGCCTAGTGGTTCTGAATACTCAGCCCTCAATGTTGAAAGCTACAGAATCGCACATTTTTTAACCAAAAAATGCATGTACCTTTTTGTTTGGACTGGCTTAAAGGTGGTTTCAAAAATGGCTAGGCATATTGAGTTCTCTCTCACTAAGTGGGGAATTTTGTTGCTTTCCAACCTATATGGTTTCATTTTGGCCTAGTGGTTCTGAATACTCAGCCCTCAATGTTGAAAGCTACAAAATTGCACATTTTTTAACCAAAAATGCCTGCACCTTTTTGTTTGGACTGGCTTAAAGGTGGTTTCAAAAATGGCTAGGCATATTGAGTTTGGTCTCACTAAGTGGGGAATTTTGTTGGCTTTCCAACCTATATGGTTTCATTTTGGCCTAGTTGTTCTGAATACTCAGCCCTCAATGTTGAAAGCTACAAATCGCACATTTTGTAGCCAAAAAATGCATGTACCTCTTTGTTTGGACTGGCTTAAAGGTGGTTTCAAAAATGGCTAGGCATATTGAGTTTGGTCTCACTAAGTGGGGAATTTTGTTGGCTTTCCAACCTATATGGTTTCATTTTGGCCTAGTGGTTCTGAATACTCAGCCCTCAATGTTGAAAGCTACAAAATCGCACATTTTTTAACCAAAAAATGCATGTACCTTTTTGTTTGGACTGGCTTAAAGGTGGTTTCAAAAATGGCTAGGCATATTGAGTTTGGTCTCACTAAGTGGGGAATTTTGTTGCCTTTCCAACCTACATGGTTTCATTTTGGCCTAGTGGTTCTGAATACTCAGCCCTCAATGTTGAAAGCTACAGAATCGCACATTTTTTACCAAAAAATGCATGTACCTTTTTGTTTGGACTGGCTTAAAGGTGGTTTCAAAAATGGCTAGGCATATTGAGTTCTCTCTCACTAAGTGGGGAATTTTGTTGGCTTTCCAACCTATATGGTTTCATTTTGGCCTAGTGGTTCTGAATACTCAGCCCTCAATGTTGAAAGCTACAAAATTGCACATTTTTTAACCAAAAAATGCTGCACCTTTTTGTTTGGACTGGCTTAAAGGTGGTTTCAAAAATGGCTAGGCATATTGAGTTTGGTCTCACTAAGTGGGGAATTTTGTTGGCTTTCCAACCTATATGGTTTCATTTTGGCCTAGTGGTTCTGAATACTCAGCCCTCAATGTTGAAAGCTACAAAATCGCACATTTTTTAACCAAAAAATGCATGTACCTTTTTGTTTGGACTGGCTTAAAGGTGGTTTCAAAAATGGCTAGGCATATTGAGTTTGGTCTCACTAAGTGGGGAATTTTGTTGGCTTTCCAACCTATATGGTTTCATTTTGGCCTAGTTGTTCTGAATACTCAGCCCTCAATGTTGAAAGCTACAGAATCGCACATTTTTTAACCAAAAAATGCCTGCACCTTTTTGTTAGGACTGGCTTAAAGGTGGTTTCAAAAATGGCTAGGCATATTGAGTTTGGTCTCACTAAGTGGGGAATTTTGTTGGCTTTCCAACCTATATGGTTTCATTTTGGCCTAGTGGTTCTGAATACTCAGCCCTCAATGTTGAAAGCTACAAAATTGCACATTTTTTAACCAAAAAATGCCTGCACCTTTTTGTTTGGACTGGCTTAAAGGTGGTTTCAAAAATGGCTAGGCATATTGAGTTTGGTCTCACTAAGTGGGGAATTTTGTTGGCTTTACAACCTATATGGTTTCATTTTGGCCTAGTGGTTCTGAATACTCAGCCCTCAATGTTGAAAGCTACAAAATCGCACATTTTTAGCCAAAAAAGCATGTACCTCTTTGTTTGGACTGGCTTAAAGGTGGTTTCAAAAATGGCTAGGCATATTGAGTTTGGTCTCACTAAGTGGGGAATTTTGTTGGCTTTCCAACCTATATGGTTTCATTTTGGCCTAGTGGTTCTGAATACTCAGCCCTCAATGTTGAAAGCTACAAAATCGCACATTTTTTAACCAAAAAATGCATGTACCTTTTTGTTTGGACTGGCTTAAAGGTGGTTTCAAAAATGGCTAGGCATATTGAGTTTGGTCTCACTAAGTGGGGAATTTTGTTGGCTTTCCAACCTATATGGTTTCATTTTGGCCTAGTGGTTCTGAATACTCAGCCCTCAATGTTGAAAGCTACAAAATCGCACATTTTTTAACCAAAAAATGCATGTACCTTTTTGTTTGGACTGGCTTAAAGGTGGTTTCAAAAATGGCTAGGCATATTGAGTTTGGTCTCACTAAGTGGGGAATTTTGTTGGCTTTCCAACCTATATGGTTTCATTTTGGCCTAGTGGTTCTGAATACTCAGCCCTCAATGTTGAAAGCTACAAAATTGCACATTTTTTAACAAAAAAATGCCTGCACCTTTTTGTTTGGACTGGCTTAAAGGTGGTTTCAAAAATGGCTAGGCATATTGAGTTTGGTCTCACTAAGTGGGGAATTTTGTTGGCTTTCCAACCTATATGGTTTCATTTTGGCCTAGTTGTTCTGAATACTCAGCCCTCAATGTTGAAAGCTACAAAATCGCACATTTTGTAGCCAAAAAATGCATGTACCTCTTTGTTTGGACTGGCTTAAAGGTGGTTTCAAAAATGGCTAGGCATATTGAGTTTGGTCTCACTAAGTGGGGAATTTTGTTGGCTTTACAACCTATATGGTTTCATTTTGGCCTAGTGGTTCTGAATACTCAGCCCTCAATGTTGAAAGCTACAAAATCGCACATTTTTAACCAAAAGATGCATGTACCTTTTTGTTTGGACTGGCTTAAAGGTGGTTTCAAAAATGGCTAGGCATATTGAGTTCTCTCTCACTAAGTGGGGAATTTTGTTGGCTTTCCAACCTATATGGTTTCATTTTGGCCTAGTTGTTCTGAATACTCAGCCCTCAATGTTGAAAGCTACAAAATCGCACATTTTGTAGCCAAAAAATGCATGTACCTCTTTGTTTGGACTGGCTTAAAGGTGGTTTCAAAAATGGCTAGGCATATTGAGTTTGGTCTCACTAAGTGGGGAATTTTATTGCCTTTCCAACCTATATGGTTTCATTTTGGCCTAGTTGTTCTGAATACTCAGCCCTCAATGTTGAAAGCTACAAAATCGCACATTTTTTAGCCAAAAAATGCATGTACCTCTTTGTTTGGACTTAAAGGTGGTTTCAAAAATGGCTAGGCATATTGAGTTTGGTCTCACTAAGTGGGGAATTTTGTTGGCTTTCCAACCTATATGGTTTCATTTTGGCCTAGTGGTTCTGAATACTCAGCCCTCAATGTTGAAAGCTACAAAATCGCACATTTTTTAACCAAAAGATGCATGTACCTTTTTGTTTGGACTGGCTTAAAGGTGGTTTCAAAAATGGCTAGGCATATTGAGTTTGGTCTCACTAAGTGGGGAATTTTGTTGCCTTTCCAACCTACATGGTTTCATTTTGGCCTAGTGGTTCTGAATACTCAGCCCTCAATGTTGAAAGCTACAGAATCGCACATTTTTTAACCAAAAAATGCATGTACCTTTTTGTTTGGACTGGCTTAAAGGTGGTTTCAAAAATGGCTAGGCATATTGAGTTCTCTCTCACTAAGTGGGGAATTTTGTTGGCTTTCCAACCTATATGGTTTCATTTTGGCCTAGTGGTTCTGAATACTCAGCCCTCAATGTTGAAAGCTACAAAATTGCACATTTTTTAACCAAAAAATGCCTGCACCTTTTTGTTTGGACTGGCTTAAAGGTGGTTTCAAAAATGGCTAGGCATATTGAGTTTGGTCTCACTAAGTGGGGAATTTTGTTGGCTTTCCAACCTATATGGTTTCATTTTGGCCTAGTTGTTCTGAATACTCAGCCCTCAATGTTGAAAGCTACAAATCGCACATTTTGTAGCCAAAAAATGCATGTACCTCTTTGTTTGGACTGGCTTAAAGGTGGTTTCAAAAATGGCTAGGCATATTGAGTTTGGTCTCACTAAGTGGGGAATTTTGTTGGCTTTACAACCTATATGGTTTCATTTTGGCCTAGTGGTTCTGAATACTCAGCCCTCAATGTTGAAAGCTACAAAATCGCACATTTTTTAACCAAAAGATGCATGTACCTTTTTGTTTGGACTGGCTTAAAGGTGGTTTCAAAAATGGCTAGGCATATTGAGTTTGGTCTCACTAAGTGGGGAATTTTGTTGCCTTTCCAACCTACATGGTTTCATTTTGGCCTAGTGGTTCTGAATACTCAGCCCTCAATGTTGAAAGCTACAGAATCGCACATTTTTTTACCAAAAAATGCATGTACCTTTTTGTTTGGACTGGCTTAAAGGTGGTTTCAAAAATGGCTAGGCATATTGAGTTTGGTCTCACTAAGTGGGGAATTTTGTTGGCTTTCCAACCTATATGGTTTCATTTTGGCCTAGTGGTTCTGAATACTCAGCCCTCAATGTTGAAAGCTACAAAATTGCACATTTTTTAACCAAAAAATGCCTGCACCTTTTTGTTTGGACTGGCTTAAAGGTGGTTTCAAAAATGGCTAGGCATATTGAGTTTGGTCTCACTAAGTGGGGAATTTTGTTGGCTTTCCAACCTATATGGTTTCATTTTGGCCTAGTTGTTCTAAATACTCAGCCCTCAATGTTGAAAGCTACAAATCGCACATTTTTTAGCCAAAAAATGCATGTACCTCTTTGTTTGGACTGGCTTAAAGGTGGTTTCAAAAATGGCTAGGCATATTGAGTTTGGTCTCACTAAGTGGGGAATTTTGTTGCCTTTCCAACCTACATGGTTTCATTTTGGCCTAGTGGTTCTGAATACTCAGCCCTCAATGTTGAAAGCTACAAAATCGCACATTTTTTAACCAAAAAATGCATGTACCTTTTTGTTTGGACTGGCTTAAAGGTGGTTTCAAAAATGGCTAGGCATATTGAGTTTGGTCTCACTAAGTGGGGAATTTTGTTGGCTTTCCAACCTATATGGTTTCATTTTGGCCTAGTGGTTCTGAATACTCAGCCCTCAATGTTGAAAGCTACAAAATCGCACATTTTTTAACCAAAAAATGCCTGCACCTTTTTGTTTGGACTGGCTTAAAGGTGGTTTCAAAAATGGCTAGGCATATTGAGTTTTGTCTCACTAAGTGGGGAATTTTGTTGGCTTTCCAACCTATATGGTTTCATTTTGGCCTAGTGGTTCTGAATACTCAGCCCTCAATGTTGAAAGCTACAAAATCGCACATTTTGTAGCCAAAAAATGCATGTACCTTTTTGTTTGGACTTAAAGGTGGTTTCAAAAATGGCTAGGCATATTGAGTTTGGTCTCACTAAGTGGGGAATTTTGTTGGCTTTCCAACCTATATGGTTTCATTTTGGCCTAGTGGTTCTGAATACTCAGCCCTCAATGTTGAAAGCTACAAAATCGCACATTTTTTAACCAAAAGATGCATGTACCTTTTTGTTTGGACTGGCTTAAAGGTGGTTTCAAAAATGGCTAGGCATATTGAGTTTGGTCTCACTAAGTGGGGAATTTTGTTGCCTTTCCAACCTATATGGTTTCATTTTGGCCTAGTGGTTCTGAATACTCAGCCCTCAATGTTGAAAGCTACAGAATCGCACATTTTTTAACCAAAAAATGCATGTACCTTTTTGTTTGGACTGGCTTAAAGGTGGTTTCAAAAATGGCTAGGCATATTGAGTTTCTCTCACTAAGTGGGGAATTTTGTTGCCTTTCCAACCTATATGGTTTCATTTTGGCCTAGTGGTTCTGAATACTCAGCCCTCAATGTTGAAAGCTACAGAATCGCACATTTTTTTACCAAAAAATGCATGTACCTTTTTGTTTGGACTGGCTTAAAGGTGGTTTCAAAAATGGCTAGGCATATTGAGTTCTCTCTCACTAAGTGGGGAATTTTGTTGGCTTTCCAACCTATATGGTTTCATTTTGGCCAATGGTTCTGAATACTCAGCCCTCAATGTTGAAAGTTACAAAATCGCACATTTTTTAACAAAAAAATCATGCACCTTTTTCTTTGGACTGGTTAAAGGTGGTTTCAAAAATGGCTAGGCATATTGAGTTTGGTCTCACTAAGTGGGGAATTTTGTTGGCTTTCCAACCTATATGGTTTCATTTTGGCCTAGTGGTTCTGAATACTCAGCCCTCAATGTTGAAAGCTACAAAATCGCACATTTTTCAACAAAAAAATCATGCTTCTTTCTCTTGGACTGGTTTAAAGGTGGTTTCAAAAATGGCTAGGCATATTGAGTTTGGTCTGACTAAGTAGGGAATTTTGTTGGCTTTCCATGGACGAAATTTGTTACACATGTCACCTATATAATAAAGTTGTGCCTTTTGTTGGTGTGATTCATGGATATTCTATACATTTTTGAAATATTTTAAAAAAGTATTAAAATTATTACTTTTTTGTTTCCAGGCCAAAACTTGGCCATCATTGCATGTCCATAGACAAAATTTGATGTAGACAAGCTATATAATATTTCAATGCCTTTTTGTTTGAGGTTATTTTAATGCTTTTTGAAATATCCAGAAAAACTTCGGAAAATACCAATAAATATCTTTTTTAGTTTCTTACCTGTAGCTCAATACCTATTCCTTGTTTATGCATGAAACTGGTTCATAATAAGGGTAAATTGGTCTAGTAAGGCCTTTCCTTAGTTCAACATATAGAAGATCGGGTCACTATTGCAAATACTTGCATGCTATTTGGTTCACCTCGATCACTTTTATGGTGTAATTGTGTCATTTAATGCTTTTTTTTTTTCGCTGAAGGTTTGCTGTACGAAGCCTATGTTTTTAATTACAAGTTTTCAGTTTTTTCAAAAAACGTTTCTTTTATCAGTTTTTTTGTCTTACAGCAAAAATGCTTCTTAAGGGTTTATCTTCTTTGATATTAAAAATAAATAATGTAGTGTTTCAATGAATGCAAGGCTGATATTATGGATCTCAAAGAATCAATTTCAAGGTCATTTGCATTAGTACTCTCTAAAGCACTCATCAATTACAGACACTTTCCCAGCAAAAGTCTGAGCTACTTGCAGTTTGTGCAGTTATCCCGTGCTTATTTCACTGCCATCCATAGTGGATGATGGGGTAACTGTGGTTAACCCATCAGGTTTCCCCCAGTGTGGATTGGCCCCCTTTTCAATTGATATGAACAAAATGCGCACTGAGGAACCAAAGAGTCTCCAAGGAACCATCTAAGAAACAGAACAGTGACAGAGTGCAAGTTAATAATTAATCCTCAGGGCACTTTTTATTTCTTTTTGGCACTTTTTGTATACCTCAGGTTCTTGCATTCCTCTGGGCACTTTCAAACAGTGCCCTGAGGGTACAAATAGTGCCCTCAGGGTACAAATAGTGCCCTGAGGGTACAAATAGTGCCCTGAGGGCACAAATAGTGCCCTGAGGGTACAAATAGTGCCCTGAGGGTACAAATAGTGTCCTGAGGGTTCAAATAGTGCCCTGAGGGTACAAATAGTGCCCTGAGGGTACAAATAGTGGCCTGAGGGTACAAATAGTGCCCTGTGGATCAACGAGTGCCCCAAGGAACCATCTGAGTAGCAGAACGACAGCATACCCAAAGGCCAAAGGTGCCCTGAAGTGCTGCAAGGAACCAGAATGATCCAAGAAAGAGTGCCAGGAGGAGTTGAAAAGTGCTCTTTGGACAATAAAGATCCCAGAGGAATGCATTAAAGGACTGGAGGTATCCAAAATGTACCCAAAAGAAATTAAAAGTGCCCTGAGGATTAATTGATAAAACGAATCAGTGCCCTCACTGCCCTGAGGGTACAAACGGTTCCCTGAGGGTACAGATGGTTCCATGAGGATACAAATGGTTCCCTGAGGGTACAAAGTAGTGCTCTGAGGGTACAAGTAGTGCTCTGAGGGTACAAATAGTGCCCTGAGGGTACAAATAGTACCCTGAGGAATCAAAGAGTGCCCCGAGGAACCATCTAAGGAGAAGAACAATGACAGCATGCCCAAAGGCCAAACGTGCCCTGAAGTGCTGCAAGGAATGAAACAAGAAAAATTTCCCAGAGGAGTTTGAAAGTGGAGAGGTAATGGCAGACCTTCACAAAGAGTTCCAGATGGCACATCTGATCCCTGTGTTGGTGTAAGGTTTATCATCGGATTAGTGAAATTGGTTGATCCTTTTTTTCCTCACATTTTATCATTTTAGGCTCAATCCCAGTTAAATGGGCAAATTCGCTGTCATTTATCGCAGAAGCGTTTTAAAATTTTGAAATTTGGCAGTTATTTAGAAAACCTGTATAGAAATATAGTCAAATAAAATCTTCATATAATTTGTGAGGGCAAATGGTGTAATTTGCATGTTGAATGGCCAAAAACAGGAAAATGGCATGTCCAATGACTGACTGGTTTCATATCAATCAGTGTTGTGGCAATATTGTTGCAGGTATTGATTTGGAAAGTGAATGGAAATGTTAATAACAATAAAGGCTTTCACATAGAAAAATTCAAAACTCATTTTGAAATGTAAAAATAAGTTTGCAAGGTTATTTTAAAAAGTCACATAATTCATGTAAATTACGTTACCAAGATTAAGGGCCAGTTTAATCATGTTAATATTTGTGTATTTTCACAATTAAGAAATTTATTAACAAACTTGAAAAGTCGAGGTTTTTGTCTAATTTACAGTTTTGAAAAATATTGAAAACTCTTTTAGAAAACTGAATTATTAAAATGAAGCTCACAATTCATCACAGTTTTACATCGTTTTGATTGTTTGCAGGTGTCATTTCATATATTTCACAGCTTTGCCTATCAATTCCACAGCTCATAAAATGTCACATGTATTTGTTTATAGAAAACCCTGTCTCACGTCAGTGGAATACTTGCTTTCCAATAAGTGTCGTTTTTTACTGTGCCAAAGTTATAGCAAAAATCGAAAAAATAAAAGTACGTTTTTAATGAGTTTATTTTGGATCAAATTTGCAAGGACCACTATAGTGTTTCTATAAATATAATGCTTGAAGCTCTCAACTGATAAAAAATATGCACGATTGTGGCCCTTTAACACTGTAATTTGCATATTGTGTGCATTAAATTACCCAAGATGTGTCAGTTTTGGAGTTACATCTATGAAATTTCCCAATAAGGTGTCTAAATTATGTCTCTTTAAACATCTCAACTCAGTTGGAATGTTGGTCCTATGAATTTTTATAAAAACCCAAAAATTAGAAAAAAATCCCAATTTTCCAAAATTTCTGCGTGAAAAGCCAAAATGGTAATGGTTGGATTATTTAAATTTAAACAATTTGTTAAAGCTAATTGTAGTTCAACACAATATGAACTAATATTCACAGCCATTGCATGAGTTATTGCAAATTTTTCCATTTAAATTTATGATTTGAAATGCAAAAAAATTGTTAAAATGACTACTTACTCACCATTTTCATTTCCGATGTCATACCAGTCTTTGACATTTTTTGTCGAAATAAACCTGACATATATATTTCACATCATCGTCATGCTAATTTTGAGCAATATGAAAATTTTTATTCATAGCAGAGGTCAATATTAAAAAAATTAAATAAATACTAAGGATTTTCAGATAATCATATATCAGTCAATATTTGGCCCTGGTCAATCAAATTTGCCACAATAATGTCTAAATTTTACTTTTTGTACCACTCCTCACCAAATATTATCAATTGGAATTTGGAAATATATGTTTATATGTCGAATTTCAAAGCATTAAGCATATTCAAAAATGTATATTTGTTTTTCAATATTCTAAAATGTTGACACTTAATCTTGAACTAAGTTTTAAAATTCATAAAATCTTCACTTTTAAGTGCATCAGGCATACTATTCCATAAAACAGAACCTTCATATCTTAACGATTTAAAACCATATTTAACAGAGTTAAATTTAGGTTGAACTAGTAAATTAATATTTTGGAGATTATACATAGTTTCAACATTACTTTTTTCATAAAAAGTTGGTTCTATTGGTGGATAATTGTTATTTATGATTTTATGAACTGCCTCTAGAATTAACCTATTTCTCTGCACATATAATGGACTCTTTTTTGCTTTGTCTAATAAATCACTATATATGAAGAGTTAAAATCTAGATATACATAACGTAAAGCTCTTTTAAACAAAAAACGTTCTAATTTACAAGCATCAACCATTCTACAATAATGGTATGCTAAACTACAATAATAAAAATTTGATGAAATAAAAGCATCTAAAATCTTCAATTTACTTGGTTCACTGAGTTTACGAGACAGACGTCCAAGTACATTCACTTGTTTAGCACCTTTAGTTACAATAGAATCAACGTGCTCACTAAAACATAGACTCTTATCAATAAACACTCCTAGTAATTTAATAGTATTGACAGGATCAATCATAATACCTGTTACATTTAGAGAGAAAACTTCATCACAGTGAAGCAGCATAAACTGAAACTTGTCGGGATTCGCTTTCACGTAATTGGTATGAAACCACGAAATAGCTATGTTACAAGATTTTTCAAGAGTATATTTAACAACATTTGGATCACTATGTACACATGACAACGTATTGTCGTCGGCATAATTATATACAACACATTCTTGTTCGAGTTAATTAATTAGATCATTTAAGTAAATATTAAATAGAACAGGTCCTGAAATACTTCCTTGAGGAACGCCTCTTACAATGTAAGACCAATCACTATTATATTCCTTAATTTTGACTCTTTGTTTTCTACAGGATAAGTAACTATAAATTAATTTACAAGCATCAAAAGTAGAACCATACAGTTCTGCCCAAAAGTTTACATACCCCAATGAAAAATAACCAATTTCTCTATTCCCAGGGCAATTTTAACAAAAATAGGCAAATTATACATGAAATACAATGCACTGCATGTAATGTGGCTAAACACTTCTGAACCATGCATTAAAAATTCAATAGCAATGAGATTCAATGATATTATCACTTAATTGCATTTTATGACACTTTCAAAAGTTTACATACCCTCCTGTACTATCACATATTTTCCCGCATAGGATCAACAACAGCTTACAGGATTTTACCACAATATGTCAAAAGTACTCAAGACAACATCAGCAGTGATTTTAATCCATTTCTGCATCACAGAATTTCTGCAACTCCACCTTAGTTGATGGTCTCGGCTGGGGCACGGTCTGTCATGGATAAACCCATAATTTATCGATAATATTCCAGTATGGATGGTGTTAAACCACTCGAGAAGGTTCTCCCAACTGTCCTAAAAAAATTAACATTCCAGGATTTGTGGAAGGTTTTGGATTGTAGTCATGCTGGTACAACTTGTTCATCCCGCTCCTAACTTTCGCACTGAATCATGTCAGTTCTCTTCCAAAATTTTCTGGAAATCAGTGATAATAAACAATTCTTTGGTCTTGACAATGTCTCTGGTGCTATTCGAACTGAAACAGCTGCAAAGCATTGAAAGCGCACCACCCTGGTTCAATTTGGCAATGGTCTTCTTGTCGCCGTAATTCTGAATGAACTCCTGCAAACACATTGCAAGGGATTACAAGGAATTTTAATGATATAACACCTCAGCTAAGTCTCATCCATCCAAAAACACTGCTGATGTAGTCTTGAGTACTTTTGACATATTGTGGTAAAATCCTGTAAGCTGTTCTTGATCCTAAGCGGGAAAATATGTGATAGTACAGGAGGGTATGTAAACTTTTGAAACTGTCATAAAATGCAATTAAGTGATAATATCATTGAATCTCATTGCTATTTGATTTTTAATGGTTCAGAAGTGTTTAGCCACGTGCAGTGCATTGTATTTCATGTATAATTTGCCTATTGTTGTTAAAATTGCCCTGGAAATGGAGAAATTGGTCATTTTTCATAGGGGTATGTAAACTTTTGGGCAGAACTGTAATTGTTACATAATCTTATGTCAGCCACAGTTTGTGGTTAAGTGGCTGGCTAATATCCAGAACACATCAAAAGCAGCAGTCATGAAATTATGGAGATATTTTAATGAAGAAAAATGCTTTCAAAATATAATTTTCCAAATCTCCTTTCATTAGTTAAAATCAACTTTGTTCTGCAAATTGTCATTTTATTTTACTTTTTTTTCTTCCCTAATGGCTATACACTCAATACTATAATGATTATCAGAAGTTTTTAAGGTATATTTTTATGAAAATAAACATACAATAAATATATCAGTAGTGAAAATCATGGCAAATGAAAATGGCTTTTTAAACATCTTATTATTGTTAGACAACCATATGGTATGATTGACTTATTGTCTGATTCATACAGGCCAAAAGAAAATGTTGATAGAGGGAAAACTCAAATGATAAATAGATTCAGATAAAAATTGGTTCCCATGGAGATTAGTGGCTGAAATATATAAGCTGTCAAGTTTATCTGAATTCCGAAATTGCTAATGGCCTTATTTTTCAGAACCTTAATTAGTGTCTGTGCCCATGTTTTAACTGTTTGGGGGGGGGGTCTTTCCTGCTCCCCCCTCCCCCACCCTGCGGAATAGCCTGCTGAATTGCAGACGGTATGCTGCTGCGCAGCCTATGTTTTTTAATAAAACATGCGCAGTTATCCAAATCCCCAATGAAGAGACCTTTAGTGGTATGCCTTTTGGCCAAAATATTTCAGGAGCATTGAAGGAAAAATGTGAGTTCTATTTCAGGTTGTCTGATTTTCGGCATAAAAAGTGACTTTTTCAAAGTCTCAATGGCTGGGTTACCCTGCTTAAAATATGGGGGATCCAGTCAGACAAGTCTCATAAATTATAACTGTCACTACTTAAGTAAAGTTTGATATAAGTTTCCCGAGTTCAAGTTCAACCTTGTTAGCGAGGCATTCACATTTTCATAAGAGGTTGGGACGGGGCAGGTTGGACCAGCATGGCCGGGGCACATAGGATCATTTTAAACTGGATCGACTGACAAATAAAATAATCTGCAAAATCTTCAAAATGCCAGCTGTGTTATTTTTAAAATGAATAGAGCACCTAAGTAATTCCTGTAGGGGAAGCGGGGGCACAGTGAATCGGATAAGTTCATTTTAACTAGATCTCAAAGAGATACAAAGATATTTTCTTTTTGAATCTCTTTAGAGAAAGGTAATAGTGTCTACTATATATGCAAGCCAAGGAAATAATGACATTATTTGGGATTTCCGAGATATAGTCCACAAAAGATAAGCAAAAAAAAAAAAGATTCACTGTGTACTGGCACTGGGTACAGTGAATCAGTGCTCATCGTACAGTTAATCAATGTCATTTCTTTTTAAAAATACAAAAATATTAAAGACAAATTGAAACTGGACTTCTGAACATTGAAATAAAAAATTTTAACATTTGCAATATCTCAGAATATTTCCTGAACAAAAAACCCCCTTCGTAGCAATGAATAACAACTTAAAGCCATTTAATATGTAAATGGCATAAATTGTAATGGATGTATTCATTAATTTAGGCTATTCTCAGTACTTCTGAAATATGATATTAGTCATTATGGTTATTACTACAGAAAACACAGTGATTCACTGTGCCCCGATTCACAGTTCCCCAAGGCTACTCCTCACCTAAATCACCGTATTTCACCAATTTGAACCATGTGTTCATGCATCACCTGTTTCTTATTTCTATTTGATGTTCCCCTGACACATATTATGATTTTTGTAAATAATTCACAATTTATCTGCACTTTTAAGCAAATTGAAAATCCAAAAATTCCAGGTTTTCAAGCCAAAAATCCTATTTCATCCCATAGTGTCCAAAAGGTATATGTTTCATCAAATGTTATACCAGATTCTGTTGAGTGGTCATAAAATACATCAAACAAATGAAAAAATTTCGAAATATTGCTATTGAGCATCCTGGGAATTCAACTGATTCACTGTGTACTGCGATTCACTGTGCCCCGGCTTCCCCTAAAATATGAGGGTAAAATCAATTCAGTTGCCTGATCTGCCAGCCCTTCTAGCTGAAACAAGATTTGTTAAAATTATATCGGTAAATATTTCTATATAATCATTCTGTAATGACACACACGTGTGTGTGTGATCTTTGAGAATAAAATGTGGTGTTTCCACACTTTCTTCTACTTTCCTGGACTTTCATTCCGTGGCCCAACCTGCTCGACATGGCGGTCCAATGTGCCCCGGACCCGGGGCACGTTGGACCACAAAAAGAAATTTTTTCAAACTTAATTTCCTCCACAACCATGGATGGTGGATCGACTTGGTTTAGCATATGTAGTGTAGATGTTCAGAAGTCAGTCAGTAAAGAGATTTTTCAAATATTTTGAGAACTTTTTGATTGAGAGCCAGAAAATAAAAAAGTCCAACGTGCCCCGGTCTCCCGTACTTCGGATTACATTTGTTATAGCATTTAAACCTAAAAAGGGCTAACAATTTCAATCGCAGAACAAGTAGTGTAGAACATTCAGCACTAGTCAACAAATTAAAATTATTACTCGTAAAATCTTGTAGCACAAAACGTAAACCTCTTTAAAGTTTCATGCAGTTTTCCAATTTTCTAGTTGCAGTCCTGCTACAAAAATGCCAAACAATAGGGTAGTAGCCAAATTTATAAAGGCTGTCATAAGTGCACGTCTCTCATTGAGACTTTTGACCATTTTGGATAACTTCATTATTATATTAAGGTTTTTGCTGGCTTTTTTACAAGAGACATTGACATGCTCATTAAAGTTTAAATGAAAGTCAATATTTACACCTAATAGTTTTACACATTTTGAGGACACAATTGCTGTAGGCCTATTATCTATTATAATCTGGTCTTCCTCATTAGGTTTTCTATTTTGATCCAGAAGTAAATATTGAAATTTTGACGGATTTGGCTTCATCATGTTTTCCTTAAACCATTTAATGCACATTTCTGAGTTTTTAGATATAGTACTTTTTACATTATTCAAATTTTGCCCTATTACAGCAATTGTGTTGTCATCTGCATAATTGTCATCTTCTCATTAATTACAAAAAGCAAATCATTTGTGAAGATATTAAAGAATACAGGACCTAAAATACTCCCTTGGGGGACACCTTTTCGTAAATGATACCAGTTGCCTTTAAAACCTTGTAGCTTTACCCTTTGCCTCCTCCCTGATAGGTATGAAGCCATTAAGGCACAAGCTTCAAGACTAAATCCATATGCATGCAACTTCGAAATGAACAATTTATGAGGTAAACAATCAAATGCTTTACTTAAATCCATCAAAATCACACCAACAATATTTCCATTATCTAAAGAACATTTCCATTCATCTGTGCCATTTATCAATACATGTCCACATCCATATTTTTTACGGAAGGCGGACAGTTTGTCAGCATAAATTTGAAGGAGGAAATCCTTCATTTGATTCATATACTGGTTTTCAAAAAATGTTGACATAGCACTTAGGCAGCTTACTGGCCTATAATTCTCTTTTTTGAAATCATCTTTAGATTTAAAAATTGGCAAATATTCCCCTCTTTTCAGGCCGTCTGCAAATTTGTTCATGGGTATGGACATGTTGAATAGTCTTTCCATTGGATAAGCAAAGTCTGAGGCTGCTGACTTGAAGAACATTGGAGCAATATTATCATAGCCAGTAGCTTTCCTTTACATTCATACATTTCATATATCTCAGGCCCGTAGCCAGGGGGGTGTGTTGGGTGTGTACACACCCCCCCACAGCCCAACTTCCCCCTTGAATCCACAATGATCTTAGGCGTTTTTGGGAGAATCCGAGAATGTTGATTCACGTGGTCTGCAATGCCTACTGCTTGGATTTATTTCCAAACAAAAATAAATGTAAGCATTGCTCAAGAAACACAGAAACCATTTGAGGGACCATTCCGAATTTTCTTTAAATAGGCCTAGCTTATAGTATTTTAAATAGGGGGTATAATATTCTTCTTCGATATCAAGAGGTTGTATGTATTTTTTGTCCAGAAAAAGTATTAGGCCTACACTGGGCAATGATGCGAAAGAAACTACACCCGATTAGACAGCGGCATTGAGAAGATACACCAACCACCGTATGGGGTAATGCAAAGATAAGAACATTTCATTAGAGGTAGTGAGGGGGAAAGGCAGAGGAATTGGGGGAAAGGAGGAGGTTATAAATGTGGGGGAAATGGGAGCAAGAGTGGGGAGTGGGGAAGAGGGGTAAATGGAGGGAAACAGGGGTAAGTGGGGAGAAGAGGGGCAAGTTCATGGAAGAGGGGGTAGAAGGGGGTAGAAGAGGGAAATCGAGGGCAAGATGGGAAATAACTGATATTGCGAGAATAAGAGAAGGGAGCAGGAGATGTATCCTGTCATGAGGCCTCCCCTCACAAAGAAACCTTGAATGGTCTCGAGGGACAGATCAGGTATGGGCCATATGAGCAATTGAGCATGCGTATCACGTACAAGCATACAAAGTTGTATGGCTTTTTAACATAAGGTCCGCGTGGCTCAGGCTCTACTCCAAAGTAAGAAATTCCAATATGGAATTACGGTCAGGGGGTGTGAAGGGTGTGTTTCACTGCCCCATATATACCAGAACTTCCAAGTGAAGAAAAGAGGAAATTTTTTAAAAAACTCCAAAAACAGAAGAAATTTTTTTTAAATCAGGCCCGTAAATAGGAATATTTTAGGGGGGCACAATGATTCTCTCCTCCTGGTATGCCTCCTCCTTCCTCAGTCACTTTCCTCTCTAGACATATCCCTCGCTGCCTCCTCCCTCGCTAATGCCTCCTTCCACTCTTCCTGACTCCCTTTCTATCTCCAGTTTCTCTCATTCTGGCTGTCCACCTCCTCTGTTAAATTTCTGCATTTCTATATTCAAAAGAAATGCTCAGACTAACTCCTCCTTAGTTTTTGCCTCCTCTTGTTAGCTCAAGCCTTTGCCGTTTATTCATCTTCCTTCCCCAACCATATATCTCTCTGACTTGCACCTCTCTACATTCTCCGTTACAATACCCTCTTCAGTCACCTCTATAGATCTTTCTGACTAATAGTCTCCCTTTCTTCACCTGCTTAGCAATAGCTGCTCCCTTTCCCCCCGCTCTTGTCACCTCCATCTCTGGCACCTCCCTTGTGAAACTCCTTTTCTACCCCCACCCCAATTGTTTTTTGTCCCCTTCATCTCTCCCTCCTCCCCAGGTCTTGCCCTCTCCATCCTTGCCTCCAAACTCTCTGCCTCTACCCTCTCTGCATTCTCCCTCTCTAGTAGTCTCTACCATAGAAATACTTAGAACGGACATGAGGCTGTATGACGCCACCTCGAGATGAGGTCACCAAATCCGCCATATTGGAACTGCCCTGAGACATGACATCATTGTGACGTCTCAGCAGGAGCAACAAGATGTTGTGTTTGGCTGATTGTGACGTGACATGATGCCATTGTTACTAGTGAAGTCACTATTATTGGTGATGTCACGGTTACCAAATGCCAGGCTGCCAGGCAGTTCCAAGACGGTGGATTCAGTTGCTTCGTCTGCTAGAGCCTCATGTCCTTTCTATGTATTTCTATGGTCTCTACCTCCCGCCTAATAACTGATACACACACTCTGTGCTGCCTTTTCAGCATGGTTCTGGCATCAGCATCCCTATATGGAATCTCGTAATTATCTCCTTCCTCTCACGACTGTGTTTTTATTTCCATGACCCACTCTTACAGGACCCGCACTGTCTGTGGCATGAGTCAATGCCTCTCCAATTTCCCTGCAAATAACTCTATTATGGCTTGTAGCACACTATTGTGTACACAATTTGGCCACCGATGATGAAAAATGAAAGTTATAGCACAATTAACTACTTCTTATATTTTGATAGCTAATATATTAGGGAGACTAAATCCAAAAGGATTGAGCTTAATGAGCTTTTCGTTGTTCCGTAATACAGGTTGAATCAGTACACTGGGATGAATTGTGGCGGACCCGTAATACGGTTTATTTCATAAAAAAATAAGTACTTCAACTTAATCCAGGAAGTTAATTTTTGGAACACTTATAATACACATACTGGAGTATATTTTGATGGGGTTTTATATTTCTAACTGCAGGCAGTGAGGAGCTGCATCTTAAGCTTCGCCCTGCAAAAATTGAATTCACCACACCTGGTCAAAACACTTGTGCCACAAAAAGTATAAGTATTAAAGCCACCAAACAAACAGGAAACGTTCATGATATAGTGTTGACTAACTATGGAAAAAACGGTAACCATAGTCATAATAGCATTGGCTATACTCAACAAAAACAAAGCCAAAGTCAATTTCAGTGTCATTTTCGGATGAAAATAAATGATTAATAACAGCACAAAAAACCAAATTGGGGGTCTAGTAATATGAAATGAATAATGAACATGGTTAAAACATAGTGGAAAATCAATTTAACCTTTTAAAATTGGTAAATAATGATTAAACACTTCAATATTGTGATAAGATAAATTCCTTGAAATTAACGAGAAATCATGTGACATAATATAGAGATAAAGGCATCAAAATACGGAAATTCTATTCTAAATCAGTTACCGTAATAAGGGGTGAATCGGGACACTGGGGTGAATCGGGACAGAACAGGAATGTGTTTTATTTCTTAAACTACTACTACTTCTATTTAACCCAGGTCCGTAATTTTTGGCACAATTTTAGCATACCGAATAGCGTATATTGTGGTCGAGTTTTATAATTCTAACTGCAGGCAGTGAGGAGCTGCAGCACTTTAAACTTGGCCCTGCAGAAACTTAATTTTCTGCAGGTGGTCAAAACTTTGCTCATTTCACAAAAAGCATTAATATTAGAACCACAAAAGTAGCAGGAAACTTTTATAACCTATATTTGGCAAATTAAGGGACCAGACGAGTTGACTAGATGTGGGATTTTGTATGTTTGGTCATGGGTTCAGATCCAGGGCAATGGTAAGTTTCGGAATCAACAAAAAAAAACCCTACTAATTTTCAGTTGAATGTACTAGCGTGGTTTTTTAATGAATATTATTGAACTTAATATCATTAATAGTGGATTTAGTCCAGAATTATCAATCACTGGCAAAATTAGCAAAAAACTACAGTTTTTAGTACTTTTCTGTTATTTATCATATTTTTCACAATTTGCATATTATCAATGAAACTGATTTCATATTTTCCCTAAAATACATTTTTGGCATGTTGAACATGTTTTCTAATATTAACTCACAAGTAGCAATCACTTAAAAAAGCTAAGAAGTGTTGATGGTGAAAATAAAGGAGTGTCCCGATTCACCCCAAAGTGTGGGGTGAATTGGGACATTGGTTTTATGGGCCTTGAGCTTTGGAAATTTAAGATATAATTTTAAACTCTTGGGGATACTTAGACCTTGTGCTTGGACATAATTTGACGCCATATTTTGATTTCTAAGTTTAATTTTGTTCATACTGTGACAGAAAAACGGACAATTCTGTCCCTATTCACCCCATATTACGGTAGTTATAGTTCTAGGGAACCTAATTATTAGACATAGTATTTGATTTAGGATGTTGCGTCTTGGGTTTTGTTCCAAATTAATAGCAGATTTTTGACTCTCCCAAAATAGCCCTACTAATTTTCATTTGAAAATATATGCATGTCCCATTGAAGAAAATAATTCAAATTGGCATTATTGATATTGGATTTAATCCAGAATTACCTGTCTATAGCATAATTAAGAGAAAAATTATGGTTTTTGATAGTTTTCTCTCATTTATCATATTTTTAAGAATATGCTAATTTTGCGCATAATTGAGTTCAGATTTTTCTTAAAATTTTTTTTTGCTTCTTAAATGTGTTTTCTAAATGTTATACACAAGTATCCATGCAATTGACACGACCGTGGTGACGTAGCAGCAGGAAGTGTTGATTTCTTAAAACGCGACGTACTTCGACTGCTCGGCGCAAAAAGGGACTTAGTGCCATTGAAATATAATGGCACTAAGTCCCTTTTTGCGCCGAGCAGTCGACTTGTGAACGCACTAAGATCAGCTCTAACAAGTTCAATATAATTGTTAGAGACTTATTATTTTGTCATATATTGCAGTTTGATACATAAATATCTGTAAAAAAATTTCAACTTTACCTCTAAAACTATGACACCCAGACCTACAAATTTGTAAAACGCGGCGTACTTGTGAACATTTGCATAAGCAATGCAAAAGTATCCTAAATGTGCTCTTATAATGGTCTCAGGAACTGAAAAAGTGTTGGTCTGAAAGAGGGATACTATTGGGCTTCCACACAGCCATTAGCAATATTCCAGATATATAGGATATATATTTTATCAGAGATCAAAAGTGCATGTAAGAAAATTAATGGTTTTCAAACTAAGTGACATCTCCATGTAAAAAATTCCCCTGGTCAACACTAACACTGTAAAACCATAATTTTTTTAGCTAAATATGTTCTTTGTGTTTCAGTCTGTGATACTGAACCAATTATTTCATTTTGAAAATTGTCTAAATATCAAAATCATCACCATTTATAAGCAATACTATTTGTGAATGAGCTATAAACAAGGCAAAAAATGTGTTTTTTGAGCAGAATTTTGATTTATGGTGATAGGCAAATCAACCAACACATATCAAACCATATATTTCTGAAAACTACACATTCTCCTCTAGTCAATCAGATACATACCATGTCCAAATAACATATCATGTTGAAATAATAAGCTTTCCAGTCTGAAAAACAGCCACTGTTCACAATACCATGCTACAAGCCTTATATGTCTATGTGTTTTCACAAAAGCTTAATATTACTAAAAGTCAAGTCTAAAAAAGCGGTTCATGATGTTAAAATCATAACTTGCTTTTAAGTGAAAACGGACTTTTCAACTTCTTTCGAAGCATTTATTTACATTGTGACTTTTAAAATGTCTTGTGAGTTTTGACCTTTTTTTAATAAGGTCAAAATGGATGATTTTCTCCAATCGCGGAGAAATTTCCTTACAAAATATTAAAGACCCAGTGATTTGAAAAATTATTTGCTCAATACACTGGGTTTTTAATATATTATTGTATGACAAGGCTATAAGAAAAGGTCAAAACTCACAAAGACTGTGTTCTTTATGAAACCATTGATTTGATATTTGTTATAATGCTGTGACTTTGCATGTTTTTTATGGCATCAGCAACATGTGGGAGACTTACATCACAAACAACTTTTGGATAATGAATAATTTGATCTTGCTCTTTCAATGTGATATGGGTTGAGACATTGCTTTTGTTCGACAAGAAAAGTTTGAAAGCAGCCCAGAAATCATGGGGTCTACTTGAATTTAAACATTTTTTTTTAAAGTAAGTACTTTTAGACATTTTCCGGACTGCATTTGCATGATTCCGCATTTTCCTGTAAAGTTCCCAGTTTTCATTGGATTTATTTTTCCAGTATCTATTGCGAAGACGATTTCTTCTTAATATTGCTTTTCTTAATTTTGAGTTCATGTAGGGTACACTGTCTTTTTTCAATGTTTTTTGCTTAAGAGGGGCATGGGAGTTGATTACATCATTTACTGCAGTCTGATACGCCCAAGTAATATCGTCTATATCATCAAAGCACTCAAAAGCATGGAAAGGAATACATTGAATATCAACTCGATACTGGTCTTCATTAAACTTTTTGAGGCTTCGATAGTATATCTTACGAGGCAATGAGACAGGAGCACGCATTTTCGTACAAGTACAGATCATTTTATGACAATCACTAAGTCCTGTGTCAAAAACAATACTTTTATGAAAGCACCTGGGCATAGTAACTAGGATAACATCAATTAGTGAGGGATTGTTTTTTGACTTAAAACAAGTCGGTTCTTTCACCAAATCTGTTGAATTATACAAGTTACAGAAATCATGAAGTTTGCTGCCACTGTTTGCCATGTTAATGTTCATATCACCCATTATAGCAACATTACTAGTTTCAGCAAAACATTTCTCACATATTACAGAAAGCTCATTTATATATGAATTATTACAGATAGATGGTGGTTTATAAACTGACAAAAAAATCCATTTGTCTTTTCTTAACCGTACTTCAGTAATAATATGCTGAAAATCAGAACACTCATTTTCAAGATCACATCGCCTAAAATGTGTGATGTCAGAGCGGATATAAGTTACTAAGCCATGAGCTCTTCTTGTCACATTGTTACGGTAACATTTAAAGTTTGCAATTTTAGCCACAGCATCAGATACATGTTCATCCAATTTGGATTCACCTATACTCAGTATATAAATAAGTCCTTCAGACATCAAAATTTTGCAGTAAGCTGTTTATGTTTAGGTATCCGGACATTACAGATGATTTCATATTTGTACAAGAGGTGTTCAACTTATTTTGACAAAAACGAAAACAGCCACTAAATTGCGAATTTTTGCTGCTTTGAACTGAAATTGCTGTGAGTGATCCGCATGCTGCTCATGTTGCATGTCACATCACCAAATTATCTCAGGACTATCGTAACGGTAATTAATTGCATGTTGTTTGGAAGGTGTGATAAAATGCCTTTTTAGGAGGGGTTTTACTCCCTCAAGCATACAGTCTCGTACCATGGGGGATGATTATTGTATTTATTTAAGCCAGATGTTCATTGTGAACTACCGCACAAGGAAAAAATTGGATGTTACCCTCGTAAGGGGCTTCAAAATTTAATTCCCCTGGCCATGGTTGACGGCCAAATCTGGGGTGATAAACAAATGAGATCTGTGACATAGTTGGAAAGACCAACTTATTCATACTAAGATGTCAGACCATTCCAGTAACAACACTGGAGGTAGACACAAGTTTATACATGATTTCTGAAAGTGTAAGTTACAAAAATAAAGCCCAAAATAACGCAATTTTGAAAAAAAGTGAGAAAACAAGGAATCTTATATGTATGCTCCACCTGAAAGTTATAAACAAAGACCAAAAAAAATGGTTACATTTAATAAAACTAAGCTTCATCTACAAGACTATACCAATTTAGGAGTGGTTTGCAGCATAAAAGCTATGTACAGAGCACTTTAAAGTTAGAAGATTGAAAAATTGAGCAATCTACTATGAAAATACATGCCTTTTTATGTTTGTGATTAAACACAGAAAAAGTCACACTTTCACCACCAAAAATTAAAATAGAATAGCCGAATACCTTGTCAGCATAAATCTAAATTGGTTTCAGAAAGAACCTTCCCAAGTTCTTTCCACGAGGAGAAATGAGATAGTATTCATCAGAAAATTGTTCGGGGCCATGTAATCTTAATCACAATCAATATTCAAAAAAAGAAGCAATATTCCTGTAACTTGGTGGATAGGTTACCAAAGAACCTTTGATGAAGTCTGAGAAGTTTCAGCAAAATCGGTGTAACTGGAAAAAATCGGCAAATCTACTTGCAACCACTATCACTGGCCGAAATATTGCTTTCAAAACTGGAGGGAGGCCTATCTCAGGAAAAGTTTAATAAAATTGTGCAAACTGTTCCAAAATATTTCAAACACATATCTTATATTGACAAGACCTACAGCTAACCCTTTTTGTCATCAGACAGGAAAAAAGTCACCTTTGTCAATTTCTGTGTAGGGATGAACTCTTTGTCAAAATAAGTTGAACACCTCTCGTAAGAGTTCATGTGGATTGCGGTTTGACATGTGTGAACAACTGCCACAATACCAAGTTGGCCTTTGCAGCAGTTTATTGGTTTAAATTATGACATAATTTTTCCAGCCAACATCACTTGCTTGAAGCAACCTGAAAAAAAGTGACACGCTATGTACAGCTTGGCCAATCACCTGGCAGGATTTTCTGATGTCAGATCAAAAATTTTGCTAAATTTTTTGTTATTTCATTTATGTCTACAAATATGAAATCATCTCTAAACCTTTGCTGTGAGCCAATATGTATTGTTTCAATACATGGAAAGGGTTTTCATTTTCAGCACTTACATCAGAAATAAAATCAATCTCATAATTAAAATCAATCTCATCATTAAAATCAGTCTCATCATTAAAATCACACACATTTGATTCATTTTCACTAGCGAAATTTGTATATTCATTGCTAACATTACCAAGTAAATCATCATTTACACAGTTTAGATTTTCGGACAGACTTTCAGGAAGGTCGAGTCTATCTTGCATTAAGATAATTTTATCACGTAAAGTATAAAAAGAGTCATTTGCTACATCATCAATGATGCCGGCACCATTTTCAGCAGTCTCTTTTGATGGAGTTGCACGTATTGCCTTTGTCTCGTCGGCACTACCATCATAGCCACCACTCTAGTAGTAGGAGTAGGAGCCAGTTCGTTCACTGCACAGCTTCGCTTTGTGGCCCAGGCGTTCACATGACCAGCATTTGAGGGGGCTTTCCCATCTACATGAGTGGGTCAGATGACCGCTCTCACCACAATTATAACAAGCTTGCTACTGGGAACTTGTAGCATTCTGGTTTGGTTCAGACTGGTATTTGCGGGATGGTCTGCTAAGACTCTGCTTGGCCGGCTGTGGTTGGACAGGAAACGAGAGGTGGGTTTGGGAGTTTCTCTGGATCGGGAAAACAGCTTTGGGTAAGAATACTCTTCCGTAGACCAGGCTTCGTCATCATCTTTGGGGTTTTGCCATTGACTGCCTGACACGCATCAGTATCTGACCCATTACATTTTGGCCAAACCACTGATCAAAGTCTGAACTTCTGGAATCCTGCAACGCAAGGCCAATACCCCAAAGACGACTTTTTGTTGCCGCTCCTATCTGGTTTTCGCCAATGTCGAGCACGGCTTTCCTGGCTTTTGTGTTTTGGCTGTACTTTGCCATATTTGTGAGGTACAACACACATTCACCCTCAGTTTTCCATTTTCCTTCACTTTACCCTTTTACGTCTTTGTGGAGGTTGAGTATTTCATAGGGATCAATTGACTTCAAAATGCGTTCAGCTTTGTCATTGTCACCGAAAAATTTGGCCTTAGAGGAACCGAATAGTTGTTCAGTACATGAGTACATTTTTCCATCAACTGTAATGGGAGCTTCAGTGTACAGGTTACTAAATACAGAATTTAGGCCATAGAAGACTGTTGTGCCATTTCTTGTTCTGGTGTGTCGACCCTTGTTTTGGATTGGGACAGTTTCAGAAAGAGGGGCTGCATTTGGGATCATAGTGTCACTTCTTTTGAAGTGGGACTTAGGCACATTGAACTTCGTCATATCAGTGACCTTTAGGTTTTTTCAGGAGTGTTGTCACATACCTGAAGTTAAGGTCATTGCTGATAAAGTCAACATTGAGCTCAGCTGCAAGACATTTTAATGTCAAGTTGAGTTCATCAATTTTTGTGATCTCAACCTTTCCATCAAGCTGTGGCATGACACTGCAGAGTTGGACTGATTCTGCTTCTAGCTTGGCAGCTGCGATAGTTTTCCTTGCATGTCCTGCTATTTTCTTCACCTGACGTTTTGTTGCGCAGTCATTTGTGCCACAGACTAAGCTTATGGGTCTTCTACTTCATCTTCAGTTTTTTTGGCAATGTCTAAGAAATGGGTGCCACTGATATGGCTTTGATAGTCAGATCATCACTGGTTGCTTGGATATTTCTCAGCATTGAGTCCCCTATTAGAAAGTGACCTGTGATTTCAACCTCATCATCTGATTCATCTTCTGAGCTGCTCTCTTCACTATCATCACCTAGAATGTCAGCAAGGTCACTGCAGTCAAATCTCATCATCCTCCTTTGTTACTTGCTGTTTTGGGCTTTCAGAAAATGACATTCTGATATTTGCTTGTCAAGTTTACTTGACAGATTTTCGCTCATTTCAATTTGTTTTACAAGCAAGCTGTGAAGCATTTCCACTGAGCTACGGATTCAATGTGGAAGTTCTTTTGGCATAGGAGACAGCGAAGCATATCATGGGTCATCACCCTCGATCTCTTGCAGCCATACATACACACAGGGGGATCAGGATGATCAGCAGGATCCAGGGGTTGATCATGGAGACCAGGAGTTCTGCGTGCCTTCACGTTTTTCATCACTTTCCTCATCACTGGTATCATGAGAGCTGGGCGGCAGACTTATGGGCAACACTGTACCCAAGAATGAAAATGTCTTTGGTAGCTGTTTTCTTGGCCCTCCTCCTCTTCAGCTCTTTAGACTTTACTTTCATAGCCAATGAGCACGTCTTGAAATTTCTTGAATATTTCAAGTCTCAAAGTCTGTAAGACTGGGAGTTCTTTATTTTCTAAAACTTTACAAATGTCACTTTCATGATACCGGAAAACTTCTATTCACATTGTGAAGAAAAGTCTCAGAATAATGGTAATTTTCTATGCCATTCAGCACATTTAGCTGTGATATATGCAGCATGGTCAAAGTTTTTCACAGTCTATCACACCTTGGACAATGGTCAGGCAGAAGTGTGTCTCTATTGTCTTTGGATTTTTTGACACCCCCTCCTGATTTCAAACCCCAGGGAATGTTATGGTTGGGTCAAATTCAGCAAATTCAAGCCTATGCTAAAAGTTCAACCAAAGATAACACGACTGCATTTATATCCGTAACAATCCAATGTAGGCCTTATCTCTCATACACGATAATACCTGAGAGATGAATTATTTAACACATTATGCACATGGGGCTCAGTGTGAGGCCACATTTAGGTTAAAAACACATTTGCTATATTTAGCATGAAATGCAAAAATAAAGTTTTGACCACTGGTCCAATTTAAGGTGGCTCGCTACTCGTGGCCAAGCAATGGCGACGTCACCATAGCAACAGCAGCCTGCAGAGCTCTGTGGCAGCATTTTTGTCTTTTTATAATTCCATGCAACGGCCACTTCATGTGCCATTTGCGCCACTTTTATTAGGGTTAGAGACTTCTGGTTTATAGCATTAGATGCGCTGTGAAGAGGACTGCAATCCCAGAGAGTTGCAGCTTTATAGTCCCAATAGAATATTTTGACAGGCAATTTTCGGCAAGCAGGTCTAATTTCTCAAAAATGACTTTGAAATACAAATACATTTTTATATCAAAATCCATCGCGGTAGCAAACCTTCTCTTATGCATTTTATTGTTCCTCACAATATTTGGAAATAAATGACAAAGAATGATTTATGAAAAAAGTCAAAATTGTCAAAATCAATATTTTTATTCCGAACCCCTTGGGGCGCCCTTTAAACTAAATATATCTCTTTGAAATTGTTATCAGCTTTCCCCTGAAAGTGTCTTCTTTAATTTCATGCTTCATTTCATAATATGGGATGCATGACCACTGAATGGCAGAGCAAACTTTACAGTAAAAAAGTTAAGAAAAAAATTGAGTTTTTCAGGATTGCGTGGACTGACTTTCTTGTACATAACCTCAAATATTTTGAAAAAAAGGCTGGTTGTGACCACTTTTTTTTACATATCCTTGCTATAAACTATATTTTGGATCATTCTAAACTATTTTTAAGAAATCCTATCTTGGCAAGTTCACGAGTATCGAGCCACCCTAAGGCACAATGTCATGGAACTTATGTTGGACCACCCGTTTCCTGATACTGGACCAGTGATCCAATATTGGGACTACTGGAAGAAAGGGAGAAGGATGGTTTCAAGAGGGAAGAGGCAGAGATTGAAAGCATAGAAATTTAAAAGAGGATTCAAGTCCAATGTAAAGATATATGGGTCAAAATTTGAAAACGGTGAAATTTCAGTCAGGAAAGAAGTTGATTTGAAATCGGTTTTATTATAATTTTCATAGCTACGTGTTTTTCAAGTTTGCAATTTGCTTCATTCCAAAACTGTGATGTCAGAGATTAGTTGAATAATTTCGTTTATTACAAGCACAGATTTCAGGAAACTGACAAAGTGCAGTGACACATGGATGATGTATGTTTCACTGTGCGCTGTAACTGAACCAAACAGACTACTTGGTCTCAAAGGAGAGTTGCAATTACTGACAAAAAAGTTGTTTGAAATTGTGATGACTGGTGTCTTGTGAAAAACAGCAACACATTTTGTTTGGAAAACCGTGAGGTGCAACACTCAGCTTAGACACGCGTTGTTTGTTGTGGTTGTACACTAATAGTAACACTGCCTGACAGTTTTAAATTCCTTTGTCATTAACTGTGATGTCAAACTCTGAACTGATATGTCACAGATTTAAGATTAGACCAATCACATTGACAGATACCCGATGATGTCACGGTATAACTGCAAAACGAAGTTTTCAAAAAACACATAGCTATGAAAACGATAATAAAGAAGCTCCTTTTGATTTGTTTTGGCAGGTAAAATAATCACCTTTCATTGTACTTTAAAGGCACACACTCATCGAAATCATACTTTTAATAAGCATATCTTCCCATGAAAGAATCAGATGTTTCGAATTCATTCAGCTAACATTTCCCAAAAACGGTTTTTGTCACAGATCAGGAAAAATACATGAAATTTGCATTTCAGCCCAGTTTTGTGGTCCTTCATGATATTCAGTCAGCTGTGCAGTGACGTAAGGCTGGGTGGCCCTCCCCCTCCCTCCTCAGATTGCATGGGCAATAAGAAAATGAGACACTTGGAATTTTGACCACCAAACAATACTGTGATATACTGAATTGGATTAATTGATTCTGTTACATTGAGGTTTATTCACGATTGACCATATGGCCAAAAGCACAGATTAACACCTTTAGGTGTTGACAACAGCCTGATCACTCCCCCACATCCATGCTTTTCTTTTGTATTTGACCACTTCTGACTCAGACGCCTCACTCCCCAGCAAGTGGTCGAAGGCAATCCTACTCTTGGAGAAATAGTCCCCTTTGGGCCTAGGTATAAATGCAGAATTATGAGCTCAAAAAGGCATACCAAAATTTATGTGCAGTTACAACTAATTCAAAGTGCATACTTATGAAATAAGAGAAAGAAGAAAGGCCAATTAAAAAGACAACTAACATGCATTTTAAAGTCTGATAACATTGTTTGGATCAGATGTGCAATGGAGCAAAACTCCAAAGAATTATATTGTCTTGAAAGCGTTACTTGGTGTATCACACCAATTCTGAGAGTCTTGTTTGATAAACAAAATAAGATCAACTGAGGTATACTTTATTAATTTATATGAAAGCCAGCCAGAATATAAAGTAACATTTGAAAGAAGATGGGAGTTTAACCCTTGTAGCCGCAACCGATTTTGGGTACACAAAGCCGCAAAAGTTTAAACATTTCACATTAAAAGTAGTATTAGTATACTAAATTAAGTCAAATTGGAGGATACTGGCAGTGAAATTGGGAACAAATAATATCGTATAGCTAAAAATATGAAATAATGTTCCGTCCAATTTTCGCAATTTTGTGCCAGTTTGATTCATTTTTTGAATATTCAGTATTTTTCAAGTTTTTTAAGGCCAAACTGTTCTGTAAATGAAAGGGATTGCCTTCTGATTTCAATACAAACCATTTAGTGGGCTAAAAATTGCAACAGATGAGAAAAGAAGCGCTGAAAATGGCCATTTTGGCCCTTGCCCTGCAAGATCCATTCCTTCAGGTGTCCATTCCGGGCAGTTTTTTGTGAGAGTGTAGGTCCTGCACTTCTATCATACCAGCTGACATTTACAAAATCATCACTCCAGGCGTTTTTGATGATGCTGAATCCATTTTTGTAGGTTTCAGATCACTAAATGGTTAATGTCACCTGATTTAAGATAAATTCATACAAATTTTACTCGAAATTCAAATGAATATCATTTTAATTTTGTTGAAATGGACTGACAGGCAAATATCAGCTCTGCAAACATACAAAAGTGACTGTATTACCATAATTTGATCAGTTATAAGTGGCAGCACAGATGCAGTATTCATCAACAATTCATATGACACTCACAAGGGTGGGGGCCTACGAGGCCCTCATTGCGGCTTTGTGTCGGAAAAGCGCTCAAACTCATGCCAGTGACCCTGTTCAATATTAATACATTCTCAACTTTTGGATGTTGTTTTACATTAGTTGGACTAGGATTACACAGAAATCTGAATGCGATTGACCAAATATTGTGCGAGATACAAAAGCGAAAAGTCCCAGGGGGGCCTCCGAGGCCCCCATTGCGGCTACAAGGGTTAATATTATGTATAATTGAAAAAAGAAAAGATCGACAGATAGAAAGATAGATAGATAAATAAAATAAGATAGATATAATAGGTTGGGTGGCTGAGTGCTTAAGGTGCCAACCTGCTCCGCTGAGGGTCTTTGCCTATCGGTTCGAACCCGGGGGGAACCCAAAATTTTCAGTGAACCTTCATGAGTAAAATCCCAGCTGAATTTTGTTCCGATGAGATGTTAAATTGGCAGTCCCTTGTATCAGTGTCTATGCTGGGCTAGTAAAAGATCCCTCACATGAGGTAAATGTGATACTTGTTGAGGAATCCCACTCTCTCTCCCATCTCAACAATCATCCCTCGTGAGTGCCCAGAAGTGGGCTTAGAGGACTGCAGTTACCATATTTATCTGTCTATCTATCTATAATAGATATGATAGATCATTTCTATGTGCTAGATAGATATTGAAAATAGATATTATATATAGATATATAGATAGATAGGTAGATAGATAGATAGATGGATGGATATGATAGATGGATAGACAGATAGATGATTGAAAAAATTAAAGATTGATTATAAATGACTGCTGATTGATGTGCTGGTAGAGACCATTTAATATCCAGGGGGGGGGGCTTGGAGCTTTTTTTAAATAATTTTTTTGTGAGATAAATACATTTATTTTTGCAAAATTTTGTTGATTTTGTTAATGAAATTCGGGGACTTTGCAGGCTTAATATAAATAATTATTAGTTCTGCGTAAAATGTTCAGTGGCATATTTAGGGGGAGCCATTGGGCCATACCCCCCCCCCTCCTCAGGCCCAAAATTAACATGGGAAAGATAGGAAGGGCCGCGGAGCACCCCGTATTCACCCCATATTATGCCCCCCCCCCCTCAGGCCATTTCTAGATACGCCCCTGGGAATGTTATAAATGGCTTCTGGAGAATAAAATGTGTATATATAAAGTGTGTCAGCTCGATGCAGATTTGTGAGAAGTTATTTTTTCGGAAATGGACTTGTTGATCAGAAACACAAATTTAGTTAAAAACCAATGCCCCAAACTGAAAATGCATCGGTCATTTAAGAAACACCTCCCCCCCCCTGACTAGTTTCTCGCTGTCACCGCAAATAAATTAAAATTTGAGAAAGCATTTTACGGGGAGGGGGATGGCTAAATACCAATGTCAGTGACATTTCACTTCTCTTCAACAGTTTACATAAAAAAACCAAGATCTGGAACTAATCCTTGAGTTTGCAAATCAAGTGAAAGTTCTCATGTTGCTTGCACTCTCTCCAGGTTGCAACTGTTGTACACTTCTGCTGGACTACTTCTGGTCAAAAACAATAGAGAGTTTTGAAAGAGTTGTCAAATACAATAGAATTGCAATAACTGTGACACAACTTCAAAAGGTGTCTGGCCATATGGCCATTCGTGAATAAACCTCATTGAGGTTTATTCACGATTGACCATATGGCCAGACACCTTTTGAAGTTGTGTCACAGTTATTGCAATTCTATTGTATTTTACAACTCTTTCAAAACTCTCTTTTGTTTTTGACCAGAAGTAGTCCGGCAGAAGTGTACAACAGTTGCAACCTGGAGAGAGTGCAAGCAACATGAGAACTTCCACTTGATTTGCAAACTCAAGGATTAGGTCCAGGCCTTGGTTTTTTTAATGTAAACTGTTGAGGAGAAGTGAAATGTCACTGACATTGGTATTTAGCAGTCCCCCTCCCAGTAAAATGCTTTCTCAAATTTTAATTTTATTTCAGAGACAGCGAGAAACTATTGGGGGGGGGGCACTCTCTGTTGGATACACTATTTGGGCCGATTATCTTGGCAAGGCCAAAAGGTCCGATGGATTTTCAGTTTGGGTCAATTGTTTTTAACTAAATTTGTGTTTCTGATTAACAAGTCCATTTCCGAAAAAATAACTTCCCACAAATCTGCACCGAGCTGACACACTTTATATATACACATTTTATTCTCCAAGAAGCCATAACATTCTCAGGGGCATATCCAGAAATGGCCTGAGGGGGGGCCATAATATGGGGTGACTACGGAGCGCTCCGCGGCTTTTCCTATCTTTCCCATGTGAATTTTTGGCCTGAGGGGGGGGGGCATGCCCAAAGGTCCCCCTAAATATGCCACTGAACATTCCAAACACATGTTCATATTCACATTGCACTAGATAATATGAGGGGGATTTGGATTTCTATTTTACGCGGCACTAATAATTATTTATATTAAGCCTGCAAAAGTCCCCGAATTTCATTAAGAAAATCAACAAAATTCGGCAAAAAAATGTATTTATCTCACAAAAAATTTATTTTAAAAAAAGCTCAAAGCCCCCCCCCCCCCGGATATTAAATGGTCTCAACCAGCAAATCGATCGGTCATTTATAATCAATCTTTTATTTTTTCAATCATCTATCTGTCTATCCATCTATCATATCCATCCATCTATCTATCTATCTACCTATCTATATATAAATCTATATATAATATTTATTTTCAATATCTATCTAGCATATCTATCATATCTATTATAGATAGATAGACAGATAAATATGGTAACTGCAGTCCTCTAAGCCCACTTCTGGGCACTCACGAGGGTTGATTGATGAGATGGGAGAGAGAGCGGGAGTCCTCAACAGGTTACACATTTACCCTATGTGAGGGATCTTTTCTTGCCCAGCACAGACACTGATACAAGGGACTGCCAATTTAACATCTCATCAGAACAACATTCAGCTGGGATTTTGCTCATGAAGGTTCACTGAAAATTTTGGGTTCCCCACCCCAAGTTCGAACCCATACAGGCAAAGACCCTCAGCAGAGCAGGTTGGCACCTTAAGCACTCAGCCACCCAACCTATTATATCTACCTATCTTTCTGTCTGTCGATCTTTTCTTTTTTTCAATTATACATAGTAAAAACACCCGTCTTCTTTCAAATGTAACTTTATATTCTGGCTGGCTTTCACATTATTAATAAAGTATACCTCAGTTAATCTTATTTTGATTATCTAACAAAACTGTCAGAATTGGTGTGATACACCAAGTAACGCTTACAAGACAATATAATTGTTTGGAGTTTTGCTCCATTGCAATCCAAACAATGTTATCAGACTTTAAAATGCATGTAAGTTGTTTTTTTTAATTGGCCTTTCTTCTTTCTCATATTTCATAAATATGCACTTTGATTAGTTTTAACTGCACAGACATTTTCTATGCCTTTTTGAGCTCATAATTCTGCATTAATACCTAGGCCAAAAGACGACTATTTCTCCAAGAGTAAGTATATCGCCTTTGACCACTTGCTGATGAGTGAGGCATCTGAGTCAGAAGTGGTCAAATACAAAAGAAAAGCATTGATGTAGGGGAGTGATCAGCTTGTTGTCAACACCTAAAGGTGTTAATCTGTGTTTTTGGCCATATGGTCAATCGTGAATAAACCTCATTGGTGACAAAATTAATTTGAGAGATACTTAAACTGTGAAAAATATTTCCAGAAGAGTTCCATAAACATCGCTGTCAATCAATATTTTGCCTTTTGTACTGATTGGCTTGTTCTGTGATGGGTGGAGTCAGTTAATTTGACAGTGGTCAATTTAATACATTTGCTCCACATGTGACATGTCCAGATCGCATTTTTTGACTGAAATGTTATTCAACTACCTGATAAATACAAGTACACAGACAATCAGACAAACAGAAAGATAGATAGATAGATAAATAGATAGATAGATAGATAGATAGATAGATAGATAGATAGATAGATAGATAGATAGATAGACAGACAGACAGACAGACAGACAGACAGATAGATAGATAGATAGATAGATAGATAGATAGATAGATAGATAGATAGATAGATAGATAGATAGATAGTATTAAGTATTTAGGGTGCTCAGATGGTAGATGCTAATCAATGAAGACTATGGATCCAGGTTGTTGTTAATCCAAGTTTATTGTAGATAGATATTGACATACATGTACACTCTTCAGAAGCCAAAGCTTAACTGCCTAGGACTGGCTAGTAACCAGCCTCTAGGTAGCTGCTGGGGTTGGATCACATACCCTATTATGGGGATCAACCTGAGAATCTATTTATAGTTTTCATCTTCCTATTCAAACAAATGCTATGATACAAATACTCTTTTAAATAATTACTAGATAAATAATTACTAGATAAAAATACATTACATGCTTCAGGTATTTCTAGACTTCACAAATGCATCATTTCGGCAATTATACACTCTTCACAGTGCAACAAATGTGTGGAACACATGAATAAAGTCATGATAAAGATGCCTGTGGATTAAGAACGATGTAGATCATCTGGAACTCACTTGAACTTGAACTTGAAGCAGCATCAACTGTGTATAGATTTCTGGATCCAAGGTAGAGGCTAGACCATTGTCTATTTTTCAGTTCTGTCAAAATGTGAAAAAGTTGTTCACAAGTATAAATTAGCTTCTTAATGCAGTTTTGGTGATATATTTATCCATGATAGTCATATATACTGGTCTGGACTTGGCCTGTGAGTGGACCAGAGATCCACACAGTGGAATGTCCAGATTTTAATTAATTTCCATGAATTTGATGAAGTTATTAATTATTCCACTGGTGTTAAAAATCCGGAGAGCTACACCATATTAAGTATTTAGGGTGCTCAGATGGTAGATGCTAATCAATGAAGACTATGGATCCAGGTTGTTGTTAATCCAAGTTTATTGTAGATAGATATTGATATACATGTACACTCTTCAGAAGCCAAAGCTTAACTGCCTAGGACTGGCTAGTAACCAGCCTCTAGGTAGCTGCTGGGGTTGGATCCCATACCCTATTATGGGGATCAACCTGAGAATCTATTTATAGTTTTCATCTTCCTATTCAAACAAATGCTATGATACAAATACTCTTTTAAATAATTACTAGATAAATAATTACTAGATAAAAATACATTACAATAGATAGATTGACTAGATAGATAGATTGACAGGTTAATAGAAAGATAGTCAGATAGTTAGACAGATAGATAGATAGATAGATAGATAGATAGATAGATAGATAGATAGATAGATAGATAGATAGATAGATAGATAGATAGATAGATAGATAGATAGATAGGTTGATGGATAGACAGACAGGTTGATAGATAGATAGCTAGATAGACAGATATATAGATAGATAGATTGTTAATATGATAGATAGATAGATAGATAGAAAGATAGAAAGATAGATAAGGTTGTTAATAGGCCTATGCCCTTGTTCTCTCATTTTGCGGTCTGAGCTTGTCAATTCAGGTCCAGGCCAGTCACTGTTCATTTTAACCTTGAGATACTCAATGTGTGTTTTTGGAAAACTAAATTATTAAAATTAAGCTCACAATTCATCACAGTTTTACATTGTCGTGATTGTTTGCAGGTGTCATTTCATTTATTTCACAGCTTGCCTATCAATTCCAATACTCATAAAATGTCACATGTATTTGTTTATTGAAAACCCTGTCTCACGTCACTGGAATACTTGCCTTCCAGTAGGTGTCGTTTTTTACTGTGCCAAAGTTATAGTCAAAATCGAAAAATAAAAGTAAGTTTTTAATGGGTTTATTTTGGATCAAATTTGCAAGGACCACTATAGTGTTTCTATAAATATAATGCTTGAAGCTCTCAACTGATAAAAACGATTGTGGCCCTTTAATGTCCAAGGGTCAGGAAACATGGTTCTTATATGCAGTGGAGATAGATACCGGGGTAATGCTGTTAGGCGTCATTAACATCACACTATAAAAAACCCCAATATTTCTCAGAATTCACACAATAATTATTGTATCATCTGGACTAATGCAGAGGGAGTATAAGGTACAGACAGAACAATCCTATAAAAAAGACTGTTATCTGCCTGACAGCAACCACAATGAAAATAATTAAATGTTTCATTTTTTTTACACTTTCATTAAGTTTTTCTTTCATGCACACCAAACTGTTTATTTACTAAATTGTACACATGTATACCAAATGATTCCTGTGAAAAAAGATCCTGTATAACACTTTTTAAACTTCAAATCAAGCAATAAACACTCAAAAAATTTGCCATTTCTGATGTTTGAATCTGCAACAATACAAATAAATCAGGACTTCCAAAATGCTTGTGACGTAACATTTGCCAATGACTATTGTCACTTCCATTGAGATTTTAGGGTGATAACACCAAAACTGCTATTAGTACCAAACATAATTTAATGTTAATGACACGTGATGTTTATGACAATTTTAAACAAATATTTCCTTTTCTGGGGCACGTTGGACCATAAAAGAGAATTTTTCAAACTTATTTTCGCCACAACTATAGAAGGTAGTTTGACTTGGTTTCACATAAGGGTAGTAGATGTTCAGAAGTGAGTCAGTAAAAAGATTTTTAAAATATTTAGAAAGTTTTTGATTGAGAGCCAAAAGATAAAAAAGCGGACCATGCAACGTGCCCTGGTCTCCCCTATAGAGACAGAACATGCTATATGAATTATATGGCCTAATGGTTAAGAGTGCTTGTTTCTGCAACCACTGGTTCTGAGGGCATGGGTTCGAATCCCACCCCAGAACTCAATTTAGTCCGAGCCCATGGGACATTAAAATGAGGTAGGTTGTATCCAGTGTTCTGGGATGGGGAAACTGAAAGACCTTGGTCATCCCTGAATTAATAAGGTATGTGCCAGACTCCCAGTGTTCTCATCTCATCATTGTGCGGTGTTCACCAGAAAAAAATGCAGCTCCCTCCACAAAAATGCAGGTTGAGCTGCCCCGTCTGATTCGGAGTATACCAACATGACAAAAACTAAAATTCACACTGCGAGCAGAATGTTAGAAGCTGCTGAACCTATTGCTTGAGAATTAAAATTTGTTAGTTGTTGGGGTTGGTTAATTAAGCATTTGAGTTATGTGGCAAATAAAAGGCTTGACCAGAGCAATCCATCAGACAACAACCATCACTGCACAACACAATCCTGACCAAGCCATCTTGGATTTCTCCGAATGTGTTTTCACCCACAGGCAAATTGCTGGACCAGCTTTGATAAATATCAATAAAATACAATAAGATCACAATGGACAATACATTTAATGGCCACAATCTTAGAATTCTCATGGTGCCGACATATAGGACAGCCAGACGTCCTTGGGGAACGGGGAGGGGCTATGAAATTTTGGTTAGAACTAGATCTCATATCGCGAAGCGGAATGAAAGGAGGTGGCCCTTCAACTTGGACGGCACTAATTAGCTTTATTTATAGGCCTACTCATGAATGCAGCTAAAACAACCTAGACAAGAAATGGTGCCTTAACCTATAGCCACATTTTTCATTGGCTTTATCCTTTTTGGGACTCATAGTGTGGAATGGGTATGATTATGGCAGAGATGGTGAGGAGCGGTTCAGTTTTAAGAGAAAAAAAAAGAAAATGAAGTTCGAGTTAAAAAAGTGGTGGGGGTAATTGGGGGTAAGTGAGTGAAAGTGAGGAAATGAGGTGGTAGAAGTGAACTGAGGTGAAAATTAAAAGTTTAAGGTAAAAAGGTGATGGGGGTAAGTGGGGGTAAGTGAAAAAATTGAGTGTTAGAAGTGAGTGGAGGTGAAAAAGTTTTGAGGTGGAAAGGTGGAGGTGGTGGTGCATACTGTGTAGTGACTTGTAGACCAAAATGGTCTCCCAATGGACAAATTTGGTCTACCTGTCATTGCCAAATTGGCATCACAGGGAAACCAAGTTTTTCCAAAGACTTGGGTACACTTTAAACCAAGGCTTCTGGTTCTCATATCAACAGTAATCTTCACTATCTCCTCAATATATACTTCTGCTTAGGTCATCTTTCTGGTTTCCGATTTAAAAAAAATGTCAAGACTTTATTTGTGGCAATCTGCGAAACTCCTATATTAGCAGCCAGCTCAACAGTTCAAAATTCCTTGGCAAGCAAATCATCTGCTGATCTATAAAAGTCGGACATGTTATTATGACACTATGAAATTACATTGGTCTCCCAGTCGAAAATCCATAAAAAAGGCTCTGTCTGAGATGCAGCAAGGCAATTGTGTCCACACAAGTTTGCAATTTTGAAATTCACTAAATTATAGGACAGAATTTATCTTGGAGAATTGAATTGAACAAAAATAAGACATTCAAATGTGTCTGAGGTTTTTTACGGTCTGAAATTGAGTGTTTAAGCAGCGGGGGCAGGGGTGCCAGAACAGGGGGGCAGGGGTGCCAGAACAGGGGGGCAGGGGGAGAGGGGCAAGGTGTGCCCTTTTGATCTTATAAAAAAACATTATTAGGCCTTATTTTACTGATTTTAAGCATAAATTAATTAGCATATATTAAAAATTATTATTGACGTTCTAGTTACATTTTTTCGCACAAATTTGATTTGGCCTTTTTGCGTTCGACCGCCCCTGCCGCCGACGCCCACATATCCTTCCGGCACCACTGTTGGGGGGGGGGGGACCTTGGAGGCATACAATTTTTTTTGAGGGAACCCAATTTTGTAGGGCACACATTATTGTGATATACACACCCATAAGGGGGGGGGTTTCACTGATATCCCTATTGGAGGACATATGCTCTCGCGAACCCCATTTTCCGATACTGTTGAGCTGTGTCTGAAGGGGGCCCAAATGGTCCAAGAAACGGGACCAAAGGGTGCTACATCCCCCCCCCCCACCATTAGGCTATGGGTTCGGCCCTGATTGAGGGTAAACTAAGGGGATTGAGTTTGAAATGTGAGGGGAGGTGAAAAATGAAGTTTCTAAGTAAATAGGTGGTGGGGGTAAGTGGGGGTAAAGGAGGGGTGAGGTGACTGTAATATTATTCCATTAAGTTAATCATATTTGAGGGCTGAGTATTCAGAACCATTGCGCCAAAATGAAACCATATAGGTTGGAAAGCCAACAAAATTCCCCATTTAGTCTGGCCAAACTCAATATGCCTAGCCATTTTTGAAACCACCTTTAAGCCACTCCAAACAAAAAGGTGCCGTCATTTTTTGGTTAAAAAATGTGCGATTTTGTAGCTTTCAACATTGAGGGCTGAGTATTCAGAACCACTAGGCCAAAATTAAACCATATAGGTTGGAAAGTCAACAAAATTCCCCACTTAGTGAGACAAAACTCAATATGCCTAGCCATTTTTGAAACCACCTTTAAGCCAGTCCAAACAAAAAGGTGCAGGCATTTTTTGGTTAAAAAATGTGCGATTTTGTAGCTTTCAACATTGAGGGCTGAGTATTCAGAACCACTAGGCCAAAATGAAACCATATAGGTTGGAAAGCCAACAAAATTCCACACTTATTGAGAGAGAACTCAATATGCCTAGCCATTTTTGAAACCACCTTTAAGCCAGTCCAAACAAAAAGGTACATGCATTTTTTGGTTAAAAAATGTGCGATTCTGTAGCTTTCAACATTGAGGGCTGAGTATTCAGAACCACTAGGCCAAAATGAAACCATATAGGTTGGAAAGGCAACAAAATTCCCCACTTAGTGAGACCAAACTCAATATGCCTAGCCATTTTTGAAACCACCTTTAAGCCAGTCCAAACAAAAAGGTGGAGGCATTTTCTGGTTAAAAAATGTGCGATTTTGTAGCTTTCAACATTGAGGGCTGAGTATTCAGAACAACTAGGCCAAAATGAAACCATATAGGTTGGAAAGCCAACAAAATTCCCCACTTAGTGAGACCAAACTCAATATGCCTAGCCATTTTTGAAACCACCTTTAAGCCACTCCAAACAAAAAGGTGCCGTCATTTTTTGGTTAAAAAATGTGCGATTTTGTAGCTTTCAACATTGAGGGCTGAGTATTCAGAACCACTAGGCCAAAATGAAACCATATAGGTTGGAAAGCCAACAAAATTCCCTAATTAGTCAGACCAAACTCAATATGCCTAGCCATTTTTGAAACCACCTTTAAGCCAGTCCAAACAAAAAGGTGCAGGCATTTTTTGGTTAAAAAATGTGCGAATTTGTAGCTTTCAACATTGAGGGCTGAGTATTCAGAACCACTAGGCCAAAATGAAACCATATAGGTTGGAAAGCCAACAAAATTCCACACTTAGTGAGAGAGAACTCAATATGCCTAGCCATTTTTGAAACCACCTTTAAGCCAGTCCAAACAAAAAGGTACATGCATTTTTTGGTTAAAAAATGTGCGATTCTGTAGCTTTCAACATTGAGGGCTGAGTATTCAGAACCACTAGGCCAAAATGAAACCATATAGGTTGGAAAGGCAACAAAATTCCCCACTTAGTGAGACCAAACTCAATATGCCTAGCCATTTTTGAAACCACCTTTAAGCCAGTCCAAACAAAAAGGTACATGAATTTTTTGGTTAAAAAATGTGCGATTCTGTAGCTTTCAACATTGAGGGCTGAGTATTCATAACCACTAGGCCAAAATGAAACCATATAGGTTGGAAAGGCAACAAAATTCCCCACTTAGTGAGACCAAACTCAATATGCCTAGCCATTTCTGAAACCACCTTTAAGCCAGCCCAAACAAAAAATTACATGCATTTTTTGGTTAAAAAATGTGCAATTTTGTAGCTTTCAACATTGAGGGCTGAGTATTCAGAACCACTATGCCAAAATGAAACCATATTGGTTGGAAAGGCAACAAAATTCCCCACTTAGTGAGACAAAACTCAATATGCCTAGCCATTTTTGAAACGACCTTTAAGCCAGTCCAAGGAGAAGCAAGCATGATTTTTTTCTTGAAAAATGTGCGATTTTTCAACTTTCAACATTGCTGGCTGAGTATTCAGAACCATTGCGCCAAAATGAAACCATATAGGTTGGAAAGCCAACAAAATTCCCTATTTAGTCAGACCAAACTCAATATGCCTAGCCATTTTTGAAACCACCTTTAAGCCAGTCCAAGGAGAAAGAAGCATGATATTTTTCTTGAAAAAATGTGCGATTTTTCAACTTTCAACATTGCTGGCTGAGTATTCAGAACCATTGCGCCAAAATGAAACCATATAGGTTGGAAAGCCAACAAAATTCTCTACTTAGTCAGGCCCAACTCAATATGCCTAGCCATTTTTCAAACCACCTTTAAGCCAGTCCAAGGAGAAAGAAGCATGGATTTTTTTCTTGAAGAATGTGCGATTTTTCAACTTTCAACTTTGCTGGCTGAGTATTCGGAACCATTGCGCCAAAATGAAACCATATAGGTTGGAAAGCCAACAAAATTCCCTACTTAGTCAGGCCAAACTCAATATGCCTAGCCATTTTTGAAACCACCTTTAAGCCAGTCCAAGGAGAAAGAAGCATGATTTTTTTCTTGAAAAACTGTGCGATTTTTCAACTTTCAACATTGCTGGCTGCGTATTCAGAACCACTAGGCCAAAATGAAACCATATAGGTTGGAAAGGCAACAAAATTCCACACTTAGTGAGACCAAACTCAATATGCCTAGCCATTTTTGAAACCACCTTTAAGCCAGTCCAAACAAAAAGGTACATTCATTTTTTGGTTAAAAAATGTGCGATTCTGTAGCTTTAAAAATTGAGGGCTGAGTATTCAGAACAACTAGGCCAAAATGAAACCATATAGGTTGGAAAGCCAACAAAATTCCCTACTTAGTCAGGCCCAACTCAATATGCCTAGCCATTTTTCAAACCACCTTTAAGCCAGTCCAAGGAGAAAGAAGCATGCATTTTTTTTGTTGAAAATGTGCAATTTTTCAACTTTCAACATTGCTGGCTGCGTATTCAGAACCATTGCGCCAAAATGAAACCATATAGGTTGAAAAGCCAACAAAATTCTCTACTTAGTCAGACCAAACTGAATATGCCTAGCCATTTTTGAAACCACCTTTAAGCCAGTCCAAGGAGAAAGAAGAATGATTTTTTTTGTTGAAAAATGTGCGATTTTTCAACTTTCAACATTGCTGGCTGAGTATTCAGAACCATTGCGCCAAAATGAAACCATATAGGTTGGAAAGCCAACAAAATTCCCTACTTAGTCAGGCCAAACTCAATATGCCTAGCCATTTTTGAAACCACCTTTAAGCCAGTCCAAGGAGAAAGAAGCATGATTCTTTTTTGTTGAAAATATGCGATTTTTCAACTTTCACATTGCTGGCTGAGTATTCAGAAGCATTGCGCAAAAATGAAATCATATAGGTTGGAAAGCCAACAAAATTCCCTTACTTAGTCAGACTAAGCTCAATATGCCTAGCCATTTTTGAAACCACCTTTAAGCTAGTCCAAGGAGAAAGAAGCATGATTTTTTTCTTGAAAAACTGTGCGATTTTTCAACTTTCAACATTGCTGGCTGAGTATTCAGAACCATTGCGCCAAAATGAAACCATATAGGTTGGAAAGCCAACAAAATTCCCTATTTAGTCAGACCAAACTCAATATGCCTAGCCATTTTTGAAACCACCTTTAAGCCAGTCCAAGGAGAAAGAAGCATGATATTTTTCTTGAAAAAATGTGCGATTTTTCAACTTTCAACATTGCTGGCTGAGTATTCAGAACCATTGCGCCAAAATGAAACCATATAGGTTGGAAAGCCAACAAAATTCCCTACTTAGTCAGGCCCAACTCAATATGCCTAGCCATTTTTGAAACCACCTTTAAGCCAGTCCAAGGAGAAAGAAGCATGGATTTTTTTCTTGAAGAATGTGCGATTTTTCAACTTTCAACTTTGCTGGCTGAGTATTCGGAACCATTGCGCCAAAATGAAACCATATAGGTTGGAAAGCCAACAAAATTTTCTACTTAGTCAGACCAAACTCAATATGCCTAGCCATTTTTGAAACCACCTTTAAGCCAGTCCAAGGAGAAAGAAGCATGATTTTTTTTTGTTGAAAAATGTGCGATATTTCAACTTTCAACATTGCTGGCTGAGTATTCAGAACCATTGCGCCAACATGAAACCATATAGGTTGGAAAGCCAACAAAATTCCCTACTTAGTCAGACCAAACTCAATATGCCTAGCCATTTTTAAAACCACCTTTAAGCCAGTCCAAGTGAAAGAAGCATGACTTTTTTGTTGAAAAATGTGCGATTTTTCAACTTTCAACATTGCTGGCTGAGTATTCGGAACCATTGCGCCAAAATGAAACCATATAGGTTGGAAAGCCAACAAAATTCTCTACTTAGTCAGACCAAACTGAATATGCCTAGCCATTTTTGAAACCACCTTTAAGCCAGTCCAAGGAGAAAGAAGCATGATTTTTTTTGTTGAAAAATGTGCGATTTTTCAACTTTCAACATTGCTGGCTGAGTATTCAGAACCATTGCGCCAAAATGAAACCATATAGGTTGGAAAGCCAACAAAATTCCCTATTTAGTCAGACTAAGCTCAATATGCCTAGCCATTTTTGAAACCACCTTTAAGCCAGTCCAAGGAGAAAGAAGCATGATTTTTTTCTTGAAAAAATGTGCGATTTTTCAACTTTCAACATTGCTGGCTGAGTATTCAGAACCATTGCGCCAAAATGAAACCATATAGGTTGGAAAGCCAACAAAATTCCCTATTTAGTCAGGCCCAACTCAATATGCCTAGCCATTTTTGAAACCACCTTTAAGCCAGTCCAAGGAGAAAGAAGCATGATATTTTTCTTGAAGAAATGTGCGATTTTTCAACTTTCAACATTGCTGGCTGAGTATTCGGAACCATTGCGCCAAAATGAAACCATATAGGTTGGAAAGTCAACAAAATTCCCTACTTAGTCAGACCAAACTCAATATGCCTAGCCATTTTTGAAACCACCTTTAAGCCAGTCCAAGGAGAAACAAGCATGATTTTTTTTGTTGAAAAATGTGCGATTTTTCAACTTTCAACATTGCTGGCTGAGTATTCAGAACCATTGCGCCAAAATGAAACCATATAGGTTGGAAAGCCAACAAAATTCCCTATTTAGTCAGACTAAGCTCAATATGCCTAGCCATTTTTGAAACCACCTTTAAGCCAGTCCAAGGAGAAAGAAGCATGATATTTTTCTTGAAGAAATGTGCGATTTTTCAACTTTCAACATTGCTGGCTGAGTATTCAGAACCATTGCGCCAAAATGAAACCATATAGGTTGGAAAGCCAACAAAATTCTCTACTTAGTCAGACCAAACTAAATATGCCTAGCCATTTTTCAAACCACCTTTAAGCCAGTCCAAGGAGAAAGAAGCATGGATTTTTTTCTTGAAGAATGTGCGATTTTTCAACTTTCAACTTTGCTGGCTGAGTATTCGGAACCATTGCGCCAAAATGAAACCATATAGGTTGGAAAGCCAACAAAATTCTCTACTTAGTCAGACCAAACTCAATATGCCTAGCCATTTCTGAAACCACCTAAAAGCCAGTCCAAGAGAAAGAAGCATGATTTTTTTTGTTGAAAAATGTGCGATTTTTCAACTTTCAACATTGCTGGCTGAGTATTCAGAACCATTGCGCCAAAATGAAACCATATAGGTTGGAAAGCCAACAAAATTCCCTACTTAGTCAGACCAAACTCAATATGCCTAGCCATTTTTGAAACCACCTTTAAGCCAGTCCAAGGAGAAAGAAGCATGATTTTTTTCTTGAAAAACTGTGCGATTTTTCAACTTTCAACATTGCTGGCTGATTATTCAGAACCATTGCGCCAAAATGAAACCATATAGGTTGGAAAGCCAACAAAATTCCCTACTTAGTCAGACCAAACTCAATATGCCTAGCCATTTTTGAAACCACCTTTAAGCCAGTCCAAGGAGAAAGAAGCATGATTTTTTTCTTGAAAAAATGTGCGATTTTTCAACTTTCAACATTGCTGGCTGAGTATTCAGAACCATTGCGCCAAAATGAAACCATATAGGTTGGAAAGCCAACAAAATTCGCTACTTAGTCAGGCCCAACTCAATATGCCTAGCCATTTTTGAAACCACCTTTAAGCCAGTCCAAGGAGAAAGAAGCATGCATTTTTTTTGTTGAAAATGTGCGATTTTTCAACTTTCAACATTGCTGGCTGAGTATTCAGAACCATTGCGCCAAAATGAAACCATATAGGTTGAAAAGCCAACAAAATTCTCTACTTAGTCAGACCAAACTGAATATGCCTAGCCATTTTTGAAACCACCTTTAAGCCAGTCCAAGGAGAAAGAAGAATGATTTTTTTTGTTGAAAAATGTGCGATTTTTCAACTTTCAACATTGCTGGCTGAGTATTCAGAACCATTGCGCCAAAATGAAACCATATAGGTTGGAAAGCCAACAAAATTCCCTACTTAGTCAGGCCAAACTCAATATGCCTAGCCATTTTTGAAACCACCTTTAAGCCAGTCCAAGGAGAAAGAAGCATGATTTTTTTCTTGAAAAACTGTGCGATTTTTCAACTTTCAACATTGCTGGCTGAGTATTCAGAACCATTGCGCCAAAATGAAACCATATAGGTTGGAAAGCCAATAAAATTCCCTATTTAGTCAGACTAAGCTCAATATGCCTAGCCATTTTTGAAACCACCTTTAAGCCAGTCCAAGGAGAAAGAAGCATGATATTTTTCTTGAAAAACTGTGCGATTTTTCAACTTTCAACATTGCTGGCTGAGTATTCAGAACCATTGCGCCAAAATGAAACCATATAGGTTGGAAAGCCAACAAAATTCCCTATTTAGTCAGGCTAAGCTCAATATGCCTAGCCATTTTTGAAACCACCTTTAAGCCAGTCCAAGGAGAAAGAAGCATGATATTTTTCTTGAAAAAATGTGCGATTTTTCAACTTTCAACATTGCTGGCTGAGTATTCAGAACCATTGCGCCAAAATGAAACCATATAGGTTGGAAAGCCAACAAAATTCGCTACTTAGTCAGGCCCAACTCAATATGCCTAGCCATTTTTTAAACCACCTTTAAGCCAGTCCAAGGAGAAAGAAGCATGATTTTTTTTGTTGAAAAATGTGCGATTTTTCAACTTTCAACATTGCTGGCTGAGTATTCAGAACCATTGCGCCAAAATGAAACCATATAGGTTGGAAAGCCAACAAAATTCCCTATTTAGTCAGACTAAGCTCAATATGCCTAGCCATTTTTGAAACCACCTTTAAGCCAGTCCAAGGAGAAAGAAGCATGATTTTTTTCTTGAAAAAATGTGCGATTTTTCAACTTTCAACATTGCTGGCTGAGTATTCAGAACCATTGCGCCAAAATGAAACCATATAGGTTGGAAAACCAACAAAATTCTCTACTTAGTCAGGCCCAACTCAATATGCCTAGCCATTTTTCAAACCACCTTTAAGCCAGTCCAAGGAGAAAGAAGCTTGGAGTTTTTTCTCGAAAAATGTGCGATTTTTCAACTTTCAACATTGCTGGCTGAGTATTCGGAACCATTGCGCCAAAATGAAACCATATAGGTTGGAAAGTCAACAAAATTCCCTACTTAGTCAGACCAAACTCAATATGCCTAGCCATTTTTGAAACCACCTTTAAGCCAGTCCAAGGAGAAACAAGCATGATTTTTTTTGTTGAAAAATGTGCGATTTTTCAACTTTCAACATTGCTGGCTGAGTATTCAGAACCATTGCGCCAAAATGAAACCATATAGGTTGGAAAGCCAACAAAATTCCCTATTTAGTCAGACTAAGCTCAATATGCCTAGCCATTTTTGAAACCACCTTTAAGCCAGTCCAAGGAGAAAGAAGCATGATATTTTTCTTGAAGAAATGTGCGATTTTTCAACTTTCAACATTGCTGGCTGAGTATTCAGAACCATTGCGCCAAAATGAAACCATATAGGTTGGAAAGCCAACAAAATTCTCTACTTAGTCAGACCAAACTAAATATGCCTAGCCATTTTTCAAACCACCTTTAAGCCAGTCCAAGGAGAAAGAAGCATGGATTTTTTTCTTGAAGAATGTGCGATTTTTCAACTTTCAACTTTGCTGGCTGAGTATTCGGAACCATTGCGCCAAAATGAAACCATATAGGTTGGAAAGCCAACAAAATTCTCTACTTAGTCAGACCAAACTCAATATGCCTAGCCATTTCTGAAACCACCTAAAAGCCAGTCCAAGAGAAAGAAGCATGATTTTTTTTGTTGAAAAATGTGCGATTTTTCAACTTTCAACATTGCTGGCTGAGTATTCAGAACCATTGCGCCAAAATGAAACCATATAGGTTGGAAAGCCAACAAAATTCCCTACTTAGTCAGACCAAACTCAATATGCCTAGCCATTTTTGAAACCACCTTTAAGCCAGTCCAAGGAGAAAGAAGCATGATTTTTTTCTTGAAAAACTGTGCGATTTTTCAACTTTCAACATTGCTGGCTGAGTATTCAGAACCATTGCGCCAAAATGAAACCATATAGGTTGGAAAGCCAACAAAATTCCCTACTTAGTCAGACCAAACTCAATATGCCTAGCCATTTTTGAAACCACCTTTAAGCCAGTCCAAGGAGAAAGAAGCATGATTTTTTTCTTGAAAAAATGTGCGATTTTTCAACTTTCAACATTGCTGGCTGAGTATTCAGAACCATTGCGCCAAAATGAAACCATATAGGTTGGAAAGCCAACAAAATTCGCTACTTAGTCAGGCCCAACTCAATATGCCTAGCCATTTTTGAAACCACCTTTAAGCCAGTCCAAGGAGAAAGAAGCATGCATTTTTTTTGTTGAAAATGTGCGATTTTTCAACTTTCAACATTGCTGGCTGAGTATTCAGAACCATTGCGCCAAAATGAAACCATATAGGTTGAAAAGCCAACAAAATTCTCTACTTAGTCAGACCAAACTGAATATGCCTAGCCATTTTTGAAACCACCTTTAAGCCAGTCCAAGGAGAAAGAAGAATGATTTTTTTTGTTGAAAAATGTGCGATTTTTCAACTTTCAACATTGCTGGCTGATTATTCAGAACCATTGCGCCAAAATGAAACCATATAGGTTGGAAAGCCAACAAAATTCCCTACTTAGTCAGGCCCAACTCAATATGCCTAGCCATTTTTGAAACCACCTTTAAGCCAGTCCAAGGAGAAAGAAGCATGATTTTTTTCTTGAAAAACTGTGCGATTTTTCAACTTTCAACATTGCTGGCTGAGTATTCAGAACCATTGCGCCAAAATGAAACCATATAGGTTGGAAAGCCAATAAAATTCCCTATTTAGTCAGACTAAGCTCAATATGCCTAGCCATTTTTGAAACCACCTTTAAGCCAGTCCAAGGAGAAAGAAGCATGATATTTTTCTTGAAAAACTGTGCGATTTTTCAACTTTCAACATTGCTGGCTGAGTATTCAGAACCATTGCGCCAAAATGAAACCATATAGGTTGGAAAGCCAACAAAATTCCCTATTTAGTCAGACTAAGCTCAATATGCCTAGCCATTTTTGAAACCACCTTTAAGCCAGTCCAAGGAGAAAGAAGCATGATATTTTTCTTGAAAAAATGTGCGATTTTTCAACTTTCAACATTGCTGGCTGAGTATTCAGAACCATTGCGCCAAAATGAAACCATATAGGTTGGAAAGCCAACAAAATTCGCTACTTAGTCAGGCCCAACTCAATATGCCTAGCCATTTTTTAAACCACCTTTAAGCCAGTCCAAGGAGAAAGAAGCATGGATTTTTTTCTTGAAGAATGTGCGATTTTTCAACTTTCAACTTTGCTGGCTGAGTATTCGGAACCATTGCGCCAAAATGAAACCATATAGGTTGGAAAGCCAACAAAATTCTCTACTTAGTCAGACCAAACTCAATATGCCTAGCCATTTTTGAAACCACCTTTAAGCCAGTCCAAGGAGAAAGAAGCATGATTTTTTTTGTTGAAAAATGTGCGATTTTTCAACTTTCAACATTGCTGGCTGAGTATTCAGAACCATTGCGCCAAAATGAAACCATATAGGTTGGAAAGCCAACAAAATTCCCTACTTAGTCAGACCAAACTCAATATGCCTAGCCATTTTTGAAACCACCTTTAAGCCAGTCCAAGGAGAAACAAGCATGATTTTTTTCTGTAAAAATGTGCGATTTTTCAACTTTCAACATTTCTGGCTGAGTATTCAGAACCATTGCGCCAAAATGAAACCATATAGGTTGGAAAGCCAACAAAATTCCCTATTTAGTCAGACCAAACTCAATATGCCTAGCCATTTTTGAAACCACCTAAAAGCCAGTCCAAGGAGAAAGAAGCATGATTTTTTTCTTGAAAAAATGTGCGATTTTTCAACTTTCAACATTGCTGGCTGAGTATTCAGAACCATTGCGCCAAAATGAAACCATATAGGTTGGAAAACCAACAAAATTCTCTACTTAGTCAGGCCCAACTCAATATGCCTAGCCATTTTTCAAACCACCTTTAAGCCAGTCCAAGGAGAAAGAAGCATGGAGTTTTTTCTCGAAAAATGTGCGATTTTTCAACTTTCAACATTGCTGGCTGAGTATTCGGAACCATTGCGCCAAAATGAAACCATATAGGTTGGAAAGCCAACAAAATTCCCTACTTAGTCAGACCAAACTCAATATGCCTAGCCATTTTTGAAACCACCTTTAAGCCAGTCCAAGGAGAAAGAAGCATGATTTTTTTTGTTGAAAAATGTGCGATATTTCAACTTTCAACATTGCTGGCTGAGTATTCAGAACCATTGCGCCAACATGAAACCATATAGGTTGGAAAGCCAACAAAATTCCCTACTTAGTCAGACCAAACTCAATATGCCTAGCCATTTTTAAAACCACCTTTAAGCCAGTCCAAGAGAAAGAAGCATGACTTTTTTGTTGAAAAATGTGCGATTTTCAACTTTCAACATTGCTGGCTGAGTATTCGGAACCATTGCGCCAAAATGAAACCATATAGGTTGGAAAGTCAACAAAATTCCCTACTTAGTCAGACCAAACTCAATATGCCTAGCCATTTTTGAAACCACCTTTAAGCCAGTCCAAGGAGAAGCAAGCATGATTTTTTTCTTGAAAAATGTGCGATTTTTCAACTTTCAACATTGCTGGCTGATTATTCAGAACCATTGCGCCAAAATGAAACCATATAGGTTGGAAAGCCAACAAAATTCCCTATTTAGTCAGACCAAACTCAATATGCCTAGCCATTTTTGAAACCACCTTTAAGCCAGTCCAAGGAGAAAGAAGCATGATATTTTTCTTGAAAAAATGTGCGATTTTTCAACTTTCAACATTGCTGGCTGAGTATTCAGAACCATTGCGCCAAAATGAAACCATATAGGTTGGAAAGCCAACAAAATTCCCTACTTAGTCAGACCAAACTCAATATGCCTAGCCATTTTTGAAACCACCTTTAAGCCAGTCCAAGGAGAAAGAAGCATGATTTTTTTCTTGAAAAACTGTGCGATTTTTCAACTTTCAACATTGCTGGCTGATTATTCAGAACCATTGCGCCAAAATGAAACCATATAGGTTGGAAAGCCAACAAAATTCCCTACTTAGTCAGACCCAACTCAATATGCCTAGCCATTTTTGAAACCACCTTTAAGCCAGTCCAAGGAGAAAGAAGCATGATTTTTTTCTTGAAAAAATGTGCGATTTTTCAACTTTCAACATTGCTGGCTGAGTATTCAGAACCATTGCGCCAAAATGAAACCATATAGGTTGGAAAGCCAACAAAATTCCCTACTTAGCCAGACCAAACTCAATATGCCTAGCCATTTTTGAAACCACCTTTAAGCCAGTCCAAGAGAAAGAAGCATGATTTTTTTCTTGAAAAATGTGCGATTTTTCAACTTTCAACATTTCTGGCTGAGTATTCGGAACCATTGCGCCAAAATGAAACCATATAGGTTGGAAAGCCAACAAAATTCCCTACTTAGTCAGACCAAACTCAAGATGCCTAGCCATTTTTGAAACCACCTTTAAGCCAGTCCAAGGAGAAACAAGCATGATTTTTTTCTTGAAAAATGTGCGATTTTTCAACTTTCAACATTGCTGGCTGAGTATTCAGAACCATTGCGCCAAAATGAAACCATATAGGTTGGAAAGCCAACAAAATTCGCTACTTAGTCAGGCCCAACTCAATATGCCTAGCCATTTTTTAAACCACCTTTAAGCCAGTCCAAGGAGAAAGAAGCATGGATTTTTTTCTTGAAGAATGTGCGATTTTTCAACTTTCAACTTTGCTGGCTGAGTATTCGGAACCATTGCGCCAAAATGAAACCATATAGGTTGGAAAGCCAACAAAATTCTCTACTTAGTCAGACCAAACTCAATATGCCTAGCCATTTTTGAAACCACCTTTAAGCCAGTCCAAGGAGAAAGAAGCATGATTTTTTTTGTTGAAAAATGTGCGATTTTTCAACTTTCAACATTGCTGGCTGAGTATTCAGAACCATTGCGCCAAAATGAAACCATATAGGTTGGAAAGCCAACAAAATTCCCTACTTAGTCAGACCAAACTCAATATGCCTAGCCATTTTTGAAACCACCTTTAAGCCAGTCCAAGGAGAAACAAGCATGATTTTTTTCTGTAAAAATGTGCGATTTTTCAACTTTCAACATTTCTGGCTGAGTATTCAGAACCATTGCGCCAAAATGAAACCATATAGGTTGGAAAGCCAACAAAATTCCCTATTTAGTCAGACCAAACTCAATATGCCTAGCCATTTTTGAAACCACCTAAAAGCCAGTCCAAGGAGAAAGAAGCATGATTTTTTTCTTGAAAAAATGTGCGATTTTTCAACTTTCAACATTGCTGGCTGAGTATTCAGAACCATTGCGCCAAAATGAAACCATATAGGTTGGAAAACCAACAAAATTCTCTACTTAGTCAGGCCCAACTCAATATGCCTAGCCATTTTTCAAACCACCTTTAAGCCAGTCCAAGGAGAAAGAAGCATGGAGTTTTTTCTCGAAAAATGTGCGATTTTTCAACTTTCAACATTGCTGGCTGAGTATTCGGAACCATTGCGCCAAAATGAAACCATATAGGTTGGAAAGCCAACAAAATTCCCTACTTAGTCAGACCAAACTCAATATGCCTAGCCATTTTTGAAACCACCTTTAAGCCAGTCCAAGGAGAAAGAAGCATTATTTTTTTTGTTGAAAAATGTGCGATATTTCAACTTTCAACATTGCTGGCTGAGTATTCAGAACCATTGCGCCAACATGAAACCATATAGGTTGGAAAGCCAACAAAATTCCCTACTTAGTCAGACCAAACTCAATATGCCTAGCCATTTTTAAAACCACCTTTAAGCCAGTCCAAGAGAAAGAAGCATGACTTTTTTGTTGAAAAATGTGCGATTTTTCAACTTTCAACATTGCTGGCTGAGTATTCGGAACCATTGCGCCAAAATGAAACCATATAGGTTGGAAAGTCAACAAAATTCCCTACTTAGTCAGACCAAACTCAATATGCCTAGCCATTTTTGAAACCACCTTTAAGCCAGTCCAAGGAGAAGCAAGCATGATTTTTTCTTGAAAAATGTGCGATTTTTCAACTTTCAACATTGCTGGCTGATTATTCAGAACTATTGCGCCAAAATGAAACCATATAGGTTGGAAAGCCAACAAAATTCCCTATTTAGTCAGACCAAACTCAATATGCCTAGCCATTTTTGAAACCACCTTTAAGCCAGTCCAAGGAGAAAGAAGCATGATATTTTTCTTGAAAAAATGTGCGATTTTTCAACTTTCAACATTGCTGGCTGAGTATTCAGAACCATTGCGCCAAAATGAAACCATATAGGTTGGAAAGCCAACAAAATTCCCTACTTAGTCAGACCAAACTCAATATGCCTAGCCATATTTGAAACCACCTTTAAGCCAGTCCAAGGAGAAAGAAGCATGATTTTTTTCTTGAAAAACTGTGCGATTTTTCAACTTTCAACATTGCTGGCTGATTATTCAGAACCATTGCGCCAAAATGAAACCATATAGGTTGGAAAGCCAACAAAATTCCCTACTTAGTCAGACCCAACTCAATATGCCTAGCCATTTTTGAAACCACCTTTAAGCCAGTCCAAGGAGAAAGAAGCATGATTTTTTTCTTGAAAAAATGTGCGATTTTTCAACTTTCAACATTGCTGGCTGAGTATTCAGAACCATTGCGCCAAAATGAAACCATATAGGTTGGAAAGCCAACAAAATTCCCTACTTAGTCAGACCAAACTCAATATGCCTAGCCATTTTTGAAACCACCTTTAAGCCAGTCCAAGAGAAAGAAGCATGATTTTTTTCTTGAAAAATGTGCGATTTTTCAACTTTCAACATTTCTGGCTGAGTATTCGGAACCATTGCGCCAAAATGAAACCATATAGGTTGGAAAGCCAACAAAATTCCCTACTTAGTCAGACCAAACTCAAGATGCCTAGCCATTTTTGAAACCACCTTTAAGCCAGTCCAAGGAGAAACAAGCATGATTTTTTTCTTGAAAAATGTGCGATTTTTCAACTTTCAACATTGCTGGCTGAGTATTCAGAACCATTGCGCCAAAATGAAACCATATAGGTTGGAAAGCCAACAAAATTCCCTACTTAGTCAGACCAAACCCATTATGCCTAGCCATTTTTGAAACCACCTTTAAGCCAGTCCAAGAGAAAGAAGCATGATTTTTTTTGTTGAAAAATGTGCGATTTTTCAACTTTCAACATTGCTGGCTGAGTATTCAGAACCATTGCGCCAAAATGAAATCATATAGGTTGGAAAGCCAACAAAATTCCCTACTTAGTCAGGCCAAACTCAATATGCCTAGCCATTTTTGAAACCACCTTTAAGCCAGTCCAAGGAGAAAGAAGCATGGATTTTTTTGTTGAAAAATGTGTGATTTTCAACTTCCAACATTGCTGGCTGAGTATTCAGAACCATTGCGCCAAAATGAAACCATATAGGTTGGAAAGCCAACAAAATTCCCTACTTAGTCAGGCCAAACTAAATATGCCTAGCCATTTTGAAACCACCTTTAAGCCATTCCAAACAGAATGACGCACGCTCTTTTTTCAAAAATCTGTGATTTCTCACATTTCAAAATTGAGGGCTGGGTTCTCAGAACCTGTGGACCAAAATGAAACGATATAAGCTAGAAAGCCAACAAAATGACGCATGCTTAAAAAAAAGAAAACTGCTATGTACCCCCTCCCCCCCCCCCGTAGTTCTCGGAACCCTTCTAAAGGCTCAATGAAACCATATTAGCTCATGACGGACCGTTCAGAATTTCTGACTGGGGTTGGTGGGAGTTTAGCTGGAACCGCCCGTCAAAGATTGATAAAATCCCGCCAGTCATAAATTCTGAATGGTCCCTAATTATAGGCCAGAAATCCAACTAAATTTCCTATTTTGTTAGTCCAAACTCAATATGCCTATAGGCCACTTTTAGGCCAGTCCAAAGTGTAAGATGGTAGCCCTATAGTGGCAATAATGGGGCAAATATTATAGCGACATTTGATGGTAAATCGTCCAATACAGAGTAGAGTTGAACGCAGAAAAACTTTTCTTCATTTAAGATTAATAGGCCACCTGCATATTGGACTGCCTACCATCAAATATTTGCCAAATTATAGCCTGATTTTAATCTTGTGAGCTTCACTCAGATGTGCTCATAGGCATAGATTCTCAGGGTGTTCTAAACAAACTGTTGCTTGATTTAGAATTAATATATATAGCTATACAAGGACATGTAGATCAGCAGACCTAAAGCACACTTGAAATAAATAGCTATACCTCCTATTACGACCACAAAATATATAATAAATTCCTGAATGAACTAAACCCCCTCCCCAAGCCCCCCCCCCCCCAATAGATATAATGGTCGCGCTTGCAGCAGCCCTTTATCACTGTTTATTGATTTTAATGGTCTGTGCAGTGGTCCTCCTGGCACAAGTAGACAAGCTGCAATTATCTCACAATGTTCAACAACAAGTAAAATAGCAAAACAGTTGGAATGATAACATGCAGATCCTTTATCTTTCAATTTATTGTTTTTTCTTAGAGCAGTCTGCAAATTGTAAACCCATCTTATTACTCCGGCAATTAGATCGTCCCGCAGCGCCCTCTTACGATTTTGCGGTAAAACGAAACTCTCCGGGACACCAGATATGCTAGTATGGGGCTAGCATCCTTTACCGCTAATGGCGGCCAACATTGAGGGCTCATTTCAATGTGGTTCTTTTATGAGGAGCTCAGACTCAGTCAGACGACGGCCGATTTGGAGAGCATTTTACACCTGTGAATGGCTTTTATCCTTAACATTGTCTATATTTACCTGTGCCAGAATCTTCTCTCTTCCTTTTGGCAGCTGGTTCTTCCGTTTTTGATGACATCGTCACTTACAATCTCAATTTAGAGCCCAAAATCTTCGCACCTGTTTTCCACGATCTTCCTCATGTGATGAAACGCGCGAAAATGTAATGACCCAATGAGCACACAGAGGGCGCCAACAGTTGTATAGCGGTGAGGGAGCGATTAGTTTTTTTTTGTCAGGAAAATGAGATCAACAATTTGTAGAGCTCTAGAAACTGTTGGTAACTCGGGACTTCAGGAAGGAGAGATAAAAGAATTGTTTGTCAATTTTTATCATTTTGCCACCCCATATCTGAATTCAGTGGCCAGCCCTTTAAGGGAGCAGCACAGGCCAATTAAGGCTACTTTAAATTTTTAGCTGGGGCAGATCCAGGGGGGAGAGGGGTTTAAACACTATCCACTCCAATTTTCATGAAAGTGTATGTAAGTCATAAATTTTTTCAAATTAAAATCACACGCATTATAATATTTGCGCTTTCGTCCGAGAAAGACTCCAGGCCCACAATTTCACGGAGAGCAGGAATAGGCCGTGATAGTGGAACTCTCCTTTTTCCAGCTCTCCTGTGTTGACGAGCAGAATAAAACTATTTCCGGGAACAAGCTGCCATTTTGTACCATTGCTGAGTCAGTGGAGCTGGCATTTCAGGCCCCAGGGCACTTTTAATCCATTGAAAACATTACGGATTTGCATTGCCGAGTCTTAAATGGAATGTTTAGCATGGATTGCCCATATTCCAGTACTGTCAGGCTGATTAGACTTTGTTACGGACCTTAGAAACCCCGGCTCCATTGTAAATTCCCAGGCTGATGTTTCCGGATATAGTTTTATTCTGCTCGTCAACACAGGAGAGCTGGAAAAAGGAGAGTTCCACTAACGCCCGCTATTTAATCGGACACAGACTCTTTGTCACTGAGCCCACAGCAAAACAATTAAACTTAGCAAACCTTTCACTCATGGCTTAACATAATTTTCAAGCTGATTCAGAAAATGTATGGCTACAAACACTACTTATAAAGATTTTGTACATAGAGTTACAGTTAAATACTTAACCAAGTTTTTCACAAAAATTAATTTCTCCAAGCAACATATAATCTTGCTTTACCACTGCACTGCCATTGTTGACAACGGGTCTTTTAAGAAATTTTCAGCTGAGAGATATGACGGGGAATTTAGGGAAAAAAAACAATACATTTTTTATTGCATCACATTTATTCAACAATTCATAAATACAACAAATAATTTTCAACAAATTCACAACCAGGCCATCAAACCTATTATTGTGCCAAATTACAGGACTAAATTAATTAGTACAACAGAACATTGCAATTAGATTTTAAGTTACTATCAATTAACTTTTTTAAGGACTTCTACAATATTTTAGACTATGATTTGCAACGAAGGTCTTAAAAAAAGAAGCAAAATACAGTTTGAAGAGAATTTAATGTTTTGATATTCCACCTTTCTAATCCACCGATAGGAATAAATTGTCATACTTAAAGCTCTACTTTCACAATTCTGCAAGGCTGTAAAGAATCCTAATTATATTTTATCTGTTTAATCACGCACATATTGGATATGAGACTGGCCTGAATGGCCATCTTAATTTTTCCAACAAATTCTGAAGTATATTTATATGAGAAACTTAATTTCATGAGAACTTCCAAGGCAGTGCCAGTAATTGCAAATGCCAAATACAGTGTATAACAAATAATCGCACATTTTCATTGAATACATCAAAAGCAAATTAATCATCAAGATTTAATTATCTAAACTGGAAATGTTTGAAACAATGTCAGTCGGAATGCTTTTACAGCGATCTATCATTTTATAAATGCATCAAGATCAGCGAAAGTAAATATTAAACTCAAATGCAACAACCGAGATTCATTAATATACATATGCTCCAAAATAGTTCATCTTGATCACAGAAACCACGAGAAACCAATTCTAAAATCATAGAAATTAATCTCTGAAGACAGAATTACAAGAAACAGATCTGAGTGGTAAAAGTAAAATAGATATAATAAGTATTGAATACTATTAATAAAGTAATAAATTACCAAAGCGATCCATTACATCTTTATATCTCATCACAGTCGACTGTTAAGTAAAAGTAACACATGTTAAAGAGAATGTCCAAGTATTATGTGGAATAATACAGTATAATAACATTTAACAAACACACACACAGTATGCAGTATGTATCACACAATATCAATTTGATTATCAAGATGTATGCGTCATTGTGATTTCATGCAGTTTTGCAGTACTTGTATGTGTAGTAAGGCCCTGCATGGGTCTAGCTTTTAAAATAATGATCCCACTCCCACAGTCCACTTCCATTTGGGCATAAAGATTTTAACATTTTCATAATTCTAACCCACTAGCCAATGACAGGTGGAGTCCTGCGCAACAAGTTGCTTTCATCCCAAGCAGACTCCTATACTCTAGGGCTGCACAATAACAGGCTGAGATGCGAAAAATAAGTAACTGTCATATCGAGATGTTGACAAAACATGCGAAAAATTCATAGATAAAGAGATTGACCTTAAAACTTGCAAATTTTTCATTATAAATGAGAATTTCAGAAAATTTAATTCAAATTGTCGTCAAAAATACTGAAAAGAGAAATTATTTAAGTTAATTTTATATTGCACTTTCCTCGATACATTTATTGCATGAAATATCTCAATAAATGATAACTTTGCGATTAATCATGCAGCCCTAATGTACCGTTTTATAAGCTTGAACAATTCAGCAAGAAGTACAGGCATGTGTACACAGTGCCATTTTCATAAACCAACATTTATCATTGTTCTAAGATACAGTAGTTACTCAATGCATAATCATGCATAACAATATCAGATCTCTAACAAATATATCAGATATCATATACTTAAGTCCATAACTTCATTTAGAATTGAATCTTATAAAGACATTGAACTAATAAATTGTCGACGCTCCACCCCCGGCAGGATCAGCCTCCGCCTGGACTGTTTCGTGGATCTTCGCAGCGATGTTTATCTTTCCGAAATCTCCCGTGGACGCTTTGACCGAGTGACCTTGAAGTTGGAGGTCGTTCTCTATACTTTCATCGATGTCACCTTTGACCCAGATGTTCTGCGTCTCTGGCTGGGCGTGAATTCTGGGAGACGCCAGGGCTTCTTTCAAGCCCTCTTGATAGGCAATGATCTCAACTAAGTTTTGAATAAGTGCTGCAAAAAAAGAAAGAAAAGAAATGGAGTTCAGTTAAGATGTAGGTAAGATTGGGGCTTTACATCCTGCTGTATTTACAAATCTGGCAGCTAGTTAGGATGGATGGATGATTGGGGCTTTAAGTCCTGTATCAATGTACTGAAGAGGCTAATTAGGAAAACAGGACACGGCAATGAGGTGACGGATATTGACAGTCTATTATAGGTCCAGATAGTCTGACCAAAGTTAGAATTGAACCCAGGGCCCAGTGATTAAATGCCCAGAGCACTACCAACTCAGCTGGCCAAAAGCTTGTGTCATTTTCAAACTGGTAGCTCTTTCGGCATGCCCATGGTTGCTGAAATACATCAATGGATGGATGGATGAATGGGGCTTTACGTCCTGTATTTATGACTGAAATACATCAAAAAGATCCCGCATGTGGTGCCAAGCCATTGAATCACATATTTATCATCTCATCAGTAATACAGCATTATGTCTGTGTTGGGCAACTGAATATTTACAAGCTGACTAATCTTCAGGTCACTAATCCCAGGCAAATCAAATTGTTTAATTTTATCAACTCAAAAGTTAGGCCAGACTTCCTTGATCTTTAGCTTCGCGGATCGACCAACCCAACAGATTTTCTGCTTCGAGAAGCAAACGATCAATTATGTCTGACCTTTTAAAGGAGACTTAAGCGGCAAGTAAAAAACCCCTTACCTGAGATCCCTGGCAAATTCCCCGTCACTCCTATAGCCACCCTGCGAGCACAAGGTTTGATGGGATTGAAAGTTACGACTGGAGCTAGGGTCGTCACTGGTCTGATGCCCACCTGTGACTTCTGCAAAAGAAATAAGGTAGAAGTTAGGAAATCATTAATGGGCTTTACGTGCTGTATTTATGCCTTTGTTAGGCTAATCAGGACAGGAGGAGGATACTGCTGAGCAATTAGGTGAAGAATGATTGAGACTGCTGTCCAATATAAGTCCAAGTGACCAGGCTGGAGTGGGAATCGTACCCTGGACCCAGCAATTGGCAGCCTACTGTGCTGCAAAATGAGTTAACCTTGACCCAAGACATTTTTTGTAATAAAATATTTTAATGTTGACGCAATTAAATGGTCACAAATTTTACAAGGGCTCAAATACTAATAATCCCTACTGTAGAACAACGAAAGTATAGTCTTACCTGCCGTCCCAGCAGAAACCCATTGTTTTCTCGATCAGCCACCTCAAATGCACGCAGGAGATTATTCAACAATATTCCACTGTTCGTTTTGATCTTTGATCCAAATGGACTTCCAAGGGAGCTGGAAAAAAGATGAGAAATTCAAGTACTGATACAGATGATGAACCAAAACTACGAGCGCTGCCAGTTCTATAATGCAGCATACTTTCCGATAGATGAGTCTTACAAACAGTTACAATTGAAAGGCACTTGATTCTAAAAGTCAACTTACGTCGTTAACGACACTTGATCTTCATTCTGTCCAAATACGGAAATCTGGGAGGCCCCTGGAGGGTTCTTCTCGATCGTGATTGGCTCAATGGGCTGGGAAGGAGGGGTGACGTTCATGACTTTTATGTAATCATCCAATGTCCGAGTCTTGTTGTGTAAGATTTCTTTATTTACTTTTATGCCAAAGTTTTTGCTGGAAAGTATAAGAATAGCCAGCTAAAACAACAGATCAAATTAATACAAACATTTTTTTCATTCCAGCCTGTTTTACTCTGGATAGTGCAAAATAATCTCAACCACACTGACCAGTCTGGTAATCTAGCAATGCTATTATACACTGAACACAGTGGTCAAGAAAAAACTTGTTTTTCTGTGATGAGGCATGTGGCTCAGTATTAGACCCCGAAGTCAGTCAGAGTTAAAACTCTGACTTGCTTGGCAAGAACTTCAACTGACTAGTCAGCTAAGTTGTCAAACTCTGACTTCACTTCGCTTCAACTAACTTCAGCTAACTTAGTGCAATTTCATGGGGTCCTTTTCTTGTCATTCTTCAACAACACATTATAACTTCAGAAATTTCAGAATTTGTGCACTCAGAAATTGTGTAGGTTCTAAATGCGTAAAGTTTTTGGGAGATTTCATGTTGCAGGAACTTTACAAAAGTACTTAAAGAGTGTGGAATATATCTTGTGCTCTTTATGCTGTTTAGAATGGTAGGCCTACCAAAACCATTTCTGTGAGTTGAAAATTGGCTGAGTTATGCAGCAGTGACTTGACCTGAGCTGACTCAACTCTGACTTGACTAGATTGAACAGTAACTTGCTGCTTGGTAAGCTAACTATGACTTCACTAGTCGACTTTATGTAGTCGACTTCGGGGTCTACTCAGTATGTCAGTACTCAATCAGGCTCCGACTTGGATAAACTAAAGATCCATAGGAATCTCAGCTTCACGTTCGTACTATTGATTCAAAATGCTAATATCAGGCATTCGAAAAAAGCACATCTTGACAAACAGCAGATATTCTTTTCTTTTCTTCTTTTTAAAAAAATGATTTTAAGATTTATGCACACATACTCTAGCAAAGATTTGATGTAGTCGTTGACATCCGGAAACTGCTCAGGGTCATTCATTCTCGGCCTGCTGGCATACGCAAACTTCATCGCCTAAAAAGGGGCAGAAAAATATGTTAATATGATATTGTAATACTTCGATTTTGAAGTTTGTAGCTACACCATACAATGAGTACCGGAGCCTTCGTCAAATTCCTTTGCCATTTTTCCACCATACAGGAATTGGACTAAAAGATAATAAGAATTGAAAATATCGATTTACCTCGATGACTCTGTGAACATTCAAAGAGCTGTTTCGGTTTTCGTGACTAAACGTGAAATTGTTTAAGATGTTTAGCGCAGTTAACACCAGGGGGCCACTGCAGGGGGCAGTGCAGGAGGCAACCGTGACATCTGAATGAAATAAATCTTAAAATCAGAAATTGCAGGTGTTTTCGCACATTCAAAATCTTAAATCACAGAGAAAATTGCACTAGAAATTGGTGAATGAACACCCTATACATTACTTATATGCTGAACTAAATGTTAAATATTTTCTTATATATTAAGAGAAAGAAATAGAATGCAAACATTTTCGTAAACTTACTTTTGAAGGTAACAGAGATTGGTTGGTACGATCTTACTTTGTAAGAGTTCAAGTTTTCAATTGCCATTCCCGTCACCTAAAGAGGAAAATTGCTTAAACTTAAGAAAATTTTGGCTTGCCTAAAGTGTCGTGCTCATAGTTTCCAAAAGTTTGGTGAAATTTCATGTAAACACTTTGCTGAGACTTGCATGATATTTCTTGTAATGTGTTACACGTTGAGGGCTCCCGCTCTCTCTCTCTCTCCCATCTCATCAATCAACCCTCATTGCACTTACATCTAATTAAAATTTAAAATAATGGTTTTAACTAACTTTCTAAGGATAAACTGTTAACTGAGACCTAGCCTTCTGAAAGTATGTTACCAAAACCAGCTTATAAAGATTAAAGTACTTTTGTGTTGCACAACTTTCAAAGTAAATTTACGTCTTGAAAGCAAAACAGTGCATCAAAAGTACTCTTATACAGATGTGTTTTAATACAAGTGGCCCTGCATCGGGAGACCAGCCTTTCAGTAATCAGGAATAAATCTCAAGTAAGGGCCGTTCTATTCTCTACGGAAAAAGTCATGAATCTACAAAAACAGGTCATCTTAAAATGTAATATGATAATATAATTAATTATTAATCATTAATTATAATTATATTATATAACAGTAAATACTAATCTAATTCCACCAAGATTCAAAGACTAACTTAAACCAATTAAATACCAACTAAGGATTAGAAATCTTGAGAACTTACACTGTTGACGATTTCATGAGCGATAATTCCATTATAGAAGTCTTGGATGCCCGACTCATCCTTCAGCGGTTCTAATAAATCGGCCATTTCTGATCCCTTGATCACCAGAGTGTCTTGAGTATAAGCTGGTTCTTTTGTAAGTGCATCAGCTGAAAATGAAATTATTAAAATGTTTATGAACTTTATTTTTCAAAAGAGGAACACTGTTACTGTCCGGACACAATTTAATCAGGATTGATGGATGATTGGGGCTTTATGTCCTGTATTTATGCACTTGGTAGGCTAAATAGGACAGGTGAAGGTGAGGAGGACACAGCAATGAGGCAAATGAAGATTGAAACTGACATCCAACATAGGGCCAGGGTACCCGACAAGAGTTGGATTCGAACCTGAGAACCAGCAATTGGCAGCCTAGCAAGCACTAGACCAACCCCCCTAGAATAAGAGGAGGACACAGCTAGGAGGCAAAGGATGATTGAAACTGCTGCTCAACATAGATCTTCTATCCAGGTGACCCAGTTCAGGGCTGGATTCAAACCCAGGACAAGCGACTGGAAGGCCAGAGAGCTACCACCTGAGCTTACCCTCTTCCTCGATATTTTGGAGAGACACATTTTTTAACTAGACGGGAGCATATTTCCATATGCAAGACTAGCAGGGGGTCGATCAGCAGTTTGTTCACCTCATCACTGACTGACATTACTGGCTGACATCATCGGCTGACATCATTGGCTGACATCATTGCTGACTTCATCAGCTGACATCATATAACCGGCTGACATCTGGCTGACATCAGTTGCTGACATCTGGCTGACATCAGTTGCTGACATCACTGGCTGACATCACTGGCTGACATCACTGGCTGACATCACTGGCTGACATCACTGGCTGACATCACTGGCTGACATCACCAGCTGACATCAGTGGCTGACATCAACGGCTGATATCATTGGCTGACACCAGTGGCTGACATCAATGGCTGACCACCAGCTGACATCAGTGGCTGACATCAGTGGCTGACATCAGTGGCTGACATCACCGGCTGACATCAGTGGCTGACAACACCGGCTGACATCAGTGGCTGACATCAGTGGCTCGATATCAGTGGCCCGACATCAGAGCCTGACATCACCGGCTGACATCAGCGGCTGACATCACCGGCTGACATCACCGGCTGACATCACCGGCTGACATCACCGGCTGACATCACCGGCTGACATCACCGGCTGACATCACCGGCTGACATCACCGGCTGACATCAGTGGCTGACATCACCGGCTGACATCACCGGCTGACATCAGTGGCTGACATCACCGGCTGACATCAGTGGCTGACATCACCGGCTGACATCACCGGCTGACATCAGTGGCTGACATCAGTGGCTGACATCAGTGGCTGACATCACCGGCTAACATCACCGGCTGACATCAGTGGCTGACATCACCGGCTGACATCAGTGGCTGACATCACCGGCCGACATCACTGGCTCAGTGGCTGACATCAGTGGCTGACATCAGTGGCTGACATCAGTGGCTGACATCAGTGGCTGACATCAGTGGCTGACATCAGTGGCTGACATCACCAGCTGATATCACCGTCTGACATCACCGTCTGACATCAGTGGCTGACATCAGTGGCTGACATCAGTGGCTGACATCAGTGGCTGACATCAGTGGCTGACATCACCAGCTGACATCAGTGGCTGACATCAGTGGCTGACATCACCGGCTGACATCACCGGCTGACATCAGTGGCTGACATCACCGGCTGACATCAGTGACTGACATCAGTGGCTGACATCAGTGGCTGACATCAGTGGCTGACATCAGTGGCTGACATCAGTGGCTGACATCACCGGCTGACATCAGTGGCTGACATCAGTGGCTGACATCAGTGGCTGACATCAGTGGCTGACATCAGTGGCTGACATCAGTGGCTGACATCAGTGGCTGCCATCACCGGCTGACATCAGTGGCTGACATCAGTGGCTGACATCAGTGGCTGACATCACCGGCTGACATCAGTGGCTGACATCAGTGGCTGACATCAGTGGCTGACATCACCGGCTGACATCACCGGCTGACATCAGTGGCTGACATCACCGGCTGACATCAGTGGCTGACATCACCGGCTGACATCACCGGCTGACATCAGTGGCTGACATCACCGGCTGACATCACTGGCTGACATCACTGGCTGACATCACTGGCTGACATCCCGGCTGACATCACTGACTAACATTGATTGACATCATTGACCATATCATAACTATCAATAGGGGAGCTCCAAAACCCAGGAGAGAACTCCCAATAAGAAGAAGAAGGTGTAGCCATCTTGTGTAAATAGACAGTACTACTACTGTGGTTGCCATGGAGATGGTAGACTCGGAACTGGACGACACCTAGTATCCCTAAAGACTAGCCCTGCTAGTCTAATTCTTACCGAGCTCACTGGAAACATTGAGAGGTGGACCTCTGGCTAAGTCAATAGTCGGCTGAATCAAATCTGCCCATTTCAATCTGAAATGCAAATAAATCATTTTTGATTATTAAATACCATTAATTTTGACAGCTAATTTATTCTAAACACAATGAACACATGCCCAAAACATAGAAAATGTCTCTCAATGCTAGTGCAAATATTTGCAATGTCAGTATAACAGAATAATCTGAGCAAAAAGGCTCTTGATAGTTTTGAAACCTACACTCAGTTTGCACATTACATGAACAAATTTATTCGGGATTTAGCTCATCGGGTATAGTTCATTTCGAAGATTCACATACACAGTTATTTCTCTACATGCAGTACATGTACAGCAAAGATTAATATTCGGAATTTAACTTACTTCCCATAATCCTCGTGAGCCTTCTTCAGTCCTCTCAGGAAACCGGGAACTGCGACTTGGCTTGGACCAGTCTGAGAAGAAAATGAATTTCCCATGGTTTGATTGACAATTATTTTTAGCATTCATGTGCAAATGATATGAAAACATTTTGGATTAGACCTGCGGAGTCAGGAGTCATTTTACAGGAAACTAAAGGAGTTGCGAGCAAGATTGACCTCCAAAAATAATCCCAATGACCTAATATTTATTTCACAAAGTATGAGTCAAATCAATTGCCACGTGATCTCAGCACAATGACCTTTCATCATCCTATAAGAGACATTCCTGTGTAAAAGAGATGACTTACCGAAGTTACCATTGTTGGCACCGTTCCCATGAAGTCGTACGCCTTCATCTGCTTGTTTCTGTGTCGCTCTTTGTTGAAACGCACCACCATGTAGCCAGCGCTGGAAAAGAAATTGGAAAATTTACTTGACCAAAATCATTTGGAGTCAATATTTCAAAATGTTTAATTTACATGAGAGCAGTTAAAATGCCCCCACAGAAACTAGCCCAGGGGTCAGCGCTTTGCTAGCCATCAGCCACACTTTCATTGGCTAATGGCAATGCTTCTTCCACGTGGCTAACGAAAATTGCACATTTTGGCTGCAAGTTTACATGCATTTCACTCACAAATGGAATTTCGATCCTTGGAAAGCACTGACCCCATACGGCAAAAGAAAGTTACAGAAAACATACAGGCCATGGGCATCTGATAGCTTTCTTTTGCTTTGTTATAGGGCCTATATCTTCACACCTGCAAACTTTGAGAGAGCCAAAGTTGACCCGTTCAACCTGGGAGTTTTCTTCACTGAAGGCTGGGGCGGTAGTGTCAGAACAATGGATGAGCATCATTGTGCGACTGATTTAACCCCCCCCCCCCCCCCTTCAAAGAAATTCTAATTGTACTCACGAGCCCAAGCCAGTAGCATGGGGGTGGACATATCCCAAGCAGAATGCCGTAGCAATCGCAGCATCAACTGCCGTGCCCTTCTGTTGTAAGATCTTTGCTCCGATGTCCGAACAGACTTTTGCTTCGCTCACTACTGCTCCGTGGGGAGGGACCTGAATATTTAGACACAAAAATGTTATAATGCAGATGCACTCTATAGGCCTTCAGATATTGTAAGCATAACTACCAGTGTCAACTCTATTGAGTGAACAACTTCCAATATTATTCCTCATAATAAAGTTTGTTTCAAAGGACACCAAAACCTATTAAAGCTGAAGATGCTAAAAGTGAACACTAACTGTTCTATGTCAGATATAGAGCGTAAGTGAGTAAAATTATTAAACAAACAATTGGAAATTGAATAGACCCTTACCTGGGGCGGTCCAAAGTAAATTGTGATGATGAGAGCGAAGGTGATTGCGATGGAAAATGAAATCCCGGAAATAATGATCACAGCTAGACCTTCCACCTGACATCTGCAAAGGACGAGCAAGAATTCAACCCTCATCTTATGGGCGTATTTAAACAATATTGCTGGTGTATATATTTAGTCAAAGAAATGTCTATAATTGTCTTACAGCAATATTTAGTTGTCTTACAGTGATGTCTAGTTGTCTTGCGCCTCTTGCCTATTCAGTTATAATCATAAATGTATTTTAGTGATAATAAATAATAATATCTTTTTAAAAGAGCTTATAATCATAAATTTATTTTTAAACAGCTTACTTTTTAGAAATCTTTCCCAGCTCAATTTGAAGAGGAGAGACTTCAGATCCCGCACTTTCGTTGCTGCTGCCCGACCCTTCTGCCGGCATGGAACCCGCGACAAACCCCGCACCCGTCAGGGACTTGCCGGGTATAAGCTGAGTGTTGTCTTCGCCTGAAAAGAGACAAAGTTAAAACAGATCATGCATATCGCACAGCTAGAATTTGTCAAGAAAGTGAAATTCACACATATAATGTGAATAGCAAGCAGTTGAGCAGAATCGTACTATAAAAGTTTTGAAATTGTCAATTAATATTTTACTTTAACCATTCAAGTTTTGGAGTTTTAAACTAGAAGGCAAATTGCAATTTGCATATCTGGACGCTGATAATTGACCTGAACATTGTAACATAATATTGGTCTGGTAGTCTGGTTGGCTGAATTATAATAGCAGTAGTCAGAAGTTATCAGGGCATAGTGGCCAATGGGCCTTAAGAGAGAGAAATAAATGAATTGCTACATAGCGATGCATGAAGTTTTTTGATTGTGTGTGATGGAGTTGTGTGTTTAACAACTTGAAATAGTTGTGTTAAGCTGACAGAGGAGATACACACCCACAGCTCATCATTGCTTTGGACATCTTAAGCTAAGGTAGATACAGCTCATCTTCACGAAGCAGACCCACTTTTATGATTTCAATAAAACCTGAGATGTTCGAGAAAGAAAGCCATAGCATAATTTAAACGAAGTCAAAGAGCCCTGAGGCTATTGCCCTACTTCATTGCACATTGGCCTAGAAAAATGGACCAAGGGCAGAGTAAATGTATTTACCCCTTTTCACACCTCTTTCAAATTACCCAACAATCTTGCTGTATGTGTATGTGTATATGCATATGCAGCTTACATTTACCATGACAGTTACCCTTGTAACTGTCATGCATTTACTAAAAGTATACTGTATAAAGTTTATAAACTTCAAATTAAAAGTAAAACTTTTATTTGATTATGTATACTACACTTTACTTTATTAAAACATATATGCATCATGGGAGAATTCTTTTTATTTTGTTTCTATACATTGTCAAACTAGATGGGAGCATATTTCCATATGCAAGACTAGCAGGGGGTCGATCAGCAGTTTGTTCAGCTCATCACTGACTGACATTACTGGCTGACATCATCGGCTGACATCACCGGCTGACATCATTGCCTGACTTCATCAGCTGACATCATCCTATAACCGGCTGACATCAGTGGCTGACATCAGTGGCTGACATCAGTGGCTGACATCATCCTATAACCGGCTGACATCAGTGGCTGACATCAGTGGCTGACATCAGTGGCTGACATCATCCTATAACCGGCTGACATCAGTGGCTGACATCAGTGGCTGACATCAGTGGCTGACATCAACGGCTGACATCACCAGCTGACGTCAGTGGCTGACATCAATGGCTGACCACCGGCTGACATCACTGGCTGACATCACCGGCTGACATCAGTGGCTACATCACCGGCTGACATCAGTGGCTGACCACCGGCTGACATCAGTGGCTGACATCAGTGGCTGACATCACCGGCTGACATCACCAGCTGACATCAGTGGCTGACATCAATGGCTGACCACCAGCTGACATCACCGGCTGACATCACTGGCTGACATCAGTGGCTGATATCACCGGCTGACGTCAGTGGCTGACATCACTGGCTGACATCAGTGGCTGACATCAGTGGCTACCATCAGCGGCTGACATCACTGGCTGACATCAGTGGCTGACATCACCAGCTGACATCAGTGGCTGACATCAATGGCTGACCACCGGCTGACATCAGTGGCTGATATCACCGGCTGACATCACCAGCTGACATCAGTGGCTGACATCACTGGCTGACATCACTGGCTGAAATCACCAGCTGACATCACCAACTGACATCACCAGCTGACATCAGTGGCTGACATCAGTGGCTGACATCAGTGGCTGACATCACTGGTTGACATCAGTGGCTGACATCACTGGTTGACATCAGTGGCTGACATCAGTGGCTGACATCAGTGGCTGACATCAGTGGCTGCCATCACCGGTTGACACCAGTGGCTGACATCACCGGCTGACATCAGTGGCTGACATCACCAGCTGACATCACCGGCTGACATCAGTGGCTGACATCACTGGTTGACATCAGTGGCTGACATCAGTGGCTGACATCAGTGGCTGACATCACCGGTTGACATCAGTGGCTGACATCAGTGGCTGACATCAGTGGCTGACATCAGTGGCTGACATCACCGGCTGACATCAGTGGCTGACATCAGTGGCTGACATCACTTGTTGACATCACCGGCTGACATCAGTGGCTGACATCACCGTCTGACATCAGTGGCTGACATCACTGGTTGATATCACTGGTTGATATCCCGGCTGACATCGCTGACTAACATTGATTGACATCATTGACCATATCATAACTATCAATAGGGGAGCTCCAAAACACAGGAGAGAACTCCCAATAAGAAGAAGAAGAAAGTGTAGCTACCTTGTGTAAATAGACAGTACTACTACTGTGGTTGCCATGGAGATGGTAGACTCGGAACTGGACGACACCTAGTATCCCTAAAGACTAGCCCTGCTAGTCTAACAAATGGACCAGTGTAGTATGCTTCCTCAAAAAGCCATTCTTTAGGTCAGAAGGAGGTGTGAATGAGGCCATGGTTGTAAAACAGTTCATCCTGTCTGAGCATAAGTCGGTCACAAGTTGGTCAATAGCTTTAGGGCTCTTTAACCCCCTTTTAAATTGTTTATGCATGCCAGTTTCAATCTAATGATGTAGTTGTTGAACACCGGCAAATCTATATAGCTCTCTCAACCAATAGCATTAGTGCGTATTTTGCATGCTAGGTGGCTACCGCGTGTTGATGACGGGTGTGCGCTGAAGCATATCATATTCTGGTAGACTGGTCCCCCCTCCCTGGTGTGCCATAGGGACAGTATATCAGTTATAATTCTAGTACATTGTCCTATTTAGAATCCAGTCAATTTTCCATGATTGCAACACAGATTTCCAGCTATTCTCGGTGTTAAGGACCAATTCACCGGGTGATATCTGTAGATCTATCCACTATCTGTTTGCTATATCAGTCTGAGTCACTTGGATCACGTGTGTGCAACATAAAGTAAGTTTGATGGGTTTACTGTGTACATCACTATGTCTTATGTTCAGCCAATAGGAAACTGAAAAACACAAGGAAGTAGGCCGTTGTGAGACAGTATCTGGACGCTAGAGGCGTCCAGATAATAATATCTATGGAAGTTTAGACATTGATTTTCAAGTCTCAATGTTTCAGTTTTAAGAGTAATCTATTCCATGTAAGCTTAGTCTTCGAAATAATAGGGTCCATCTATTCAAGGTCAAGTTTATCCCTGTAAATTTGAGTGTCTCTCAGTGAAAGAACTCTCTCTGTCTTTGTGTTTTCAATTTAAGTTTAGAGCCACATCTATTCAACTTGAGCAGTCGAGTTTGTCAAAAGAAGTTAGGACTGGTGGAGTTATATTCAACTTTCTTTATCATTTCTCTTACATGTTGCAGAATTTGATACAACTTCATCCATTAAAATATGAGGAGCTATAAGTGTCTACAAATGTACTAATTCCAGTTCTAGAAAGTTCAAAACTCATTTGTACAGTAATCAGAGTTTATGACAATCATCATAATCGTAAAGCAATGTTTGATACAGCCTAAAGGACAGCTATTTTCGCAGACTTCATCAGTTCTTATCAAGTTACATCAAATCATGTGCTGACCCACATGAGATTAAGTCATTTTTGATAAGAAATAGTTTTTATCACAGATGATTATCACCTGACTTCGCTGGTATAAATATCAGAAACATTGTCAAATAAGTTTAAATGATGTATTTTAGCAATGGACATAGGCAAGACATTTGTTGGCAAGATGGAACTGAAGACTCGTATGTGAATTTTGAAAGGTAAATTAATTTATGAGAATGTCTGAAATATTTTTAATGCATTGAACATAGTATTTGTATTTCAACCAAATTGATAAGCTGGTACTAAAGGAAGATGGAATTAAAAATGTGAAACGAAACAAATATGCAATTGTTCAGCAATTGGGGGCTTTACTGAGATTAACGGTGTATAAAGTTTTCAACCTAACAACATTGCCATGTACTTATAAAATAATGGCCAATAATTGATCACACGAAATGTCATAATTTTGATAGGTTCCAGAATTTTTCCACAAAAAAAAAAAAATTTCAGTGTAGGCCACAGATAAAATTTTTGTAAAAATCATGACCCGTCACATGACCATGTACAGAAAGGCACACTTCCTGTCTACAGACCAATCAGAGAGCAGCATTTCACCTACTTTGCCCTCGTGAAAACCGCAATATCTATTGAACAGCAGAAATTGTTTAAATTGCATTTAATTCGCTTTTTTCAAATTATCACTTATCATCCTTGTTTGATTTCAGAAATACTTCATAATAAGAGCACATTTTTCAACAAAAGAAGGGCCAAATTAAACACAACTAGACAATTTTCTGGGACGTCAGAACTGCATGAGGACATCAACAAATATCACGACTGCAACCGTAACCTTAAACATATTCATCTGAACATTCCAACATGCTGCACGATATTCTTGGGTCGATATTTCAAGGCATATTTGAGGTGCTGTGTGCAACAATCTGCGTGCCTTCGAGTTTGGCACTGGATGTAGAGACATTGAGAAAACATATTTCTGAAGAAAGCAAAAGCGAGGCGAATAATTTTGCTAAGAGGAAAACAAACGGCAATTCAGTTACTTATAATTACGACAATAACCAGAGATGGAATAAGTATGAATGGGATAAGTCGGAAGCAAGATTACTGTAGTTGAAGGACTAATATCATGTGGAGGTCTCTCACCAGGGGCTTGATGAGGCAGTCTACTGTGCTGTGTCTATAAATAGCACTACCCTGTACAACTCCCTCTCTGATGCCAGTAGTGATGCACGGATAGTGAAAATAGCCGGATATCGGATAATCCGGCAACACCAACTGCCGGATACCGGATAGCAACCGGATATTTGGAACCAGATAATGAACATACGAAAAAGTATATTTTTTAGCGTTCACGGTTGATTAAGAAAAAAAATTTCTGAGAGCCGAGAGACTTTGTCCTGCAGGAGGACTGTTCCTCTGATGGAATGTTTTTCGTTATGTTCTGTAACTGAATTTAAATTTTGAAGACGGTTGCGTCATGTTTTTGACTGTGTTAATAAATAGAAGAATGTTACAAGAACTAAGCTTTTCTTTAGCTATTCACTCATTTTTGAACAACTCAGATATCCGGTTCTGACACCCTAATTTTGCCAGATACCAGATATCCTGCAAATTCCAATATCCGGCTGGATACCGGATACCTTGCCGGATATCCGTGCATCCCTAGATGCCAGCTGTGTGCAGCTACCCCAACAGGGCCAACACCTTGGCCAGGCCCTTGGCTCAAGGTTGCAATCTTTAGCTTTATGGACTGAGGTGCTGGATGCTAAGCCTAACACCTGACACTTAGTTAATAATTATTTTCACAAATTTGAGTCAGTGTCACAGAGCTTCAAGACTTGGCATATATATATTTGCTTAGCAACGAGTTAACCCCAACATAAAGACCTCGAGCTACCATCAGCCAAACATACACAAGCACAACTAGCCGCACAAGAGAGGAAGAAAAGAACAACCATGGTGTCATGAAAGGTATAATCAATTAATCATGATAGATGTTGATTGCTGATTGACAAATGTTTTGTCACTGCAGTTCTGGTACTCTTGGAGTCCGGGGCAGTTGGACATTTAACAAACAATTTTCTGCAATTTGTTTTGAGTTGATAACGCATTAAATAAAACTAATTTTTTCAACAAAATGTCAAATGTGTTCCAATTGGCTTTTTCTTCAATCCAGGAACTTAGCCTGCATTGGGGTATAGGGGGGCAGCTGCCCCCCCCCCCTCAGGATTTGGCAGACTTTTTTTTAAACATTGAACAAACAAAAAATTCAATTTTCTGTGGTTTTCTGGGGTGTGCATCCGGATCAGACTCTGGTACGGCCCTGCAATCCATCTGTTCAAGGTTTTATTGGTCATCATTCCAGATCTCCATGCGAAGGGAAGATGGAAAAGAGATATTGGTGGCAGAACATCTTGACAGGTATAGGGGAGGGGCACCTGTTAATTTTATGCTGTCAGTATTGATCACTGGAATCAACAAACCAGCCAATCCAATTTAATTGATAATAGGCAATGTATCATTAATGATCGTTGATTAGTCACCAGTGACACCAGTATTAGTCTACAATTTTACCCCAATTTATTTTGTTTACCCAGTACCCTGGTATCTCATTTTCTCAACTCAAGACATTTCATTGGCAGCAAATTGGGAAGAAAGTGAAACACAAAACCAGCAAAGCGAAAGTACCTGAGGGTGTATAAGCATCTCCAGCGACATCTTCAAGGGGTTTATCTGTCATCTTTTGCTTTACAGTTGGTCAAATGTCAGTAAATGGCCTTTAAATCCTCTAAATCTGTGCAATATGTGCAGATTTCTTAATTGATGTATTCATTCAATCAGCCTTGACCTTGGAAAATGTAGTTGAGACGCACTGAGGCAGGTGGCGCTGTTAAAATCTCCTGGTGTGCGCTTTTGGTACTAAAAACATCAATTTCGCGCGGCTGCAAACCCTCGGCATTTTACTACTTGACACTTTAATTACACAATACGCAACACTGTGACAACTGAACAGTCTCTTACAATTGTATGTAATGCAAATGAGCAACAAGAGGCAAATGAGCCACAGAAGGCAAAGGGACCTGAAACAAAATTTCTTTAATTCGAGGAATTTTAACATTCATAATGACTTATTAATGTGAATAAAACTTATAAACATAGGCTGCGCGGCAGCATACCCTCGGCTAATCAGTGGGTATTCTGGAGGGAGTTAAATCAAGTGGCCCTCAGGAGGCGCTGGCTTTGAGGGGGCAAGGTCCCTAAAAATTTTTAATTGATGTCCGTTTCCACCAGGTCACAGCAAGTGCCATAATGAAAATCTGTAAAAATTTAAGCGAGAATCAAGGCCAAAATTTGTTTTGGTAATTTGTTGAATTTCCATCACCACATTGTTTTTCATGAGTTTCCCTGACTTTCCTTAACTGCAGAGCAGACACTTAAATACAGTTAAAAAAAACTTAAGCAACACTTGATTTGTAAACAAAGACAGGGTTTTGAGGGGGGAGGGTTGGTCTAGTGGTAGCGTGCTGGACTGCCAATCGCTGGGTCCAGGGTTCGAATCCAGCTCTTGCCGGGTCACCTGGGCCTGGTATGTTGGATGGCTGTTTCAATCATCATTTGCCTCAGTGCCGTGCCCTCTTCCTGTCCTAATTAATTAGCCTACCAAGTGTGTAAATACAGGATGTAAAGCCCCAAACATCCATCCATCTTAAGAATACTGTTCTTTTATTGCATACAGAAGTTCATTTTTAAAATTTCATTAATTTTAAAATTAGAATTTATTGGATATGACTGAAATTTGTCTACACCCATTCTATGAAATCTACAGATCTAATAGTAATATACAAATACTGTATGTTATTAATGCAATATTAAAATCCGGTTGCACAAGGAATTAATTATTCGATCAGTCAGTCAAACAATTAATTAAGCAATCATTCAATCAGCAGATCAGTCAATCAAACCAACCTGGTTTTATACCAGGTTGCCACCCTTTAACTTCGGATAAAACAAGAAATTTGGTTGAATCTGTGATAAGCGATAACACATGGAAAGAGACCTTTTTTTATCAAAAAAATCTGTTAAAGTCAGTTTAAGGATTCCATTAACGCAGCAATAAATGCAATTGATGTCAGGAAAATGTGACTGATGAAGCAGGAACAATCACGGAAAAACACAGAGAATTTGCTCCAAAGCTTACTGTGCACTAAATTATATAATTTTAGCTATCTTTATTTAGTTTCATTTCAAATATTAGCTCCAATAGGCCTACATGTAAACTAGAAGAATAATTCTAATAAAGCAGCTTCCAATCAAACACTGGAACAACCTTGCAAATAGATAATACATGTACAAACAACCAGGGCCAGGCGACAGTCAGATTATAGGTCCAAATAACAATAAAAAAGACCAAAAGCTCCGTAAAGTGGCACATTCAGTCCCATTTGCTGAATTTAGGTGTTTTTGATACTAAGACAATATGTCTGAATCTCTTGGATGACATGTTGATCTATCTATCAATCTATCTATCTATCTATCTGTCTATCTATCTATCCATCTATGTATGCATCTATATATATATCTATCTATCTATCTACATGTGTCTATCTATCTATCTATCTATCTATCTATCTATCTATCTATCTATCTATCTATCTATCTATCTATCTATCTATCTATCTATCCATCTATCCATCTATCTAGTCTATGTAGTCTTAGCTATTCTTATCATAAATTAAAAATATGGAATATGGGTTTAAAAACATAAATTATAGATAAGATGTCTCCAACCAAAACCATTGTAAATAGTAAGACTAAAACAAGGTTTATGCCAGTATATATATATCTTTTAAGACTAAGCAAGTTGCTAGTTAATACAAAGGTTAAATGCTGGTCAAACTTTGAAGAATAACAATAGCTGTAAAGAAAAACAGAACAAAAGAAACATGTCCCAACTCTGTTGTACAGCCTGTATTGGTTACAAAAAGTCATATCTCAGCTTCTACTTGGCCTAAATTTTTTATTCAAATTGGAAATTTCTTTATTTGTTCAATATAAAACTAAAAAGTTTGTGTCAATGCAGTTTTGATATATTTCTAAGAAAAAAGAAAATTCAGTTAAAAAGTTGAGGGTGCTGTGCACTGCTTTTGTTCTCCTTTGTTCCTAGCTTTGGTCAATGGAGAGGATTAGTGACACAATGTTACATAACATGAATAGCTGGAGGGGTACAATGAAGCACAGCCACAGTGTCTCCACTTTTACCCCCTAAACAATATTTCTTTAAAATGCTAAAAATACAATTGGAGTGAGTTTTAAAATGAATTAAAAGACAGATTTATCCAATAATGTCTTAAGATGTAAAATAACACACTGAAATTTGCAGAAATGGGGTTTGCATGCTAAGTAATTTTCTTTAATAACCCTCTTTATATACATAGTGGTCTTATTGCCATTCTGTCTTATATGTTCATATTTAATTTTCATTAAAGACCAAAATAAAAGTAAGCTGACAGTACTTCATATGTTAAAATGTACATAACTGAGGTTAGATTTAAACCATTAAGTTAGAATTGAGAGTTTAAGATTTCTTTTCAAAGGACTAGCAGGGAAGACAATTACCCTGTGACATAACATTACATAATCAAGACTTCTCCAGTGCTCCATTCAACAAAAGCCAATCTGTCTGATTCATTCACATTTAATTTTCATGCAAACAACTAAATAAAAGGGGCTGACATTAATTTATCTTCTAAAATTTACATCACTGAGTTTAGATATTAACCATAGAGTTATAATAATTGGGAGTTAAAGATTTAGTGTCAACATTTTAAAATATTAACACATGTTAATGCATGTTTTTGCATATATTTAATTAATGCTTTGAAAATCCACATAATTATATATAAAATTTATATATTTCCTTTTGATAACAGTATTTGGTATATTTTTAGCAATTTCTGTCTTCATATTCAAATATCTGATGGTTTAATAGATGTATGCACGAAAACCATGTATTTCATGGATATTTATCCATTTTGTTCATATTCAAGAACATAGCATAACTTTATTAGACACAAAATGGACAGGAAGTGGGTATTTTCACATTTTTGTGAATTTTAAACTTGAATATGAAAAGACAGAAATTGCTAAAAATAGGCAAAAACTGTAGACCTTTGAATTGTAACATTTCAGTCAAATTTTAGTCTTGGTCTCTCAAAAGTGCCAAACAACATGTCCAAAGTATCATTTTTTATCACATTCTTCTTCAGAATTGATGTGGTTAAATATAATAAATTAACATTATTTCATATCTGCATAATTCAGAGAACCTTAATGAAAAGGATTACCGCGAAGAAACTTATGTGTATGATGTTTACTCATAACCGTTTAAAATGCCATTGGTTTGACATTGATGACTGATGTCATATTTTTGTCTTTGAGCTTTGAAAGTCTGTGAAATTGTGATTTGTCCAACTTTGACGTCCTTTATCTCTGGAACTAATCATTGCATATGACCAGTACCTGGCATTGCTACCTCAGCCACAAAAGCAGATTATAAATCCGAGATTAGAAGCCTGTAGAAAATAGGTTTTTGAGTTGTAGCTTTTTGAAAAAGTTGCATCAAGCATTTGCGCCAAATGGAAAGGCATTTTGAAATGCCTGTAGAAATAATCCAATATGAAAGATTGCCCTTAATACTGGTCCAAGCCACTGTGTGGAACCCAGATATCAGGTTTAGAAACAACCAAGGTGGTATCTTTCACGAAATCAAAAATATTAACATTTGAAAATTGACTTTCATATGGACAAAAATGCCTCAAAATCGTTTTTATAACTTTTCCAGACAAACCTGAGATCAGTAGAAGACAAGACAGGCCTTTGAATTTTTATTGCCCATGCAGGCTTATGGGCCGTGTACCATGTGCAACCATACATATTTATATTATTTACATGTATAATTTAAAGTGTAATATCTTGATAACCATTGATTTTCAGTGATGTTTCACATTTGACCCCCCCCCCCTCCTTGGCTGTCATACACATCTGAGTTGTGAAGTAGGCTAATGCACCCTCCATTCTTTAGTGAGACTTTACCCAGATTACATCATCTTATATAAGGTGATTGAGGTACAGCAGACAATGGCCAATTCATGCCTATAGGGGAGAGGGTTCAGCAGCAGGGAAGGGGGAGGCTAAAAGGTCCCTTTAAGAGGAAGAATTTATAGGTGCTCATACAAAATGTTGTAATTCTCCAAAATTATCATAACATGTACATACAATACAATGATTTATCAGACCACATTTCATTTCACATTTCTCCCAAATCCTGCATTTTCAAAAGGAGTCATACATATAATAATTACTATAGGCCTATACATGACATTGTATAATTATGCATTTTTGACAAATCCCAGGTCCGTTTTGGACATCCCATTTTAGGCCTGAGTTTTCTTCATTTGTCCTCCCAGGTGCCTCAGACTTTTGATGTGAACTGAAAAATGGCCATTCTAATGCATGTGCTTATTCCATTTCGTATAATCCCTTTGTCTCAGCCATAATTAATTACTGAAATCGCGATTTCGTACAGCCGTTTCGCTTTTACCTCGTTTTGGACCTCCTATTCAACGTCTGAGGCTTCTTCATTTTTCCCCTCAGGTACCTTAGACTTCCCAAGTGAACTAAAAAACGGCCATTCTAATGCATGAGCCTATTTCCATGGATTTTTTTCCTTCCTGCAAACCGTAATATACAATTGAAATCGCAATTTCATATAGCTGCTTCTGCTCAACTTTTCTTTCCCCAACTTTTTTTCAATAGAAAAATTTGCAAAAACTCATGCAATGGCTGTAAATATTAGTCCATAGTGTGTCTAACGACAATAAGCTTTAAAGTAAAATAATCTACCTATTACCATTTTGGCTTTTTCGCGCAGATATGTTGAAAAATAGGGATTTTTTCTAATTTTTGGGTTTTTATAAAAATTTATAGGACCAACATTCCAACTGAGTCAAGCTGTTTAAAGAGGCATTAGTTAGACAACTAATTGAAAAATTGCATAGATTTAACTCCAAAATTGACTGAATCATACAGGTTTGAAATAATAGTATTTTTTCATATTTTTGGTAAATTGTCATCCGTTCAACTTTCCAAGAGCATTTAGACCCACAAAAATACATCTTGGGCACTTAATGCATACGATGTATGCAAATTTCAGTGTCAAAAGTCCAGCAGTTTTTTAGTTATGTCCAAGAAACAAAAAAATACAATTTTTCACATTTTTCAATGATTGTGACAAAGGTATTTTTATCATGGGGATTAGACCTATAAAAGGCTCAACTGGGATAAAAGATACTATATTTACCCAAAAATGATACATGTACATGCCATAGTTTTGGCTTTACACCCAATACACAAAAAAAATATTTTTTCACATTTTTCAATAACTGTGAGAAAAGTATTAATCTCATGTGGATTAAACCCCTAAAAGACACAACTAGGATAAAAGATACAATAATGTCCAAAAAATAAAAAGTATACATCCCATATTTTTGGCGTTACTCCCAATACACAAGTGGGACGCCCGTTATCCGGACGCCCGCCCGCCCGTCCGCCCGCCCGCCCGCCCGCCCGCCCGCCCGCCGGACGGACAAATTTTCCCAAAGTAACTACAATACCCGTCGGCAATGTATACATTGCCGAGGGTAAAAAGTGATAGGGAAGGACCGGAACGTTGATAGGTCAACTTAAAAAGTTAAACACAGACCTCTAAGTTCCAATTGCTAGTTAGACCTAATAAGTGACAATAAATCAACAAAACAAATTTATTCCAGCATGAAGATGACTGAAAACAAAAAAGGTGTTCATTGTGGATATAAAAATTTTCCAAAACAACATCTTCTGGCTGTTTAAATTTTTTGAATCAAGTTAAAAATTAATTTTTATATGACTTATTCAACATTCTTTTAGCAATAACTGTAATTTCTATAGGAGGCCTCAGAGAGCGGCACTGGCAAATGCTGAAGACATAGAATCTAGCGTAGCTTCTGTACTTATAAGGAAAGGAAAACTTCTAACTGGTATGATAATTTCACAAATTTCATTTCCTGCAAGTGGCTGAAACTTGACTCTTTTGTAAAAGCACTGACGTATATCAAAAGTAAGTAAAGTCAGAGGCCGAAAGTTTTGTTTAGCCTACATCGTGACCACATGCATCTGACATAAATTGGTCACATTTATATAATGCCTGCTGTTCCTCTAATATATTAATCAGCTCAATATTAAATTTTAAAAAATATCATTAGTGTTCAACCATCTTGACCTTTCCTAAAAACTGAATTATTTTTGGCCTTCCTACAAATTACACTGTCAGTGACTAAAATAAACACCTACAATTCTTGTCTGTAAGATAATGAAGATATTGCAATTTCCCTAAAAAAAAGATGGCGATGGCCCAGAACTTCGATCTTTTTCCCATCCAGTCCTACAGAGACCCGGGCCTTCTTTCCTTTGTATGCATATTTGTATGTATATATATATATATTTGTACGAGTTTATGTGTACACATGCATGCATGTATGCATATTTTTTTCTGTGAGAAATAAAACCTGAAAAAAAAAACTTTTTTGATAATTGCTTTAAAAGCAGTTACCTTACTTGCAGTTTTATCTAATGTTATGTATCCATCCGCATTATCTGTTCATGGCAGGAGAAAATCTAGATCCACCCCCGGGAATCCGTCCCGGGTTGGAGACAAAGCCAGCTTAGATCTCCCTTAAAATTCCAATTAACACTGACGCACCAGGGATCATCATTACATGATCTGATCAGCCCATACTATATTTCGCTGAGCTTTTCGCTGGGACTAACATAGCTTGGAGGAAAGCTAACCACCAAAACCCATAGACTTTTTAAAAAATACATTTCTCTAAAATTCATTGTTTGATGATATCACAACCAATTTAAGGCCTAAAGTTTTGAAATCTGTAAAAAACATAATTTTGTCTGTCGTTCTGCTTAATTATTAATTTTTAGTCTACCAAAATTTCAGTGCAAGAACCGGCCTAATGTATGTCCATCACGGCAGGCAGAAGTGCAAGAAAACATAGAAGAGAGGATCGGTGGTGGCGCTACCAGCTGGAATAAGTAACAGCGACACCTGGGAGACAAAAAGAGCTAAACACGTGGACACGGTTTTGATGTTGACATTTTAACAAGCAATTAATCAGTCAAATTAACACCAATAACTTAACAAATTATACCAACAGATAGTTAAAATGCCGAAGATTAAGATGTTATCACGTAATCCCGACGATTACCTGCGTGAAACCAAGAAAGATATCCACAAAGGTGAGAATTTGCAGTGCTATTTTATCGCCCAAGTAAACACATCTCTGTCAGGATTGCCGGTCAACTAGGCGACGGACAACTAGGCTACAACACTACCAACTAGGCGACAACCAACCAGGTGACAAACTACTACCAACTAGGCTACACTTTTTTGACAGCCAGGTGACAACCTTTTTTACCAGATACTATCTAGGTGACACTTAGGGGCCGACCAGACGATAGTTGGGGGGGGGCTATGGACTTTACCCCCGGAACAAACTTTTTTTTTCATTCGCGACGCGTCGACGAACAATTTTTTTCGCATGCGCACTCGCGACAAACTTTTTTTATCGGAATTTTAACACTACGGTACCCTATCTACAGGTGGAAACAAACTTTTTTTTTTTATTTCCATGTGTTGAACAAACTTTTTTTTTCAGTGTCAAGCGGGAAACAATCTTTTTTTTTCACCAAATATCCATAGCCCCCCCCCAAAGATCATCTGGTCCGCCCCTTATTTTAGTAGAGATGCATTGTCAGTGCTGTGTAAATTTGTGTCACCTAGTTGGAACTGTTTGTCACCTATAGTCAAGTCATTTTATTTTGGCAGTAAGTTTTTGGCTGATAATTAAAAACTTACCTTACTCTTGACAAAGATACTTGTCTCCCCCTGTTCCTGACACCTTGACCAAGCAGTTTCATAAACATTTGGAAGTATTGGCATGTCGTAGCCCTGGTTTTGAGGTAATCCCATTGGGATAACATTGCTGTCAACACAGCTCAAGAAGCCATTTTCTTCTATTGCTGCTGTTGTGACGTCACCATTGTTTCAGTGATGTCATAGAGCCTACAATGCTGATGACGTCACAACAGAAGGCTAAAAATAGCTCTAAATGTGTTGAAGAGCAGCAGAAATTTAACATTGTAAGTGCCTGTATGATGAAGCTGGGGGATTAGAGGACACATATTTAATCCAAATCTTGCTTGGTCATGGTGTACTCAGTCCAATAAACCAAAAATTAAACATCAGACTTAATCATAGATTGTTTCATTGGCTAAAAACTTACTGCCAAAATAAAATGTCTTGACTTTAGTTTGTTCTGTTGTCTAATTTCCAAATTTCTTGTCACCTACATTGGTGTCCCTGGTTGGTTTGTCACCTAGTTGACCGTACACTCTCTGTCAGATTTTCATTTTGGCAGTTTAGCAGAGTTTAAGGTATTCTATGGGTGATCAGTCAAAACGCCTACAAACAAAAACGCCTACTGACAAAAACGTCTACTGTTTTTTTCGCATTATCAAAAACGCCTACTGTTAATTTTCCTTTTGCATGACAGTGCAAGAACGGCTATTGGCCATTACAAAAACGGCAACTGCACTCTACCAAAACGGCAATTTCTGGAATTACCAAAACGCCTACACCATAAACAGAGTCACAGGGGTTAAAAGCCTGAATGTCAATATTTGATCCAATTGCTAATTGTCATCATCATGTTAGCCCTGGGACCCATGTGTGCTTGCACGTGGGTCATGGGTCGCTACATTGGAAAAACTTGAGATTTTCAACAAGGGTTTAGGAGAATGGCTGTACCTAAGTTATCCATGAACTACTGATATTGTCTGTTGGTATATCAAAACTAGACAATTTTTGCTGCTGATAGCACATATTTTCATTTTTCTGAGAACACTAACACCTACAATATAAAGGCATTGAAGTTGAGCTTAATAAATTTTTCTTATACATTGTTGTGAAAATGCGCTCTGATTGGCTAAGAGAGAGTGACAGCTGCATGGTGATGTCACAACCATAGGGGCTTCTAAGGCATGGTCAATAAACATATAAGTATATATAACTTAAAGGGGAATCACCATTTTTAGCAAAAAACATGCCAACTTTGACACCATCCTGTGGCAAGACATATTGATATTTTAATTCCAAAATTATCTAGATTTGTCCAAAAACACCTGTGCATAAACTGTGTAAAATTTTGTCTGGGTACTGCAAGCGGTTCCTGTTGAACAGGACAAACAAAATCCGCAAGTTTTTACACTTTCCCAGGACTTACGGGACACCAGCAGTTACCAGAAAATCTCAAATTTTCATCATTTTTGGTCTGAAAACACTTACTTTGTGTGGAACTGTGGACTTTTTTTGATGTTCACCGATGAGAATAGTACCCAAGCTTCGATTAAGAACAGTAGTGGTCATCTGTCACTCACAAATTAATTTGTGGGAAAGCCTTTTATCTTTTTTTTCATGCTTTGAGTCACCACAAATCTTCCCTGTCCTCCATCTTGCCCTGAACTGCTTTGGTGACGTCACCATGGCCATTGTTGCTATTGTTGTGGTTATGACATCACTATGGTCAGCTGACCAGTAATTTCTCAAATTTAGGCTGTTGTAGGATTAGGGCCTTTTACCACAGGGGGTTCTAAACCAATGTACATTGGTACTTATTATATAATGAAAAGGGAAATCACAAAAAATAAACATGCCCTCAAACAAACGCCTGCTGGTCAAACAGTTCTGCAGATATGAGTTTCACAGTCCAGCAGAATAATAAACAGAGCCCACAGAACGATCATGTGAAATTTGATCCATGTCTGATGGCTACATTATAAGTTCTGTGACTTCAAAGTTCAAGAAGGTGTGCATTAAATGCTCTACGATTATAGTTGGGAATTGACAGTTGTGAAGATGAGCAATGTTTTGCCATAATTCTCAGTAATGTCTGGGTTCAAACAAACAAAAATATACCCAAGTCTTAGAATAGGATTGATGCCGTAATTTACCTCAACTTGTGTCTCCTGAAACTGTATAAAATCATTGCTGTGATGCAATATTCATCAAATTCGCGAGCTGACTGATCCCAAAACCGCCATTACACGGGCCGTGACGTCATCAACTTTAAAATGTGGAGCACATGGGACGGACATGGGACATGTGACGGAACTGGACATAGACCTACTGGCCAGCCTGTAATCTCTAGTTTTATTGCAGCTGGTCCATTTCAATTGACAAGGTACCCTTTAATGAAGCACTAATTCTCAGTTCCAGGCAATCCAGAATTGTTAAAATTGCAATTGATCATGATTTAATTCTGATAATTGCCTTGTGACATCTCTGTGGCTTCAGTCATTGAGGGTAGTCAATTGAATTCTCAACAACGAATTGCATAACCCCACATCATTCGAGTTTATATGGGATTTTACTTAGCCTTTGGAGAGAACATAAGAATAAACTAAGAGATAAAAAAGAAACTAAATTTATGATGAAAAATAAATTTTAAAATGACCAGTTTCATTTCTCTGCAAAATAAAAGTACAGTTTTGAATTTTGATAGGTGTAGGCTAGTTCAGATTTGTTATATATTTTATTCACAATACATATTTCATTATTGCATAGTTTATGTTTTTTTTCCAATTTTTGTACTGAGCTTTTGAAGGGACGTGGTTAAAAAAAGAAAAGATTTTCCCAAATATTTGCGTTCCAATGCCAGTAAATTTTGCTGAAAAAAAAAGTTTGGAAACACATTTTCTTTTTTACCACGTCTCTTCGAAAGCTCCGTATTTTAGGGATTTGAAAAAAATAAACAACTCTGATCTATTACATTTTTTGCCACTGTTTGCTTTTTCTTAAAGTTTTTTTTTTTTTGGAAGGGGGGCGGATGGATGGTGCTTACTTTCTTTTTAGAACTTTTCAAGATATGTTTGCCAAACTTGTAGATCTACCCTTTATAGGCCCTACACAATTTTACATCACAAAAATAAATTGTCATTAGCTCTCAAATCTGCTGCTTCATGAATTTACGAATACTTTGTCAATAGTCTACTATGAGACGTTTACAAATTGAGCCCCCCTGAATCAGTGCCTTATCTGAAAACGGCTTTATTCTTCCTGGAATTTTGTTTTGAATCAAACTAAATCCACCCCATAGAAGATATCTATTACAAGACTGCCAGGAAAATTTTATAAATTTCAAGAAAAGTGGGCAGAAAACTAGGCCTATACCGACACAAAACGAAATTCCAGTGGTTGCCCCTAACATGTTGTGGACTCATGTTCTCTATCAACCCTCATTGAGTGCCCACTGTCCAGAACTGGGCTTTACCTAACAAGGCTAACAGATCAAATGCTGTCCCAGCACCCCGTCCTGTTCCGCACCCTGGATCTGGCATTTATTGTCAGCCAATGTCAGCTGCTATGACGACAGCACGATGACGTCATGAGTGAGAAAGGGACTCTTCCCGACCATAATCGTAGTTCTTGTTTGTGAATGATTTCTGCTGTTCAGGGCCTTCCTGTGAAGCCACTTTACACTGGACTGGCACGAAATTCACACTGTACATGTCTGACGCTCTAATGATTTATGTGATGAAATATGGGTGCTCAATTGTGGACAGAATTGACAAAATTCCAGTTTGTTCTGGATAGCGTCAGAAATCTGTGATTTCCCTTTATTGTATTCTATGATGTATGTGCATAAACTTGGTTCAGAAGCCCCTGTGCCTTTTACATGGACACTGAATTTTCTCAAGCAAGTGAAAAAAAATCTTTTTTATTAATAAGTTAAAATGTTGAACTAAAAGTGAGATTTTTCGATTTTGATGGTCCCTCACAGTACTTGTTGCAGGATGACTTTCAAAATGGCTGACAAAGGCTGAAAGTACCTCTTAGAAAATTTTATTTTGCCTGGGAAAGTTATTCTTGCTAGTACTGAAGATTCATATTGCACTTAGCATTTGACTTTTATGTCAAGGAATATCTGTTGAAAAACTTATGGTGCTGGCAGGTCTGGTTATTTAAGACCAGGTCATTTTATGACAAAAAATCTGAGATTTCCTGGTAACTGCTGGTGTCCGATAGGACTCAAGCCAAGCCCTGGAGAAGTCTGAAATAGGCTTTGCTCTTTCAACCAGTACGGAAAAACTACTTGCAGTAGCTTCATGAAATTTACATATGTTCAAGACTGGGTATTTTCCTACAAATTTCAGAGTGCTAGACTCAATTTTGAATGCGTATGATTAACTTGAAATAGGTGTGTCAACACTGCAAAAATGGTGATCTCCCTTTATATTATATGAGTAATATAAGTATCTATAAGCTTAGAAATCCCTATGTTTATGACGTCATAACAGTCCTGCTTCTCTGTTTAGACCAATCACTGTTGAGCAGCCATTTTATTTTCTTGAGGAGACAGTTTTTATGGGGCTTAGAAAATTTAAAACTGTTGTCAACAGTGCATGTGAGGACATTCTGGGCTGAAATGATGTGCTATCAGCAGCGAAATACATGGAGATTATTGTGATATAATCGCAATGATCAATAGAGCCACGACAAAGACACCATTCTGATCCTCCTGAAGGGTATGCTGAAATCTCAAGTTTTTACTATGTAGTGATTCATGACCCCTGCGCTACACGCAGGGTCTCAGGGCTATCATCATGTCATATATTATAGCAACACTCAGTCTATGATAATTGCTATTTATTTCTTCAAAGGCTGTCTTATGTTGAAGCTGTAATTGGTTTTTCATTCACACCTACTAATTAACAGCTTAATATTTGACACTTGACCTGAACATTTTTTGACAAGCATAGAAATGTTGTTCACCATTAAAACTTAAGTAAATGGATGTAGACGTTTTATATTCACACCTGTAAATCTCACAAGATATTGATGGTGACAACACAGTAACTGTTGTTCCTTTATGAACAGTAGGCGTTTTTGTTAAGTGGTATAGCTGTTTTGGTATAGACTTGTAGGTGTTTTTGACATCTATTAGTAGGCGTTTTTGCATTGCCGTTTTTGCATTGTCAGAAATCACAGTAGGCGTTTTTGTCTGTAGGCGTTTTGACTGCTAATCATTCTATGCCATGCCAAGGGAAATAGCAAGGCCTAGCCTAACCTGGAAATCTGAAATCAGTCTTGTTCTAAGCTATTGGGTTTGGGAGGTTTAAATTATCAGTGGGACTGACTCACTGCCACTGTGGGAAGACACTCTCCCTTAGAATACTAGTCAACTAGTAACCATGCCAAGTAGTAACCAAACCAACTCGTAACCATTTTCAATTTTTCTCAACCAACTCGTAACCATGGGATATGGTAATCAACTGGCCATGACCAACTGGTAACCAAAATATAATAATTGCTTACCAACTCGTAACCAGTGATAACTGCTAACTGGTAACCAGGGAAGATCAGAGTGAACCAACCAGTAACCAACTTGTAATCACCTGTATTTCAACCATTTTATAATTTAACAAAATATTCATGAGATCTTGATAGAAAATTTATGATTTAAATATGTTGTTACGACTTGGTAATCCACAAAAAAGGGATGGTTACCAGTTGGTAGGGTTTTTGGTTACTAGTTGGTTGGTTACCAGTTGGTTGGTTACCAGTTGGTTTGGTTACCAGTTGGCATGGTTACCAGTTGACCTGATACCCCTGGACCAGGCTGGTCTTGGAGGGGGGGGGGGCTTCTAAACTTAAAGGGAGCTGGGAGGGGGGAAACAGAGTGGGGAGGGGGTAGTCTCATAAGGGTAATATAACTGAGTAGGGTATCAAGACAACCGTAGACATGCCGTAGACATGCCAACTGGAAGACAATCAATTCTTATTCTGACAACCCACCATTTCAAATTCTTTTAATTTTATTGCTTGAAAACTTATGTGAATTCCAATAAATATCCTTCAGAATATTTTGTTGAACACTCAAGAGGAGTGCAATATCAAGAATAGTGCAATAATATTTAGATGTGTGTTGATTTGGATAACTCTTCATACAACAAATGTATGTCATTCTTTTCAGTGCCAAGAAATTATGATCCTGTGCTGCATCCTTTTGAGGCCCAAAGAGAATACACCCGAGCGATGAATGCAACAAAATTGGAACGTGTTTTTGCCAAACCATTTCTTGGCTCTTTAGACGGACATCGGGACGGTGTGAATTGTCTTATTAAACACCCCACAAGTTTGTCACACATGTTGTCTGGCTCCTGCGATGGAGAGGTTTGCAACAAATTTGTAATACTTTGTCACATCTGTAAAATTGTGATTCAAGGGTTACAATTGGTCTATGTATTTAAGAAATCTGGGTACGTGCTCAAATATACCTAATTAAAAATTTTAATGATTTTCTTACAAAAACTAATCTATACAGCTGTAGGTGAGTTTGTACTTGGTGGTGCTTTTAACTTCAAATTGCTGGGACCCGGGTTCGATTCCACTTGGGGGGAGGGTTGGCCTAGTGGTAGCGTGCTAGGCTGCCAATTGCTGGGTCCAGGGTTCGTATCCAGCTCTTGCCTGGTCACATGGGCCTATGTTGGATGGCTGTTTCAATCATCCTTTGCCTCATTGCCACATCCTCCTCCTGTCCTAATTAGCCTGCCAAATGCATAAATACAGGACGTAAAGGCCCATCATCCATCCATCTTTGATTCTGCTCTGGACAGGTCACCTGGATCACTGAAATTTACAATTGCTACACTTCAGTCAAGACAATGAATTAAATAGAATACAAAACTATTTAATTAGTCTCGTTAAATTTTAGGTGCGCATGTGGAATCTTGCCAAAAAGGAATGTGTCCGCACTTGGACAGCACACAACGGACTGGTCCATGGAATGAGCTATCACCCCACTGGAGAATATTTTTTCACAGTTTGTATTCTTTATATTTTGCAACAACAATTAATTAGAATCACAAGCAATGTATTACTTTGCATAATTATCATCATGTATTCAAGTATCCCATTCAAATGATTCGTTATCAGTCAGGGAAATTACCAGCATATGAGGACAATTGCAATTCCAGCCAAGTCCTGGCCCTGACAGGATGATTGAGTCTGTGGGGTTGATCAGTTGGGTCTCAGAAGAAAGTCTGATCTCTTTGCAGCCCTCCTCACCACACAGCAAGCATGTCAGTTGCGGGACTTAATTCTATCCAATTTCACGAAATACTGCAAATTCATCAGCAGCTGATGACAATTTTCTAATTTCTCTGGAGCCGGGTTCTTTTCCTCATTATGTAATGGATAGGTCTGCCAAAATTCATAGAGTTAGTTGACACTGTGATACAACTTTATACCAAGTTTGGAAGTGATAGTTGCAGTAGTTCTTTTTAAATAGCCAGTCAAAGATGATTTTGAGCACTGCCAAAGTCATGGCTAGGCCATGACAGTGTGAGAGTGTCATGGGAGGGTGATGACAGTGCTAGGGTGATTGTCATGTGGGGCTGAGGACATTGATTGTCATCAGCTGGTGATAATTTCCCTTACTGGTTATAATCTATTGTTTGTTGTTTGTTAATTTGTTTCACAATGGAGGCTTGCCTCTAAATAGCCCACACTGGTGCTGATGGGGCGTAAAACACAAACTCACTCACTCACTCACAATGGAGGCACCAAATAAAGCCGAGGCTTGTCTGGCTTGGGCCGGAAGTTATTCAGAATATCGATAATCCAATGAAATGTGATTGGTACATGCTTCTATTGTGATTTGCTGTGATATACATTTATTCTTTTTTCATAGCACCATCACATTTTCAGAATTTCTGTCAAAGATTATGTCTGCGACAATTGAATTTGTTCAAAAAACCTAGTGAATGGTTAATTTTACAGTGTGGAAATGATTGCACGATAAAACAGTGGAAGATGGAGAGTGGTGGAGAAGAGGCCGACGATGAACCTGTTAATACTATCATAGTCAAGGTATGTTTAATTTTATTGAACTTATGTGAAATCCCAAGGTATGAATATATTCCTACAAAGAAAAAGTGCAATAGCTTATTTTCCTATAGTAGGTCTACGACTCTGTGAATTTGAATGTAAAGTTTTATACTATCCTATAATTCTTTGTCATAACATCAGTTAAATTTTTTAGCTAAAGCTAAAATAGCATGGCTGTCTGACTTTGTTGCTCACCAAAATCATTTTTGGAACCTTTCAAAATCAGAAATTTTTCATAAAGATATTTTTCTGGCCTTGAAATCTTGCAAAATGTCAAGAAAAAGCCAGAAGACATCCATTCCAAGTACATGAAGCATAAGCCAATATGCACTGCCGGCCAAAAGTTTGGAAACACTGTTAATTCGCCCTTAACTTTCTTTCTCAGAATTGCTCGAAACCACACCCATAAAGTATTTTGCTGAAGAAGACTATTAATTAATCCAACGCGCAATGTTTGCAAACTTTTGATCTATATATTTATATGTTAAATTTCTGTTTAATTTCTCCACAGTCAGTACCTCACAACATAGACCACCACTGGAAAGAAAACCAATTTGTCACATGCGGACAGGAAGTAGCAGTTTGGGATGAGTCAAGAGCTGAACCAATGAGAACATTCTCTTGGGGCGTAGACAGCGTCCATGCGGTTAAATTTAACCCCATTGAGACGTCGTTGATAGGAGCTTGTGCTTCTGATAGGAGCGTCTTATTGTACGACATGCGAGAGTCTGTGCCACTGAGAAAAGTGAGTAAAAAATATTATTTGTTAACATTAGCTTTATAATAGTTTAAATTAGTGTTACGATTACACCTCTAATGACTGGTTGTTGACAGTGGCACTGTGCATATCTATTTATTCATCTATCTATCTGTATATCTATCTATCATTTGTAGATATTATGCCAAATATGACTCAAGCTCAATATTAAGAAGCTGAGCTGCAATGCATTTCAATAACCTTTAGCTTAAATGTGAATTGGTTAATATAGTCTAATGCATGTATTTGATATTTTAGAGAATAATTACATCAGAATCTGTTTTATTGACATTCCTCAAGTTGAGATTGAAATTTGTTAGTGATGCAAAAGTCGGGATAAAAAATATTTAACATGTATATTATATAAATAATTTTAGACAACATGAGTAATTTGCAGTATCCATTAATAGAAGCACTAATGAAAGTAATAGATGCGAAATGTTGTTAATTATCTGCTTCTTTCACAGGTCATTCTAAAGTTGAAGTCAAATAATATGGCCTGGAACCCAATGGAGGCCTATGTTTTCACAGTAGCCAATGAAGATTATAAGTAAGTCAATTAACCTCTCTTTAGTCTCCCTTGTACTGTGGTGATAATTTGGTAAAAGATTATCTCCAACATGAAACATTTTGGTTATAAATTTCCTTGATTTATTTTGCCATGTACCGATGACTTGGGGGTATTCAAGTTTTAATTTGAGTATTTAGAAGCGAAGAAAGTTAAGGGGGTAGCTGTCAGATTCCAGACTGCTGAAGGAGTGATGATACACTTCAATTGGTGTCATACTGACTTACTTTGAATTTATTTCTTTCAGTTTATATTCGTTTGACATGAGGAAAATGTCTATGCCCTTTAATGTTCATATGGACCACGTCTCAGCAGGTAGGTCAAAAAGAACTTAATTGTTACTCTTGTCTGTGTTTGTAAACAATAGTTTTAAAGTGTTTTTCTTTAGACGACTGTAAGTTTCCACATATTAGGCCAATCATTAAAAGTACTCTGACAATGTTTGGAGGTATTAGTTAGTATTCTTGTTTCCTGTTACCAAAATACCTCCAAACATTGTCAGAGTACTTTTAATGATTGGCCTAATATGTGGAAACTTACAGTCGTAAGACCCTGTTTAAGACATATACAGGGTTCCTATGGTCCTTGGAAATTCTTAAAAAGTCTTGGAAAAATGAGTGGTCTTGGAAAAGTCTTAAAAAACTACAAAAAATCGGGTGGTCCTAGAACCCTGATTATCAGCAGAAAAATGTCCTAGAAAATCCATTGTTGAATGGATGATGAATCTCGAATGCGCGCCCAAGGTTCTCAAAGCAAACAGTGTCAATTTTGTGTGAGAAAATGTTTTCAAAAATGCCGCTAAAAGACCTTGAAATTTAATCATGAGTTGGATCTCCTCTGATATATTATTAATTTCATCGTTTTATTTCTACGATGTTTCTTGTAGTGCTGGACTTGGATTACTCTCCCACTGGCAAAGAATTTGTTTCTGGAAGTTACGACAAAACATTAAGAATATTCAAACTGAATGGAAAGTGTCGGTGAGTGTTTGACTTCACTTAATTGTTCAACTTAATATTTTTTCCGCTGGGTCAGAATTAGGGCTCCCTTTTCTTGAACCTACAGTTTATTTTGAAAATCATAACCTAAGTAAAGATACTAAGTTTATGACATTAGTAACCTTTTCATTTTTGTCTATTGTTCTCCTGACCATGTTCTGCAATTGTGCACTTTGAGTTTTTTGCATAAAAAAATTTTCCGCACGCACTGTGATACGTGAGCTTCACTCATAGCTGCTAGGACTGCGCTACTATCAGTTAATCCTTTAATTTGTAAACTATTTTTAAATATTCGCTTGCAGAGAAGTTTATCACACAAAGAGAATGCAACGGGTCCAGTGCGTACGGTGGTCAACGGACAACAAGTACATTCTATCCGCCTCGGACGAGATGAACCTGAGGATATGGAAGGCCAATGCTTCTGAAAAACTGGGAGTGGTATGTCTATGTGTTTTTTTTATTCAGAAAATTGTCATTTGTTTAGAGAAATTGTATTTTTTGGACAATTGAACTATTTGTGGTTTTAAAAAGCAAACAAAAATCTTCTAAAAAATTCTTTGTCACTACTGAGTACTGAGAAGGTTCAGTTAATGAAATAGTAGAATGAGGTACATTTGCTTTCAAGCTCATTTTAAAAAGGTCCTACTATCAGCATGCCCCCTTCCGTGCCTTCGCAGCCCAACTTCAGTCCAGCACTACTTATGTGATTGAACTTCGGGCTTGTGTTTAGCCAGTGCGTGCTGAAAGGAGCACTGTCTGAGAAACTTCACATCTCTAAAAAATTAAAAATTTCGTATACTAGTGATTAATTGTTATAATGATAAAATTCTTGTTCTTGTAATTTCAGCTGAAACCGAGGGAGAAAGAAGCGTTTAACTACAGTGCTAAATTAAAGGAGAAATTCGCACACCATCCGAACGTGAAGAGAATATCGAAACACAGACACGTCCCAAGAGCAATTTACTCGGCAAAGAAAGAACTGCAGACCATCAAGCACTCGCAGAAGAGAAAGTATGTGCTGCTCCTTTTATTCAAATTAGTTGTAATTTACTAATCGAGCCGTATAACTGTGACAGAAAGGGTGACCCCTGCTGTTGTGAGGAATCAGTAAAGATTTTCTGTATTACAGGCTCTACAGGCCTAAATTTCATTGTTCAAACTACATAATTGGATGCTTAAATAGCCAATTTCACACAAACACCATACCATGACGCTTTAGGTCACATTTACCATTGGAAAAGCAGGATGTAAATTACAATTTTTCATATAAATGATCAATAGTCCAATAGTGCAGTGAATAACAAGACAATCCACGGTATTTTTTTGCAATAACTACTCTTTATAAATAGTTAAAATTCAGTGGTGTATTTAGGGGGGGGGGGGTCTCAGAGTTAAACTGGTGTGTGTCATGTCTGACTGACACCAAATGTATTTCTATAACCTACAAAGTGGGTGTCTGCCTGCGTACATTACCAAATCAAGTGCAATATTAACTCCCATTATCTTGTCTATCTTTTCCAGGGAGATGAACAGACGACTGCACAGTACGCCTGGATCGGTTCCTTTTGTTCCCGAAGCCAAGAAACATGTCGTTGGGGAGAAAGAATAGTTTGTCTATTTATTTTGTGCTATTACACATTATCATGTGTGTGGTCCTCCATTGTTGCTAAATGGATGATTACAACCGATTTCTGAAGCTGGACTTTTTATCAATGAGATATTGTCATATTTATGACTCATCGGGTCCGATTGTTAATGTCTGTGACTGTGTATTGAAAAACATGGACTTGAAAATGATTTGAAAATGAAAATGGACTGCATCATGGACTGACCTGAATGCTCCTTGTTTGTTGTATTGAATTGTTTACTTGGAGAAAAATACCAAGTATTCATTTGTATAAAAGTCAAATCCTGCAATAAAATACTGTAAATATTTTACTCAATAACAAGGTGTATCGTTTGAGTTGGTCAGCCACATCTCAATGACATCTGTGCTTAATGGTCTACAACATGTTATATGAAGTGGACCATTAATAACAACTGTTGTTCACTTCATAGTATATACAAAGAGGTATCATGTATTGCACAAAGAGGATTCAAAACCTGGGCTTTTGTAGTTTCTGAAGTTGGATGTGACATTAGAAATTGGCTGTCCTTTGGTTAGGATGCTAAGTTTTAGCGGTTGTTTTGCACTCCAAGGTTTTAGAGGCAGATGAAACCATTTGGTTGCAGGCTGCAGCAGCCTGCTCTAGTTGAGACCGTGAGGGAGCAGGCTACAACATTTCACTTGGCACTTGAGCTGCTTTATTTCGCATCCACGCACACATGAATCGCTGGCAGTCTGCTGTCAAATTCTGCTGAGTTCGGCTGAACACAGACGTGAAAGGCAACTGTTCTAGTAGGGGAAGAGGGGGTGAAAAGTCACAGGGGTAAAAAGTCACAGGCCTTTTTGACCAACTTGCAGTGACCTAATTCTTAAGCTTAAATCATAATTTGGGACACTTTTATGAGAAGAAGGTCTACAGGGAATATGAAAATTATTCTCATTGTGCAAAGTGGGTTTTTACCCACCTCATGCATTTTTGGTGTCCCAAACAGGTGTTATCGATTCTGAACTTTCTCTATTTATGTCTGGTCACTGTGACATAGGAAGTTGTGCAAGTGTTTCAAGGTCTTTTGGATAATTGTCTTTCATGCTGTGAACCCATTTTTGGCCATTTGGCCACCAAGTTGCCAGGATCATGTGTTGAATTTAAAAAACAGCTGAGGGGTGAAATGTCACACTGTGACATTTCACCCCAGCATGTGATATTTTACCATAGGGTACCGGGAAGTCGGTATTCTGTGCTAAGGAAAGTAAAATATTCCACACTAGAAGCTTTTAGCTTACAATCTCATTATTATCCATCATCAATAATACTGATGAGAAAGCATTGCAGCAAAATTTCATTTCGCAAAATTTGGGCAATTTCTGATGCCGGCTTTGCTGATGGTGTATTGTCATTGCATGCCGATAGCGTTTGAAGGCTCACTATAAATGTCATGCACAAGGATGACTATCAAGTCTAGGTCTGCATATTACCTCATATAGTCTTGTATGTTCAAAACAATTGCATGTGACTTGTTACCCCATGGTTGTGACTTCTTGACCCTGACATGGGGTAAAAAGTCGCAGCGGACTTTGCCTTAAATAATTGTGACCTGACTAAAGCCTATTTACAACACAGCAGCTATCATGTGATACAACTATAGTCAACTTAATACTGCATAATTGTGCCAAAGGTCATTCAGATCTAACAAACACCTGCTCTGTTCTAGGGCTTTTTCTGAATTTTGTGACTTCTGACCCCTGCCTCCCCTACCCTAGAAGCCAATTTGACACCCAATTCGATATGAATTTTGTCAGTGTGCAGCTTCTCTAGCTAGCCTGCTTGTACAACAGACTGTTCTCAGTCAGATTTGGTTGCAGTGATTTGGTCCCTTGCAGAGTGGAAATTCTTGGCGAGCTTCTTCATAATACAGGTCAGGACAGACACTAGAGCAGCTTTAGCCGGTTAAGATTATAAGAGCTATGATAGCCTGAGGTTCTCATGCCGTAGCAACCAATGTTGGTGATTACTGTCCACAGGTACCCTTCCATCCAACATCCTGCAGTGTCTATTGAATCTTTCCTGAGAAACTGCTGAATAGTGAATACGGATTCTCAGCAAAACCTAGTTCTCCTTGGATAGGATTGTATGAACTTTATAGACTCCAGTCTGTGATACGTCTTGTGACTCTTGTCTTAATATATGGACTCCTAGAGGTGATTTTATATAGTGCCCATTCCGGATTAATCTGTTAAATGGCGCTTGCCAAATGGCAGTCCTATTAAAGCTAAGCAATCATAAATGACAACCTTCGTCCTTCGCAAATCACCAGAGCGGGGTTTTGAAAGATACATTTGCAGAATCGAACCCTCTGCTCCTTTCGTCTCCCAGGCTTCTAACCATTGAGCCTCTCAGGGTTTACAGCCACAGCACAAATTGGCATCCAATATTATATTGGTCCATTGCTGAAGAACCACTTGGAAATGTAATAAGCTCCAAAACATTAATTTCTCTTTGGGCTCGCAGTTTGGACTTCTAATCATGAACTTAGGCTGGCAAGTAAAATACTGTACTCAAGATTTTCATTCAAAATTAATTCAGAAAAGATTTTCTTGTGACTATCAAATAAATTAGAGGACAAAATCTTTCCTAGTAACCTTGTTTTATTAACACTTGACAATTGACAGTTACACATTTCACATCACACTTTAAGTACACACCTGGAATGGAATCATTATGATAAGACACTCACGTACAAAAATAGAAGCTCGCTATACCATCTCCAGCACGCAATACAATAATACTCATGATCGCTACAATTTTAATAAATTTTTAATCACAATTGTTTCCTGGGCTTATTACGACTGATTTATAAATAATCTCAACCATTTTATGACTTTTATAACCTTTTAATAGGGTCAGGATTTTGATATTGTTTGTAAGTTTGTTGTTTGCGTGAAAGACGGCGTAGCTTGATATTGCGTCATGTTTGTGAAAATTAACTAACCATGTATTAAAATAAAGAGCCTTATGTAATACGTAATCATGTGACCTCTGATTGTATAGATATTTCATAAATTGCGTAAAACTGCTACGGCACTCGGCAAGAAACAAGATATCAATGTTCTTCGTAAGAAAACAAATTGTTCGTACCCTGGTATTTTAGTCATGGTGAAAGATTGATTGTATTATTAGAAATAAAATTGTTCTTGTGACCATAATATTGCAATGATTGAGTGTACATGGAATTTGATTGAAAAACAACTTCCCAATAATGATATCACTAGCTGTTTGGAATGGACGAAATAGACATTTCATTCTCTGAAAACACAAATGATGGACATAAAACTGTCACCAGTTTAAGTTTCATTATGTCTTTGACATTTCACATCGCGCATCCATTCTTGAGATTCTGTATAAATACAATGAGCCTTTACTGAACAATAATTAATTCCGAAAGTTAAATAGTGTAATATCAATTTCCATGACATAAATATTTGACATTATGAAATGCCCTTTAAAAGCTTAAAACTAAACTGAAGCGTAATACCCATCTTCATTGTATAACCATTAATCACAAACTCACAATAATTATATCACTTTCATAACTTGATTCAACTTTCTCATTTTTTATATCTAAGCAAGTCATGCACTCATACTCATACTCTCACCATTACATCAATCATTCAACAGTCAAACTGCAATCTCACAACTACAATCATTAATTGCAATCACAATCTGAATTCTCAAATGCAATCACTAATTGATACTTTTTTAATCTCCCACCACAAAGTTTCTTTCTTTCATTCGTTGTAAGTGCAAAGGTTACTTAAAAGGTCATCTGACCTTGACACACTTTTCAAGGTCACTTCAGTGAGACGTAAATTAAGAGAGGTGGCGCTACTTGTTCAGTATCACTGTATCTATTTTTAGAGCAAATGTCAGAATATCTAAAAAATTTGAATTGGATTTTGACATGAGTGGACTTGAGTAAAAATTTGTTATTTGTGGCAGAGAAATTGAGGCCAATGAAATTACAATAGCCCCATTAGCATATATCGATAAACTTTTCGCTTTTTAAAATTACAATTGGAACTAGAAGGCACATGTAATGTGCAACTCGTGTTGGGTGGTTCCCCTTTGAATGGTGCAATCGCTTTATAACTGGTAAGAAGGCTTTGTTGGACTTCGAGAGAATTATTTTAAAAACAAATGCATACAGTGTTACATGGGCAAGTAGCAAAACCTCTCTACTCTTTAATTTGAAAATCATAAAAATAGTTCCTAATGGCATGGTGTTAAGTTACAACTCGTCGCGAGGCACTTTGTCGGTCACAAAGCTGTGGAGAGTAGCGAGATCTCTGGGTCCGTTGTGTTCTATGTCTTTCTTGCCGTTTCGGAAAAGAATCAAAGTAGGGAAACCGCCGACCTGAAAGATAGATAAATCATTTCAAATAAATGCAAATTAGATGCTGGTTAAAATATTACATGTAGCTTCCATAAATAACATATCATACTCCATAATTTCCCAAGAGAAGTATAATTTTCTAAGACAGATAGATAAAAAGATAGAAAGACAGGATATATAGATAAATCAACTGAACAGAGATGAATAAATAGATAGATAAATAGGCAGGTAAATAGATTAGATAGATCAATAAATAGATAATGGATAGATCTACAAAGAGTAAAGAATCATGCTACTAGGCCTAATGACAAAGCCACGAGAGTAAAGAATGGGAGTCCCACATATAACATGTTACCCATTTGAGGGATCTTATAATCGACAAACAGAGACACTAATTCAAGAGTTTAAAAAAAACACAAACATCGTTACTAGTGCATAAGTCCCTCTCTTGGGTGCAGTCCACCTTGGCAATTACGACGTTCTCATTTGATTCAAACTTCTTGCCGAGATCTTCCCAGGTTGGAGCCAAATGCTTACAATGGCCGCACCTAAAATAATAAGAAATTCATTTTGATGATTTTGGTTTTTAACACAAAGGTTTTTGAGTTAATAAAAAGACCTTTGTGCATGAAGAGTAACATAAACACAATGGCCTTCCAAAATCCAGAGGTCAAGATTAAGCTTGCATCGTTTCCAAGAAATTCATTTATCTTTTTAAAAATAATTTTTTTTCACATTTAAGGTTGTCACATTTTCAAAGAGCTGTTCTAAGAAGCAAGAGAACACTTTTTTACCATTCAGTATTCCAGATTTCTTTAACATCACCAAAAAATAAATATGACAATTTAAAAAAAAATTTGATTGCTGGCTCCAGTTTCGGATATAATTTAATTGATTTGGAGTGGCTTTACCCTTTATAATACAAAAACTAATTTGGAAATCAGTCACTTACCATGGTGCATAAAATTTAACAAAAGCTGTTCCAACTTTAATGGAATCGGCAAAGTTGTCCTTGTTGAGTTGGAGTACCTGCAAAAAATGTTAAGACCAAAATAAATCATAGCTCATCTGAATGAATTGAATGAATGCATTTTAAGGGACAATGAATGGCTAAGTAGGAACATACTGCTCTATCCATATAAATTTACCTTGTAAATAATTGTGGTATTTGCAGAATGTGCACCAATTTAATTAAGAGCTCTTTGCATATTTATTTCTAATAGGGTGGGTGGGATAGGGCTTTACATCGTGTGTTTTTGCATGGATCAGGTCTAATAGGATAGGCAAAGTGCATTCTCCGTGACTCTCAGCATGTGCACACGTCTGACATTGGTTTCCGAGTCGGAAATTTAACCACGCCACAACTGGGTTAGCCCCCCCCCCCCAGTCTCTCCTGGGAAGGGCAAGTACTTGTTGAATGGCACCATTGCCTATATCCCAAAGCATGCATTGGCAGCCAAACTGTGGTCCACCATTGGCTCAATGGTGGCAGGGTCGGACCAGCGTTGAGCTTTTAAATAAGCATGCAGTTTGTCAACTAGTAGGGATGCACCGATATCACTTTTTCACTTCCGATCCAATGCTGATCCTGGTATTTTGTTGCAAATACCACCGATTTCCGATACCATTCCGATACCGATACCATTGGTTAAATGTAGAGTAGTGCTACCAATCCGATACTGCTTTTTAGTGCTGGATCGGCACCGATACCGATCCTGAGTATCAGATCGGTACACCCCTACCAACTAGATAGACCGACTTCAACTTACAGCTTCCTTGGCTCTGTCTTCAGGGATCTTCTGATCTGTGGCTTCCTTTGCTGCTGCTTTCTTGGATGACATCTTTGTTACATAAGCCTTCATGTCTTCAAATCCTCGGCCTCCGGTGTATTTTTCTACCTAAAATTAAGGGAAAAATATATATTAAATACTTAATTGCTTGTTGTGTAAAGGGTTAAATTAGTTTTCTGAATTCAATTTTTGAAGTGCACACTTCCAACCCAATTCAGGGTGCTTAAGAGGGTTGATTGATGAGAAGGGAGACGAAGTAGGAGCGAGTTCGCAGCATGTTACAAATTTGCCTCATGTGAGGGATCTTTTACTTGCCCAGCACAAAAACTGATACAAGGGGCACTTAAGGGCAGCCAATTTTACATCTCATAGTGCAGCCCTCTTAAGGCGAGACCGGTAATTAACTAATAAGTATCTTTATATCTGAAACGTACCTTTTGTCCGTCAGAGAACCAAAACAGAGTTGGGTATCCAGCAACCTTGTTGTCTGTGCACACTTGTTTGTGTTGAGTGCAGTCAACCTGAGGACAAAATAATATTGCAAAAATTTCAATGACAAAATTATATTTGGACTAAATTGCTTTCGCATTACTCAGGTTAAATTCTCAATGTCAAATATGACTTTTTTCTGACTCAATCATGCATTAACTTTTTTTAACCCTTACTGGACTGCTCAGTCCCAAAAAAAACAATTTTGTGCTTGAGACGTCATCAGGGACAACAGCAGATTTTAGGGACATAAATGGCCCTACAGGCAGTAAGCTGGGGATGCACATAAATGTCCCTTTAGTCCGGTAAGGGTTAAAAGTTACAAATATAGGCCTACAAAAAATTTCGAAAATATAAGAAAAACTTATTTTAGGCTTTTTCGGCACCTTATCATTCATGTAAATTGCTTTCTAATTTGGAAATGCCCTCAGAATTAATTAGATCTTCAAAATTAACTATAGACAGCATACGGCCGTATAGGCTGATAGATACATATGATGTCACATACCCTGGAAATTTCGATGGTCTTCTCATCCTTGTAAGCAGTGGCGAGTTCCTCCCAAGCGGCCTCCATCCTCTGACAATGTGGACACCAGGGGGCGTAAAACTTGATGAAACGGAATCCCTTCTCGATGTGGCCTGGGAATGAGGCTACGGTCAGGTCTATTACGTTCTTGGTTGAGTCTTCTTCTGGTGCCTAGAAGTGGAACAAATAGTAAGTAGGTATTACTGTGTAAGTGGTAAAGGCCAAAAACTAGGTCATTTTTGGAATCAGCCAATCACAGAAGGTCTTGCAAAGATCATATTTGTAAGAACCTTTCTGATCGGCTGAGCATCATACCTTTGAATGTACAAGTGAGAAGTAAGATCAGACTATCAGGCCTGGGCCTGTGGTAAGTGGGTTAAATTTAATTTTGGTTTACAAGAAATTAAGAACATACATTAGCGAACTTGTACAGAACAGAGCTTTTGAGTTGCAAGTTTGACTTGGGAGTCATGGAGTGAAAGGAATCTTGAGGAGGAGTTTGCGTACGACTTTGTCGGGTCAGGATACAAAGCGCAACATTTGGAAAACATGACAGATTTAAATGAAAATGTGCTAACCTCCTCCTCAGCCTGTACGCCCAACTGTTCGCTGATGAATTTCTCGAGCGACTCTTGGTCTCTGCCTCCTCTGTGTCTGACAGGGTCAGTTCCCTTTTTGAAGAATTTCAATCTGTTTTGCAGAAGAAAAAGGCGTTTAGAAATTGTGAAAACAATTATTTATCAATACGAAACTTTTCTTAAATGTCATCAGTGTCACATTTCAGGGAAAATCGAAATTTTTGGATTTCTACCAGATAAGACTAGCTTTATATTAGCTAGAGCTACACACAGAACAGTTACAAATTTACAACATGTTTCAATTTACAGCATGTTTTAACCTTTTTTTAGGGAGGGGGGAACTAAGTGTCTTGTATTCAAAGGTGTACACTTACGTTGGGTATCCTGAGACTTCATTTTTCTTGCAAAGGGCAGTTTCAATGGTGCAGTCAACCTGTGAAAAAAATAAAATAGAATGCAAACATTTAAAAAATATATAAATTTTAAGTGTGTATTTCTGCAAATGTTTAAGTTTCATGTAGATAGGACCATCACTAAACCTCCATAATTCTGTAATTGCCAAATTAAATATATGTCAAATATCTGTATTTAAAAACTTCCAATTATATCTAAATATCCATACGTACCCTAGCAATTGCTGCTCCAAATTTCTTGACATCAGCATTGTATTTTTCCGCCAACTTGTCCCAAGTTGGGGCTAATCTTTTACAATGTCCACACCTAAAAACAAACAATACTGAATATTTACAATATGTTACAAGATATCTAAATGTAACAATGCTGATGATTCCATAAAGGTCATTGTAGTAAGGGCCTGGTCATTTTGTTAGCTTAAAAGAAAATAAATCCAGGGGTCACTTGAAAAGTAGGCCTAGTTCCAATAAGAAAATTCACCCAATAGCGAAGAAAGCATTGATATTACATAGTAAAGAGAGTGCAGATTAAATATTTTTGTTTTTTAAAAATAAATTGTCAAATCAGAATTTTTTTTAAATCAAATCAAAATTTTTGATCTTTTATCAAAATTTATCCAATGAATCCAGGTACTAGTAACTCCAAACAATATTTTTCAGGGACATGGTACATAATTTTTAGAGACCCAGATGTCATTTTAAAGTTAAAAGCCTCAAATCAATTAAGATATCATTAAATTTATAAGTGTGTATTTTTGATTTGCCGCGAGTACATGCCACTTCTCACACAAGCCACATGTACAAGTGCAGCGAATTTCCTCCGACTTGAAAAGGCTGACGTGTAATTTTTATTTACCACATGTAATCATCATCAACCACATGGTGTCATTGCTTTGTTCGGACATGCCATCTGTAAACAGCATCTGGTAACTTGATACTTTAAGTAAATTTATTCAGTATTTGATCTGATGTTACATGCAGTTACAAGTTACACTTCATTGAGACTCTAAAATAATTACTAAGACAATTTCAATGATTTTCTTTTTGTTTATGAATATAGGGCACTGTTGGCAAATTTAGAATCTGCATAGATACTTATATACACTGGTACAGATGTTATGAGTAACTGGTGTACATAATTGACTTGCAACACCAGAGCTGCTGTGTGACTCCTTAGGTTACTGCCTGTGTGACTCCTTAGGTTACTGCCTGACTGGGTTACTCCCTGGTGTCTCCCTTGGTTACTCCGGGACCCCCTTGGTTGCTCCCTGGGTGACTCCCTTGGTTACTTCCTGATTGACTCCCTTGGTTACTTCCTGATTGACTCCCTTGGTTACTCCCTGAGTGACTCCCTTGATTACTCCCTGGGTGACTCCCTGGGTGACTCCCTTGGTTACTCCCTGGGCAACTGCCTGGGTTGCTCCCTGGTTGTCTCCCTTGGTTACTCCCTGGGTGACTCCCATGGTTACTCCCTAAGTTACTCCCTGGGTGTCTACCTTGGTTACTCCGGGACTCCCTTGGTTACTCCCTGGGTTACTCCCTTGGTTACTCCCTGGGTGACTCCCTTGGTTACTCCCTGAGTGACTCCCATGGTTACTCCCTGAGTGACTCCTTGATTACTCCCTGAGTGACTCCCTTGGTTACTCCCTGAGTGACTCCCTTGGTTACTCCCTGAGTGACTCCCATGGTTACTCCCTAAGTTACTCCCTGGGTGTCTCCCTTGGTTACTCTGGGACTCCCTTGGTTACTCCCTGAGTTAATCCCTTGGTTACTCCCTGGGTGACTCCCTTGGTTATTCCCTGGGTGACTCCCATGGTTACTTCCTAAGTTACTCCCTGGGTGTCTCCCTTGATTACTCCGGGACTCCCTTGGTTACTCCCTGAGTTACTCCCTTGGTTACTCCCTGGGTGACTCCCTTGGTTATTCCCTGGGTGACTCCCATGGTTACTTCCTTAGTTACTCCCTGGGTGTCTCCCTTGATTACTCCGGGACTCCCTTGGTTACTCCCTGAGTTACTCCCTTGGCTTACTCCCTTGGTGACTCCTTTGGTTACTCCCTGGGTGACTCCCTTGGTTACTCCCTTGGTCACTCCCTTGTTTACTCCCAAGTGACTCCCTGAGTGACTCCCATGGTTACTCCCAAGTGCCTCCCTTGGTTACTCCCTGGGTGACTTACTTGGTTACTCCCTGAGTGACTCCCTTGGTTACTCCCTTGGTCACTCCCTTGTTTACTCCCAAGTGACTCCCTGAGTGACTCCCATGGTTACTCCCAAGTGACTCCCTTGGTTACTCCCTTGGTTACTCCCTGAGTGACTCCCTTGGTTACTTCCTGGGTTATTCCCTTGGTTACTCCCTGGGTGACCCCCTTGGTTACTCCCTGGGTGACTCCTTTGGTTACTCCCTGGGTGACTCACTTGGTTACTCCCTGAGTGACTCCCTTGGTTACTCCCTGGGCATCTCCCTTGGTTACTCCCTGAGTTAATCCCTTGGTTACTCCCTTGGTTACTCCCTGGGTGACTCCCTTGGTTATTCCCTGTGGTGACTCCCATGGTTACTCCCTAAGTTACTCCCTGGGTGCCTTCCTTAGTTACTCCGGGACTCCCTCGGTTACTCCCTGAGTTACTCCCTTGGTTACTCCCTGGGTGACTCCCTTGGTAACTCCCTGAGTGACTCCCTTGGTTACTCCCTGAGTTACTCCCTTGGTAACTCCCTGCTAGACTCCCTTGGTGACTTCCATGGTTACTCCCTAAGTTACTCCCTGGGTGTCTCCCTTGGTTACTCCGGGACTCCCTTGGTTACTCCCTGAGTTAATCCCTTGATTTGCTCCCTGGATGACTCCCTCGGTGACTCCCTTGGTTACTCCCTGAGTGACTCTCTTGGTTACTCCCTGAGTGACTCCCTTGGTTACTCCCTGAGTTAATCCCTTAGTTTACTCCCTGGGTGACTCCCTTGGTTACTCCCTGAGTGACTCCCTTGGTTACTCCCTGAGTGACTCCCTTGGTTACTCCCTGGGCTACTCCCTGGGTTACTCTCTGGGTGACTCCCTGAGTAAGGATGAATGCATTACTATTTTTAGTCTCTTGACAATTTTTAAAATATGATCAATTTCCGTACACATAAAATGGAATTTAATATTCAAGTTTCAAGCTTATTTATTGTCAAACATGGTAACTAACTGGACTTCTCATATAAATTCAAAAAGATCTTACTTAGACAACTAAACATCATTATAAACGCATGTGTCCAACCATAAAACAGAGGCAGTTCTAACTTAAATTAATGTTAGGAGCATGATGCTTATAATTTTGGCATATAAATATTGCCAAAATAGATTTTAAAAATATATCAAGCTAACTCGAGTAAATAACAATCACGGTCAATTGAATCAATAAAAAAAGTCCATAGTAGAGCTCCTTCAAAGCCAGATTAAATTTCACTCCAGACTCGACCAATCAATATTGGCTAATGTGATAAAACCTATAATTCAGGCTACAACCATACAAAATATTTAAAGGGAAATAGCAAGGTATTCAGATACATGCAGTGAAAAACTTTGACAGTATATCAATTGAAGCACATGTTCATGTCAGGTTAATAGAAACTGCAAACATCTGTGTCCAACAGTTATTCACACATTACTGGTCAAAAGATTTTCAAATAATTTCAAAGAACTCGCAAACTTGTACTTCAAAAGTAAATTTTTGAAAAAAAGTTAGAAAGGAGTTACACTTAAGATCAGTAATTGCTGTTTTACACAAAAATTGGACAAAAAAGGTAGCTCTTTGTTGTGAATTTAAATTAGCTACTTGTTTGCAAACTTAAGTATTTTTTTCGTGATTAAAAAACAGTTATAAATATTTTTTAATCATTACAAAAAGATATCAAAAAGAGATCAGTTTGGAGACTAGTAAAAATGTATGTAGCTTGTTCAAATAATTATTCAACAGTGATTTCAAATCTATATCAATGACTTGTCTGAACCAAATTTCAATTCACAATCTTTGAAACATCTCTTTCTTGATTAAATTAAATAACAGTGGATCTAGGGAAGTAGGCTTATGATTATAATATTCCCAGGATAAGACATGAATTTATGAAACAAGGAATTAGATTTAAAGTTGCAGTTACATTTAATGAAATGAGACCGACTTTCAGGGACAAATTACATACACACAGCCTTCTTGGTCTTAAAAATTATGTTAAAAATGCTATGACTGCACAGCTGGAAAAAATCACCTCATTATCTGGGGGAAAAAAGTTGATTAAATGGGAAAAAACATGCATACACTAGTAAGTAGTTTATCACCATAACATCACCATGTATACGATCATGTATGCTTCTACTCCAATTATAGGTGGATCCAGGGGGCACAGGGGATGTGCGCCACACCCTCCCCCCTCCCTTTCATCTGATTAAGTCTTCTTATGTTATTTGGGAAAAAAATTCAGTTCTAAAGACTCCAATGTCTTGTCCAACACCCCCCCCCTCCGAAAAATCCTGGATCTGCCCCTGCTAGTTTATCACCAGTTATATCTGGTGGATCATGGAATTAGCCTAAGACCAAAGCTCTCTTCCCCCATTATATGGCCCTATAATATTTAATGGTATCTAACTACCTTTTTTACCGTAAAAGAATAAATTGCAAGAAATTAAATTTGCATTGTGGAATTGGCTTTTGGCTTATTGACTGATTGAAAGAATCTGCATCCCAATTAAGTTACTCTAACTTGATCAAACTGACTAACTGTCAAGCCTACAACTTGATGTATAAGTTACTGTATAGAGTCAATGGTAGTACAATGGTAGAACAACAAGTAAACTTACCATGGTGCAAAGAACATAACGAAGTGGGGATCAGCCTTAACCTTGTCATCGAAGTCTGATTTGCTGTACAGAGGGGCTGTTCCATGGTCATCACCATAAACTGTGATGAACCCACCAAGAAAGAGGAGAAACGAAATAGCCTGCTTCATGATTGAGTCTTCTTCCCAAAATGAATTTTCAACTCTATCCAAAAAGCACACGCAGGATCCGGTTCCGTTCTAGTTTCACAATCAAACCTCAGCTATTTATAGCATGTGCAAAACTCATTCAAGTCAACTCAAGCTTGACTTTCAAGTGTTTACAGCTGCTTTAAATTAATGATCAGACTTGTAGGGTCCTGATTGGATAGTCGACTTGTATTACGTCAACATACAGTTATTTTCAGCGAAAATCTGTCCTGATTAGCAGCAAAAACAAGACTTTCTTGTGTGAGTGACGAGTGGCACTCATCAACAGGTTTCACTTTCACTTTCTGTGGCGCCACCTGTTGATAAAGAAAATAAAGCATTTAAAGTTAAAATCGCCCAATAAAGTTAAAGAAATTATAAGAAATAAAATTTCAAAGTATCTATGGTTCAAAACATTACATTGCTCAATATATTTGCTTAAAAAGCAATATTTTATTAATTATATGTGGCGACACCTAGTGTTAATTGCTTTTCAAAAGTTAAAGTGCGCGTGCGCGAACGTTTCTCTTCCTCTTTCGCCATCAAGTCTAGAAAGTGTACTGTTCTCCAACTTGGAGCTAAGGCCTAATCCGGCGACTTACACTGTCTATATTTGTCATCCGTGTTTAAAAACACCAACAACTTAAAATGGAGTCCGTTGATGAATTGGCTGTAACTTATTCCGCCTTGATCTTGGCTGATGACGACGTAGCCATCACCGTAAGTTTGACAACTTTTCTACTTTTGACAATCTGCGCCATGACACACGTGGGTCTTGTAAACAATGCCTGACAGATGTTTTGACAGTTGTGGAATGGCATTCTGAGGTAGTGCTTATGGAAGTATGTGATTCTCTAATGTATTTGAATTGATTGGAAACTTTTTGGAATAAATTAAGATCTTGAAGTTTGAATTGTTGCTTGCTGAATCTCAAAATCTGCATCTGTCAACCAAACAAGTCTTTAAGTCACTGGTAATGTGTGGTAGCTATTGGTAATGCTCTAAGTTAGTAAGTTGACAGCATCACTGCCAAATAAAGCAATAAGCCCAGATTCCAGTTGATCAATTGTTCAAATAGCATTTTTGTAAATGCCTAACCAAACACTGAAACAGTTTGAGATTAAAGTATGCTACTCCACCCCAGGGACTCCGCATTAAACGTGTTGAAGGTTTGGACTTTAACGAAAGTTTAATTTGCCACTAACTTGACCATAGGAAGTTAAGATTAAGAACTCGGCGCTCAGTCAAGTTAAACTTAACTTCTAATCTTAACATATCGGAGAATACAGCAGGGGTGGTACGTGGTATAGACTTTGTAAATTAGCTTGTTGCGCGAAAGTAGAGGTATGGCTGTCTTTTGCATGACTATTGTGCTCTCCGAACCGTACATTATAATTTGGTTTCTCTAATAGAAATTCATCTTATTTCAGTCTGAGAAGATCACCACCATCCTGAAGGCTGCCAATGTGGACGTTGAGCCCATCTGGCCCAGTCTCTTCGCCAAGGCCCTGACTGGCGTGAACATCAAGGACCTCATCACCAACGTAGGAAGTGCCTCAGCTGCCCCTGCTGCTGCCGCCGCCGCCCCAGCTGCCGCTGCTGATGCTGGAGGAGCTGCCAAAGGTACGGTTATTTTTGATGTCGATAGATGGCAGTTTGCTTGAGCATAGTTTCAGATTTTTTTTTCAAATAATATTTTCAGTCTTCTCCAATTAGGCAACAGACCTGCAGTTAGCCAAGATTTGTTGCACATCAACTTAATTAAATTTAGCTGCTCTGGTATTGTTTTGCCTTCTATGCATTATAAAGTTACTTATAGGCCTAATGGGTCTGATTGTGAGAGGAAAATTAGCGAAAACTAATGTGTTTGTACAGTGTTTGTCTTAATTAAGTGGGTTTGAAATGTGTAGAGCCTTGGAACTATTCCAGGTAAAGTTATTCATCTTAAATAGCCCCTTAGGAGTGGTGCTTTATGGCAGATTAATTGCAAAACTGTGGGTAGTCCGTTTGGCTAGAGCTAGCTACTTAATCCTTGGAGAGCACTGCATTCACATTAAAATGACAACGACTAATGATATCGTGTTAATTGTGTTTTCAGAAGAGAAGAAGAAGAAGGTTGAGTCCGAATCCGAGGAATCCGACGGAGACATGGGCATGGGTCTCTTCGATGATTAAACGGGACCAAAAGGGTCTTCATTCCATATACAAATGCTTGTTTGTTTTTACAAAAAGTGTATTTATATACAAGCAATAAAAAAACCAAGTAACAAGTACAAAGAGGTCTGGTTTTGATTGGAAATTTATTTTTATGTATTGTTAAGCATAAGTTGTGTTGGACCTAAGCCGTCTTTTAAATCTGAAGAGATGTTGTTGAGCTCTGTTTCCGATTGAAAACTAGGTCAGCATGAGTGGACATGAAGAAGGAACTGGTGTGAAAATGATTGATTGGTCTATGTTAGGCATAGCTATGTGATTCTTGTCTGGAGTATCCTGGTGGACAACTCTTTCTTGATTTGAAGTGTTCGCTGCCAGTAGCTGAAGAGGGTCTGCCTGTCTGGGGTGCAAATAGGTGTTTTCTGGGGCATGCACATTGGATGGCGTGCAGGGTGTCTTTATCTCCACCTTTATCTATGCATATTCAATCCAGCCAGTGACGTAAGTAGGGGGCCCAAGCGGGGGGGCACGCGATTCTCTGGGGGGGCACCCATAATACTAATTGTATATTTTAGCCAAAGTTAAAAAGTTCATATGGGGGGGCACTGGTCCAATATGGGAGGGCACGTGCCCCCCCATAGGGACGCCACTGAATCCAGCTGTGACTTGCAGCACCCTTTCAAGCTGTTTTAGCGAAGTCCAGCTCTGTCAGTACTGTGGTGGGCGACTGGGATAACATTCTTTTAAATATTTGTTCAATTAGCATTCTGGTAATAATGGATTATTTAGTGCAGTGCAGTAAAACTTTGCTGCTAAAGCAGCGGTGCCATGTCAATGCTGACTTGCAACATGATTGATTTCTGGCTGCCACTTGATTGATTTGTGGCAATGTCCGTCATTATTTTCAGAATTTTCTGGATTTCATAGCTCCTGTGCAAGGGGACACATGATTGAAAACTCATCTGTGGGTTTTATTTTAGGAAAATTGTGGCAAGTCTAACAGGAATATTTTCGAACAGAAAATCAAACCACCATATTTTGTTAATTATAGGGTAAAGATGACTTTTTCCAAAATTGCTTGCTGAATTTTGGTACCGTATTTTCTTGATTAAAGCACCTACTCCGGGAACTTTAGCGTGCTGAGTCAGCCAGAAGTGCCATGTCAATGCTGACTTGCCACTTGATTTATGACAGCCACTTGATTGATTTGTGCAATGGCAGTCATTACCATATTGTCAGAATTTTTTGGATTTCATAGCTCTGTGCAGGAGGACACATGATGAAAACTCATCTGTGGGTTTTGCTTGAGGAAAATTGTGGCAAGTCTAACAGGAATATTTTCGAACAGAAAATCGAAATATTTTCCAAAATTGCTAGCTGAATTTTTGTACCGTATTTTGTTGATTAAAGCACCTAGCCACTCCGGGAACTTTTGCGTGTTGAGTCACTGTTGATTTCAATTAAACATACTAAATGGCTTTATCAAAGGTTCCTCAAAAAGCAACCTGGGCTGAAGGTGGCTTAAAAAAAAAATTCCCTTGGCCCGTGTTTTAACAAATACGGTACACTCATCAGTGAGAATGCATTATCCACAAGAGGACGACACCTACAACCACCTGTCATTCGTTGCAACGGATGTAAAACACGTGGGATCAAGATGGGCGATGTTAAGGAACACATGCTTTCTCTTGTCACAGAGAAGATTTTAGCCAAAAATGAAGATAGATCGGCCTTTCCAGCCTGTTTGGCTATTATACAGGAAAACAACCTGTTCAAGCAAAAGGTGGGTATCCAATAATGGCTAATTTGATGGCTGTCATGGCTTTTTGAGCGAAAATAGTAATTTGACCATAGAAATACACCATGCACATGATCAGTGTCACTCATGCATGTCACCATTCCACTGTGACTGTCAGTCATTTCTGATAGGAATAGCTGCCAGGCTCAGAGCTTAGGCACATCTTGGTTAAAAAATGTAATAATGGCCTGTGTCGATCTGCAATTCTATCCTGGTCTGTTTTAAGACTAAAGTGAGTGACCGTTATGGGGGGGGGGGGGGGGGGTGTGTTTTTTCTTATGTTCAAGTTTCAATCCTAACCCTTAGAAATGGTTGTAAAAAAAGTGTTACCCCCTTGAAACACTTGTTTAAACAGGGTTCCCACAGTCATGGAAAGTCAGGGAAAGTCATGGAAAAAATAGTGGTCATGGAAAGTCATGGAAAAGTCATGGAAAATCAAAATATTTTGAAAAGTCATGGAAAATTCAAATTTTGACTACGATTCACGCTAAAATTTAACACATTTGGGGCTAATGGTAGTTGGATGGTTGATCGGATGGCCGGACAGTGAACGATGGTCATTGTGTGAATTCGTTTCAGGGTGAATCTCAACCTCAACGAGTAAAAAATTAGTCATGGAAAATCCGAAAATTGGTCATGGAAAGTCATGGAAAAGTCATGGAATTCCCGTTGTAAAATTTTGTGGGAACCCTGTTTAAAGTTCGTAAGTATCGTAACCCCTCGGACAAAAGTTGACGTACTAAAAATGTCCTTAAAATTAATTGGAATTTTCCTTTCAGGAGTCTGTTATTCGTGATCTCGTGAGCCACACAAATTCCTGCTTGAATTCCTCATCAAATAGGTAAGTAAATTGTCCAGTTAACGAAGATACAGAACATCAAAGTACTAAATGGATGGATAGACCTATTAGAAAATGAAAGTATTAATATTTTACGTTTACGATGCTGATTCGGTTGGCAAAGAAAAGGACTCAATGTTAAGTAGGCAAAGATGAATGTCAAGTGTTAAGTTGGCAATGAAATAGGCAGGAAAAGAAAAAGCTCTATTTTAAGCTGGCAAGGGAAAGGTCTCAACATTAAGCTGGAAAAAGAAAAGGCGCGATGTTACGCTGACAAGGAATAGGGCTCAATGTTAAGTTGGCAAAAGAAAAAGCTCACTGTTTAGTAGTCAAATAAAGGGCTTAATGTTAAGTTTGGAAAGAAAAGGCCTCAATGTTAAGTAGGCAATAAAATGGCCTATTGTTAATTTAGTTGCAAAAGAAAAGGGCTCAGTGTTAAGTTGCCAGAGAAAAGGGCCCAATGTTATGTTGGCAGGGAGAATGACTCATTGTTAAGTAGGCAAAGGAAAGGGCTCATTGTTAAGTAGGCAAATAAAGGGCTCATTGTTAAGTAGGCAGAGAAAGGGCTCATTGTTAAGTAGACAAAGAAAAGGCAAAGAAAATGGCTCATTCAGCTTCATTGTTAAGTATAGGCAAAGAAAAGGTATCATTGTTTAGTTGGAAAGGAACGGCCTCAATGTTAAGTTGGGAAAGAAAAGGGACTAATGTTCAGTTGACCATGAAAATTACTCAACATGTTTCTAAAGTGAAGGGATAAATTTTAAGTTTCCTGAGAAAAAGACTCAATTGTAACTTTGTATGTTTCCAAAGAAAGGGGTTCAATTTAAGTTGAAAATCCAGAAAAAAAGAGTCAATGTTTTAAAACGGTCTTAAAGACAATTGCTCAATGTTAAATTTCCAAAGAAAGTGGGTCAATGTTAACTTTCCAGTGACCTATTTAATTAACTTGAGTGTGACATAATTCAAGGCTTAGGCCACACATAATTGATTCTTAGCTTCGCGGACCCGCCGACACAATAGATTTTCTGCCGATAGAAAAAAAAAAAAATTTTTTTATTGACTTTATAAAAAAAATTTTTTTTTGTCCTACCGACCCTAGAAAAAGTGCCTTGAGAGGATCCGAGAAGCTAAAGATCAATTGTGTGTGGCCTTATTGCCTGAAGGGGGAATCCCCTCCAGGCTTTAGAGTTAAAATGAGAAAATCGCCATTTTTTGGGACAGGCGCACAGCATCAGTCAGAGAACACAGGGGCATGTGTTGCATGTTGGAGTGCAGGTTTATCATTAAAGGTGGACGCTACATGAGGATGAGGCTACACGATACCCTGTAATGACACAATAATGATTTTCCAAGATGTTGTTTTTTTTCTTAAAAGTTGCTTTCTGATTGGTCAGCACAGCAAATGACGTCAGGGAATTCCCAATGTCCATGGGCTCAGCAGAGCTCTGTTGCTCCGTGGATGCATGCAGTGCACAGATCTAATGAGCTGAATTGTCGTCAGTGGTGGCAAAATGGAGTTTAGGGTGTCATTCAGGTCCACAGTGAAGGTATAGGCCCCAGTGTGTGAAATACTGGACATCCGATCGTCCTGACCACTTGAAATAACGATCGGACTAGTGCTGCAAGCACAGGCGAGTGCAACTAGACTAGCCATGCAAAACAGACCCACATGACGGCCGTGTTCATCCGACCGTGACGGCCGTCATTGCAATATATAGGAGCAGCAGTAGGATTGCAGCAGTGTGAATATCAATCCAGCTGTCAATGTCTTATTCTTTAACTTGACACTTACTTCAATTGCCAAATGTGTGAGGGTAGTTAAGCTACTAATTGCTATTTGATATAGATCTGTGTCTCAGTCAGTGATTGTCCATTGACACCTCAGGACTGATTGCCATTGACCTGCCAACCATCAACATGTTTAAATTACAATTGTCAGCTTCTGCTCAGTACACTTTGATTGACACACTTTAATTGACCTCTTCCACTACATAACATTTAATTTCTTATTTCAAGCCTATTTCAGGATCGAATCATTATGCTGGTATTACATAATTCCACATGCCTGGTCTTTCTGTTTACTCAAAGTCACAATTCACTGATGCATTGTACATGTTGCCCATGCAACTAGCAATAGATATTGTTTTGTTAATGCAGTTGTTGTCCATTTAATGAAGCAAATGAAAAGGCAGTCAAGCATTAAACACAACTTCAACTACCTTTTGAAGTACTTGACTTGCAGTTTGGGGAACCTTCTGATACTTCTATCTTTCAGAAAAAAATAATGATATTGGAAGGCTATTTAATAATTATGGGAGGCAATTTTTCGTCATTTACATTTTAGGATTTTGTATTTCGTTGTAGAACTGATACAGTACTTATGTCTGCCTTGTAGCTATCTATAAATAAATAAATAATTATGATATATATTATTTTCAACAACATAAATTTACATGCACAAAAATCATGAGGCCTTATGAAGAAAACAATATGATAAGGAAAGTGAAACTGGCTTAAAACCGAAAAACCAAAATTATGAAACAGAATTTAATGTATGTACCGGGCAGCTTCCCTATCATTCAGACTAGCCAATCAGTAGACACTCAAGTCCCCTCGGACTAGAGCCTTTTGTAATCCATTTTTCACACTGCACAGTGGAACTCTTCAATTTACAGCTCTCCGACCACTATGAAAACTGACCTTATCATTCATGGTAAAATTTGATCCATTATCACCCAAAAGTGAGCTACATAACGTTCACTGATCAGACCCACACCAAAAAATTCCTTTCAAAATTTAGATTAATATGAGGCTTGTCTGATGAGTGAACCCCATGTAGCCTGTAGTGAAAACTGGCCTTAAAAGTTTGAATCAGGGAAATTTCAAAATGGCCACCATTTGTTATTGCTCTCTGCACATGCTCAATAGGTCTGAGCATGCTCAGTGGAATCGGGTCACTCCCCATTTTCACTATGTCAAAGCCCACTGTGCGAGCTGGCACAGCGAGGCTTTGACTCTGTTGATGGTTTTTCCTGTGATTTTAGTCACATTTACATTAGCCATGCTCCAGTGGTTTCAGCCAACCAGAAGGCAACTTTCATACCAATGCAAGCAATCCATGAATGTTGAACAATGAAACAAAACATACAAACTGAAAACAAGAAACTGTCATCTGAAAAAAATGCATGAACTGTGAAATGACTGATGAGCACAATAACTGTGAACAATTCAGATGTCAGTCATTATCATCCATGCATTTAATTCTGATCTGATTGGTTGTTTGGTTGCTTCTTAAGTTAGCTTCATTGGCACTGATTTACTCAGTCCAACCAAGTATGATATGTTCAGAACGCATTTCTGTGCAAAAGCTTACTGCCAAGTTGTTAGGGGGCAACCATTAGGGGGAGACCCGGGAGGGGGGGGGGGAGACCCGGGAGAGGTATATACAGGTTTATAGATAATTTTTTACTTAGGTTAGTTCGCTGAAATAAACAGATTCTTATAGGCAGGCTTATTAAACGAATTTTTTTGGGAGTGTTTGTTAAGGCCCTATTTTTCTGTGAGGAGCTATCTATCTATCTATCTATCTATCTATCTATCTATCTATCTATCTATCTATCTATCTATTCTCCCTCTCTCCTCTATTAGGCCTACGAGTTCCCTTCTTTTCAGCTTTGTCCTTCCCAAACTTAATTCATGTCATCCCTCCCATAATTCTGTTCAAGCAAAGAATATCTGGTGAGGATGAATGCTGCTGTTCAAGGAAGCTTAAGTTAAAACAACAACAGATCAACAGACAACAGCTATCAACAGTAAGCAGTTGATCCAGCCTTAACTGTAACAGCCTCTCTGATTGGTGCGAACACAGTGCTTCGCATGCATACTTGATAACCACACTTATTGCAGCCATCCAGGTCAGAGGCTCACTGGGCAAGCCCAGCTCGGCTGCACATGAGGCTCTGACCACGGGAGAATGGTCACTCCCGGGCATGCTCAGTGCCAAATTAGGTCAGAGCAAATTTTCCATTGCATTTCTATAGTGCCGACGTCTCCATGCACATTAAAACTTTTTCCGGGAACATGCCGCCATTTTGTACCATTGCTGAGTCCATGGAGCTGGCATTCCGAGCTCCAGAACACTCTTAATCCATTGAAAATACTACGGATTGGCATCGCCGAGTCTTAAATGGAATGTTTAGCATGGATTCCCACCATTATCCAGTCCTGTCAGGCTGATTAAACTGTGTTATGGACCTCGAAACACGCGGCCCCATTGACAATGTACTGCCTGGTGTTTCCGGAAAGTTTTTTGTGCACTGGAACGTCAGAGAGCTGAGAGAAAAGGAGTTCCACTATCACAGTCTATTGGCACCGTTGTCACAGTTAAGGTTTGTGTGACTGTCCATTTGTGACCTTAATTTTTCACTTAAGAGTTATGAAATTTGGTATAGGCATCGGCCTGTGGGTATGGATCAGGAAAATGTGAAGAAATCCAAGATGGCTGCCAAAATGGCCGCCACTCTTGATCTGCCCACTCTGACCTGAATATTTCCCTTAAAGTTATGAAATTTGGTACATATATTGGCCTGTGGGTATGGATTGGGAACATGCCAAGAAATCCAGGGGGGAGGGTTGGTCCAGTGCTAGTGTGCTGGATTGCCAATCACTGGGTCCAGGGTTCGAATCCAGCTCTTGCTGGGTCACCTGGGCCTATGTTGGATGGCTGTTTCAATCATCCTTTGCCTCATTGCCGTGTCCTCCTCCTGTCCTATGTAGCCTACCAAGTGCATAAATTTAGGACGTAAAGCCCCACTCATCCATCCATCCATCCAAGAAATCCAAGACAGCAGCCATTTTGGCAGCCATCTTTCTTCATTCTTGAACTGCCCATTGTGACCTTAATACTTTGCTTAGAGTTGTGAAATTTGGTGCAGTCTTTGGGCATGGATTGGGAACATGTCAAGATGGTGGCCATTTTGTGGTGGCCATTTTGTGGTGGCCATTTTGTGGTGGCCATTTTGTGGTGGCCATTTTTGCAGCTATCTTTCTTCATTCTTGAACTGCCAACGGTGACCTTGATATTTTGCTTAGAGTAGTTAAATTTGGCACATGTATTGGCCTGTGGGTAGGGATCGGGAACATGTCAAGAAATCCAAGATTGCTGCTAAAATGTTCAGAACAAAATGGCTGCCATTCTTCAACTGACCACTGTTACCTCAATATTTCCTTGAAGTTATCGAATTTGGTACAGGTATTATTGGCCTGTGGGTATGGATCAGGTCCATGTCGAAAAATACAAGATGGCGGCCAAAATCTCCTATGTTGTGCTGTTTGTTATACCGATATGAAACTGTGTCCCTTCTTGTTGCACACACGCCTTTCTTTAGGCTTTAGCTATAGTGTGATCTGTGGTGTTAGTTTAGCTTTCTCAATCACCTGGATGGCAACAACTAAACTCCTATAACCCTCATCTTACCTGACATAAATTCAACTTGACACAAGCCGCCCTTCAGGCTTTGAATCCATGGATTCTTGTGTATTTTTATCATATATTTCAGGCAAGAAGGACTGATTCTCTTGAATGAGCTGATCAACCAATGTGAGGATGAAGTCTTCCAGAACCAAGTTCAAACTTGGTGTAAATTGGTCACAACTGCTCTGCAGGTAATGAGTTATTACTTTGTGTGAAGATATAGGACTAATTAATACATCGAGGAAAAGAGATAATGACTTGAGGAGAAGGGATGATAACTTTGGGTAAAGAGATAACAACTCACGGTAGAGAGATAACAAATTTGTATAATTTTTGGATTAAGAGATAATAACTGTGGCGAAAGTGATAAAAACAGGGTTGGAAAAAAACCGGGTTTTATTCATTTTGCCCGGCCCACCGGTCAAAACCCGGTTTAAACCGGGGTTTTTTCCCAAAATCCGGGTTAAAAGCGGGTTTTATTGATTTGAACACTGGCTAAAATTTCTGTAGTCTGCGCTCAGTGCTTCTGACCATGGAGTAATGAAAACAGCATTTGCAAATCTTTGTCAAATAAATATTAGGCTTTAAAAGGCAGCTAACTTAGAGAGGAGCTGGACTGGTAATACAGTGGTGAATCAATGATTTCACAAATTTTGCAGATGCACTCATGATTTTATAATTACATAATCAGACCGAGTTAATAGTATAATACTTATTGTTGCTTACATTTACAGTTGAACAGTTGGACAGTTGAGTCACTTCAGTGTCAAAATAAGGCTATCTATTTTGGATTAAATGAATTTGTTTTAAGTTTCTCTGATTTCAGCATTGTTTCTTTCCAATTTCTGCTATTTGCAAGCAAATTCTAAGAGAATTTGCCATTTTACCCGGATTTTGACCACATTTTGGGAAAAACACCATTTTGCCCGGTCCGGGTTAAACCCGGGTTTAATCCGGGTTAAACCCGGGGGGTGGGCTTTTTGTGCCAACCCTGGATAAAAACTTAGGGTAATTTTCAGATAATGCATTTCATATTTGGGTAAAGAATTTATAATTTTATGTAGGGCAATAAGAGCGTTTTTGAGGAGATATCATAGTGTAGAGAAAGAGATAGCAACATTTTTCATTGGGTTAACAAGACATAATCAACAATTTATAACATTTAGTAGCTAGATATTGGGTAAAGAGATGACATCTTTGAGAAAATAGAGACAATAACTTAAGGTAAAGAGAAGACATCTTTGGGCAAAGTACAATAACAACTTGAGGTAAAGAGAAGACATCTTTGGGCAAAGAGAGACAACAACTTGAGGTATAAAGAAGATGTCTTTGGGTAAATAGAGACAATAACTTGAGGTAAAGAGAAGACATCTTTGGGAAAAGTACAATAACAACTTGAGGTAAAGAGAAGACATCTTTGGGCAAAGAGAGACTACAACTTGAGGCATAAAGAAGATGTCTTGGGTAAATAGAGACAATAACTTGAGGTAAAAGATGTCTTTGGGCAAAGAGAGACAACAAATTGAAGTAGACAGATGATATCTGTGGGCGAAGAGCGGAAAATGTTGGGCAAAGAGAGAAAATAACTTGAGGTAAGAGATGATATCTTTAGACAAAGAGAGTAGGACTGTCATCGATACGGCCAGTATCGATGCATCGGAAAAGTTGTCCGTATCGATACTGTATCGATACAATACCTCAAGTATCGATATATTATTTCCACCGCATTTGGCATATTTATTAAGAAATATTGCGAGAAATCCAGTGGAATCCACGTTGTTTACTTCAGAATCGCGCCATCACTGCTCTGCTCTCGCTTGAAATCTCGCAAATGAGACCACGAGATTCAAAATGGCGGACGTGGATGACGAAAATTCGGAAATCTTGTGATTTTTTGTGGATAACTCAACAATAAAGCTTGTATTTTGCCGTTTCGTGGATGTATGAAAAAGTATCGATACATTCGATGCATCGGAAAAGATTTTACCGATTATCGCATCGGAAAAAAGTTGTTTTCGATGACATCCCTAAAAGAGAGACAACTTGAGGTTATCGAAATCTTTGGGCTAAGAGATAAAATAGCTTTGGGCAATGAGAGACAACAACTTGAGAAAGATGTCTTTGGGCAAAAAGAGATAACAACTTGAGGTAAAGTTATGAAATATTTGGGCAAAGAAAGACAACAACTCAACTTGAGGTAGAGAGATGATATCTTCAGACAAAGATAGACAACAAATTGAGGTAAAGAGATGACAACTCTAAACAAAGAGAGACAACAACTTTGGTTAAAGAGATGACAAGTTTGGGCAAAGAGGGGTAACAACTTGAGGTAAGGAGATGACATCTTTGGGCCAAGAGAGATAACAACTTTGGGTAACTTGAAATTGGTTAATAGACAATAGTTTTGGGTGAAGAGATAAGATATAAATATAAGTTCTGTAAAAGGATAATACTGCAGCTGCTGTGTCTGAACATACACATAAAGTAAAGAAGGCCAGGTACTAGTCCTGTTATCGTAGAGGAGAGGCAGGTTTGTTGATACGCATGGTTTGTTTTCGTATATTGCTTAATTATGTTGAAATTCTTTCGAAGGCCTCGACTATCTCTTAAATTTAACTTAGAGAATCCTCAATCATTAGTGTGTTTTTCATTTCAGTCGTATGACCCTGGATCCATCTTGGAGATATGCTGTCTGGTGATGATCAAACTCCTGCAAAGATTAAGTGGGTTTCCTGAAGCCAACCATGAGGTGGGAAACGCCATCATCCCCCAGTTGTTGCAGAACTTGATTGTGGCTGCCCCTGAGGTAAGAGATTGTTCAATGTGCAGCGGGTGACTAACAGTCTCTATTTCAGTTTCACTGCTACTTGTAAGTTTCCCGTAGATTGGAGAGAACAGAATAGAAGAATTTAATAGAAAGCAACAAGCCCCTGGACTTTCTGAGCCTTTGTTTTCCTATAAATATAAACTGTGCTTCAAGGAGCGGACCAACTAGTGGTGACCTTGCGGGTGATGCCCTCTTGTGTATTGTACATGAATCATCTTAAAACAAATTATCATTAATTAGGACATGAAGAGAAATGCAATGGCCTTCAAAGGGGGGAGAGATCTGCTTTGGGGGCTTTTGGAAGGTACTGGGAAAATTAGAAGCCAAGATAGTGGGTAGATATTGAGATAAATCCAGTACCCTATAATTTTATAGAATCAGTAGATTATGGGATATAAAAGTTTGTAGCCCTTGAGGGAAGTACCATTCTATGTTGCAAGCACATGAAACTTTTGTAATTATCTCATAGCAATATTATCTCATATATGAAACTTTTAGTTGTTGTTTGTTTCAGTGGAGGACTGCTAGTGTACGATGCCTCACTGTCATTCTCAAGAATTTCCATGGGCCCTGTGGTCCTTTCCAGGTTTGTATACATTTGAAATATTTACATTTTTGACAGTTTGCATATGGTTTAAAATGTGGTTAAAAACGAAAACATCAATGTCAGGAATTGAATGTTATGACACATTATAATATTCAGCTTATAAAACTTGCCAATCCTAAATAAATAGAACAAATCAAATTTATAATTTAAAAAAAATTTTCTTCAGAAAAAGATTGAATCGTTCATCTTGAGGGATACTGCCAGATTGACGGAGAAAACGGCCCAGGTATGTATCATGCTAAATCGTTCAAGCTCTTCAATTTAAGAATTGTTTTTGCCCCAAGAAATGTTTTTGCCCTTCGTCATATATACTGAAAGTTTCATTTATTGGTAGATATTTGGCGAGTGCTACACACTGCTAGCTCAGGCTGGAGGAGGAGGAAACATGGGAGTAAAACACACAGAAAACTGGGTCAACTACATGTCAAAGGTCATGACCTCATTAAAAGCCATCTTGACTGACCTATATTCGGCGGATTCGACTTTTGGTAAAAAAGTTATATTGGTTAAATCCAATTTGAAATTAATTATATCAATTTGCTTTTATAATGGGTCTTCACGAGTTATAGAGTAGGCCTAATTTCTGTTTCATATGACCATTTAAGGTATTTTGATTGATTGAAATCTTATACAATTTTACAATCTTTTCTCTGTATAAATGTATTTTGGTCAATGCCTATGACTATGAGCACTGGACATGTAGCATCCCGTACTTAACTGCCTTCCTATTTGTCTGCCCATTGAAGTAATTTTTCCTGAAAATTTCGTTAATGTGCCACTCCAAATTGCAGAGTTGCCGGAGGTGACGGATGATGAGAGACTGGACCTTGGGCCAATTCCCGAGGAAGAACCAAAAAGGACAATTACATTAGAGAGTCACTTCAGGATTGTCTCAGCTATTGCTACTACTATGCTTAGGTAAGTCTTTACATTAGATGATGCTAAAACGTAACACTAACTTATGGTCCCACTCCCGACTCCTGACTGCCCAGAGGCTGACTCCTTACTCCGACTCACGACTCCATTAAAATTAAATTGATTAAGTTTTGTTATTCGACTTTGACTCCTGAATCCTCCCAACATCCGGGGTTACATCCCGGACTCCAAAGGCTTTCATGGTTCTGATGTTTTACTTCAAATCCAATTGTTCTCTGTATTTTATCAAGATAAACGATAATACCGTAGGGAGTCGAGATTCGGAAGCAGATTTCAGACTCTTGACTCCCGTTTCTACTCAAAATCTCCTACTCTGTTGACTCTTTAGTTCTGAAATCCATTGACTGCCAACTCAAAAGCCCTGCCATACTCTCAATGTGAAAGACTCCATGATCTATACATGCCTCTTCACTTCTAATCAGTGCAGTGCCGGTTCCTGAAATTTTGCCCGGATTCTTAATTAAAACTTAGCTCTTGGGGTAAAAAACAATTGAAAATAGAACCAAAAATATCACAACTGCCCAAAGTTCTCAATTTCCCCTTCTCGAATTCGCACCAGACAGCCCTCCAGAGCAACAAAACCCAATCTTAGAGGGCTGCACTAACCGTGCCCACCTACCTATGGATGCAAAAGCTGTTAGGATTCTTGAATAACATAAATAGTAAAGTTGATAACTCCTTTAATTTTCAGAACTGAATTCAAAGCCCCTGTGAAGATCCCAGTTGAGGACATGCTAGATTTACTCTGCGCTGCCCTCTCAGTTTCTCCAAAACAACTGGTACGTTTGTTTCAATTCTTCCAGTCACGACCGCAAAGTTTCATTTTAGTGATATTGCATATACGGTAATATTATGTTTTCGCACGTTCTAGGGGTCTCTGCCATCCACTGTGTAGTAAAACTAGCACTTCATTCAAATTTATTGTTTCTTCTTTTTTTTTCAGATGCTGAATTCAAACTATGAGAAAACCATTCTCTGTTGCGTTTTGCCATTTGTTCACAAATCAGCATTTTCACTCCTCACTACTGTTATTGAATTGTAAGTATACATCTTGTTTTGCAATCATTTTGAGCTTATGTATGTCCATTATAATGTAGGCTACTGTTCTTAATATTAAAAAAGTTCAGCTAAAATTTTTATGACTCCCTTTGAAATTTGATTTAATATGCTGATTCTTTCAATTGCAGATGTGGAAGTAACCTTTTACTTTACACCAGCATTATCAACAAGTTATTCATCCAAGTTCTGAACTACACATCTTCCCAACAGGAGAATGCCAATCACCAAGTTTACAAGTAAGGGATTTTATACCTCACTGCTATTTTTGATTCTGCATGCTCCAAGGAGCTTATGTCACATACATTTAGGACTCGGAATTCAGTGCAAATCACACATTTTCAGTTTGGACAAACTTATGAAAAGCTTGACTTTCATTTCTTATTGACACCCTAAATACTTATGGAATGGAAAACTGAAAGAAATGGTTTGACCTCTTTCCATGCAGTTAGAAGTTAATACTCAGATAAAAAAAAAATTCTACTGAGAAAAACCACTTTGCCTGCCAATACTTCTTTTTTTATCGCCCATACGAGGCGATCTCTTGAATTTGTTACACCTCATAGTATCATAGAATGCACTGTGCAGCAAATAGAACTTTGGCCTTAATTTGAACGTAATTAGTGAAATTGTCTATAAATTTCAGGGAACTACGATGCCAAATCTACTCCACGCTGCTAACCTGGTTACATAAGATGGGAGCTTTGGCGCACATTGACAAAATCTCCACTCAGCTTTTGTCCCATTTGACGACGGATCTGAAGCAGCACCATAATGTCGTTAAGGTAACAATTAATCAGTTATTCAAATGGAAATTTTGTGTGGAGGGCCGACCCAAAGTAAAGAATGTGGCTTGATATTTCATAAGTCATTCTAATATGTACTCCTGTAATTATTCAGAACCTCATATTAAAGTATTGTTGTAGAGCACTCACAAAATTTGAAATGACTCTGACTCCCCTATAGTCTCTTTTGACAAACTTGCATTGACTTTGAAGAAGTTCAGAGAATAATGTGGGAATATTGATTACATTACTGCCCTACAAAGGTAAAGTACAGTAACTGCATTTGCTGTACTTCACCTTTGTACTTCCCTACCATAAAGTTGGGAACCAAAAAATTGTAAAAATTCAGAAGTAACCCTTTAACCTTAGTTAGTCCTCAACATTTTCATAATTGATTTATGAATTTTATGATTCCCTTCTCAGCAGCAGAGGTTACGAAGGTAAAGTACAGAATGTCAGTCACTGTGCTTTACCTTTGTAGGGCAGATTAGTTCCCCTTTGTTTCTGCATTATCCTTAACCCTTTAATACCAGACTGGGCAGTTCCAACCAAACAATTTACCCGGGACAACAATCAGTCTTTGTGACGTCATCACAGCAGCATAAATGACCCAGCAGGCAGTAAGCTGGGGATGCACATAAATATCCCTTCAGTCCAGTAAGGGTTAACTATCTGCCAATCTACCAATGCTGGTGGTTATAGCGTAGAACTGATATGTTATAAATTTGTCAGATAATTTGTCTTTTCAGATGACCTCCCAGTCAAAAAACCTGGAAGAAATCAGCAGTAAATTCACGAAAAAGAAGCGAAGAGCTGCGATGAGCGATTTTGGGAAGTTGAATATCCAGCAGGGTGCTCATTTGCATTTGGAATATGAAGGGACAAGGCTAGCGCTGAAAGGTCGGAATTTGAAAGAGCGTGGTTTTTAGTCTGAAAATTCCAACATCCATAAGAAGGAGTCTACAAACGTGTTAACCTTCAGTTGCAAATTTGTGACAAATAACTTTTGCAGTCGCAATATACTTTGATCTAGTCGGGTCCAAATTAAATTTTGATCTGATGTTGGTTTTAATTTTTCTCATATGCATATTTTACTTCATATATTTTTGATTAATTTTCCAGTTCTGAAGGTGATACTTACGAAATCTGGAAGTTTATCCTCTCAAGAATTCCACTTGGTAAGTCGTGTTAATAGAACAACCTGAATTGTTAAAGATGTTTTAAATAAATAAATAAAATCCTATACTAAAATCTTTCTTTTTTTCAGGCCGCTCAAGACTTGGTAATCAGCACTCTCCTTTCCGTGCAGTCCAGCCGCACCTACGCAGCTCCTTATGTAGATTCGAAATGTCGCAAAAATCTGTACAAGGTTCTCCTAAGGCTTGTGGTGCACCCTCATCCAAATTGGGCTCCCCCTACTCACTGTGCTTTAGGGATCTTCAGGAAAGGGCTAATTGACCCTGCTAACGAGGTATGTGTTGTTATGTTCATAAAATTGTTTAAATAAGGTGGAGGGTTGGTCTAGTGGTAGCATGATAGGCTGCCAATCGCTCGGTCCAGGGTTCGAATCTAGCTTTGATTGGTCCCTTGGCCTTATTATAATGTTGGACGGCTGTTTCAATCATCCTTTGCCTCATTGCTGTGTCCTCTTCCTGTCCTAATTAGCCTACCAAGTGCATAAATACAGGACTTAAAGCCCCAATCATCCATCAATCCTTCATAGAATTCTTTGTTTTGAACAGAGACTGTTGCATAGAGACACATTGAACAATAGAATTAAACTTGCCAATGCAAATGAAGGCCTTACTTCTTTGACTCTATATTAGAGTCTTAGCTCAGTTGGTAGAGAGCTGTAGTGGACTGCTAACCTCTGGAGCCGGGGTTTGATTCCTGTTCCGGGCACCTATGTTAGACGGATGTTTCATCCTGTGCCAAGAGTGCAGAGCATAAATACAGGATATAAAACCCTATGACCCAACCACACGTATATATTATGTTATGATTCTTATAATGGTCTCTCCAGGAGTTACTCGATGATAAATAGACTTGGAATTAAATTCATTTTCAATTTTGTCTTTCAGGTGAAAAGTGTCTGTTCTAAAGCGATTTCTTCCTGTCAAGTCATCATCCACCCAAGGGCGCCCTCTATAATGAGTCCCGTTACCATGGCGATGAGCGGCGTTGTTACACAAGAAACTCCCAATGCTTTCGGGGGCAAATACTCTTACCAAGATATGTACCAAAGAATAGAAATTAGAGAAAATCATGAAAACCTAGGCGAAAATTGTGACTCTCAAGATGAAAATTATACTTCCCAAGATGAGGAAGCCGGCCCTTCCGCATTGATGAGGAGAATTTCTGAATTGAGAAACACCGAATCTGCCGCTGAGAAGTCTGACACAGAACTATCTTCAATCAGAAATGAATCAGAGACGGACATGGAGGTTGGGCAAGATTCCTTGGATGACATCATCGCCATTTCTGACCAAGACCAAGATCCGAGCGTTCAGATCCTAGCACACGAGCATGGCCCTGTTGTGATTGATTCCGCGTCTGAAGATGAAATAAAGCCAAACCAACAACACAATGAGGTCTACAAAGAGATCAAGACTGCTGGTGAGTTATGTTTCGCAGAGAAAGCGGGCAGCACCAACTATTGGCTCATCTTACTAGATATCTTAATATACCAAATCGGCTTTTTGGGCCGCGCTTATCGCTTAGTTTAGTCCTCACTATGAGGCGTCTGGGTGACCCCCAACTTCAAAATTCACACAGTACACTTAAATTGTCATATCATACAATACACACTACTTTATAGCAGTTTGATAGTGCTTCAAACTGCTTAATGTCTGTATATTTATTATTGTTTTAATAGGGCTGCCACTTATTTTACCTCAATGGGCTTTTCTAGTATAGTAGCCTATATCCTGGACCTTAATTCATTCTTCAATGAGTAATGCATTAAAACGGATGCTGTTTAATGTCTTTTTTCAGCAATTGAGACCCAAAGTTAAAGGAAGTCCTATAAAACCGTAATCCAAATATGACACCTTATTTTAAAATTTATTTTTCAGTGTTTGGTAACAAGGTTACGAACGGCACTACAGAAAGTCAAGATTCTGAGAAATCTCTATCATCATCCCAAGGAAAACGGAGGTTGTCTGACATAAACGAGAATGAAGAAATGGTCGATGAACCAGCTTCGAAGGTCTCGCTTTTGGAAGACCTTAAAACGCAAGACGAAAAACGTGCTAAAGTAAAACTGGACGAATCCAAAAGCGAAGAGGTAAATTTGATATACTATTATTTTATCAGAACTTTTTCAATTAAGTTATTTGGCACTATTGAAAAGAGCTAAAGTCCATTGTAATTAAGTGATCCAATTTAGGTTTATGTAAGAGAGCAATTTTCTGAGTGCCGAACATATAGGCCTATAGTAGCTCATTGTTGTAGTCAAAGCTGAGACCGAGAGGTAAGCCACCTAGGCCAAAAACCTGGTCTCGACTGACAAGCTATTTTGGGGCTGTGAGACTGCTGCAGTGCAGACTTATGAAATTCAAGTAGAATATTGAGATCCAAATTAAAATTAGCATCTTTGTCTATTCAGGTGCTCCCAATCAGGTCCGCGCTCTCCTGAACTCATTGGTGCATTCTGCCAGACTGTCACATGATCTGTGTGTGGACTGTAAAATGGAATAAGTCCAAATAACTCTAGTAAAATGTTGCAGCCTGTTCCAACTGTTACCAACGAGCAGATGCCTGAAAATGTTCAACAATAATATTGCAACAACTGTCCAACCCTGATGTCGTAATAGAATAAAGTAATTCTAACTCTTCTTATTTATTTTTCAACAGGTGCAGAGTGAAGAAGTGGCGGACATGCTGAATGCCTTTGTGGATGCAGGACCGGATTCCGACTGACTTGTTTCAATTGTTGATGATAGTTTGGTTGAAGTATTACTAATATACATCGTAAGCGTTACAAATAACAGCTTTTGGGGAAATGAAAAGCAGGGTTTGTTGGTATCGAATGGATTAGCTCATTCGGAGGCTACAATAATTCTGAATAAAATATTTTCTAAAAAAGATATAATGATGACTGCTTCGTCAATTTGTTGGCTTATTCTTGCCTATGTTCAGTCACTTTAGTGTGCTGGGAAATGAAAAGATCTCTCACATAAGGTAAACGGCCTATGCAGTGGCGTATCCTAGATGTGATAGTCTGAGAGGGGGCCTAAAAGTCTTCCGGTTTTTCATGCTAACTTTTTCATATCTTTTCTGTCTAACTTTTCATATCAGTGGTTTGGGACTTTATTGTTGGCGAGGCCTGCTGCCACGCCTGACTGTTGTGGCCTAACGGTTAAGGTCGTTTCGTAGAAATCAAGAGCTCTTGGAGAGAGTGGATTTAAGGCAAATACTTGTCACGGAGTCTTCCTGTCAACAACCAGAAAAATATTGCTTGATCTACATATTTCTGTAGTTTGTTGTCTTTAATCTTCAGTACAGGCCTACTTTATTATAGGTCACTCTAAATTAGTCGCTAATACATCTGAGAAATAAAAGTTGATGGTTCTTGTTAAATTGACCACAATTGCCATAGTACTCAGAATGTGTTTTTAAAAAAAAGAAGTTCAACTGGTTCCATAATTCTGACCACTCCCCTGACCAGTGGCATAACTGGGGGGTCTCAAGTGGGGGGGGGGGGCACCGACTATACTAAAATTTTTAGCCAGAGTTGGAAAGTTAATATATCTGGCAAAGGTCCAATATGGGGGGCAGGGCAAAAATCTGTAGCCCCCCCCCCCAAAAGATCATCTGGTTGGCCAGTTAGTGTCTGTAACTGTAGATGAGGGGAGCAGTGTCTTTGTGTAACTTTTTAAAGAGGCCCGTGTCACCAGGGGGGGGGTCAGTTTTATTTAAAGTGGTGGGGCAAACTGGGTTGAAGCCTTCGCTGAATGGTGTCCAGAAGAATAGTACTCAAATTTTTTCCCCACAGAACATCCATGCTTTGGTCAAGAAGCGATAGGGCAAATGCCCCACCAGCATGAGTCTGCATGAATAGATAGTGCATTGATTCACAACACAACATGAAGTTATTTGACTTGCACAACATCTTTATTGGATACAACCCAAATCAAATGTAAACGGCAATTTAAAATCAATAAAATCTTGAACCAGGATCACTTAAAGATACTTTATATTTTAGGATTCACATCAGGTGTAAATTAAAATGAGCACCAACAACCTCGATTATAGGCTATAAACTATACATGTCGGACAAAAAGTCCACATATTATTAATGTCAGATAACATAGTTTTGCATCATAAATATACAGATAATTGTTATAAGATTATTGTAAACTTAAAATCATACACACCACCCCTAGATAATTAAATAACATCTTACATAAGAATAAGTTGAAATATATAGGCCTACACATATTAAATAGAGTAATTAATTAAGTGCACTAAATGGCACCCCTAAGAGTCTATCCAAAAACAATATCCTACAACAATTAAACAAAAGTAGTTATTTGGTAAACCGAGAAACTACCGGCTTAAAACCTAAACCGGCCATTAAGTTTTCATTTTGCACCAGATTTTATGCAGAAAAGTATAATGATTATGATATATATGTAAAGCATAAAATCTGACGCTTAACTTAAAACGGCAACATTATAACTTAGTACAATATACCGATCAGTCTAAAAGCTATTAACAAAATTTGGCTAGCCTACACTGTACAACAGCTCTGTGCGTAGAATCTTCAAAAACAGCCATAAACAATACTGCGTAGGCGTAGTACGTATAAATTTACATATCTGCCGGACATTCTCCAAATAAGGAGATTTTATATCAAGGAATTAACAAGTTATCCATAACAAGAAAATGGCTGAGTCTTACATGGAATGGGATTAGGCTAAAACAGTAAAACACGTTCAAACAGTAATTGAGAAATACCAAGTAGTATAACTCAGTTGTAAAATCTTAAAAGTACAAGCTAATCATATGACAAGTACTATATATAACACTGTAATTTACAATAAAACATACACATCCATATATCAGTTCATAATAGGAGGCATTTTATACATGACAAAACAACATTTAACTAACCGAAAAGAATTGCGTTAGAACAACACTAATAACAAAAGTTTGGAGAGCACAACAAAGACAGTTCTCATAGCGTTAAAGAGATATTTCACTGAAATTCCCCTTTCTATGAGTTTACACTTCATCATCGTAAAATCCGCATTTAAGACTTGAAATAGTAAGCATTTTAAAACACTTCGTTATGACACTTGCATGCTTGAGAGGTATAGAGGTCAGCTTAATATACAAACTGTATATATAAAAGCTAATACAATCAAGCAACAATGACCATAATTCAGTAAGGAAGTAAAAATCATGTGGTAAAATCTGTGACAGATCATAGACACAAAAATAGCCATTTGTATTGCAAGTATCCAATAGGTTTCAAAAGCATTAACAGATGCATACATAACATGACATTGAGGCTTTAAAAAATCATCTAGCATAGGTCCAAAGCCAAATAGAGTCACGTCTTTAATTGTCACGTACCAGTGACAATTAAGATTGAACTTTAAGGCTAGACACATGTGCATCTAGTCAAAATTATTCTAGCCCTCTTACACTTAAAATCAGTGTCAGTTTAAAAGTGTCTCCATGACTTTGAAGATCATCTTCAAGCTTTAAAGTTATTAAAAGTCGTTAAAATTGAACCACGTCCGATGAAGTGTAGTAATAATTTTTGTGGAGAGTGTATCACCAATGCTCAGGTCCATCAACGGAAAAATTGATGAATTTTCCCGTCGATTCCGTGCAAGTGGATTGGAGTGCACCAGCACGGCTGGGCTAGTCTCATTCGTCCGTATCAGAATCGCCAAGCCTGAAAAAATAATACAAACATGAGTAAACAACGAGTCTTGCCAACTGAAACAACCACACAACAAACTTTCTTGTGTTTCATAACAATTTCGCATTTTCAGCGAGAATCTTGAAACGTCACAGCGTCGACTGGATGCCGCTACAAAGTGAAACGTAAATACATGTATATTGATATTGGAATTAGATATAGTCTCCATGAGATTCATTCACTAGCCTTCGCTCCCACAGCGACAGAACAGCACCAAGCTGAACTTTAGGTCAACTCTTTGGCAAAATATTCAGTATTAATTTTTTAGTAATGCACAATACAGCTTTTAATGGACAGCAACAGTCTCCTCAATATATGCCTATTTACAATTTACTGCAATTATGTATTACAGGTAAGGCGTGCAATGGATGAACTGTTCAAATAAGGAGTTAGTGACTGTTCAATCATCAGAGGTAAACAGGTGTTCAGATTCCACTCTTTTGGGTGTCTCGGAAGGATGACCAAGATTTGTCAATATTTACATCTTACAATGAAATCACAAGCTGAGCTGGGCAACCTCCGTATGGCAAAGGACACCTAAAATCTCACAACAAATCTTGGATTCTGAAATAGCGATTCCATACTTACTCTAGGACCTCCAGCTGTTCCAAGATCTCTCTTTTCAGAGCTATTTTTGTTTTCTCCTCCCGAGAAAGTTTTTCACCGTTTTCTTTCTTGAGCTCAAGACGATTGATCTGGAAAAGAACAAGGAATTTTTTCACAAATGAAGAAAGATGGCTGCCCAAAATGGCTGCCATCTTTGATTTCTCAACATGTTCCCGATCCATACCCACAGGCCCATACCTGTACGAAATTTCATAACTCTAAGCAAAATAACAAGGTCACAGTGGGCAGTTAAAAAATGGCGGCCATTTTGTTTTATTAGATCATCACGAGCACAGCCCCGGTAACTCGGCCTACTTTTGGTCGACTTCTCCTGTTAGTCATTTCAATCTTTTTACAATTTCACAACACTTACAGATGATTTAGTTTACTCTTTAAAGACCTTCCAAAAACCATGAAATCAAAGACGATACTGACACATTATGAAAATTGTTGGTAATAAATCAATAAATTCCGTCTTGTAATACAGTAATGTGCGATTTCATATAACGTCCATTCAAGATAAATCTATTCACTGACGCTCACCATACCAAAACGCAATCATAGGTACTGTGGTGATATGGCTGGAGTTTGAACCCGCATCCACTATGCACAGGGCACATAACCACTATGCAATAGAGCCAGTCTGTCAATAACAGCCCCAAGAAGGACAATTAGGCCACACATAATTGATCTTTAGCTTCTCGGATTCGTCTCAAGGCACTTTTTCTAGGGTCGGTCGGTAGGACAAAAAAAAAAAGGTGAAAAAAAAATAATTTTATAATGTCAAAAAAAAAAATTTTTTTTTTTTTTTCAATTTTTTTTTTTCCATCGGCAGGAAATCTATTGTGTCGGCGGGTCCGCGAAGCTAAGAATCAATTATGTGTGGCCTTACTATAAATTTCATAAGAAGTTTTTCTTTACCTCTCTCATTTTCTTCTCCAGATTCCTCTTGTGTTTCTTTGCTCTTCTCTTTGCCTCCTCTTCCTCCTCAGCCTTTCTTCGTTTTGTCTCTTCATCATCCTCCTCTTCCTCTTCTTCTTCTTCCTCTTCTTCCTCCTCCTCTTCCTCAGCCTCTCTTCCATTCAGCTCACTAGACGTCGCTTGTGCATTGACATTAGGGGTCACAAAGGAAATCTGGACATCTGGAGAAAAAGAATGTTGAATTTAATATTCAGTTAATTATTTCTTTCTTTCTGACAACTCAATCAGTCTTTAAGTTACTTCAGCATCTAAACTGCCTCATCGCGTATCAAGCTTCCAATATATTAGCGATTCAATACAATTGCAATTTGGCCGTTTTCCAGAATCACAAGTTGAAAATGCAGAGACACTCACTTGGATCAAAGATGGCTCGGAATGCCGCGTCACTAGCAGCACTTCTTTCCGACACTCTGACAAATCCTCTCTCTGACTCCTCATCTGAACCATGCAACTCCCTATCTGAGCCTCGTTCTGAGCCTTTTTCTGAGCCTCTTGCTAAGCCTTGTTCTGAGCCTCGTTTTGAACCTCTTCCTAAGCCTCGTTCTGAGCCTTGTTCTGAGCCACGGTCTGAGCCTCTTCCTGAGCCTCTTCCTAAGCCTCGTTCCGAGCCTTGGTCTGAGCCTCGGTCTGAGCCTCTTCCCAAGCCTCTTCCTAAGCCTCGTTCTGAGCCTCGGTCGGAACCTTGATCTGAGCCTCGGTCTGAGCCTCTTTCTCGCTCTTTCTCTGACTCTCTCATCTGACTATCGCTAGTCTCTGAAGAAGGGGGAGAGGGAGTCCCCACAGAGCCGTTAAGTCCGTTATGTATTCCCCTGCCTCGACCTCTGCCTCGGGCTACCCCTGGCATGGCCTGCATTTGGGCGGCCCTCGGACCCACTGAAATGACAATTAATTAGATAAATCAGATCAATTCAAGAATATTTCGAATTTTAAATCAATTATCAGGTTTCACTGATCATCTGAAAAGACTGCTTCAAAAGCTTGATGAGTTAATCCCATGGAAATTATACCTAACTGAAGCCAATTGTGTTCAGCCGACTGTTATCGTAGATTAATTTGACAAATTTTTCGCTGAATATAATTTATAGTATACATTAGATCTGTCCATCATGTTCATGTCTTTGTCATGAATGTATTTTCAAGTTTTCACATTATATCATCGGGCTACGATTTTGACCCCCCCCCCCATGCATCTAAAACGATTTTTTTTTACCCCCCCCATGCATTAACTTCGATTTTTTAACCCCCCGTACATACATCACAAAATATTTTCGTTATTACAATGCGTAGGCCTGAATAGAACGATAGTCCCCCCCCATACATCTACATTGTTTTCCGCGAGTGCCTCCCAAGCATCTACATCGTATTATCGCTCACCCGTACATACATCATACGAAAAATAAACCAGCCCGACCACCCCCCCCCCCCCAGAGTTTTAAATGGAATAGCCCTTAAAATTAGAGATTTTTGCTCACCTCCGTTCATTTGATGGCGTCCTGCAAGACCGCCGGCACCTCCTGAAGTCTGATTGGTCGACACAATTGAAGGGGTATTTCCACTGCCTCGTCCAAGATTCAGACTTGGGGGACCTCCGTTCGGGATACCACGGCCAATCTGAAAGGAGTTGTTTTATGTAACATAGAGATTTGATGAGGCAATATTTGAACATTTTGCAACTGCTTAACTAATACCACCTTTCTGTTTTCATGTAAAAAGTTATTAAATTAAGGAGTTTGAGGTCAATCAATCGATCAATCAATCAATCAATCAATCTGTCTATCTATCTATCTATCTATCTATCTATCTATCTATCTATCTATCTATCTATCTATCTATCTATCTATTTAACTAACTACCCGTATATCTATTTATCTATCGATCTATTTATCTGTCTGATCTGTCTATCAATCTATCTATCCATACTTCAAATTTTTCCTTACCTAAAAATGTATCAAAATTCATTGAACAAACAAATTAACCGTAACGTTTATCTCTTGTTCTTGCCACTTTAATACATGTTATTTCAATACACATATTTGAAGAAAAAGTTAGGCATGAAATTTCACTTACGGGAGTAGTCCTCATAGACGCAACAGAACCAGGGCCTCTGCTAGAGCCACCCGCCAAACTAGCTGCGGAAGGCATGCCTCGTCCGATGCCAGCCAGGGCCATTGCTTGGTTGGGATCGTTCGTAGCTCCCATCATTTGCAGAATTTGAGGCATTTCCCGGGGCATCCGAGCCTCTCTTGGTACATGTCTGGAAAGAGAATAATATTAATATCACTATATGATCCTGTTTAGCAACATGATAGTGCTTGGGCAATCTATTAATCAATTGATGAATGTTGTATTATTTAATGGTCTTATATCTTCACAGTTGAAGCTGTAAAGCAGTGGCGAATACAAGGGGGCCTGGGGGCACTGCAATGAATATTATGAATATAATTATCCACTTGCACCCTCCAAGTAGTGTTATCTTTATAGCAGCATTTTGTTGAAAATATGTGATGACATAAGCCTGCGAATGTGGTATGCGGCTTCGAATCCGTTTTGAAAGTTACAAGTTTTAAGGAACTCTGATCTATGACTTCAAAGAACTTGGGGTACATCTGCATTCTGCAAGGGACTTAAATTAACAAAACGAACTTCTGCAACTGTCTAACAGTGTCAAATGAACTTATAATTTGAAGGCATCAACTTTTTATAAATGCAATCCAAACTTCTACGCCAGACTCACCTTGGCTCTTGGGCAATTCGGCTCTGTTGCGGAAATTGGTGGACTACACTTTTCGGTCCGGACTGAGCATGGCGGATGTTGATGAAATCCGGAGGGATGGAGTTATCTTCATCGTCATCCCAGTCTTCCGAACAAACTGGAGCGAATTCCGGAGGGGGAGGAAGAGCGAGGTTGCCTTTCATGCGTTTCTTTGTAATATCGGCGTCTGCAAATAAGAGAGTAATGAAATTCAATTTGTGAGAGTCCCACTACTTTTTTAAAGTAGCACAGTAAGGAGTCCAATCACAATTGGAAGATGGATGATTTTAGCTTTACGTCATGTATTTATACACACGGTAAGCTAATGAGGACAGGAGGACACGTCAATGAGGCGAAGGATGATTGAAAGTTTGAAATTGCCATCCAACATAGGCCCAGATGACCCGGCAAGAGCTGGATTAGAACCCTGGACCGAGCTATTGGCAGCCCAGCACGCCACCACTGATCAAACACTGCTCCCCCAATAACCAGGAAAAGAATGTGCTACATACCTCTGATCAGGTCATCATCAATGCGTACCCTGTCTGGGCAGTTGGCCAAGTGGTGCTGGTATTTATCCACGTCAATAACATGCCTGTGATTGAAGGGACAGTGAAGTTTCTTCACATGCGGGAAATTCTGCAAGGGAGAAGTCAATCGAAAACAATAAGTATTCAATTTCAATCACATACATAGAATCAGTCACACACACAAACAGAATTCAGTCACACACAATAACATATCGCCTATATATTATATCCAATCAAATATATAGATACAGCATATTATTGATGAAAGCATTCATCGACTTGCAAAAATAAATTGTAATATAATTTCCTGGAAGTTAATATAATATCTGTGATTAATTTAGGGAAATTTCCTCCATTCAGGAATTTCCTCCATCCAGGACATTTCCCAAAAATCTCTCATCACCGTGTGTAAAGTTATTAGACATCCTATAGACAATTTGACAATGAATGTCCCTTTCGAAGTCAAACTAAAACTACTCAATATTAGTTATCAAAAAATCTGTATAAATCATATGAAAAAAGATTTTTCATGGACAAACATATTGGTCCACCTGTCTTAATTGATAACAAAGAAGTCGAGGTTGTTAATTCGTATAAGTATCTAGGTACAGTAATTGATGAAAACTTGAAAGGTGATGAAAATATTCTTAGAATTACAAAGAAAGCTAGACAATGTTTGTTTTTTCTCAGAAAACTAAGAAGTGTCACTTCAGCAAAGCCTTCAGTGAATAAGTCAGACACACCCACAAACCTGGCCAATGAGCAGGCCTTAACACAAGTTATGCAAATGAGGCCGATTTCGCTGTTACGCACTTTCCCGTAAGGGTTACGGGTATGATTCTTATATGAATAGATAGATCTCTCTGAGATCTTTAAAATGATGTATCATACGTCTCTGAGAAGTTAATAGTTGCTTCGCAAATTGCCGGTAAACTTTCGAAGTGGAGAGAAATGCTGCACGCTGATTGGCTATGACGCTAGTGACGTAAATTTATGAAAATATGCGGCGATGGAAGGATTCGTCTAGGGTAGATTCTCTGGGTGAGAAGTGTCAATGTTAACAGAAAAATCCTCAATCTGTTTTATATAAGCATTATTCAGTCTGTTATTACTTTTTGCATTATTTGTTGGAATGGAAATTTAACAAAATTGAATGTCAACAACCTTGATAGAATTATAAAATCAGCTAGAAGATTGGGGTGTAATGAAATCGACAACATGAGTGAATTGTACACATGCTTCATGAAAAAGAAGGTTAAATTTATTATGAAAGACTGTGAACATCCCTTAAATACCTTTTTTCGTTTTCTTCCCTCAGGAATTTGACTTAACTCAATTTTTTATAGGACAGATCGTTTAAAAAAATCATTTGTTCTGTCTGCTATTCGTTTATTTAACAAGTCATAATTTTTGCATTCTAGTCATACCTCATACATATATGTTTTTGTTTTTACATGTTTTAACATTATTTTATTGCTGTTATACTATTTGATTTTCCTGTCTGCAAAACGAGTTTCCTAAATAAGGATTAATAAAGTCATTGTCATTCTAACATTATGCAATTTTCCAGTCCGATTAACAAATGGTTAAAAGATGCAACAATGCTAATTTCAGGATATCCTGGTAAACATTTCATTTAAGCATATTTCTATCTATAACTTCACGCAAAAATAACAGACCAAATTAACATACCCTGCGACATTTGAGCAAGTGCCTCTGGTATCTCTTGGCGTCCACAACGTGGTTGGGGTCGAAGGGGCAGTCGAGCTGGTCCCATTTGTCCGGGACGTGGTACTTTGACATCTTCACTATCTAACGTGAGTCAATGCCCCTGAAAAGACAGAAACATGCATGATAAATCATTATTAAAAATACAATACAAAACGGGGAGACTGGTTGGATGATTGGGGCTTTATGTCCTGTATTTACCCGGTATGCACTTGGTAGGCTAATTAGGACAAGATGAGCCTGAGGACACAGCAATAAGGCAAAGAAAAACTGAAACAGTTGTCCAACATAGGCTCAGGTGACACGGCAAGAACTGGATTCGAACGTTGGAATCAAAGATTTGCAGCCCAGCATGCTACCACTAGACCAACCCTCTCCCTCTGTAAAACGGCGAGAAAAAATATTTTAATAATCAAACTAAATAGTACATACAATCAGACAATAGGAATCTTAAGAAACTGATTCATGAAGTCAGACTGACATCCACTTTTTGCGAAGGTTACAGGGAAGTGAAAGCAACAAAAATATCCATTTCGGCAAAGACTGCTGACATATCCATGACATCCCAGGTCACAGAACACTCCACACTCCAAGAGGGAGCAGGCTACAGCATTTCACTGGAGGAGCTATATTCAAAGTCCGCACAAACACATGATACATGTACTGCTGTTTTTTTTTCTGCACAGTTCTGCTGGATCTGCTGGACGCAGACTTGATTGGTAGCGACCTAGATTCCAATTCGATTGACCATGGATTGACCTCCTTACTAGATGATTAGACTTGAATTTTGCAACTCTGCTGCATCAATGCATTTGCTCGTCTAGGGCAGATAGGCTCAAGTGTCAGTCTGCATCGCTTGTCAGTTCTTAGACACCTCAAATTCTCAATGATAATCCCAATGCCATAGTTTTCAAACTGCGTCCACCTCAGAGTTCATATTTTTGCAATACAGTGTATAACAATCCAGATGCTAATTCATTTAATCACACAAATTCATCACTTATATATTATGGACACTATCACATCATGTTATCAGGATATCCATATAACAATGTATAATGAAAGTGAAACTAGAGACTGGGGAATCCCCTCAATTGAGGCACTTTCATATTCTGCCTTTCAGTTGATCAATATTTAGATAAACTGCCCAAACAGTCCTGTAACCCGCCTGAGCATCCGAATACAAAGTAATTACAATGCAGCACGATATTTTTTCTCAATTATTATACTGTTGTGACATGCTATTATTGTATAAGTTACACAGCACCTACACAATCTGGGTGAATATCAGTTTTTGTAATTGGTTGACTCTGGTGTCAGTATACACTTTTACCATCCGAATACAAGGAAGCCAAAAAAAGTTCAGAGTATGTAGTTATCATGCACAGATTTAATTAAGTTTAGGTGACTAAGGTCCATTGTCCGTACATCCTTATTCCGTATTAAACCTAATTAAGGGAAGGTTTTTGGTCTGTATAATAATTCTGAATGCTTACACAATCCCTGCAATTAACACACGTTCTTAAATAAACCTAAAATCTCTCATTTTAACAGATTTTAAAATTTAAATAAAATCTGCAGACATCGGGCGATTGTACTGCGAGTCTCAGATTTCTAGTTGTGTGAGACCAAGATTTATCGCTCAAATTGTCACACTTTTAAAATACATCTTGGGGTCCTCCAATAATTGTATTATTACTCCTAATCATGGACTCCCTTGTCCTAGTACAATCTTAATCAGTCCGGGAAAAGCTGTCACCAACTTGTCTTGGTATGTCACAAGGTAGCTGGTTGGTATTTGTTGTCACATGTGGCCGGCTATCCCAGATGGGAGTTTCTATCCTCTGTTTAGATAGGGACTGTCCCAATATGTCCTGGGTGGGGGGGGGGGGGTCATTATCATAACCTTTGTTATCAGCTATCCAAATATGTCCTGGTTGTATTGTGTTGCCTGGTTTTGTGGCTTTTCCTATCTTTTCTATGTTAATTTTGGGCCTGAGGGGGGGGGGGGCCATGTAATGGCCCAAACACGCCAGTGAGAGAGAGAGATACCTTTATGGACATTATGGGATTGGTTCGGCCCTGAGGAATGTTACGTTAATTAATTTTGATCATGAATCATTGCTCATATAAGCTTGTCAAATGTTCCAACAAAAGTCATGAAGGTATCAATGAGCATGGTATGAATATGAACAATGGCATCCCTATGGGGTGGGGAAGAGGGGGTGCCTTATTGGACCCCAGGTGTCCCAATATAGCCAGTGCCCCCCTGAAAATTGCATTACCCCCCCCCCTAGTATGTGATACCGTTTGGGGGGGCATATATTATGCCGAAGTTCTATAACATGTTACATGACCAGTTTCAAACTTCCAATGAATAACCGTTGGGCATTTTCAGAAAGGTTGCAAAAGTAACTTGAGAGACACGGGTAACGAGGAATGAGCATGATGTGTCTGGCGTGTTCGGAAACAAATCCTTGTTACCCGAGTTACTAGTGCAACCTTTCCGAAAACGCCCTAAAAGAGCGAAACTCAATGAATTTCTCCTAATAGTTTGTGACCAATTCTTTACTCAGTGAGGTTGACGAAATTGAGAAACAAAGTCACCCTGTGTGTATATGCCTATATCTGCTAAAATGCAGGGCCACACACTCTGCTCAGGAGGGCCACGGGTCTGCTCAGGCAATTTGGAGGGAAGGTCTGTGTAGGATTGAGGAGATAATTTGTTGACTCATAAACTTAAATTCTGCAATAGTCAATTAATTGGAAAAGATCGCAACAATGTATTGCCTGTCGCCTGGAAAGAACTGATTGTCGCCTGGTTGGTACTGCTGTATGATTTCTAAAATTCCTGTCACCTAGTTGGTAGTGGTATGCTGTCGCCTGGTTGGTGGTCGCCTAGTTGACCACACGGTGTACGGTCAACTAGGCGACAAACCAATTAGGCGACACACATCAATACCACCTAGGTGACAAGAAATTTGGAAATTTCATACCAGTGCCAACTAGGTGACAAGCAGTTCCAACTAGGTGACACAAATTTACACACACTTCCAACTAGGTGACACAAGTTCACAAAACACATCCAACTAGGTGACAATACATTTCCTGATTGACCGACATTGAAGGTGATCTGTCACCTGGTTGGTATCCCCAATAAAATAAGTGTCACCTGGATGGTATCTTGGGGGTATCTGTTGTCACCTAGTTGTCCAAAATGTGTAGCCTAGTTGGTAGTGGTATGTCACCTAGTTGGCTGTCGCCTAGTTGGTAGTGTTGTAGCCTAGTTGTCTGTCGCCTAGTTGACCGACAATCGACCACACACCACTATAGTGCCAGCTGTATACTGGTATAGCCAACATGTCCAGAACTTCTGATAATCTACTCACTTTTCTGGACATTCAAGGGCTTGCTGGAACACTCCAGAAAGATGACAGCATAATTATATTTCCAATAGATCCAGTGATCAAAAGTCAAAACTGACATTATTTGACCAAAAATGTTTGCCAAAACTTCACATGTTTGACTCAAAAGTTAAAACATGATGAATGGAAAGTCAGGGAGAATAAAACTCTTCTCAGACTTCTGGCACTGTGGCAGAAACACTTTATTTATATTTTGTGACATATTGTGTTTTGAAGGGAATTTCATTGTCTGACTCATGCCAGTCATGGACATGATGGACTGAACCATGTGAACTGTTTACCAAGAACATCCTGAAGTGAAGTGATGATACTGGCAGCCTGAAGTGAAGGCTGAGGTTGAACCAATTTCTCATCTTCCAACAAAGTACCGGTACCGTACTACACATTACACAACATCAGTACACAGTCGTTTAGTCAACAAATGAAAGAGTTACAGTACTTACTCACCTATCAGTCCACAGCCAGCTGCGTATTTTCACAGAATGAATCAAATTGCCCACATTTCTTGACCCACTTCTGAACAAAGTTGAATTTAACTGACCCAATTGTTTTCAGAGCCACCTTGTGGATTTGGAAAATAAAATTATTTTGGTAATTTAATGGAACAAGGACTTTAATTTGAGTGGAGGAGATACCGAATTGTCTTGGAAATGTTTTGTATGGTGTTTTGTCTTTATCAAAATTAAAAGTTTAGACCAACTTTTAAAATTACACACAAATAAGATAACAAATACACAAGGGGGCACTGACCTCCCCAAGAGTTGTAACTCTTTTATCTATTTTCTTGGCTTTGACTGGTGTGCGTAAAATAGCAAGCTGTTCATAAATTTAACTAAATACTATCAACAAAACAGTCAAATACACAAAGTGACGTGTCGATCATGCTTTGGTGGAAATTTTGTGGAGTTGTCAAGATGTCAAATTCAGTGACAGCAGGAATATTCTTGCTTTTCTTGTGCCTTGTAGATGCTGCAAGTAAGTTTGGTTGAATCTTGAGAGTTTAATTGAAACATTTTGAAAAAATCTTGCAAAAATTTGCTTCAGAAGTTAAGTTTCAGCAATTTAGGTCCAGAAAATATGATTCTGTTATTGAAACTTCTTATCTTGTCATTCATTCATCATGTTCATCTAACTTACCAGGTTACAGTCACCCAATCAGTGTTCAGGCTATCACTTGGATTAACAATGTGAATGTCAGTAGGCCTATGTGACTATTGATTGATTAATGTAGTCTCAATAATCATCACCATGAATAATGTTATGAGCATGATGAGTTGAGCTGACCTAACAGGCTATGGCTATAGCTGCTGTGTTCAGTGTGTTGACACTGTTGTCGAATGTTTTTTTATGAAGAGCACTAGCTACAGCAATTTAGTGGCACCGTTCACATTTATCTTTGCAGAATTCCAATATAGTTATGTCACATGTGGGTCCGTTTTGAAATTGAAGAATTCCAAGTATGGAACAAGACTCCACTCCCATGATGTGAAGTATGGATCTGGATCAGGGCAACAGGTAGGCCTAAATTGACAATTCAATCAACTGCTTCTCTGAAATGATGTTTCAAAGGATTAACTTTGATTCATGCAGAATCGCTCCAAGTCCGAATAATTGAAAAATGTCTCTGTGATTAAGGTATTCATTAAATGTTTTTCTTACCTTACAGTCTGTGACAGCTGTCGATAGCTCTGAGGATCACAATAGTTACTGGCGTATCCAGGGTAAAGAGAGCAGTCCGTGCACTAGAGGGTAAGTTAGATAGAGAGCAATTGGAGCTCCTTGGTATTTTGAAACAGTTCTTGTTTTTGCGCACACCGAAAAGGTAATGGCCCCTTTATTTATTATCATTGCTTCTTGGAGACTGAGAACACTGCTATCTGATGATCGGATCAATTGCTGATCAGTTTGCAAAAGACTAAATTATTTATTTGTTGTCAAAAAATTAATGTAAAATTTAAGATAGCAAGAATGGTTCTTTTATTGTTTGTTTGTTAAGTTAGAAATTGTTTGTTCTCGCACAATTTAAAGTATTTTTCTTGACTTAAAAATTGTTCTTTTCTGTTGCAGAGAACCCGTAGAATGTGGACAAACTATCCGCCTCACTCACGTCTCAACAGGACGAAATCTTCACAGTCATCATTTCCAGTCGCCGCTCAGTCACAATTTGGAAGTCAGTGCCTTTGGAGAAGGTGGAATTGGAGATGATGGTGGGTGGAAATAACCAGTATGAGAGGGCTGCTATTTCAGGGCAGATCCCGAGAGAAAAAGTGGGGGGGGGGGGAAATAGGGTTTTGGGTAGGATTTAGTAATCTGACAAAGATAGGCTCCGATTGAACCAATTGATTGAGTATTATGGGCTACTTGTTATATCATCACACATGCAATACTACTGTTTTACTGAAGAATTTTATTTCTAAAATATTTTAAGAAATTTGTATATGTGTTTTTGTAGTATGTTATAAAAGAGAGTTCACAAATAGAATTCTTGTTTTTGTTTTCAGGTGATAACTGGTCAGTTGTATGCAGTGGAAAGTACTGGGATAGGGAAGAGAAAATCCGCATCAAGCATTTGGTCACGGACAGGTGTGTAAAAATGATGTTCTAAAATTTCTCTTTTCTCAAATATTTTGAAAAGATGTAACTTTTTCTTTCCGCGAATGCTTAATGAATGGGCTGTTCTCTTATGTCCGGAAATTTTGTTTTTTGGACAAAACATGGCACCAAGCACCGGTTAATGAATTTAATAATTTTATAGATTCTGTTCTCCTTTTGCTGTTATAGAAAAATTGCTTTTAAAAATCTGTTTATTAAGACAGAAAATTGGACTTTATGAATTTAATAAATTTCCATTTGTTCTTGGCTAACAACGTCCACTCTTCCGAAACATTAAAAAATTCTTCATCATTTTTGGCATTTCACCATTCCTTTACTCCTATTTTTACTTTTCAGCTACTTGCATGTAACTGGTGATACGTACGGCCGTCCTATCCACGGCCAGAGAGAAGTGAGCGGCTACCCTGCGATGAACGAACAGAATTACTGGCAAGCTGCTGAAGGAATATTCGTTAAACCAACAGAAGAAATGTCGGGTGGACCAATTCACGATGAATTCTGATCTCGCAAAAATTAGGACTTTAAAATTTCAGTTCATCTCAACTCATTTCATCACACACATCTATATTTTCAAATTATATTGACTCGAGTTAGTGACACACCGCATTGACATTTTTTTGTACAATCACCAGTCACCAGATTGAATAATTGAATACACATGTTCATCATTCACATTTTTCCATGTCGTGCAACGCTGTCAACTTATGATCCTGATTGCTAGTGATTTTAAAAACGTGCCTTTCTTGATTTTCTTCTAATCAGCTATTTAATTGATGCTGTCCTGTTTCAGCTATTTAGTGAGGAATTAGGTGATTATGCTATCACTAATCAGAAATAGTTTTCTGGAATGAACATTTTTTGGACAACCTGGTAAATTCATTGGCATGTGATTATTTAACCAGTGAGGTTAATTTTGAATTAGCATTGCCTTTCAAAACTTTTCAAAAGCATTGTCAACGCTCACTTAGCACTCATCTAATCATCTCTGTATATTTCCGTAATTCATGATGTCTAACTGCTTTCACATGGCCTAACTATGCCTAGTTCTGAAATTGTGAGCTCTTATGATTTCAACCATTCAGCCGTAGTGTATTGTGTGTATCCTCTAAAAATTACCAGTCTCATAGGGCCATATGTAAGCAGTTTTAGAATTCATCTTAGGCCACACATAATTGATCTTTAGCTTCTCTGATTCCTCTCAAGGCACTTTTTCTAGAGTCGGTCGGACGAAAAAAAAAAAGGTGAAAAATTTTTTTTTATAATGTCAAAAAAAATTTTTTTTTTTCCATCGGCAGGAAATCTATTGTGTCGGCGGGTCCGCGAAGCTAAAGATCAATTATGTGTGGCCTTCATGCGCTCATATTCAAATCATTCATCATTCCACCTTTTACTTGCGATGTCCTTTCTTACCACTGGTTTTCTATGATTTATTGATTAATCTGATTGTAAGTAAATTTATATGATGTACTCATATTAGTTGATAAACCTAACTGTTGTGGTTCAATGTTTTAAACTGCTTTTCTTTGCCTCCATTGTACTACAACACGCAGAACCCAGATTCGTGCAAGTTTGCAACTGGTATAATTTGGAGAATATTTAAATGTTGGAACGATAAGTGAAGTTTGACAGCTGATTGTTAAAGCAACATTTTATTTCTTAAACAAGCTGTATTTATATATCTTGTTGTATGTTCTGGAGTGAATGTTTCAGCCACATTGTGCTGCTACTGTTGTATTGTGTCACATTATATTTGGAAGGTTAGATTGGTTTTCAAAGAAACCAGGGACTTATGGAATTGGGATACATTTTTATCGGGGAATAAATTAAGTGAAATCAGGCCTATTTAAAGCTATTTGAATTTTTGGAATGAGTGACAATTGCTTGAGGACATCACTGGAATACAAGTTCTTCAACCGAATGATTGTGATGGATGTTTGTCTAATAAACAAGATTGTTTAATTTATGATTTTGTCTTCGTTTTATATTAATTGAATGTAAAGAGTTATTGCCGTATACAAGCAGCAACCATTCATTTTACAACCACGGTACTTAAAAGAAGGCAGACCACAAAATTCACCTTATATTAATAATTCCAAATTTCCAAGTCGGCACTCGCAGATAGACCTAAATCTTGGGAGATTCTACTCTTTATTGACCACCGAGGGTCAATGATATTGAGAGCACTAAAATACCAAATAACCTCTCCAGGATTGGGACTTTACGTCCTGTATTGACACACAGAAGTGACAAATTAGGAACCCGTACACTGTAATGTGCATATGGTACAACTGAAACTGCCGTCTGACATAGGCGACTCTGCCGCATAGGATGGATGGATGATTTTGACTTTACGTCCTGTATTTATGCACTTGGTAGGCTAGTTAGGACACTGACCTGCCCTGCACTGCCCAGCCCAGAATAGCACACAGGTTTTGCAGTCCAGCACATTACCACTGAGCTTTAAATCCCCGATGTGTCCCAGACAAGGGAAGCTTCGGGAATAGTTCAATACCCAAGTTACATATAAAGACGGCAGAAGTGCAAAAACAACTAATTATGTTCAGTTTAATACCTTTATTTCCTGAATGCAGTTACACCAGTGCCAACTTAACCGTAAAAAAAACTTTTTAAAAATTGCCTCATTCATACTTTGAAGAATAGCATCATATACTATTATTTTACGTTAAACTGAAGTCACATTTTGAGTCTTCGCGACAATCTTGCAAATAACGTTGTCCGATTATTATACCACGTAACTATTCTGAGAATTTAAAGCATATAATTTATATATATAAAGCAATGTGATGCTACAATATTTCAATGAATCAATTGTTAGAAAACGTTGTCTTACTTAATGGCAATTGAGCTCAAATGATTTTACAATTTAATCATTCTTTAGTCTAATAATTCGTTATAAGCACTTCACAAAATATGATAAATCCATGGAAAGCAAAAAAAACAAATTGTGTAAAACACATATCAACATATAGCAATGTTACAAACAAAGTCGAAACATGGCGACAATTTTAAATACATACAAAATACTTATAATACACAACCTGTAGCACTCCCTACAGCAATTGGCAACCACATGTATAATATTGTAAATAATAATGTCATACGCAGAACCTAGAAATGGAAAACTTTCTAACAAACTTGCATCTTTTGGGCCATAAGGAAGCTACCAACCAATCCGGCCACGATTAAGGTCGCTATTATGGATTTAACTTGAGTATATCCGAGCTATTCAGAATGATACACAGTGTTAGAGACCTTTGAATTATAGGATATTTCTAGCCATTTCAGACTTTTAAGTGTCCTCCTTTGTCTATTTTACAAGTTTTTTTCAATGTAACTTTAGTCACTGACTTTCAGTGACTTTCATTTTCGTATCAATAAATTTTTCTATATTAACTTTTTCTGTATAACACGTTTTATACAGATTCAAAGATCGCTAGATAGAACTTCAATCTTAATCTACGAGCTCAATTGCTCTGAAAATCCTACAAACAACTTCGCGGTTACCAAATTTGAAAATTAAACTAAATAGCCAATAATTATTATATATCACACTTGTGAACAGAAAGCACTTTCGTCAAATATTCACCAATTTATCATTTACCCCGTGTCACGCTTTTAAGTTACTCATTCAGTTCAAGACAGTTACCACATACCATTTGTAAATACCGCTTATATCTGGTATATATATACGAATCATGCACTCTATGCATTTTATAAGATAGGAACCAATCATTCTACATCAAATGTTAATTTACCAAAGCAACAAAACAACAATATATATACCGATAATAATCTCAATCCTATAAATATATGTAGAATATTTCCATCTTGAACACAAACGTTATCTGGTTTATACACCGACTATTTGTAACTTTTTCAACACTTGACATACTCTTCGTAGGATATTTTAGAAAACTTTCTACTTTTTCATTTGTAATACAAACATTGGCAACATATTTTTCGATATATAAGATTCCAGGCAAAAAGTTCTCTATTTTCAACAATTTTGTTTTATATAAAGGTTTTTTATAAAAGTCTTCCAGAATAAATTGCATCAGATCGCAGTCATTAGTCACATCCGTATGAAATAACTCTTTGTCTCAAAATAGTGTTAATAAAGGGAGTAATAAATTAAAGACATTTTAACAGAGTATCAAATGAAAATAACGAAACAGGCCATTATTGGCATTACACAAATATGAATACACAAACTGTGACAAAAGCTACTTCCATACGTAATCGGCATATTATTTGACACCTCAGATTTATACTTATTAATGCATACAACAACATTCATGCTTTAACAATAGTTTACAATACATTTATGTAAATTCAGGATTTCTTGTGTAAACTGACAATCCAAGACGACAACTTCCGCAAATTTATCCTTTTTGTGTATATTATTTTACGATTCCATCATCTAGGCCTAGTTCCATCAATTTAAATCTCTTTACTCTTTAGTAGTAATACTACTGCTCATACATTAGTCACCCGTGGTGGCGCTAGTGTCTAGTTTAATGTAAAGTGACACCTGGTGTTACCACGACTAAGTACCCAACAATCAATACACAATATAGAACAATACACTGTGCAAGATAATAGCTAAACGAAACATTTTTCCTTCACCGTATCATCTTAACCATTCTCCTTAATGTCGCCAAGAGTTTATCAATTATCAATTGCCGTATCAACCTTCATCATACAAGCATTTATGAATTATCAACTACTTATCACACATGTATCCACCGTTCATTTTTACCCATTCAGACTTATTACGCATTAGTTAATTAACCAGTATACATTTAGTTATTTAACAAGATAACCATCGAGATATACACGGTATATTTATCGATATATACTCAGAATATTACTAAGATGTACACCTAATTATCATATGAACTAAACAAACCCGAATGATTTAGTTTTAATAGCAAGTAGCAGCTTAGTCTTCAAGATGATCTTGGAGGAGTAGAGGGGAATATACAGCCGAGAAATGCACGTGTTGGCCGTGGGGAGGTGGTTGTCGTCGGCTGGGCGTACTGTGATGCTCGGCATGGGCTGGAAGCCTTCTTCGCTCGCTGGTAAGGCCGGTGAGGATGTCCAGAAGTACACCTGGAAAGATCAAGTATTGAGTTATAATTTACTGAAGACCGGCATTGAGGCAATACGAATAACACAAGCATAAAGGGACTTGTTCCTGACTTGTGAGAATAATCAAATACACTTCTTCAGAGAATGGATGACTGGGGCTTTACATCCTGTATCTATGCACTTTGGGGGAGTTAATCAGAACAGGAGAAGAAAACAGCGAATGACGAGAGAATGACTGAAATTGCTGTCCAACATAAGTCCAGACAACCAAGTCAGAGCAGGAATTTAACCCGTGTCCCTGCTTCTTTTGGGGAAACATATTCTAAGTCTAAAAAGTTATTCTAAAACCGAAACCCACCAGATCCTGTCTCTCGATGTTGTTCATCTTCTCCACGACCGACCAGAACCAGCGTTTGAACCTCTGGACTTTGTCGGCACTTTCACCTGAAAACAAATGAAGAATTTATTGAAATGGAATGAAGTAATTTCTCATACAGCAAGCCTGAGAAAGGCTGCCAGCACTTTAATGCTTTCAACCAAAGGAATTTCAGACAAATAAAGAATGAAAGACATTAAGATGTGACTGATGTTAAATGATAAATAATTTAATGTACGCCGGTGGGTCAAATGAGTAAATAGCTCGATTATTGGTCGAATGTTGAAATTATTTCAGTTAAGAGTTTGTTTCTTCTTCTTACAAATTTGTGTATGTTGACACAAAACGTTTTATGGCTCTATCCTTTCATAACATGACAGCCTAAAGGAAGCCTTCAATGGAAACACCGAGTATCGCTCAAGTTTGAGGTCCAGAATAATGATTTCAATGTCACCCTTTGAGTCCCCAGCCTAACTTCATCAAAATCCGTGATGCTAATAATCATTGGCTATAACTATAAACAATTCAATTATAACTTACTGCTCTCATCATTGAAAGACGTGTAACTGATCAGCGTCTGCACGTTTATGTCACCGACGCCATTTAGGAGCAACCTCAAATCCTCTGACGTCAGTCCTTCTAGCGACCCCCTTGGGATCACATCGTACACCCCGAGGCGCATATTCTCCAGGGCTTTCTCGCAACATTTCACCATCCTGTACTCAGCAAATTTACGGACATAGTCGTGAACGTTCGAAGCGTTTACTTCAATGTCGGCTCCTCCTGGTACCAGTTCAACCTGGTCACCGCCCTGTAATTGAAGAAATAAAAGAGTTAAACAATGCAGGGTTATCATGCATGCAGGGCATTTTTTAACATTATAACTGGGAGACCAAAAGGTCTCCTAGCGGAGAGATTACGTCTCCCAATCACTGCCAAATTGGTGTCGCTGTACACTAAGCAGAGAATACTATCACAAATACTTGACGGAAAAGACATCACAATGAACTATTTCCATTTTAACACTCATGATTCATTACTTCGTATGAAGTCTGGTACAATTCAACAGCAAATCTAAGAGTTCTGGGACACTTTAATCAAGTAATCAAAATAACAAATCCAAACGAACCTCCTCCGGGCAGAGTTCCACGCAGAAGATGAGATCAAGTGTAGCAAACATGAGGTTGGCGTCCTTGGTGTCTGAATCCAGCACTAACTGTCGCAGGCTCTCATACATCACAGGGTCGAAGAAAGCTAAGTCGTGCCAACCGATCTTTCGCCCGAGGATGTACTTCAACACGTGCCGAGTGAAGTACATGGGGCATACTTCATTCTGCAGTAAGCACAGGCCTACCACTCTGGAAGAGACATTGAAATGTATAAGAATTTTGACGTTACTACTATTTAGTGAATTAAAAATGTATCAATGTTGGGAGTTAAAATCTGTTGCTCGTATCATCATTATGGTGTACTCTTCATCTTCTGTAACGCTCTTCCATCCATAAGATATAGCTTTGTTCATATGAACCATGACTTTTTTCTTTGACGTTATTATGGTGTTATACGCGATTATGGCCTACTGTAACACTCTACTATTGACTCCCGAAGTTACCAATTCTGGCATTCAAATCAATACCATAACTCATTCTCCAATTTTCTTTAAATATTTCAAGAAGTCTTACCGTCCAACATTTCTGAAGGCGTTCAACCTCTCGGGGGTGTTCTTGCCAGCGCGGGGGGCGTAATACCCTCTTTTCCCGGGCTGCCAGAAGAGGGGGCTAGTGTCTTCCAGGTCTTCCTCTTCATCGGACACCTCACTCCTTCGACTCGACGACAATCCCGACTTCCGTTTTTCCGCTGGAGCAGCAGAGGCTGAGAGATTGAAGATGTCTAGGTCCATGATTGAGTCGGCACTCATGTCTCGATTGTGGTTCATGATGATGTCAACTGCTTCGTCCACTCTTTGCCGTAAAGCTTCTTCTGAAGCTAATAATAAGACTAGCTGCGCTGGTGACAGTTCTAATAGCATCCCTGTGATCTTCGGTGCAAGAGACTGGAAAGAAAAAGAATTGATACTGCAAAATCAAGAATAAAATATTTCCTTCTTTCTGTGCTGCTTAATTTTTGTCAGTTACTTTATGGAATACTTCACAATACACTCAGATTCAAAGGAGATGGTAGAAATAAAGGTTTGGAAGATTACTTATTAGCCTGTCAAATCCAGGTGACACAGTAAGAACTATACAAATTTCTATTATTAATTGGTAAATGTTTCGGAAGAGCTATACAAATTTCTATTATTCTTAAGAACTGACGAGGACATGGCAATGAGGAGAAGGATGATTAAAACTGCCATCCAAAATAGTACGCCCAAGTTACCTAGCAAGAGCTGGATTAGAATCCTGGACCCACCAATTGGTAGCACTGAGCTAACTCTCTGAAACCCTGTCAGTACTAGAGGGCCACCTGTTTATAATCTATTTGACAAATGTAAGAATACTAAAGAAGTTTACAAATAGATTATCTCACAAACATAAACACAACTTACCGGTTGCAAAGTCTGTACTTTGGGGTACAACCTCTCCCCGAGTTGTCTCCTGTGTGCAGGAACGTGCACAGTATCACTTGACGATCCTGATGTCCCTTCGCCACCTTCGTTGGCGACGCCTCCACTGCTACCACTGCTAGTGCCCTCCGAGGGCATGTAGAAAGGAGGGGCTTCATAAGAGAGGGCACGACGAGATTCTCTACTCCTTTGTCTCTGCATGCGCTGGCGTTCTCGTTCGCGGCATTTCAGTTTTTGTATTAAGCCTGAAATATGATAAATTATGTTGAATAAGAATATATTGTGCAGATTTCTTAGATTTTCCCATAAGGAAGTCATTAATTCCTAACTGGAACACTAGAATATAAATATTTCACTTCGAACAACATCAAATAAACCAGACTTTCTTCTGCATTCACATAAACTATCCAGATGACATACAATCAATTATATTTTAACAAGACATTCTTTCATTTGACTTTGTCTAATACAGGCTTCAAATGCTTCCAATACATTTATGATACTCACATCTGAGAAACTTAGTTGATTGTGTCAGGTTTTTTTTGTCAATCACATTACTTTACCCATTAATCTTAAAGTACTTTTAGAGGAGACTGTACAAGATAAACTAATCTGTGCTCGCAATACCACAACTCAAAACTACACTTACTATACTGCAAACTCTTGCTGCCAGCAAGCACTCCATCGAGGCTGGGCAGTTTCTCGGCAGAGAGTATCGCTTGAGCAAAAGCCGTGTAGAACGACCTCGCGACTCCGCTGCCTTCTCCCGGCTCGTCCTTAAACGTGACCTTGATACGATGGACACATAAGGGAGGACCAGATGTATTGGTGCGTCTGTTGTACTGCAGGTTTAGTTGCTTCAGGGTGCCTGTCATAAGGGCAGCTCTGTCTCGCTCCACCTGTTAAAAGTAGGGATAAGAAATTCATCAGAAATGGATAGATGATACAATAACAATGTTCTCAGAAATTCTTGAGAATTTATGAGTTTTGTAGGATCTAATTTAAAGGTTGTTCAGAAAATATTCTTTGCCAATCACACACCAAACAAGGTCTCATTCAAAAGACAAGTTTCCTATATTTCAATGGGTTTATTATCAAATTTGTGGGTTTCTCATTATACATGCAGGCAGCCTGTAGAAAAGTTTAAGAGGCGCAAAAAAGTGGGACAAGTAGATATCCCAGCATAGATGAAAGCTTGAAGGAGTCTAGATTGGGCAGACATTTGATGGATACAAGTGCATACATAAAGCTTTACAAGATGAACTATCTGATGAATTGACACATGGTTTAGGTTACTCATCCTAAATTTAAGTTATCTAACTATTATAACTTATTAAGTACATAAATTCACAACTCACCTCCAAGGTCAGGTCCCTCTGCTGGGAGTTCCTCAGCTTCTCCATCTCTCTCCGGAAGCGACTCTCCTTGACGGGGAATCCCCCTAATTCTGAGATCACGGATCCTGGTTCCGCTCCCACATCATCGCAAAACACTCGCCCAAAAAGATCCAGACACAATCGCCACCTTCCGAGAAGGACGTCATGTGACACCAGTTGACCAATAGCGTTTTGGCTTCTGTAAAGAGAGAAAAGACAGTGATGTTTATTACGAAAATGGTACAAAAGTATATTGTTAGCACAAAGAAGTCACAAAAAATGGTTTAACTTGTAAAATTTATAACGTCCTCTTCCTTAAATATCTTTTTCTACATAAAAAGTTTCCAACTAAACTCACTTGTTAGCGCCACCAAGTGGCTGAATTTGTGAGGTTTCCACGACAACCGTGTTAGACACGTTCTCATTGGCTCCCACTAGGTCAACGTTGTTATCGGTTTCCATGGCTTCCCCAGTAACATTACTACTGCAAGAGAATGATGGCAAAATTACTAAAATGAAACTTTACTTGCATTTGCATTTTTCTTCATTTCATGAGACTAAATAAGTTAAAATCTGGGAGACGTACCTGCTAGATGTACTTTGTTCAGGCGGTCCACCCTCATTAGTGCCACTTGACGACGGTTTCGGTTCCTTCTCAGTGGCGCCATCTTCCTCCTTGATAGGGGCACTAGAGGGCAGCACCAGTGGCTGCGCTGAACCAGCGTGAACGATGACACTCGGCTGAGTTAAGACAGTCATTAGGGGTCGAGGGGTGGAAGGTTGGGGAGGGACAGCCGCAGGAAGGGGAGGGGTCGATAAGGGCGTAGCCGGAAGATTTGATAGGCTAGGCGATAGAGTCGGAAGGGCGCTAGAGCTAGGACCACTTCCACTGGGTCCGCTAGGTCCAAGGCTACCACTAGGGCCCGGGATAGGATCGTCCTCGCCAGGTGGCGTTCCAGTAGGTATTGATGGGCCAGGAGTGACTCCGACCCCAGTTACACCTCCCGTAACTGCAGTTACTCCACCCGGTTGTGGACTAGCAGTAGAAACGTCCATAGAAGTGAGAGAACTTGGCAACGAGCTCTGCGCCATTGAACTAGGCTTCACAATGACACTTGTACTCGCACTGGATTCAGAAGTAGGGGGGTTAGCTGTTGACGTTTGATTTGCCGCGCTCGTTGATGAAGCGCACGGAGGTACTTCCGCAGGACCCGGAGCTGTTGCAGCAGTGAATGCCGGAGTCGGTCCATGGTGAGAGTCTATACTCCGCACTGATAATGCTAAGTGGGTTGGCAATCTGTCGAACAGACTAGCAGGTTGAGTAGACGTACCTTCGGCAGCATCAGATGTCGTTACTACCGGCTGTTTTGGCATTCCAAATAGATCCTCCCTCCTCGAGTTTGGTTGTAGTATGTGCGGTTGGTCCGCTAACGGCAGAGCTTCTACAAGGGGAGTTTTGAAAGGATCAGGAGGGGCACATCCCAGGAATGTCGTGGAGTCGGAACGTTGGAAGAACGAATGCTTACGGCCCGTCTTAAGACCGACGTCACTTTCTCCATCTATGCTGTCCGTTTCCATGGTGATGTTGTTGCCAACGGGATCATCTTCTTGATCCTCGTTATCATTCTCATCGTGGTCTTGCCACGAATGGACAGAAATGCCATCTCTGATGATATCCCCGTCAGAGTCCGTACCACTTCTCATGTAGTAGATCAGCGCATCGAATACGTAAGCAACATGCTTGAGAGCCGATATATCTAGGACTGGTAGTGTATCAGAATGTTCCTGATTGTGTGCTCTCATCAGAGACAGGGCATACTGGAGGAAATCGCGCCTCGCTGAGTTACCGTCCGACCCCGAAGAGAACAGGGTCAGATTCCTCGTAGGATCGACTTTACGATCCATCGTTCCAAAGCCACTACGCCTCCTGGTGTCTGTACCAGGCAACAGTCTGGGGTCTTCTCTGGGAGTGCGTTCCTTCTGGGTTCTCACGAACGTCGAGTGCATCGGGTGGGTGGGGTGAGAAGGATCTGTAGATTCGCTTAGCGAAGATCCAAATCGCAATTGAGCTTCTGTGGAGTCCAGCACCATGATCAGCCAATCCCATGTGGGCTTCAGTCGGTATTCCAAGTACAACTGCAAAAGAAAGAGAACATTTATAAGTCTTAGAATTTTTTTTTTGTTATGGAAGGACGGATGATTAAGTCTTGTAATTTATGCAATAGCATAGAAGCATATTAATTAAGCTCATTCGGACAGGAGGTAGAACACAGCTATGAGGCAAAGTATGATTAAACTTGCAATTTTCAAAGGAATACATCAGTCCGATTTTCATTAGTCAGTGCATTCACAACCTGGTAAAATGCATCACAGTTCCAATGTCTAACTTGCAAACCAATGAGAACTTTTAACATACTCCTAAACCTGGTATAAAAAATTAGTTAGACACTAAATTGAGCATGTTTAACAATGTACATCCATTGAAACTGTGTTTCCCATCAAAATAAGACTGCTAAACAAAACTGCCATTAGAACAGAATTAAAGACAGGTTATTACACATAATAAAGTAAAGACAGGTTATTACACATAATAAAGAGACACCAAGAGACCACATCCAGTTTTGTTTAGCAGTCTTATTTTGTCACCAAGAGACGACAGTTACATACCTGTATATCCATTGCCTCCTGATAAGGTATATCTAAAACCCTCGGCAGATTGGGAGCAAGGGCATGGTAGTCTTGGAGCATCGTCAGTAGATCGGCAATCTGACGAACGATTATACCAAAAGCTCTTGCTAGTTGACACGCTGTGGTAGTCATCGTTGTAGCTGTGTCCTGATTGGTTGTTGCTGCAGTGGTGACACCTGCTGTACGCCTCAGAGCACTAGAGTCGACGAATATCAGACCGCTCATACTGCTGCCGATACCTGAGAAGAAAAGTTACGAACATGATGTGGAGGGTTATGATAATAATTATTACATTGCATTTAACACACATCTCAATTCTACTTTATCATTAGACTATCTGTTAGGCTCAGTGTTATCTATTTGTATGAACACCAATTTATTGAAGATACCATGCCCTTTTTCTGTCATGCATGAGTTTCATTGTCTCTATTCACATGGAAACGAACACAGCAGAAACATAAGTTACACAAAAATTCATGAACTGAAGTAAAGACAGGTTATTTGTCATTTGTTAGCCCTGAGATTTGTATAACTTTTATAAGAATAATCTAACATAATTTCAGCACCAGAGATGCACAATACATTCAGGCCCAAAATGAACACATAAAGATATGAAAAGATTTGGACTCCCATTCATTTGCCTTATCTAACGTCTCCCCCCCCCTCCGGGCAATTTTGATACACGATTACGCCTCCATTCAGCACTCACCAGATGTGGTATTGGAACTGGTAGTAGGAGGCCGTACAGTGGTGGTCCCACCAGTAGCTGACGCAGCATTAGCCTCCCTTTGTCGGACGGCCCATTGCATGGTTTGAGGGGCTTGTAACGTACGCTGCCCGTGGCCAGTTCCTGTTGTGTTTCTGCGTTCTAATTGCTCGTCCAAGAGACTGATCTCATCCGCATCTCCCTCTTCGCTGTCTCCAGCTTCGCTTTCTTCATCGTCTTCCTGGTTTGACGACTCCCCGGACTCTTCTTCCGAGAAATAGGCCAGGCTTCCTACTCCTGAAAGATGAAGGCAAGTGAATGAATAAACCAATTTATGATAAGGTTTATAACCAATTCCAAATATGATGAGACCTCCAGATTGCACTCGTACTAGGGGACCACGACTAAGTGTTTGAGACTTAAAGCAGACATATTAGCATCTTTAGGGTCACAGAAATTCTATAATATATTATGTCTAAAATTCACTTGCTTTTCAACAACAACACCCAGTCGGACTCTGGCAAAAGTAACTTTATATAACATATATATACAATTCTACATTTATTTATAAATATAAAAAGAGCAAGCACTTCCCAATTATCAATCATATAAATTTACTAGTAAGTGGAATGCAAAATTTCTCAGAAATCCTTAAAATTACACAACATTTTAGTATGAATTGCAAAGGATGATTGTTATATAAATTTTCATGTTGTAAACCATGACTTACCGGCATCAGAGCCAGCAGTTGCCGCGGTTACAGCACTCCTCTGGATACTAGCATTGTCCTGGTTGCTATGGCTACTCTCACTGTCCGACTCAGACTCCGCCAAGAGATCCAGGTCCATGTCACTTTCTGCTCCTCCTGAATGAGTAAAAAATATTGGTTATCATGTTGTTGGGTAAAATAGTAGGTAAGATGCTATTAGATTAGTTTTCGAGATATATATCGAAAATTTTGTCAAGGATTGAGCTGAGCTTCTTATAGAGATAGATGGCGTCCTGTATCTATGCACTTAGTTGGCTAATTAGGACATGACAAGGACATGGCAATGAGGCAAAGGACAAGAAGTCACAACCAATACAAGCGAGCAAGAAAGATGGCAAAAACAAGCCGCAAAAAAGTGGATTTTACGGCAGAAAATGAAGGAATAAATTAGCAAATGTGAGTCAAAAACTCAGTTTGGATCGGCAGAAAATCAGAACTTTTGCCGATGTCCCGATGACCAGGTGACCAGGTCAAAGCCGGAATCAAACCCAGGACCCAGCAAACTAGCAGCAAAGAGCACTGCCAACTGAGCGAACCCAACCTCTCTCTCAAAACTAAAAACAGACAGCAATTATTCTTACCATCGTCGTTGTCATTTTGCTGGTTGAGAGACCTCTCCGAGTTTCTGTCCTCGTGTTCCGACTGGCGTTCCATCTGCTCGTTATCTCCTCCCAGAGACTCCACTACCTCCACCTGGTGAGAGAATTGCAAACATAAACAATACGCGGAAGAGCACAAACTGATCGTAGTAGTTCCCTATCACAAGCAGAACAGAATTAGAAGGTTTGCAATTTACAGACAAAGGACAGCAACGTCATCTTTCAAACATAGCATTTTTGGCCAGGAGCTGAGAGAAGAACATGTTTCTTCCCGAAGTACAACAAGAGCAGGTATACTGCCTCCATATCCCCCATGCCCTACACTAGGGTGCATCAAATGCCCCTCATATTTTCCTATCACAACCAAACATGGTCTACGATGTTCCTTTTGACTATTAGAAAATTCATGCAAATTTTCAGAAAGTTTGAGATAGCCCTAGGGGTACCACCAAGAGGCTGAAATAAACCTACAGAATGACATATCGCCGAATCGCGGTATTGAATATTTTAAACAATAACGGCTGTATCATAATAATTTTATCATATCTGAATTACTCTCACAAAGAGCTTTCAAATGAGTACCCGCATTGCATATATTGTGTTATTTAAAGTCAACTCGAAACCACAAGAGTGAGGGACATGATTTATTTTTGAAAAACCAATGAATTATTTTTGCCTGAATGTTCCTTTCTGTCCAAATTTTTCAGACATTCACCTTCTTCTCCTTCCAGAATATCTGGCATTCAATTTATCCAATGCTGCAAAATTTTTACGGCGCCAGTACCTCTCCCAATGCCTCCTTAATAACAGCACTAAAATTTCGATATTATGACATTTTACTAGCCAGAACTGAGGAATTAATGTTTCTGAAAACAATATAACTAAAAAATCATAACATAAAAAGTCTTTCTTTGGAGATCATGTTGAAAAAAATTGTGTAGAAATCACAGATTCAAAGATAAGTGAATTTTAATGCGATGCAATTTTAAATTCAGCATTTCTTGACATATCTAATACTATCAGTACTAATTTCAATGTTTTTCATACATTATAAGGTCAGATATTTGCTAAAATATCTATTAAACATACTGAGCCAAGCGATTAAGTCTGTCATTGAAATAAGATGTCATGACAATGTTTCTGCCAAATATTGATATAAAAAGGTAATAATAGTTAATTATGAAGATGAATTTATAAGATAGCCCATTGATGTTGCCATTCATTTGAAAGGTCTTTTTATGCAGATTTCAAAAATTACACCCACACGTTTCTGCATAGAAATTTGAAAAAGTTATGGGAAACCGCGGATCAGTGGTACCTAATTTATGTACTGGGAAAGATGGCCCGTGTGGTACCCCTAGCCATAGTACGATTTCATTTAAACTTCTCAGAAGTGTCTTTCCAATCAAAAGGCACAACTTCATTCATGTTTGATTATATTTTGAGAGAAAAAGGGCGTTTGATGCACCCTACCCTACACATCTACCTATACCCACCAGAATTCCAATTTTAGTTGTGCCAAATATTTCCACCAGGAGCACAATTGTGCATTCATGTAAGGATGTGGAGACACCTGGGGGTGGAGTTAGCTTTTAAAAATAACATGGCTGCAGGCCAAAAGCACAAGAAAAAGTATTTGGGATGTGGAAATGGTTATGATATTTATTGATTTATGGTAAGATTTGACAAGTTTAGGGGGGTCTTTGAATGTTGGGAAAGGATGAGCGTTGTGCATGGTGTGGTGTTTGAGATATTTGATGGACGCCATGACACGGAGACTAAAAGTACAATCCCCCATAGCATAGCATGGGGGATAATTATTGTTTTAATATCGCATCATGACACATAACTTGGGTGTTGTCAATGCACATATTTAAGTCGACTTGAATTTACAAGAACCAAATAGAAAATCTAAATTCCTTACTTTTCATCACCGACAAAAAACTACCCTATTTTCCAATTTCCAGGTCAGAAAAAAATCACTTTCTCTTTTTCTTTAAGGTTCCTCAAAACTATGCAAATCCTGCTTATATTGCAAATATTTCTGAATAACAATCCTTCATACCTCTTCTCCGCCTCCGAGGTCGTCATAATCGGGGCGGTCTCTGTTCTGCCTCTCGGACAGCCTGACAGCAGGCGCAGGGGGAGGGGCGTGGTGCTGGATATAAGACGTTGTCTCCATACTCGGATCGGGGCTGTTGCGAGCCGGCAGGGGGTCAAGGGAAAACAGTTCTTCACTTCCCTTAAAATTAAATGAATACATTTAAAATATATTTCAATTGACAAATTGAAGTTTAGAAGTAAGTTTCAGATATCCATTTCACATAATGTGCTGCATTTTGTAAGAATAATTTTATTCCACAAACATAAATATTTCGCCAATTTAAAAATCTAAATCAAACTGTTAATTCATTATCAAATGTACAGGGTTGACAAATCAAATATAAAGATCAGGCTATGTCCACTGTTACTTCCACCTGTCATTTTACCATCCAGCAGTAACAATTAAATAATAGAAAACATAAGATGCATAGCAGCCAACCCTAGGTTACTGCGACTAAATACTAATCTCACAATGACATGATGATCATGATCACACTTACCTGAATGGCATCCATATTAGAAGACACAAGCGTAAAAGGAGCAGTAGGTCTTGCTACTCCTAATCTCACAGGCGATATGAGGGAGTCGGCAATCTCACATAGCTCTTCAATTGCAATTATGATAAGAGCCTGAAACACTCGCCGGCACTTAATCATTGGTTGGGAGACCATGCTGTAAAGGGAAAAGATGAAAGTGAGTTTTTGTTTTACGCCACACTGGCATCACCCAGAGAATCTACCCTAGACAAATCCCTCCATCGTTGCATATTATCATAAGATTTTGCGTCATAGTGTCATGGCCAATCAGCGTGCATGATTTCTCTTCACTTCAAATGTTTACCGGCAATTTTTAAGCAACTATTACGTTCTCAGAGACGTATGACCCATCATCTTAAAGCTCTCAGAGAGATCTATCTACTCCAATAAGAATCCCATTTCTAACATTTACGTACGTGTGTGAACTAGCGAAATCGGCCTCATTTGCATAACGTGTGTGAGGGTCTGTTTATTAGCTATCTTTGGGGGTGTGTCTGATTTATGCACTGAAGGCTCTGCTGAAGTGATTGGCATCAGTGTGGGCTATTTAGAGGCAGAAGAAAAGATGAAAAGTTTTTATATTTAAGTTTCAGGAAAGAGAATTCTTTGCGTATCTCTAAATGTTGATTTCTTGCTCTTTCAGATAATATCTGTAGTAAGTTTATCTAATAAACATTGTATTTGTTGGAAATCGAGCATTTATTAGTCTGCCATTTGGTACTTTGGCGACTGTCAAATCTAATACTCCAGTGCGGGTTTCGCTGGGAGGGTGTTTTTTTTGGCCTAAGAAAGGGGAGCGCGTTATACGTGGGGGCGACTCATATGCGAGAATATAAGGGGAGTCTTTCCTTTCTAAAGATAAGGACATTGAATGGTGTATGACATACCTTTTCTTCTTTCCACTCTGAGGAGTCATCTCCACATTCAAGACGACAAAGATTCTGGCAACTGATCGCACAAATCTCCTTGCTACCATCTTGGCTTCCGCTTTTCGTCCTTCCACGTTTTCATTGGACATTTCTCTGATCAGGGTCGTCAACAATGTGTCCAGCATCTGAAAATGACAAATAAAATGTCAATATGAGTATGAAGTACACTTGTAGAGCAGTATGTCCTTTGGCATCGAGTGTACATTGCATCACAATGAGTCCATATTTTTTGGCTACATCACTTAATTTTTTGTTTCTTTCTAAGGAGTATAATCCATAACATCATTAAGCTGGAGATATGTATGTCTCATCATCCTTCCTAGGCAAAACATATATCACAAATATATCGAAAGCACAAAATAGCAAAATACATTTGGCTCTCAGAAGGGCAAAACTAACACCTTGTATTTTGCAAAAGAAAACTCATACTTAACAAGATTTGTTTTTGAGCAAGAAACATATTCAAAAGAACATGGTGATTGATTCATTGGATTGGTAAGTTAATGGTACACAGTTTGTCAGTGATAACTACAGGAGTACTGGCCATACTATGACGCAGCCATCTTGCCAATATGGATGATGGATGACTGGGACTTTACATCCTGTATGTATGCACTCGGTAGGCTGATAGGACAGGAGGTGGACATGGCACCTCCTTGTGAATGAACTGTAAACCACTCTAATCTAAATGGAATATACATCTCTAAGAGAAGTCGGCCTACCACAACATTTTTATGAACCATGACATTGTATTTCTGTCTTTTTAGGGGTCAATAAATCAACTAAAATCTCACCTCCACACTGCATTTGACAAGTAAGCAGTGAGTGAACTTGTCTAGTCTCATCGTCCCGTTTTGGCAAGCTAAGTACACCTGGTCCTCATATAACATCTCGCTTCTACAGGCGGGAGGGGTCTCCTTTTCCTTACACCCATCTTGGAGCATTGATTTCACAGCCGTCCAGTCGTTCAAGATGCGTTCCAAAGCACGCCTGCTGAATCGAGGGGGTTCCAAATCGTGCTCCGGCATGTCGGGGTCTGTAAAACAGGAATTATCACAGAATAAGTGAGTGTTAAAATGTTAGAATGTTAAAGATGATCTCAAATTGAGCAGTAGCAAGTATGTAAAGTACTGTGACAATCGCACAATAACAATGTACATTTTCTAGAAACAAAATTGAAAACTAAATTCACGGAAATTTCCAGGATATCCAGGATAAAAATTCTCGAAACTTCCAAGGACATTTAGCTGTATTTTTTAAAACATTTTCTAACGCAAACCTAACACGGTTTGTTTTGGGAACATTGGCTGCACAATGCACATTCGAGATAACTCAAAATCCTTGCAAAAATTAAATGGATTTTCAAGGATCACTTTTTCTTACGGACCTCTAATCATTTTCTAGAACTCTACAACTACCCAGGACTACATCTTCATATTCAGATGATATCATTAAGTAAGCATCTCTCCCTATGAATACAGAGCTGTACAAACCGGCATGACCAAATTTATCAAATATTTTGGATGATACAATCAGAAATGGGTCTCCTTTGGCATCCCCTCTCTAAAATGAATTCTATTCACTCACCAACATCCGAGACTGGGGTCTTCCTAGTTCCAGACCTGCGTGACGGCCTGTACTGCCTCTGCTCATGGGCTTGTCTCCCGACAGTCTGCACCAATGACAACAAGATGTTCTCTCCGCGGGAGTTGGGCAACTTGACGAGGTCCGTCTCAGTCAGAATTCGATTCAACAAATCAAACCTCGCCCCTTGCTGACCTGCTATCAAACTGCGACACTTGCACTTCTCCCAGCAGTCACAGTACGCAGTGGGGGACGTTCTTTTGAGTCTGAAGAAAAAGATAACTCAGTTTAGAAATACATGTCTACAAAGTATAAGTAGTTCAGGACACAGGTTGACCTCCATGCCTAGATTGTTTGCTTAGTGCGGTTTGCATGCATCAGACAAATATAAAATTTTCACACTAAATGCTTGAAATCCTAATCTCAAATCTAGTTACAAAACAACTTGCCAACTTACTTGCAATCGTGGCCTTTATGACAAACTCTTGCACACTCCGTGCAGCAACACAATGCTCCAAGAAGACCACACGTCCTGCACTCAAAGATGTCTTGGTTGATGTGCTCTGCTCCAGTCCATGTGAAGCTGAAGAAAATACTTCGCTGTTAAAATACTTTTCAAAGAACATGACACTTCCAGCCACTCTGTGAACCTTAATATTTATTTCTTGAGAGCTTTCGATATATATTTCCGTTACCTGGCTCTGGTCAACAACACGATGTATCGACAAAATTAACCATTAACATGAATCATTATGTGGGATACTACGAGAGAAATGAATATTCATCATACTTTTTTATTCTATAAAGGTTGTTAAATATCTTGTGAGTTTAAAATAATTTCAGAGAGCAGATTCATAACCTTAAAAGACCACGCAAAAAAGTCATATTTTACAGTCCAACAAAACTAGCAGAAAATGAATACATATGTACACTAACCTGCAAGTGTCGTTATAACACAGTATATGCAATGGAGAGTTATCGAGGGCAGACCCAACAGGATACAACATTGTCATGATGATGTCTTGGTCCACATTTGTAACAGGAGCAGCAGGAGCAGTTGAAGTTGACGGGGCCGGTTTCGGAGCTGCTGAGCTCTTTGTCGCTAGACGTCTAGCTGTGTCTAGCAGAACCATCGCAGCAGGATAGGACCGAGAGCAGACTGCTTGCATAAAGGGAGTGCAGCCCTCAGCATTCCTGAAATAGTAGATAGTCATAATGAGGTCATCAGTTTACAAGTACCAAAACGGACTCTTATGGCTGGTAGAGTCAGTTAAGGTAAACTTACTTAGCTATATCTGGCAATTCCCATTAATCAGCCGATTAAGGCTTTGGGGGAATTGTCCAGCATTTGAGTTTATTGTATTGTTTTGATGTACTTGTGATAAGATATTGTCAATTTACTCTAATGCAAATAAACATCAATCAATCAATCAAAAAAAATATTGGACTGGTTTGCAAGAATTAGACAGGAGGACACAGCAATGATGTGAAGGATAGAGACGGCTGCTTTTGCATACCCAGGACCCAGTGATTGAAAGCCCAGAGTACTATCAGCTAAACTTACTACCCTCCCATACCAGAAGAAAAGCCATGGAAAGAGAAGAATACAATTTGATAAATAGACGCCTCAAGGTATTCCGACCTTGAGGGTGAATAAATCAAAGAAATAATTGATTGGGAAAGCGCAGTAAACTGGAATTCTGGGATTCCATGACGTCATATCTCCCATGGGATACCGAAAGTGACACAATTGACCGGCTAAGTAAAATAGTTCTGTGATTCAATGAAATAACAATTTATATCAATTTACGAAGTAAGCATGGGAGACATGACATTATGTCCTGTATTTATGCACTGTGGTGGGCTAATTTGGACAGAAGGAGGAAACAGCAATGATAGAAGGATGCTTCGCTAAAGTAGGACACATACCTTGACGTCAGCAGCCGCAGGAGATGACTCTGCAGCACAGGGGTCTCGCAGAGCAACTTGAGGATTGACATTGCGTTGGCTCTTCGTTCGCGGTCTTCTAACTTCACAGCAGACATGGAGTGAGGGCCAGGCTCATTTCCGATGGGGACCCAGCCTCCTCCTGCCGTAGAGAGGCACAGAGATTGGGCGGACAGTCCAGCACTGCTTGGCATGGCTCCTGCGCCCCCTAGACCAGCTCCGATCCCGCCGCTGCTACCTGCGCCGGAGGTTGATGCCCCTGCGGCACTCCCGTGGGAGCCTCCAGCTCTGTCAGCATCTATAAGAAACAAGATTTTTTAATAAGGGTTGGATGATTAAACAAGGGATATATTTCTAATGAAAAGATAGCTTTTGAATAAGGGAAGTAGACTGAATAGGGAATCGCACTTTTTTAAATTCACGTTTTCGAATAGCAATTTTTACAAATCAAAGGTACACATAACAAGCAAAGATGTTTCAACTGCAGGGATGGAAGGATAATGGCTTTACGTCCTTTATCTATGCTCTTGGCAGGCTAATTAGGACAGTTAGAGGACACAGCAATGAGGAGAAGGATGATTGAATTTCAGCAGCAGAATGGATTTTAAACAATCTTAGACACTACAACATAAACAAGAATACAAGTTGAGATTTTGTAATTTACAGCAATATCTTACCAGCTCGCAAACTGTCCTGATAAGAAGGTGGATCAGGAGGCCAGTTGAGGGTCGGTATAACGATCCCTGGATCCTCCCGATCGCTATCTCTCGCTTCAAGGCCACTGACCGCTCTCGCCACAGACGTCGCTCGTCGCATGACCTCTCGCAAATTCCTGGAGTGCCTCTCACTTGGGTCGAGTCGTGATTGGATTGAGGCTAGTACGTCAACTGCAGTGCTCATGGCGTTGATCGTTTCCAGAGCAGAAGTGAGGCCGAGGCTACCGGATGAACTACCCGATCCCGTTTCTGTAACAGAGGGAAAATGTGCAGGATTAGTACTAATGAATTGTACGGCGCAATCATCAGTATCCATATATGGAAATTTCAAACACTTTACAATACAAAATCGAGTCATCAAAAGAAATAAATCATGCGATTTCTTACGGCAAATGTCTTTAACAGGTAAACCTTTGAATCATGCTCAAGTTGAATATCAATAAATTAGAAATTATGAGATATGAAAAACACAAAAAGAGGAAACGCAACCCACAATCCAAAGCAATGCTATTGGGCAAGCATAACATATCATGTTAGAAGTTAAATCTTAGCAAAGCAGATGCACTAAAATGCAGTTTTTAGCATTCAACAAGAGTTGATGAAGATAACATTAAAAGATTGAAATTGGAATACAAAGAGAAATGCAAAATGGGAAAAGCAAGAGAATATTATTGATAAACTTCTAAAAATATTTAAATGAATATCTTAAATAGTGTTAAGTAATATGTGCATAAGGAAGTCTTAAAAGCTAAGGAAAGCCAAAATACATGTGTGTGTGTGTAGTCAACATTATGTAGTCGCAATTGACACCTATTCCGGTAAATGTTCCCCAACTCAACTAAGAAATTGACTTTCAGTCTTTCATTACAGCAGAGAAGTGGCTTTGAGATTTATAGATAATTTTGATACCCTGGCACAGTAGTTCACAGCTTCTCCATAGAACTTATGTGCACCGCCCAATTATTTGGTGCGGGGGGGGGGGGGGCTTGGAAGGACTCATGAAGGAATGTGATTCTTAGGAAGGATAGATCTCTCCAAGACCTTCAGAATCATAGGTAGTATGTTCATGTGAAATCAATAGATCCTTCACAAATTGCCAGTAAAGTTTAGAGGTGGGCAAAAATACTGATTGCTGATTGGCTGAGGTGCTTGTGAAGTGAATTTAAGATAATATCCATTGTATGTGAAATTTGTTTGGGTCAGATTCTCTGAACAGTAAAAGGCAAACCTTCAAATTTATTTACAAAATATATCAACGCCCTACTCTTCAAATATCAATTGGCGACACACAAAACACAGGACAAACACATCACATTTTATCTCACGATCAGTGGAGACCGCTGGCTGCAAAATATTTCCGATTCGTCGAACGAACCAACCAAATATTTCCGCCGTTCGGGGGTTAGGTAAACAAAGAAAGCCTCAGTACTTGAATTAAACCAACCAGGCTCCGTGTCTTTGTTGGAGGTTGGGGCGCACATGGCAACACACGTGTGGATTATGTTCCTGTTGCCATCACAGCGTTCTCGCAATAACTCTTCGATACTCTGTTCCTTGGCGGGGGCACCTGGTAAAGATAAGGAGTTGACAATAATAAATATATCCTTGAAGTAAAAGTGACTGAAACTTGTTTTACAAAAGACCAGATAAATGCCAATGGTATACACCAGCCACAGTTGAGTCGTTAACTCAAATGACTATAGAAATATTTTCAACAAGTTTGACAAGTAACAAAAATCTGCCCAAGTATTAGTTTCAATATAAACAGAAGTTTCAACAATGATAAATTAAGTTGCTCAAAATTGCATTTACAAATGTGAAATTTCAAACGTAATCATTCATCTCCTTCAACATAATGCATATTCAACACCAATCATTTTTTTAACTTGTGACTTCATATCAATTAAAACTCGAAATTCCAAGATTTAATTCAATTGTAAACTTACTTGTTTCATCTACGATGGATTGAACAATGTTCCTCACTTTGTCCAGATCACAGCGCAGAATATGGGAAATGATGGCTTGAGACTGCAATAGAAAGATGACATACATTTAAATGAAGAGCATAATTCATGGCTACATGTCCAATGTAAGGCTGATGGATGGATGATTGGGGCTTTACGTCCTGTATTTATGCACTTGGTAGGCTAATTAGGACAGGAGGAGGAAACGGCCATGAGGTGAAGGATAATTGAAACAGCCGTCCAACATAGGTCTAGGTGACCCTGCAAGAGCTGGATTCGAATTCTGGACCCAGCGATTGGCAGCCCAGCATGCTACCCACCCCCCTTCAAATGTGTGGTGGCTTCTGCCAATGCCCAAGTCATCCTCTCCAAATTCAACAGTAAGTCAATCAAAAGTTTCTGGTTCATTCATAACAATTTCCACCACTTTATTTCCAAGATAGGGAAGTCACAAGTGGACAGATGAGAGATTGGGACTATACGACAGTTTTTAATCTGAGAGGAAAAGGTAAAATAATCATAGGCATAGAGGAATCCAACAAAATAGTCAGCTGACAAATTATCCATATATCTTTAGGGAGAAATCGATCTTATTTAATTGCCTCATGTTTAATAGTTAATTGTCATCAGAATAACTTTTCATTGAAAGTTTTTAATCTGAGAGCAAAAGCAGGGCCTGTCCTACCCGTTAGCCAATTAGCCAATGGCTATTTTATGCTTCAAATGGCTAAAAATAATTCGGTTTGGCTAAAAATTTTGGCTAACAAGTGACCATGAAACAAATTTATTTTTTGATATTTTTTCAGCTGTAAAATTATCCATATATCTTTAGGGAGATATCTATTTCAATTAATTGCCTCATTTTTAGTTAATTGTCATCAGAATTACTTATTAAAAGTTTTTAATCTGAGAGCAAAAGGTAAAATAATCATAGGCAAAGGGGAATCTGTCAAAATATTCATCTGTCAAATTATCCATATATCTTTAGGGAGATATCGTCATGTATATATACTTGGTACACTAATTAGGACAAGAAGACGACACAGAAATGAGGCGAAGGAATCTGAAAGACTGGGGTTCAATTCAAAAGATGGATGGAAAGAAGGATGATTGGGGCTTTACGTCCTGTATTTATGCCCTTCAGGAGTTCAAATCCAACCAATGACCCAGAAATTAGAAGAGAATGCTACCAACTGAGCCTCTCGCAAATTGACTAGTGGAAATCATATCAAAGACTAAATTTTTAATACAAGAAAGTGACATTACCTGCAAAGCAATAGCAATGACTGCCACCTTGTTCTTGTGGTTGGGTTGGATGTTACACAAGCCTTGGATGTTGATCGACATGCACTGTATTGGCGGCAGATCTAGCCATATTGGGTCCCTCATTCCGGACACGCAATCCTTCGCTAATGGATAGAGGGTGCTGTTGCCGTCCGTTAAGATCACTGGCGAACTCTCCTGGAAAAATAGAGAACTATTAGCAAAAAGAGTAAGAGTTCATGAATGGGTTTGGTTCAACTTACAGAAATATTATTTGGTAGATAATGTTCTTTACATATGATTGAGAACAGATCTTCCATGGCGACAAGACTGGCTCTGGTTGTCAGATACAAATTATAATTTTATCAATCATGAATCAATCATAGCCCTGACCTAATCAACCTATCCACTTATTCAATGTCCAACCAACCAAAAAAACAGGACTTTCCGAAGAAATGAAGTTTTAAAGTAACACCCACCTGGCCGCTGTTGTACAACTGAATAGACCTGGGGTTGTGTCCTAAGAAAGCCATGGTGTCCGTAGTGAAGGCAGCGTCCTGGTCCAGTTTTCCTGTACTCATGTTGTAGACCACGTAGCTCAACTTTGCAGCGTTGCGACACAGCACGTGGATTCCTGAAAACAAACAGGATGTCTCGTAATGAAAAATTTCATAAATTATGACCAGATAATATGACACGTCTCCAAAACTTTTATACCACTAAAGAGCACTGACATCATGCTATGTCTCAGCGCTACAGGCTCTAATGCTATTTCGGCCTATGTAAGCACATTGGCCAGCTGCCAAAAACGATATGGCTGAGACCCTACATGAAGGTACCCCAAAGGATGGTGTTGTATACTTGCTTCAGCATAGAGCGCCTAAATACAAGGCACCCTCTAGCTTCACGTCAAGCGCGATTAAAGATATTTACTTCAATTGAGCTAAAACAAAAACAATTCTTATTGAATTTCTTACCCTCGGACTCCACAGTAACAGCCAGAATTTGTCCGTTTTCCGTGACTGTCACCTTCTTTGGCAGCTTCTGGAAGCAGTCAGGCACTTTTGTTGCGCTAGTTCCTTTCACAATCATCAACTCATCTTTCCTCAACAAGCGGCAATCTTGGAGTAAAGAAGCGAGGTCGTCCTTGCCAGCAGCTAGGTGGTCATCTTTAGCTGGAAATTTAACGGCGGCATAAGCTCCGTCCACCTGGAATGCACGAGAAAAGAAATGACTTTCACAATTCCTTTAGACAATTTTTGTTGGGATATGTAATTTCTTTAAATTAAAGTTGCTTTGAATAGATTTTATTGAGGGTATTTAAGTGGCCTTTTTTGACAAAGCAGTTGGTAATATGGATATTTGAGGAGGCCCGCTTATATTATGAAATCTTGTGACATAAATACCACAATTCAGATTACAGACTCAGAGCACAACTGCTGCACTAAGCCAAATCAACTGGCTCAGGGTGGCCTAAATATCGCACTTTCACTATCAGAAATCCAGTGACCCATCTGGAGCTGGAATCGAACCCACGACCCGGTTATTGGAAGCCAAGAGTGCTCCTACCAACTGAGCTCGCCTCCTGCCCCTTCTACTTGAGAACCTCATGCAGGAATTCAATTCTTTTTGGGACTTATTCACATCAGCTTCACATGTCATTAATATCATGAATAACCAATCAAAGGGTCAAGCAAATGCATGGATGGATGACTGGGGCTTTGCATCCTGTATTTATGCATTTTGGGGGGGGTAAATAGGACAGGACGACACAGCAATGAGGCGGAAGATATCCAGCACATACCTTGATAACTTTTCCAACAGGAACAGTCTTGACATCTTCAACAAAGACGACCTCCTTCAGCGGCCAATCCTCCTCATCTCTCTTCTCCATCACCTCTTTCACTGGGGTCGGTTGCTTCTTACGTTCTGAGAATTTTAAAAAACATTTAGTATCTCTCGATCCCTTTTCCTTAGATTGTAGCTATGATATTGTGAATAAGGCAAAATGCTAATTTTTAAGATCGTAAAAAGGTTCATGAAAATGCTTCTAGGCTATTTCGTCAATTCTTGTTAAATTTTCGTCAATAGAAGTTCCACATGTTTCTAGTATGCCCCTTGGGAACCCTCTGCCACCCTCTACGGACGTTTAACGGTCGTAAAATCATTCGGTGACCGAAAAGAGCTAAAAAGTTGTTGTATTTTGAAATAATTATATAAAATTTTGCATGATATCAATATCGTGGCATGTGATAAGTCGATAAGGATATTATTTGAATATTTCGTGCAGCCCTATATGAATGTGTATGAAAATTGAGCCAAAATTAACAATTTCACTTTTACATATTGAATAGGAAAACACAATTCTACTTACTTAGAGAACCTCCAGGACTGACGATTGAGTGACTTGAGTGATCACTGCAGGTGGATGAAGCAGGGGAGGGAGGGGGCGGCATGTCTGGTTTGAAAGTATCATTTGGTTTCGACTCTGTCGTTTTGCTCGGTCCGGGTAGATCCATTGCTAATGATTTGGTGTCGCTGCAGAAAAATATGAAATATGTTAATACCCGCTTTGAAAGTCGATCAATAACAATTCCATTCATGCATCACAACTATTCTGCACAAGTTTACCAACCTCAGTGAAGTGCGAATCTTGAACCGGCAGGTGTCATTCAAGGACCAGGCTGACTCCAATAGTTGTCCTACTTTGGGGCCACCATCTCCAACAGTGAAACCTATCGCTCCATGGTGGTACATCGGAGCACTTCGTAGACACACCTATAAACATGCAAATAATTTTGATAAGATATATATAAATAATAAAGTTGTTGCTTTAACAGGACTTAAATTGCATTATCTCCTTTGTGCGGAAACAAATTTAGAATCGACAAATCACAAAAATGTTATTTGGAGCCTAAGTTTAGGTGAAACTTCGGAACCAAACAATCTGCACAATCTACATCAACATATCAGTACTATTCAGTAGCTCTATCTAATACAGCCAAATCACATACCTGCATTCCTACGACAATTTCCGGCCCAGAATTGGCTCCAGACTTCCCTTTCTTTCCTTTAGACCTTGCCTTTTCTACGATCTTCTTCCTCTGGCCAAACGGCATCACACCCCTGTGAGAAATAACACAGAATATGAAATTAGTTTAGTCACAAATTTCTGACCAGTCTTAGCAGCAACACAATTATGCATGATACAACTAAAAGAACAAATCTTTCTAAGAGATATTTTTGATTTTCGCAAGTTTGAATGCTAATATTACATGGTATGTTGTCATTATTGTCTTAGTCACCTAAATACAAACTACGATACTCTTAATTGACGAAGCAATTTTATTTCTAAGAGGACCAAGAAATAGTCCATATCTCATTATTGCAGGCACTAAAGCTAGCAATTCATAATCATGCCAAGAAAGTTTTGCAATCCATAAACTGGAAACATCTAAATTTTTGCAACTTCAGAAAAGTTCCGATGTTTCTGAGAATCTTGTTTTCTGCTGAAAAATATTAATTTAAGAAAGGTTATTTTTACATACCACCAATAGAGGGCTCCACTCTCCAAGCAAGCACATGTGTACAATGAACATGTGTTCAAGGACACAATTTTGTCAGATTGGAATTCGGAAAACATCGTAGCAGAGTGTTCCAATTTCAATGCAACCAGGGATAACGTCTCGTCAACCCAGGTGGCAACCTAAAACACAAACAAACAGCAATTAGTCATCAAAACATTCGGAACTTAGGCCTATATACCTTCCGAGCTGATCTAAAAAAGTGCATCACAGTCAAGACTCTCTTGTGATGACTTGTGTACCCTGACTGGTTTGCCAGTGCTCAACAAATATCCTCTTAACTTCAAGACAAATATGCCAAACCACACAGTATCTAATAATTACATTACTGTGGTGTTCTAAGCATCTGGACCTCATGATACTTACAGCTCCATACAATAATTTACTCATATCAGGACTTAGGCCTGTACCAAGTTCAGCATTTCTTAACATAGGAGTGAATGTTACTCTTTTGGAGTCTGCAATTTCTTAACATATTTGTGGACTATTGAACAGGAATTCTCAGTGTCAGAAATATTTGAACAGAAATTTACAAAAATTCTCAGCTGAGATAAAACTACAACATGATAGCCAGCACTTTTAACATCATGACAACCAGCTACAGACAGCAATATATAAATAGTTCAAATTTTAATATGACCCACCTTTCCGGACTCAGTCCAGACTGAAGCTCGCACATTACAAGCGGACACACCCAGGACTTTCTCACCGGCTAGACCTAGAGCGGAAAGTTTTGGGTGGAGCATTCCTGTAGTCGCGCCATGGTACTGCAGAAAGAAACGGAAAAAGTAAACCTTAAGTTGAGCAACTGAGAAATATTTTACAAAATCTGTAACTTTCAATTATTATACAGCATTTCAACATCAAATAGACAAATTATACAAATAAAGGCCGTAGCGTGCCAGTACTAAACCTACAGGGAAAACAAACACAATTTTTTCAAAGACATTCAAGATATTATCATTAAAACGCATCAAAACATACATGTCATAGTCCAAAAGCAATAACTTTTAAAACTACATGTATGTTTAGCTGGGGCTTTATGACCTGTATTATGCACTTGGTAGCTAATTAGGACAGGAGGAAGAAATGGCATATGGGACTGCATGTCCTATTCTTTTTGTGCAACAGTTCATAAATACAATTATCTACTAATAGCCAGTAAAACTTTCAAATAAAATTTCAGTTGATTTTATAAAATACCTCAAAGAATCCATAAGGTTCAGGGTCAGACCACCTCCATTGGCACAACTGTCCATTGACGTTGATAGCAATCAGTTCCGAGTGCAGACTGGCAATCTGGGTGAACCGACTGTTGTTTCCGTCCTGAAAGAAAATAATTTCATGTTAAAATAGGAAAGCATTCATGTCAATATATTCTATGTGATTATCAGCGATAAAATACTCATATAATAATATTATTATGATTCACCCTCTTGGTCTAAAACCAATGCAATTCACGAGATTGGTTTTCACATTCATAAACAAATCATACAAGAAAGAAGTTTGAGCAACAGAGATGGAGGATTAATTTGACTTTACAGCCTCAATTTATGCACTTGGTAAGTAGGACAGGAGGACATGACAATGAGGCGAAGGATGATTGAAACAGCAGTCCAACATGGGACTCCAGGTTACCCAGCAATAGCAGGATTCGAACTCGGGACCCAGCTATTGGAAGACCAGACTGCTACCAACTGAGCTCAACCCCTCCTTCTTAGATCAACAATGCTATACTCAGCCTGAGAGACATTGAAACACTCTTTATCTTGAAAAGTATCTTAACTCTCACCTTATCCACCCAGTACTGCAGATCTTCACCGAAGACTAATGGCGTAGATGGAGGCTTGTTTGCTTTCTTGCCGTCATCCAGGAGTCCGTCCTGTCTGTCCTTGTCGAGACGGCTTAGGTTGACGTCATCTCTGAGAGCGCTGTCTAACCAACGGCGTTCTCTGATTCTGAATATTGGATCTCTTTCTCGCTCACGGTCAGCGTCTCGGTCCCTCTCTCCTGTTAAGAAAATAGGATTTAACAGAATTATTACAAAAAGGCTTTTAGAAAGAGAAACGGATATCCCTATATTGATAGATGATAGAGTTAATCTGGCAATGGCCAACCATCTATGCTTATAAATGACTAAATGGGGAATCTCCATATTAGCAGAACTTTCATTTTTTACAAATAACCAATACGGCAATTACCACATGTAACACACAATACAATACCTCAACGCCTCCCTTTCACTACATTTTTCATGAAATTAGAACCAATCGGAACCTTTCTAACCTATCAAGGTACTTTCAATTCTATTAATAACACAACACAGTGGTCAAAATTTGTATGAAATGGTTTCTCATAGAAGAGAAGTCTCCCATTGGGGTTCAAAATGCAACACGCAAAATGGGAGAAAGACAGTCAGTCAAACAAGGAAATCCGTCTCATAATGCAGGGACCACTGAATACACAATTCCTATCATATTTATAAATTCTTACCAGATCTTGTTCTTGAAGAGGCCCTTCCTCTGACGGAGCTATACCCAAACATGTCCTCATTGAACATGGAGTCGGAATCTATGATCACACTAGGATGGTCCGAGTGGATTCCTGCGTCCAGCAAAGACATCAAGTCGTCTGAAATTAACAATTACGTGAAATAACAAACAATCAAGCACCAAACAGTTGTTGAAATAGAGTAAATTTTTGTCTGTCCGTTTTATTTGGGTCAGTACCTGAAGAATGAAGCGAAGATGCAATTAGTTCCCTACCTGACATATAGGGGTCAGCACTGTCGTCAGGATCCTCGTCTCCTTCATCATCCCGACTCAATAAATTATTAACAGCAAGGTTTACGTCCAGATTCTGAAAGATTAAACATATATTTTAAAATCTTAGCTACTGGTACATTTCAAAAAGAGACTCTACTCTCAAAGGATATACAGTGTATATTCTGGATCTTATTTGATTGACCAACCAGTCTCAAAACACTCATTTTAGTAAGATTTTATTTTGAGACGTTCAACCTTCAATCTTGTAAAAATAATTGGAAGATCAAGAAATGTTCTCATAAATTAACTTACCGTTCTCTGGAGCTCCCTAATGATTAAATTCCTAGATTTTCCTTGTAAGACAACTTGGCACTGAAAAAGAACACATTAAACATGAATAAATTAAATTTTTTTGGATAGACACGCACTCATGAACAGTGCATCCCTCAAACACAAGTCATTGACACTCAGAAGGGACTGATGATAAGACATCAGAAGAGTCACAAATTTTATTCCATATGCGGGATCTTTTTGCGCCTAAGACACACACTGAGTCACAGATACAATGGACGATTCTAAATGACATTCAACCGGTTCCATCCTTATGGGAGAGGACTTTCCTCAGTCAGCTCATACCCCTTAACTTATTTAAGTCCTGGTTATTCTTGGTAAGTACACATGGTGCTGGCCTATCAAGAAATTTCTTGGCACTGACTAGGTTGATTTAATGAATTCAGAATATTTCAGGTAAAATACAATTTTACAAATTATGAAAACACTTGAAGTAAACTCCTACCTGATTGATAAGCTCTTCGGGCACGACAGAAGCGGGCACATGAGGCCGTCCGACAATGACGCCAGATCCTCGACCTCTACCCACAGTTCTAACAACCCTTCCACGAGGGCGCTGCAGTGCTCGGGATGACACTGAACCAGTAGAGACACCTGCTGGGGTCGCTGAAGCTGAAGTAGCGGGTTGCGACGTCTGGTTGTTGTTTCTTGTAGCTGAAGTACTACTGGTTGAGCCCCATCTCCTGTGAAAAAGAAAGAACATTAGGATAAGATAAGAAATTAAGAACGTCTTAGAATCTAAATATGACATCATGAGTACGATGGATGGTTGGAGCTTTAGATCCTGAGTTTATTAACTTTAGTAGGCTGATTTTGACAGGAGGTCATGGCAATGGAGAGAACTCTGAAGATTGCAACAGCTGTCAAATGCAGCTGGAATCGAAACCCTCTCCTCAATATTCTAGGAAGTTAAGAGTTTTTATAAGTCTTTTAGAATTAATATTATATGGTCAGGGATGGCCAGTAGGAGCTTAAGTAAGTTTGATGTTGAACCAATCAGCGTAGACATTTCAATTAAAATTCAAGCCTACTCATTTGCATGTTAGCTGTTAGTGAATAGCAATTTCAGGAGCCCCTGAAAGGTGATTGGCCTAGCACCAGCCAGATTCCCACAGAAATGTCAGAGCTTAAATGTAAATGTAGACTTTTTTATAGTCCATTACACCGACGAAGTCAGTCTCAACAGACTTTACATAGCTTGATTCTCTGAGTGGCTGACCTCCTTAAACAGAACAAGGTTTCAATCATCCTTCACCTCATTGCCGTGTCCTCCTCCCTAATTAACCTAGCAAGTGCATAATTACAGGACATAAAGTCCCAATCATGCATCCATCATCCAGCACCTGTCCAGCACTAACTCTGCAGGAGGGTGGAGCTCTCCACTGAGACAAGAAGCGACGTCCGGAGTCCAAGGAAAATCATAAACTACTACTACCAGCACTAGCAATCAAGCAAAAACATGGACACGATGTGACGAAATTCGTCTGAAATGATGGTTTATTTAATTTCTGGTAGCATGTATGTAGCAATTATTTATTTATTAGGTGTCTGGGGGGTCGGAGGACCCCCTACATACATCTGAAGTGAATTTTTCGGGTACCCCCCGTCCATCTAAAGCGATTTCTTGTGCATCCCACCATACATCTGAATTGAATTTTCGCCGACCCCCCCATCCATCTTACGAAAAAAAAATCAACCCGACCACCCCCCGCCCAGAGTTTTAAATGGAATAGCCCTGAGCTAACCCTCCCAGCATACGTCTTTCAGAAAGCCTCCCTACTAGGTCAACGAAGGAAGTTCCAACTAAATTGAAGTTCTGAATTTTACATTTGTGTTCTCGTTCGGGAACCCCAAATGATATGTCGTATTGATTCATAAGTAGAGTAATGGGTAATTGGGTATCCTACTATTAATTCATGGACCCCCCCGTCTTTCCACGCCAAAGTATAAGTTGCCCATCCACAAAAACTTGCATACAATCTTTTCTCACCCGCAAGAAGGTTTTAGGCTGGGTTTTATGTTCAAAAGTTATATTTCATATTTTGCTAGTTTACTACAATACTACATAGATTTCATTCACAATAATTTGCATTAAATGGTAAGGTTACAGTCAAGTAGGTCTTCAGCTAAGACTTACCCTGGATGAGGCTCAGCAATTTCATCACCCCATACTAAGAGCATGGGATTGTCAGCCACTCTGATGCCTCTGGCACTTCGGTCAGCTGCCTTCTGGCCTCCTGTTTCTTTGCTTGAACTGAAATCAAAACAAGACAACAGTTGTCATTGTTGTAAACAGCAAAACGGCAAATACACAATGGACAAGTAAATAAATCAAATTATGAAAGATAAAAAATAACGTGCAAGCACTTTAACAGCTGCTTGTAGATATATAAGTACAAGTATCAATCAATCCATGTATCTATCTGGATCCTATCCATCCTTCTATTCTTCTGTCCATCTATTCATCTATTCCATCTATTCCACTTCTTCCATCCATCTAATCTATCGGTCTATCTAATCTGTCAGTTAAATCTATCTAATCTATCTATTCCATCTATGTGACCTATCAATTCCATCTATCTAATCTATCTATTCCATTATCTTATCTATCTATTCCATCTATCTAATCCATCTATTCCATCTAGCTAATCCATCTAATCCATCTTTCTAATCCATCAATTCCATCTATCTAACTCATCCATCCATCCATCAATCTATCCATCCTTCCTTCCTTCCTTCCTTCATTCGCTCTGCCTGGCATTGAGCTGCTGCTGATGCTGCCACTTTTAGTGCAGCAGCAGACTATGTACAATCATTCAAATTTCGCGGGAAAAGCTAGCTTTTTAGTTGAGAAAATAAAAATTTGTTGTCACAGAAGTTAACCAAAAGTTGATGGAAACGAGATAAAATTATGTTGAGACTGTATACTAAGTTTCAAAGTGATAGGTGTAACAGTGCGATCTCCTATATGGTCAGAGCATTCCGAAAAATGCCTCTAACAATACAGGCTGCAAGCAGCTGTAAAAAAGGAACTTTAAAATACCCACCTTTTAGGATCCTGTTTTGTAAGATCCAACTTGTCTGCTTGGACAGTATAGGAAAGCCGACAGATTCTTCCATCCTGAAGAAAGAAAAACACGAAAACATAAATTCCTCAATTCTTACCACAAGTCTCCACTGTGAAGAGCAATGAATCAGTTGAGCCAACTATTCACCATTTTCCACAATCTTGAGGTCTGTTAATTTAAAAGAACTTTGTCTATCTGATCTCATGCAGTAATCGGAGAAGGAAAGCCAAAAATTCCATTCATAACTCTTTTTAAACATTATTCATAATCTGCTCAAAATATCTAGGGAGTTGTTCCAACATTCAAAATATCATGGAACCCAAAACTCAACGTTACAGCCTACTACTAGGGCTATCACGATTACAGAATTTAGAAATCGATTAATCTATAGCCTGAAATCGAATTGTAATCGATTAATCGCCGTTTTCCCGCCATTTAAATAGTAAGGTAACATTTCTAGTCTCCTTCATATTTGACAATCTTGTGGAGAAGACAATAGCCTCAAATTTGACAATGAAATGCTAATTGCAATGAAGACTTCACACTTCATTCTATATAATCAGCTTCAATCAAGTTAAACCAATCCAGTTGACAAAATTCGGTTGCAATTCACTCTTAACACCTGGGATTTGAATTCACAAATGGTGTCTTCCAGGTACAAAGATACAAATAACAGATTAATCAATTTTGCAAACTGGAATTGATTTTTAACCAAAATCTAATCGGCGGCGATTAATCGGTTAATCGTGAGAGCCCTACCTACTACAAATATTAATCTTGTAATATAAAACAGTATTCCATATCATAGATCACAATATTCCCATGAACTTCAAATTCAAACGTACCTGCAACAGTAAAGCAACATGCGCAGGACCCACGACAACTTGTTGAATTGAAGCGTTCCTCAAGTTCTGGATGGCTGAAGGACTGTTGAAACCATGGCGACTAATACGATCAGCCACTTCTTTCAACCTGTGGAGAAAGAACACAAGAATATCACGACAGGGTTAATGACCATTCGCGTACAATTTAGATTTACTGACAGAAGCATTTTGGATGAATGTTATCGAGATGTCACGAAAAAGCCATATCACTGAACTTCAGGCCCTTAGAAAAAGATCTATACAGGGACTGAATACTCCTTGCAGCTGTCAAGATGATGGACTGGGACACTGCACATGACGACATTGACCTGTTGACTTGATCAGTAAAAGCTTCACTCATGGCTGGAAAAAGTAGGGAATTTGGGCATGTCATTGCTTGAAAATTTGACTCTACTCTTCAAATTTTCAACTCAGGCCCAATACAAACAGCTATGTCCATTAGGGCCATAACAGTCTAAAAGCACTTACGACCTTGGCATGATACTTTTACCATCGGAAAAGTTGGTACATCTTACAGCCAATTTGTATGTTAGCACCCTAGTAACGATTAACAGTACAAAGAGACAATCAGATTATTACTATGAAGGCTTAATCCTGACCTTTGGAATTCCATAATTTGTGATGATTTTCATAGCACAAAGGTCTCAGTTTTAACTCACCAGAGCTTTCGTCCTCATGGACTTCTTCTAGGGAAGGAAGAGCACTGGCAAAGACGCAAAATCAAAGAAGCGATCGAAATACGGAGGAACAAACCATCTCTGAATCGGGACCAAGGCTGGGACCTCCCCCCCATTTTCTGCAACCTCCTGTCACATGACTTGACCCTGGGCAGTCATGTGACCAGTTGAGCATTTGTCAGACAGCTGAAGAAGTCCATGAGAGATGGACGAAAGCTCTGGTGAGTTAAAACTGAGACCTTTGTGCTATGAAAATCATCACAAAGAAAAAAAAAATCAGATTATTGTTTATTTTGCCAAAATTACCACTTAAAAGGTAGTCAAAGAAGTGTATGAGGTAGGGCTGCACCGATCCGATACCAAGTATCGGTATCGATGCTGATCCAGCACTAAAAAGCAATATCGGTATCGGATCTGTGGCACTACTCTACATATAACAAATAGTATCGGTGGTATCGGCAACAAAACACCAGAATCCATATCGGATGTGAGAAAGTGGTGTCGGTGCATCCCTAGTATCAGGTCTAAGTCAGTTCGGTCATGATCTGACAAAATGCATGTTCGAACACGAAAACAAGGTCTCCTAACTAATACAAAGACTGTCAAAGAGCCATCAATCAGTATGTAACAAACATCTATTGCAACAAAACAAGTCGTCTGGGCCCTTGAAGGCATAAAGATAGGAAATCACATTGGAGAGATAACAGCAATCAGGCGGTGTCACAGTGATGGCATTTGCATGTAACACCCACATGCTAATGATATGCCAATTTATCAGTTACTTTCAGAGCAACTAAGCAATTTGATTAATAGTTATTTCACATGGCAGAATTGGTTGAGTCAGCTTTCATTAAACAGATATCAGCTGATCAGGTTAGCCAACAAGTCAATAAGCACTAGTCTCTCATTCCCAAAACAGACAGAGATCAGGATTCAGGATAGTGGAAGAAACCCTTGGCAGTGATCAGAGGCTAGGTCATGTGATAGAATCAATTGGCCAGTCAGAGTCTGAAACATGCCAGGATCGTGACTTCACCCCGAGAATGCGGACTTCAAGATAGGTGAGAGTCGATAAATATCTATTGGTCATTATTACTTCCCCCTATAATCTGATAATAACTATTTTGAGCTACAGTCGCATTAAGTAACACATTGACACTAATCAACAAATATTTCAAATAGTTATCCCTCTAACAAATGTGAAAGGTTTGAACGATGATAACCAGGGTTTAGACACCTCGTACCTTCTCAATATAGACACCTTGTACCTTCTCCCCACTCAAACATTCTCAGTCTATGAGTCAATCACAAGTTGGTCCTCTTTGAAACTTCTGTGTAGTGCGAGGTTAACAAGCTACCAACTAGTATAAGGTATACTGTCTAGTACTTGGGTGATTATCAATAAGAATAATTGTCATCGACTGACATCAAAAATGAAAACTATAACATCAATTCAGAACTTGATCTGAAGGGGGTATTAAAATAGCAATGACAGCTCCCACCAGGGGCGCTGCAGCATGAAAAGTTGCCACCTGGCTGTAAAGCGGACCCAAATTTTTTTATCAAAGTTGATGCATGTTACGGTCGATTTAGCATTGAAAAATGCATGGAATTATGAGGGAAAAGGTGGTATTTGAAGGAGAAGGTTATGATCAAGCGGTAATAAGCACTTTCAGCCACTTACATTAATTTTTTGCTTTCTGTAATTCACTTTCAAAGATTTGGGACACATTAGCTTATTTAAATATTATTATTACCACTTTGGAACTTATATCATCATGTGTATAATATTCCCATTAACAATTTACTTTTTACTGCAAGTAAATCCATCCACGTACAGCGGAGAAATCTGCACATTTGTGCGCTGGCCCAAGGCTCAAGTCATGTGGTGCATCATGGCTGCTGGTTAGGCCAAGGTGTAAGGCCAAGGCAATGGCACCATATTCAGCTGATATTCTGGATGGGGGATCATCATCTTGTTCCCCAGGATGAATAAGTTGATTATCCTATGATATTCTAATGGCACTGATTTAGCAATTACCAGCAATAGAGCCTGATTTCTTGGTTGTTCGGAGGTGTGTATCATTGCAACTATTATTTCCCTCCTCCAGCAAGTTGAAATTAATTTTAATCCTATTACAGACTCTTACAAGATAGAACCAGTGGTAGTGTCTTACTTGTCCTATGCTATTGATAGTTAAGTTCTGATTCAAAATAATTAAAAGTTCTAAATGGAAGTATTTGCGTCATCAATCTAATAGTACGTAATATAAATTCATTTAAAAGTAATGTCTTCAATAGGCATATATTCTAGTGCTTTTATAGTTTGTTCACTTTGTTGCTATTTTTAGTCCATTTAATCAATTAGTGTTCATAATGTTTTTATTTTCAGCACATTTTTCATTTTAATTAATGTATATTTAGAATTTACGCCAGTTTTGTTCTGCTGCTAACTTGGGATGACCCAAAACATTAGGCCTAAAAAGAGTGGAACTTATGTTTTTGTTTTAAAACAAATAGTTCAAACTGTAATTGACTTGTGAGTCACATTATAAAACTTGACAAAATCAAGTCTGAATATTGTAGCAATTTTTTTATGGGTCAAACTGCCGTTTTTTCTGTGAATTTTCTTGATTTTCGCCCATACTTTCTTGCCTTTAATATTAAATATCTTGAGTTATGGTGATCATACAATCAAAATTGAAACAGGGTTTGGAAGCTAACATCAAATAGACATTGGTCATACATTTTATTTAGTGGTAGATGTTTTATCCTTTCCGTGGACGGCTGGTTCATATTTTGCTCATTTTTGTTGATTTTTTGATAAAAATCGATCATTACTTTAAGATAGAAAATCCTTTATAAAAGATTTATTTTGGTAAAATGTGAATGTTTTTCACTTGTTTTATCAATGAGACATATATAGAAGTGTGTTCAATCCATATTTGGAGGTTTCTGGTGCCTCCCTCCAAAAGCCCTGTCATTGCTAATTAAAATAAGGCCAATGAAATTAGTCTAAAATTAGCCCTTGTGTTTGTCCTGTGACTTGAGTAGTTGCCATTTCACACATTTTCAGACAGGAAGAGTAACTGGAACTGAAGTCTCATTCAATTGGCAGATTGGCAATACCTCAAGACTCAAAATTTTAATTCTCAGAATTTCACAATACACATTCTTGAATCTTCCAATATCACTTGTCAGGACAAAACAACGAATAGAAAACGAAACTTCAGTCTTGACATCATCAAATCAATCATTCATTGGGAATTTATTGCACATTTGGTTGTGGCAAAATTTTACGAGGCAGACTCTTCATACACTTCTCAAAAGTGATTTTACCAAGAGAAATTCTTATTGGGGAGATAAATACAGCCAATCCACGTGATTTTTGGGACACAAAGCGCATTTTCTTTTGATGTTAACCACGTCGGTTCAAAGCAAAATTTCCAAATTGCTTTTTTCGAGCCAACTTTGAAAGGGAAATTACCTGTCATTCAGTTGGTCCTCCGATCCAGGGAGCGGATGGACCACAAAATGGAGTGAACTCATCCTAATCTCGTTCTCATGTAAACGTTTTTGATCCTAGTTAGGCCAATATATTTGAAGTTTAATTCCATTCAGCCTCCGAAATTACAAACGCAGGCCATGTCGTGGTTTGTTACCGGAGTTGCAACCCTTCGTCACCAAGTGGACTGTTCTGGAACCATTTCTTACAACAGGTGCCCTCTAGTGGAAAATTTAGCATTGCAATTTCAGGGGCGGATTTCTACCAATTTGAAAGAGGGGTTTTAATTAACTTTTCAGCTCAGCAGTAAATTCATGTTCTCTGAAGGGCCTAGCTGTATAATAAAGCTCAACACCCCAGTCTTCAAATTATGTGCAGGCTATAGGGTTAATTAACAAGTTCCTCCTGCAAAATATCCTTGTTTTCAATTGTGAATCAATTAATCGAAAAGAGAGCCATACATTTCTTACTAATTTATGGGTTTCAATCGTAGACATATTTCAATTTGTCAACACAATCTAATTTGTATAAAATTTAAGAAACCAACAACTGCGAATTTTTGACAATTTTAATATTTCAAATTTATAACAATATAATTGTACAAACAAATCTATACATCAGAAAGGCAAAAAAATTAAAACACAGTTGAAATAAACAAAAGCACATTCCTCGTTAACACGCACTTAAAATCGGTGGTGACATGAAATGTAGAAAATACTCTCCGACACATAAATACCTGAAATTTCACATTTATAAATCTTATACTATACATAAATTTACACATTTAACAAGTTAAATAATTTTCTTTGATTACACAAAGAATACATGTGAACATATCAGCCATTCGATGGCTGATGCCACAGTGATGTGTACATAAATAAATCCAAGTAGTGTTCATTATTATAATGTCGAAGTCCATTTTATTTTTTCCACTTTTCCATAGAATTAAATGACGTCATGGGTTTTCCACCGATTCCGCAGGTCCCGACACCCACTCGGCCGTTTACAGCATCCGGAGTTGCAAAAATACTCCTCTTTACTTTTCCTTTGCTTGTCTTTGAGAAAGCCTGAAAAATAAAGATATAACTATGAGTATGGCATCCGGATTAGCAAAGGCCACTGTGAAAAACAGCATGATTATCTTGCTGAGTAATTAACAAGTTTAAAACAAAATTAATTGATTTCTGTTTTTAAAAGACAAGTTTTATTTTAAAGAAAGGTTAAATCACAAAATCAATGTCCAGACTCTCCTTAACACATTTGAGCCCGGATTTTTTGTAAAAAAAAGTTCGCATGAGGATTAGGCCTGTCTCCACCCGGGCCGTGGCCTGCAGGGGGGCAGGGAGGAGGCAGCTACCCCCTGGAATTTGGCCAAAAAAGGTGTATTACACATATAAAATAATTTCAAATTTTCTGGGATTTTCCGGGGTCAGCATGCCTTCAGACTAGACATGACTCTGCCCTGCCCCTCCCCATCCCATAGGATTCGGCCCTATCCACGTATTACAGGTATTTTGCCATACTGATATATATACTTTAGAGAATGTTAAATATTCACCTTAGCATTGAAGTCAAGCCATTTATTCTTCTCCGTCTCTCTCTCTTCCTCCATCTGCTTGGCTCTCATTCTTTTCTTCTCATTCTTTTTCTTCTTGTATTCTTGCTGGGCTTTTAACATGTCCCTCCTGGAAAGAATTTGCAAGTTTAAATAAAAATTATTATAAAATCAAAAGCAGAAGAAGCATTTATTGAATTTCGCGTGTCTTTTAGCCACCATACTGCCTTTCCTATCCGCTTTGCATAACATCAATTTAGTTCTATTTAACGACAATTATTTTTTTGCTTTAATCAGCTGAATTACCACATAAGATTGGAAATGGTTACACATGAATATGATTATTTTCAGTGATAAAAGACCTAACTTACTTAGTTTTGGGTTTCTTTGAATCGGAGCCATCATATCCCTCTGCTCCTCGCTTGCCACCTTCTGGATGTTTGAGCAACATTACCTACAAGAATCATTCGGAGATTAATACCACATTTATGAAACAAAATTTTCAATTCTTAATACATTTCTAAACCTAACCAAATTGTTATCGTAATCAAAATCATACATTTCTCAAAAGGATTGTCACACGTAAAAGCTTAATTGTAATCTATTCCTGGACAGTCATTTAAGTTTTCTTGAGTGACTATTGTTCATTTTAAGACAAAATTGTCTGCTTACCATTTCTTATACTCCTACAACTTTAAGGTCGGCTATTTTTATCAATCACGGAGGAGTGTCTTCTATGTAACCCTAAAATACAAACCTTATATCACTTGAATTTTGTTTTATGCAAAGAACATTACTTCATAACAGATTTTGACCGGGATTTTCCCGTTTGAATTCTTACTAAATGTTTAGAGATGTTGTTTCAACTAACTCAGTGTGACGAAATTTCTCAGACACTAAAATAAAAACTTCTACCAATTCCCAAGCAAATATACAACTAAACCACAAACGGCCATTACAGAATTCTTCTTGTTTCATAGTTACTATTCCAAATCACGACACAAAGTTTCTTTTACACATTGTTGCCCGGTGACATTATCAGTCTCTCTCGCCATTGCGAATTGCGTAGAATGTTTCGCTGGAAAAACAAGACCGATAGACCTTGAAACTGCTTTAAACTGGACATCTAGCTAATTCACCCTCTCTCAATTATTACTTGCAAGATTTGACTGTAAATTACAGTAATTGTAAATCTGTTCAATAGAGTCGTAAACAACTAGTTACTTCTGTTCTGACTCAAAGACTCATGATTTAAAACATAAACATCTGTTTAAATTTTAATATCTAAGTTGACTTCATCAAAATATTCACAAATATGTTTGAAAATTTAGAGAGGAAAGGAACAGTTTCACAAAACCTGCGCCCATATTTAGGTCAATTACTTTATAAATGCCTTCTGAAAACTGGAAAATGAAGTCATGAAATGACGCTAATTTGAGCCTTTAATTCCTATCTTCAATTTTGAAGTGGAATGATCGCAATTTACATCTGATCACTTCTGGAAATTTATAGCTTATTTTTAAAAGAATGACAAGGCTTCGATGAAATCAACTTTTTAATTTTCAAATATATCCTATAATCTTATAATACACTTCAACAAATTCATTACTATTTGTGCATACATTTCTCCATTTAAATACATTCTACACAGCTAATGTACACTTTGAGAGAGGGTGTATTTATTGGTCCCTGTCTAACAATTTAAGTAATATTTACAAAACAAATTACAGACCTGAGATACTTCTGTGTTTCCATATTCTTCAAATGTCACCGTACAACTTCCATCCTCCATGATCTCATCGATGACTGCATCGTAGTACCTGTAAAATGTAAATGAAAGAAGAAAGGATTAAATAATCTCCTAACAATGTTGTGAATATCTTGTCTAATACGGACAGTAAACAGATTCAGCTAACATTGTGAAAATAATTTCTCTTGCAAGTAAGAGAGGTTTGAGTTGGACAAATGGACTTTGGTAGAGAGGTCACTGCCCGATAGGGCTATCAAAGTACATCTGGACTTGAGACCTGCCCAAATGGCATAATTGCAGCATATTTACAATAAACAGGGTGTCTGCCGCTTTTTTGAAACCAAATTCCAGGCTTTTCCAGGCTTTTCCACACCAACTTTTGCAAAAATTCCAGGCCAATTTGGCGAAGAATTGACCAATTAACAACACGATACACCCATTTTTTTCTGAACACGACGTTTGTACTTTTGGCTGATCGTCGCTAAAAAATACCAGACATTTAGCAGTGGACTATTTTTATTTCCATGCAAAGTAAATTCCAGGCTTTTCCAGGCCTTTTTGTTCAAAATGCTGGCTTTTCCAGGCTTTTCAAGGCCTGGAAATTGAGAAACCAAATTCCAGGCTTTTCCAGGCTTTTCCAGGATTGGCAGACACCCTGAATAAAGCTGATGCGCAAAGCAAGTAACGGAGATCAAGGATTTATATTTTTTGGCGCTTTATCTGCATTTACACATTTAGGTACAGGCCAATTAGAATAGGATGATATCATGACACAGCAATGAAGCGAAGGACGACTGAAACTGCTGTCAAACATAGGTCCAGGTGACCTGACCAGAAATGGAATTGAATCCAGGACCCAGAGATTGGACGACCAGAGCGATTCCAATTGAAAACGCCTCAACTTTTAACTTGTTAAGCACAGATGCTGATCAATATAAACAGTGATAAATGGGATATTGCTCATGAAAATGGGCCAATAGATTGTCCCCCATTTATAAACAAGAATCCGCGGATTCAAAGCCTGGCTCAAGTGGCAGTGATGACGGCAAAATATGTAGCAATGCTGGTGAAATAGTTAAGTCTACTTTATGATTTGAAAATGGCAGAGAAAGGTGGTTCTGAATTGCGGCAAGTGAAGTGTTGTTATTGTAATAACCACGAAAAGAATGTGTACGATTTTTCCAAATCTTGAAGTCGCCCAATTTCCTCCTTTGAAAAAATTGGCGAAATTGAAAAAAATTTGGAACAAAAAAAATGTAGGAAAACAATATTTTTCTTTCTTTTTTAATTTAGGAAAAAAAATTGTAAATCTTGGAACAAAAAATGTTTAAATTTGAAAAACAAAAGTTGCCCGATTTGCTCTTTTTGAAAAAAAAAAATTTTTTTTTTTTTTTTCAAATCTTGGAAAAAAAAATTTTGGGAAAAAAAAAATTTTTTAAATTGAAAAAAAAAAGTAATTTCCATACATCTAGCTACCCTAACAAACCAATAAAACACAAAAACAGATATATTGAACCTATAGTTATTGAACAGTAGAGTTGACAGACAATATTTTCAGACCATTACTCCTGAATTAGCCTGGCGAGCCAGGCTAACAAATCATATTCAACCCAAACTCACGTTCCATCCTCGGAGAACAAGGCCTGACAGTGGTCTCCCACACTCCACTGTGAGGTCTCTGCCACGGGGGCCTCTGGGTTACTCGCGGGATTGCTGCTGGACGTGCCTGCCTCCGCTTCTGAGGTCTTCACCAATTCTTGCGTCAAGTTGATAACTTCCTGTGAGAAGACAAAGAACATTTTAGTAATATCAAAAGACTCCCAATCCAAGACTATCTTACAACATTTGAAGTAAATAAACTAAATATACATTTAGACCTATTTTAAAACAAAACATTAAATTCAAATAGTTAAACATTACCTCTAAATCATGTTTCAGTTTCTGCAAGTCTTCATTGTCAGGGTCCGACTGGAGTGTAGCTTCGACCTGGAAAAAAAATTACACATAAATCCAGAATTTCAATTGCCAAGTTCTCTGATTATCAAAAACGTCGGAATTCTCCATCTGCATAAGCAGCAGATCTACATGATCAACTCAGCAACCACGAAATGTACAAATTTTCTTTACATTTACTTATAATTTCCTGGGTTTTTTTTTTAAACCCTGGGTTTACCAATCTTGGCATATTTTTTGTTGTTGGTAAATATTTTCAAGTAGAGTTGTGCTTATTGCTCAATGACTTATTAGTCGAACACGTTTTTCATCATTACTTGTAACTATTTGAAGATCTTTGACTGTCAAAGTTTGACATGCTACGAAATAATAATTTGTATTTGTGATCGCTGCTCAGACCCACTTCACAAGAAGAGCACTTCCAAGTGGTGTCAACCCTCATCTGCTCAGGCCTATGCTGTGAGGTATCATTTTAAAGCCTAATTCCCGAAGAATAAAGTCATTTTCATTTTTCACAACTTATAATCATAGGAGTTTAATAGGGATGGACACCGGTTCACGGTATATCGATCATACCGGTTCTTTCTGGCGGTTTGATAACCGAAATCGATGTTAAACACTTTCGGTTCGATGCAATTCGACCCTCTACATGCTTAATTTCCAAGTAAACAGGTCAAAAACTACTTTATTTCGTCAAGAAATGCATAAAATCGCGAAAAAACATTGAAGGACCTTCGCCCAGGTTGCAGCCCACGAGGGGACTGCCGAAAATGGGGACCAAAATATTGGATTCGCTTGCGGATTTTGCCGAAAATTGCACTAATTTGCGGGTCGGGCTGAATTTGCGGATCGCGATACGAACCGAAAACCGAAAAAACGTATCGACGGTATGTATCGTATCGAATGTGGCAAACGGTGTCCACCCCTAATAGGAGTTTGTTGGTGAGTTGGTGTTTTACGTCTCATCAGCACCTGAGTGTATTATCATAGGAGGCTGACTTCTGCTCACATATATTTTAATGTCCCCAGTTGGTTTGGAAGCCGCTGAAACTTCTTAATTTACTTGCACAACTTTTGACACAAAGGCATTATGAGCCATTCTCCCTTTTCCTCTCATTACTCTGGGGGAGCACCTGGTAAAAAAGCAAAAGTTTCTGGTAGTCTAGCGCAGAGGCATGTCATCTGGATGGATGTGTTTGTCGCCTGGACGGCAATATATTGTAGCATGGAAGTGATGAGTTCAAATATTCATGAAATTAATTGAGTACTACACTGCCTTGGTGTCACCCAGTGAGCAGTCGCCCAGTTGACAGCACACCCTCTAGCGACTTGTCTTGTATTCGAAAACAGGCCACTGTCACAAGGCCAAGGGGCAAATTGTCTACAAATTGACCTAGGTGTCTACGAATTGACCAAGGTGTCTACGAGTTGACCAAGATGTCTACGAGTTGACATGGACCTTGGTGTCTCCGAGTTGACCTTAGTGTCTACGAGTTGACCTAGGTGTCTAAGAGTTGACCTGGACCTTGGTGTCAACAAGTTGAGTTCTCGCCTAATTTACTGGCGACCCACCATTGTCATTTTGGAGAATATTGAGAACAGACTAAGATCTTAAGCGAAATGTTACCATATAGCGCATTCGTCGTGTACATGATAATGATGATTCGCGGAAAATAGTTATTTCATTTTTCACGAGTTTTTGTTTACCACCTACGTGACACTTAAACCGGCATTTTTTCGATTTTTACAGAATCAATGCATTGGAAACTACGGCGTCTTAAGCCCTGATATCTTATGGACACATTGATGTTACTTAAACCACACATTATTGATGTATACCTGTTGTAATTGCACTTTATATTCGGAAAGTTGTTGCACTATGTCGGCCATGTTGATATTTGTGAATGTATTGCGCATGCGCGATGCAACGCCTGAAGCCGCGCGCGAAGATCATACGCCGATTAGGCAGGACTCCGCGCGTGGCGGGAATGTTTAGTTTACTGTGGTTACACTCACAAGGAAGCCCAGGGCTTATGATGATAGGAGTGGGATGAACGCCGTATGTATTGATGAATGACAAGGCTCAGAGTCTGCTCCATACCCTATTAGTTCAGGGATGTGCAGGGTCTTTCAGTTGCCTCAGTATAGAACACTGAATACAACCCCCTCCGTTTTTGGTAGGTCCTATGGGATGGACCTTAGTCAGGAGCTATTTATAGTACATAGAGCTCTTGGATGCTGCAAGCTGCCCTTGCTGAGGCTCGAACCCACGCAGGCAGAGCCCATCCAGCGGAGCCAACGCTCATACTGACTGTTGCAGCCAGTACGTAGAGATCGCTGGTTGCAATAAGTTACCGCGAGCAGATTTACCAGAGCAAACTACCAGAGACCATTAAATTTTGCTGATGAAAAAGCAGCTCAACGAACTACAAGAACAAGAACAAGCTGGTTGCAGCTTTTGGTCCGAGGAAAATCAAGCAATAAGCAAAGAGTTCGATATAAGTGCACTGATGGCATTGACTAATCAGAGAAAAAACAATGGATTATTTTCAAAGATTAATGTGTCTACTAAAACATTTTAAAAGTCATCAGTCTGCTGATCACGATATTTTTTAAACAAAATTTTTCCATTCCCCACGCAAAAAAAAATCCAGCATGGCATAGAAACCAGGGTCAGCTTCCTACAAATCCGGCAGCACCATAAATTGTCATTAAATTCAGGCAAACGCTAAAAAATTTGGCCAGGAAGCGCCATATACGCCCATAATGAACTGCATGCCCCCTAATTATTTAATTAGACCTCTCCTTCGCCTATGCATTAGATATGAATTAGATACGCAAAGCTATACTTCATCAATGCTGTCGCAAGCACACTTTTTAGTCAAGAAGACATTGAACTGATAAGTTTTCAGCTGGCACATTAATAAATTTGACAAATTGACAATCATGGTGCCATTATATTTGATAATGAACGGTATTATCATCCAGTAGGAGATAGAAATAACATTTGGATAGTCCCCATATCCAGATATCACAATCCAAAAGGGAAAAACAACATCAATTATTTGTACCTTTTTTGTCACAAATTTATTCACATGAATCCTACCAGGACAATATTATTTAAAACTATATACATACAAAGCAAAAACAACATTTCCAATAAAAGAAAGTTCAATTGAGTCTATTTTGCTGACACATCCTCTATAGCTTTTTTGATAGCATCATTGAGTGCTGCATTGGTTGAATGGGAAGGTGCCTTTTTGTGAAGACCAATAAGAGTCGCATCAGCTTCAAGTAAAGTAATATCGCGCGTTGCTCCAAGAAATAATGAAGACATTTCCAGCTCATGAAGTCTTAGTCTAACTTCAGCTCCTTTTCTGTATTCCCTGCAAGAAAGATAGACAAATGCGTCAAAGTTCAAACTTCACATTTATCATAACTTTTAAGTGTAGTTACATTAATTTTGCTTGCAGATTGAAAACAATTTGGTGAGTTTATGATTTAGGTCACTGTTTTGCTTTTCATTTTTCGCGGTTAAGACTTAATTAATTGCATACAGCACAGGCCTACAATTAATTGTGACAGACTATCAAATTACATTTATTAGTTCAATAAATAAATAGCCACAAGAAATATTCACACTTCTTCTCTTGCAAACACCACCATAACTTTTTGTTTCAGAGCACCGCTGAATACCAATAATTTTTTTTTACCTTCTCTGTACTCTTGGTGCCTTGCAAACACAGTGAAACTTTCCCCCAAAGTCAATGTACAGATCATCGTCTATAGTTTCTATGATTTTGCCGGTGACAACTCGACCATCAGGATCTCCTAACTGCATCAACTTGGAATTTTTCACAAGAGATGCAAAAGACTGATCTTCTGCATTTTTGACATTTGACAGCTCTGCATCTTCTGTTGTCAAGTGTTCTAGGTCGACCTTGGTGAACAGTTCAAAAGCTTTTTTCAGTCCAATTTCAGTGCCACTGAGGCCAGATGAGCTGTCATCTGAACCTGCCGGGGTATTGCCATGTTCTCCATCTGTCGTGGATGACAAAAAGGCCCTGGAAGATCGACAAAATCCTCTCGAAAGTAAGGACAATCTGGCAAAACGTGACAGCTGCATGGAGGCTGCCATATTGACTACGTCACATGACTTCATCCATCCCTCTGGCGGAAAATTTGAGCAAGCACCTGCTGAGCACATGGCAACTTCAGGGTCGAAAGTTATGGAATTTGTGCGCCTTGTTGGCCTATTGAAGGTTTGATTATGTGTTTTTAAGGTTAATGAAGTTGTTCAGACTCAAGAATATCTTGGCAATCTCTTGTAAAGCTGAGAATTAGTCTTTATTTTGGTCAAGAGAAATGCCACGTGCTCCATCTCACAACAAAACGACTGCAGCGCTCCTGGACGAACAGGCAACGCCCCTACTGGAGATTTTTTTCCCGCGCTGGCCCTTCTCCCCTTAAGTTTCATGTGGATTTTTATCCCCCCCCCCCAAAGAATCAATGGGTATCAAGTCAACTGGTAACCATGTCAACTGGTAACCAAACCAACTGGTAACCAACCAACTGGTAACCAAAATTTCTGCCAACTCGTAACCATCCTTTTTTTGAGGGTCACCAACTGGTAACCACTCATTAAAATCCATTTTCTGACCTTACCAACTAGTAACCAAGCCCAAGGGCCCTACCAATTCGTAACCAGGGCCCTACCAAGTCGTAACCAAGGCCCTACCAAGTCCTAATCATCGAGGGACCATATGTAGGGGTTTCTGAACCAATTATTTATTTAATATCTATATATACAATGTATATTTATCATATAGGCCTAAACTATAAAAAAACAAAGTGGTGCAAAAAACTCCTGTGGGCCCTACCAAGTCGTAAAACACAAAGTGAGTTGATTGCAATCAAGGGTGAATGAAGTCTGGTGTCAAACTTGATTGCAATAAGAATCTTAAAAGGTTTTGTGCCAGTGTCATACAAAAGCAATTAACTCTGATGACAGCTTTATGATTCACATACACATAGATCTACTTTGGCTATCAAGCAATGTACCATCTGCCGTGAAGAGGAGTCCAAGATTGACTGGTGATTACGAGTTGGTCTTCCCTTGTTACGAGTTGGTCTTCCCTGGTTACGAGTTGGCAATGAGTACTGATTAGGAGTTGGTATACAATTTTTATTTTTTGGTTACTACTTGGTCATGGACACTTGATTACAAGGTCTCTTGGTTACGACTTGGTTGGGAAAAATGAAAAATGGTTACGACTTGGTTTGGTTACGACTTGGCATGGTTACTAGTTAACTAGTATTCGAATCAATGCAGATTATAGCAGATATCCCCCTGACATACAAAGCAATAATTATGCACACATAGTACACTTGGACAATAGCAAGGACCAATTCACAAAATTCTTCTTCCCAAATAAATTTATTTTATTTTTTCCCCTAATTGTTTGTCTTCAAGACTGCAACTACTCCGCATTTTTCAGATTTTTTCCCTTTCATAGACCTATCTTTTTTTTTTTGTCCTAATTTTTATCTGCAAACTTTTTGTTTAACAAACATGCATAGTATGCAAGCACATTATGTATAAAGAATGAATTTTGTGTAATATTTTAGCTCTTTACAATTTATTTTCCTTAGAATTATCTTTTGTGACCAGGTAGGTCCCAGGTGCCATCTTCATGACTTGGCATTTTATACAAATAATAAAGTTTCATTTGACATGTTCAAAGTAAGCCTAAGTAAGAATACAACGTTTGTCTTCTTCTTTTTTTTCAGCACACAAAAAGAACAGGATGGGTAAGGAAAGGAGTGAGTGACCCTGAGAGCATAGCGGGCCACATGTACCGCATGGCTGTCTTGTCCATGCTGGTGGACCCTGCATCTAATGTGAAAAAGGACCAGTAAGTGAAGAAATAGATTTTTAAATGGTGAACTGCTAAATATTAGTTAATACTTTGTCAATAACTCAATAATTCAACTTCAAGATAATAAAAATTAGATTGTAGATTGGTGTCATTTTTGATGCAGACCTACAGAGATCTTCATTTTATAAGAACAAATTCAAGTCAAATATTTTTTGTTAATGTGACCTGCAGTTTACACTGCCTGGCCTCTCAGGCCTACAGATACACATGCAAAATGAATCAATGGTGGATTTAAGTTAATTGATTTTATGAACACATTCCATATTTGTGCCCCCATATACGAAAATTACCTTGATTAAAAGGCAATCAGTGCAGTGGGTGCCTCCCAGAAAATTGTGCCCCCCCCCCCAAACGATAGAAATGGGAAATTTTCGTTAGGAGAGCTATTGGCTGCCTTGTGTGGCAGGGGTGCGCTATTCCAAATTTTTTTGAAAGGAAAAATTCCTGCCAACACAATATAAAAGTTTGGCTAATAGTACTTGGAGGACTAAAAATGTGAACATAAAATATGTTATCTTCACCACTGATCATTGGGGGAGAGCTGTAGCAGGGAAGAGCTCCCCCAGTTTTCTGATGAAGGGAGCTGAGCTCCCCCAACTCCCCCCCCCCCATTTCCATCACTGCCCCTCCCTGTCACTCAAGAATTCTTAGTTACTCTACTGTATATGATAACTAAATATATATCTAATAGATGTATTTTTAATGGAGGTGTGTAAACACACCGCCATTTATGTAGTTGGGTGAGAAAGGGGGCTAAGAGAGTGGGTGAGAGCGGCAAACTTTAGGCGGGAAATTCGAAATAGGAGAAGAAAATCTGAAATTACTCTTTGCATGTTTTAAATTTTCTCCAAATTGCTAAATTCACCAAAACTAGAGATGCAGGGCTGTTATTTGAGCTTATTTGTGTTGACCTGAAGTAATTCTAAGTACTCCTTTTATTAGTTTTTTTTGTTTGGTGTTTGCTTGTTTGCTGTTTACATGTTTGCCTTCCACCATTTTGAAAAGAATGTGTATTGTGTTTTGGGTATGCAAATGAGCTGTCCACCATTTTGAAAATTATGTGTATTGTGTTTTGTGTATGCAAATGAGCTAACCTGGTGACTTTGAGATGTGTATTGGTTGGTTTTCTGACCTGGAAATTGATGTCATCATAATGATAGGTCACAAGAGATGAGATTTCAATAGTTATATAGATCTACAACTAGGGCTATTTCAGTCAGATATATGGATGGGTAAATTGATTCAAAGATAGATTGATTGATAGATAGACAGATGGATAGATAGATTGATATTGATTGATAGATAGATTGATATAGATAGATAGATAGATAGATAAATAGTAAGATAGATAGATAGATAGATAGTAAGATAGATAGATAGATAGATAGATAGATAGATAGATAGATAGATAGATAGATAGATAAGATAGATAAGGGTGGATTTCATGGATACATTTTAGGTATTGGATAGATCTAATTGCATGAATTACATGGATAGATAGATTATATAGATCAAATAGATAGAATGCACAGATTAGTTAGATTACACAGATCTATCAAGAGGGTTTAGTGAGCCACGCAATAGGTTGCAATTTGGTACTTGAAATAATTTATTCCATGATCCAAAATTTCTGGGTAGGGCAGGCTAAGTTGTAGCACACTGGGCTGCAGTCTCACTGTCTGGGAAATTACTGTCATATGAGGACAACTGTAATTTAAGCTAAGTCCTGGCCCTGACAGGAACCCGAAGTCTCCAGAGAAATAAGGGAACTGTCATCAGCTGCCGATGACTTTGCACTACTTCACAAAATTGGATGGAATATATCCCGCTACTGTCATGCTGCTGTGTGATTAGGATAGCTGCACAGAGATCAGACTTACTTCTGATACCTAGCTGACCAACCCCGCAGGCCCGCACTCTCAATCATCTTTTCCTAATTATGTAATGGATAGGTTTGCCAAAATTTATAGAGTTAGTTGATACTGTGATATGACGTTATGCCAAGTTTGGAAGTGATAGAAGCAACAGTTATTTTTAAAGAGCTTGTCAAAGATGATTTTGAGCATTGCCAAAGTCATGGCTGGGCTTGACACTTTGAGAGGGTCATGGGAGGGTGATGACAGTGCTAAGGTGAGTGTCATTTGGGGCTGAAGACATTGCTCATCTTGGTCTGATTAATGCTCTTGTTGGGTCACCTAGGACAGCAGTTTCAATCGTCCTTTGCCTCATTGCTATATCTTCCTCCTGTCCTAATTATCTTACAATGTAAATAAATACAGGATGTATAGCCCCAATCATCTATCCATCTTTCCAAAATATCCGTGCCAATCCAACATGAGATTTCACCTCATTTCAGCTCTTTTGAAAGTCTGGATTGATTGACTTATTGATCCAGTAGGTCAATTTGACAGTTTATAAGTTAGCTGGCAGTGGCAGGAGGATTGACAGGTGTATAGAGCAACATGTTAGTGAATAAGTAAGATCTTTATTGACATGATAGTGGGGAACTAAGCAGGTCTTAAGATAAATATAGTGAGTTTCCGTGGCAGCTGGGTGGCCAAGAGTTGTCAGTCCAAAATCCTGATAGTCTTTGCTTGCCTCATTTCAAACCTGGGGCAGTCAATTTAGAATATTTTCAGTGGAATTTCAAGATCAAAATCCCAGATGGATATCTTCACATGAGATGCTAAATTGGTGCATCTTTGATAATTTTCAAATAGGGTTAATATGCAACATGTAGAGGACTCGTGTTCTATCTCCCATTGATCAACCACTGTAAGCAATTACTGCTTTTAAAGGGCAGCACTTGTGCATATCAGTCATATCTAATCTGAAAATCTATCTATATCTATCTATCTGTCTATATATCTATATGTCTATATATCTATATCTATCTGAATAGTTTTAGCAGCGCTGGACAAATCATCTGCTGGATTCATAGTATGTGAACTTAAGACACAACACCACCTCCATTTTGAACCCCTGGGTTCTTGTTTTATTTAAGCTGTGTGAAGATGAGTATAGTGCATGACTTGGCTGAGTGTCTGGTAGGAGACATAACTCCCTGCGATCCAGTTTCAAAAGAGGAGAAATACAAATTGGAAAAGGTAGTTCTAAAGTATTCTATCAAATTATCACTATCCGTATTTGTAAATGTACTATAAAAAAAGACGGGCGACATTTTTATTTAAGAATACACTAAATTTTGAAATTAGCTTAAATGTGATCAATAGTGATTTTCAACATTTGATCATTTTTGTAAGTTCACCTGAATTTTGTCTTTATTTTTGTTCTCCAGGATGCTTTGGAAAAAATAGGAAAGTTGGTTAGTCCTCAGACAGCACAGGAGTTCATGGAGTTATGGCAGGTGCGAGGACTTGTTCTATAAATGGGTCTTTTTATTTTATTTTTAACCGGCCTAACGGCGGTTATTCGAGGAGGGCAGATTTTTGGTGAAATGGGACTCTTGTCCACTTGTCCATTTGTCAATGTGTCCATATCCATGTCCACTTGTCCACTTTTCTTGTCAACATATTTTGAGTTGTGCATTGCGACTTTAGTATTTCATTTAGATTTATGAAATTTGGTCTGGGGATTCACTTAGGAATTCCCCTCAGAAATTTTTGGAAAAATCCAAGATGGCTGCCAAAATGGCCGCAATATTTTAAATTGCCCTATGACTTTAATATTTCACTAAGATTTGGTATAGGGGTTCACTTAGGGCTTCTGGTCAGAAATTTTCGGGAAAATCCAGGATGGCTGCTGCCATAATGGCCGCCATATTTTAAATTGCCCACTGCGACTTTATTATTTCACTTATATTTATGAAATTTGGTGTGGGGATTTGCTAAGGGGTTCCCCTCAAAGTTTTTATGGCTTACACAGTGCCCGATTTAGGTGTGTGAAGGCCCCTGTGCTGTGAAGTTGTGGGGGCCCCCAAAATGCGTTACATTGAGATGTTTCTGTAACTTTCAGAAGGGTCATGTAGACTCTGTCCTGGCATTTGCATGTAATTTGGCTAAATCGAAAAAATACTAAACTAATTAATATGTTTACTGAGATAGATGGGAGACCTTTTTTAAAGTGCTTTCTGTCTCGTTAATGTTGGTAAATACCTGGAAGGGAACAGGTAGTGACAGGTAGTCCATAGCAATTTCTCCCACAAACCGGACTTATTTTATGAATTACATACTTTTGTGCTTTTACTTTACCCTAGAGTAAATACAGAAAGAATTGTCTCATCTTGCAATAGAAGTTCCACAATCATGTCCTGCTGAATTTAAATTTTTTAACATTTTTACTGGGATGTCTGCATATGATGAACTTTTCTTTTATATATTTCCTTAATTGTACATGATGCTTTTAAAAAAGTCAGAAATTTCAGAATCCATGTACATACGCAACAGTAAAATAAAAATCTGAGAACACCTTTGACAAAAATAACTAAAAATTTGAAATAACGTATTAAACCTGGGGCACCTGAAGAAGGACTGAGGCCAGAGTGGGAGGGGGCCCCCAGAGTGGTTGGGGGCCCCCATATTTGGTGGGGCCCCCACCCCTTCCGGAGGGGCCGAAGATTGGGAGGGGGCCCCAGAACGGGAGGGGGTCCAGGTTGGGAAGGGCCCTCAGAATGGGAGGGGGCCCCCAGAATGGGAGGGGGTCCCCAGAATGGGAGGGGCCCCCAGATTGGGATAGCCCCCTAGAAAGGGAGGGGGCCATTGAGAGGGGCCCCGAGATTGGGAGGGGGGCCCCCACATGCTAATCATTCATAATGCTCTACTTGTTACACAATTAGGTTATGTCTCAGATCGGCATCATTCACGTGAACTATAATAAGAATTTATAAATATTACGCGTAATCTGCTTGTGTGGGGGCCCCCTGAAATGTGGGGGCCCTGTGCGGCCGCACATTCCGCACACTCCTAAATCGGGCACTGGGCTTACAGCAAATACTATCAGTCTGGCAATCACTGCTCAATACAAAACAATCCATGTAATAATATATAAATCTCCCTCTTCATGATTTCAATCCCGAATATACAATCACCAAAGGCCGGTTTTGAATCCATGGATTCTTGTTTGAATTATCTTCAATTCCTACAACATCTATTGGAGTTTTTCTTATTCCGCAATGCCAAAAATTAGTGCAATAAAATCTGTATTCTGGGAGTTCTTGTTCGTTAAACACAAACTGTTGAGCATAGATATTTGTAATTTTCAAAATCTTCAGTTTGGAATGGGCTAATGTATAATTGAAAATCGACATTTTGCTGATGTTATGTAATTAATCATTCATAATAAATAAAGGACTATTTATTTCAGGAATACGAGGACCAAAAAACACCAGAGTCTCATTTTGTTAAGGACCTGGACAAATTTGACATGATAGCCCAAGCGCACGAGTACGAAGTTACGGACAAGAAACCTGGCTTTCTTCAAGAGTTTTTTGATTCAACAGAAGGTAACTTTCAGAATCCCGTATCTTCCACTTTTTAAGATTTTTCCAAATTATTGGCCAATAGCGAGTTGATAAACTACCAGAAATTAGAATGAATGCAATAATTAAAGTTAGTGGGAGGTTGTCTCACTAGTGATATTTAGGAATTATTTAAACTTAGTTTTATGCTCTTCTCATAATTACAACCGTACAAAAAGTTAATATGTTTTCAGTTATGAAAATGATGAATCTAAATGTGATTGTCAATTGCTATATATAAATTTATAGAAATTGGTCTGCCACTCTTGGCAATGCTTAGAATTGGGAAAAAAACTTGGATACATTTTTTCATTTGAATAATTTAATGTCAATTTAACTTTTTTTTAGGAAAATTCCAAACACCTCAGGTAAAAGGATGGGTTGAAGAACTTGAAAAAGTCCGCTCAAGTAATGACAGTATAGAAAATGAATAACAATCATTTAATCTAGATTTAAATTAATTTAGTATTTGAAATTGAACTTGTTGTGTGTAAATATCAAACTCTGTACAGTTCTTGAATAAATATGTGAATAATGTGTAGTATTCATGAACTTTTCAATACAATTGTGTGTGTGGTACTCGATGGAAGCTTTTAGTTACCTACAGGCATAAATACGTAGTCTGTCAGTGTCGTCTTGGCTTATTATTCCATTATCCCCTTGGTCCCAGGTGTGGTTACAACTTAAAAATGTCTTGAAACCGATGTTACAGATTTTCAGAACTTCCTAAAGTTTTACTATTTGTTAAATGACTTTCTATAGTTATGAAGTAGAAAAACATTTTTAAAAGGTTCATTAAATTGAGTAACCTGTGATTATCATCCAATAATGGGAAATTGGTGTCTTGCAACAGTTATTAAGTTGCTGTTCTTTGCCTGATGGACCAAGGCTGCTATTCGTCAAGCAGATGAGGCGTTTTGTCCTAGTGAATGGACTCATGAGCCTCAAAGCACATTTGATATGGATATATGGTGTCGTTTGCATACGGGATATGGTGCTGTTTGCCAAATGAACACTGCACTATAGTGCATATGGTCCTCTCAGTCCAGTGGATGGTGCTCTTGGTCCAGTTTAAATGATGCTCCAACTTTGGCGATGAACTATGTGGTCTTAGTCCAGTGGATATGGTGCTCTTCCAAATGGATATGAACTCCTTGCCTGGTGGATATGGTGCCCTTTCCTGGTGGATATGGTGCTCTTGGCCTAGTGCATATGGTGCTCTTTCCCCAGTGGATATGGTGCTCTTGCCCCAGTGGATATGGTGCTCTTGCCCCACACTATGAATATAAGGACGATAATAAGGTGCCGACGAATGTCACGATTTTAACTGATATCTAAATTTTTCTAATTTTTTTTCCAAATTTTTGGTATAAGTTAAAATCGTGACAGTCGTCGCCAACACGGTAAAACGGCCGACTTCCTGTATTCTGACCAATCAGAGAGCCAGATTTTTGACACATTAAACTGCTTGAGGTGTTGCAACGACGCAAACGGAACCCACTGATATTCATAGTGCCCCAGTGGATATGGTGCTCTTGCCAAAGTGGATATTCACTAGCCCAATTGGATATGGTGCTCTTGCCCAAGTAAAGTGGATGTGGTGCTCTTGGCCCTAGTGGATATGGTGCTCTTGGCCCAGTGGTTATGGTGCTCTTGGCCAGTGCATATGGTGCTCTTGCCCCAGTGGATATGGTGCTCTTGCCCCAGTGGATGTGGTGCTCTTGCCCTAGTGGATAAGGTGCTCTTGTCCTAGTGGATATGGTGCTCTTGCCCCAGTGAATATGGTGCTCTTGGCCCTAGTGGATATGGTGCTCTTGTCTGGTGGATATGGTGCTCTTGTCTGGTGGATATGGTGCTCTTGGCCCAGTGCATATGGTGCTCTTGGCCCAGTGCATATGGTGCTCTTGGCCAAGTACATATGGTGCTCTTTCCCCAGTAGATATGATGCTCTTTCCCCAGTGGATATGGTGCACTTTGCAAAGTGCATATGGTGCTCTTGCCCTAGTGGTTATGGTGCTCTTGCTCCAGTTGATATGGTGCTCTTGCCCAAGTTGATATGGTGCTCTTGGCAGTGGATGTGGTGCTCTTGCCCTAGTGGATAAGGTGCTCTTGTCCTAGTGGATATGGTGCTCTTGCCCCAGTGAATATGGTGCTCTTGGCCCTAGTGGATATGGTGCTCTTGTCTGGTGGATATGGTGCTCTTGTCTGGTGGATATGGTGCTCTTGGCCCAGTGCATATGGTGCTCTTGGCCCAGTGCATATGGTGCTCTTGGCCAAGTACATATGGTGCTCTTTCCCCAGTAGATATGATGCTCTTTCCCCAGTGGATATGGTGCTCTTGGCAAAGTGCATATGGTGCTCTTGCCCTAGTTGATATGGTGCTCTTGGCCCAGTGCATATATTATTCTTGCCCTAGTGGATATGGTGCTCTTGCCCTAGAGGATAGAGGGCTCTTGCCCCAGTGGATATGGTGCTCTTGGCCCTAGTGGATATGGTGCTCTTGCCTGGAGGATATGGTGCTCTTGGCTCAGTGGATATGGTGCTCTTGGACCCGGTGGATATGGTGCTCTTGGCCCAGTGGATATGGTGCTCTTGGCCCAGTGGATATGGTGCTCTTGTCCCAATGGATATGATGCTGTTGTCTCAGTGTATATGGTGCTCTTGCCCAAGTGTATATGGTGCTCTTGGACCCGGTGGATATGGTGCTCTTGGCCCAGTGGATATGGTGCTCTTGTCCCAGTGGATATGGTGCTCTTGCCCAAGTTGATATGGTGCTCTTGGCCCAGTGCATATATTATTCTTGCCCTAGTGGATATGGTGCTCTTGCCCAAGTTGATATGGTGCTCTTGGCCCAGTGCATATATTATTCTTGCTCTAGTGGATATGGTGCTCTTGCCCAAGTTGATATGGTGCTCTTGGCCCAGTGCATATATTATTCTTGCCCTAGTGGATATGGTGCTCTTGCCCTAGAGGATAGAGGGCTCTTGCCCCAGTGGATATGGTGCTCTTGGCCCTAGTGGATATGGTGCTCTTGCCTGGAGGATATGGTGCTCTTGGCTCAGTGGATATGGTGCTCTTGGACCCGGTGGATATGGTGCTCTTGGCCCAGTGGATATGGTGCTCTTGGCCCAGTGGATATGGTGCTCTTGTCCCAATGGATATGATGCTGTTGTCTCAGTGTATATGGTGCTCTTGCCCAAGTGTATATGGTGCTCTTGGACCCGGTGGATATGGTGCTCTTGGCCCAGTGGATATGGTGCTCTTGTCCCAGTGGATATGGTGCTCTTGCCCCAGTGGATATGGTGCTCTTGCTGGTTGATATGGTGCTCTTGGCCCAGTGCATATGGTGCTCTTGGCCCAGTGCATATGATGCTCTTGCCCCAGTGGATATGGTGCTCTTGGCCCAGTACATATGGTCCTCTTGGCCCAGTGTATATGATGCTCTTGCCCTAGTGGATAAGGTGCTCTTGGCCCAATGGATATGGTGCTCTTATCCCAGTTGATATGGTGCTCTTGCTTGGCCAAGTGGAAGGTGTTCTCAGCCCAGTGGATATGTTGCCAGTGTATATGGTGTTCTTAGCCGAGTGGGTCTTGTGCTCTTAGGTGGATATGGTGCTCTTGGCAGTGGATGTGGTGCCCCAGTGGATATGGTGCTCTTTGCTCAGTCAATATTGTGCTCTTACTCTTAGCCCAGTGTATATACTTCTAAAAACCACCAGAAACTTGTTGGAGGCTTTTCAGAAAGACCGACAACAAATGATATAAGTGGATGATGTTGAATTAATTACACTTCGGGGTGACTTTGAACATATCACATTGTGATGGTGAGCACGGAGACCATCACATTTTCCCGTAAGCTATATTCACAGATATATCATATTTCATAATACAATGCATATAATTCAATGTCTGAACGCCTATCCTATCTTATATTTTTGTTGTTTGCTCAGATTTTCTTTTGGTATACAAATCGCCAATTCTTGATGAATCTGGCCATGCTATACATCAATCTCCATCTTTTCAAAAGCTCTACAGATTTTTATCTTTACAGAACTATCTGTTACTTCTAACACCCCATCCACACAAGTATGCTATCCACACAGCTCTATTCACGTGCCTGCCATGGTAGTATTTGGTTGTTCTCCCTGGGCTCAGAAGAGGGAGGCATCAAATAAACAATACAAAACAGGTTCTTTGTTACAAATCAGGACACTAAAAACCAACTTAACAAAACTACACAATTTCAATCCTTTCCACTTTCCCCTATCGATTGGCTAATTCTATATATCCTCATCCAGATTAGAAATTACGCTTTTTCCCTGATTTTTCTTTCTGCATAGGAATCCTTTTTACGGATTTTTACCTTCACAGTACTTAACATCTATGAGTTCTTCACCTACAGTAGTTCTTGGAATCCTCCACTCGCAAGACGGCAACCCCTTTCCAATCATCTTTTACACTCGAGGCCAACGCATGTCAGCGCCACAATGATAAACCACAATACTGCACACTCCTACTCATTTGTAGGCCTATCTCTTTATTCCAAGAAGCATGGGGGTCCTCTAGTTTCACTATATTAGGCAATCATTTAGCTCAAAAGGCACGGAAGTAGATCAAGAATAAAAAAGTCACCAAACATTTAAAAAAACAGTGACTAAGTTTCAGGGAAAGGCAATCAAGCCCTGCAAAATTCATAAATACAGATAAACATTTGTTTTCTGAGAATTGATGGTTTTCATTCATTGAAACTCACTGTGTTCAAAGTCAGTCCCCGATCTCAGGGCGAGTTTGAACGCCCATTTATCCACTGACACAGGCATATACATGATGTCTATCTCACAATGCTGATGCACAGGTTAACTACATGTCAGTGGCCAACATTTTATCCCATGAAATACCACATAGATCTTATATATTTTTAAAGATAAGGGAATTGAGGTGAAAAATATTCAAAGTCACCCCATTCTACGGTATGGCGCTCTTTTCCTACAGTGGATGTGGTGCCCTTTGCCTTTAGTTTATATGGTGGTGATTGCCTCGTGTATATGGTGCTCTCATTGCCACATGTATGGTGCCCTTTGGTTATAGTGAATATGGTGCTCTTTGCCTAGTGGTTATGGTGCTCATTGTCGAGTAGATATGATGCCCTTTTGCTTAGCAACAAAATTCTTGGCAACACTGCCCCCCACAACCCCCCACAACCCCCAGCCCCCTGGCGGCCACTTGATGCTACTGCCGGCAGATTGCAGAATTTCCGCTGAGTAGCCGAGGGTATGCTGCCGCACAGCCTATGTTTAAATAGGCCCTATTGGATATGGTGCTGTTTGCCCATTGAATCAGGCTAAAAGATAAGAGAGAATGGCGAACACTTAAAAAACTTTTTATTGATAACAATCAACATTATATTAAATGCATAACAATTTTGTAACAATTTGACAACAACTTTTTTTGCACAGCAGTGTATATGTTACAAGGAAGATTTTGGGTGTAGTTAGTCATCATCCTTTTCAATAGTTTTTGAAGCAGCAGCTATTGCAGTTGTTTTCGCAATAGTTTTTGCTCTAATTATTTCTTTCTCTTCTGTTTCCAACAATAACTTGGCTATGACATGAGCTGTTCGGGGCCCATTGATGAATTCGTCTCGTGACAATCTGTTATCATGGTCCACATCAATGATGTTAAAGAGTTCGGCCGTTGAGATTTCCGTGTTATGCTCGATTTGACTCCAGTCGCCTCCTACTGCCGAATAGATTGCCTGTTTAAAAATAACATCATACAATTAAACCAGAATGAATTTAGAGTCGGAGTCATCGAGTCGGGGGTGCAGCGGTAGGAGCCGGGGTCGAACTTTGACTTTCAAGTGGAGTCTGTGTCGAAAATTAAATTGGTGACTCCTGACACCTAAAAACAATTAATATAATAAAAAATAATATAATACACAGTTTTCAAAAATGTGAAATATATCCTAAATTTCACAAAGAACTTTCTAAACAAAAGTTCATGTACAGAATCCTATGAAAACTTCATAGAATTAATTTTTCTCCCCATTAGGCCTAAACTGTAATATTTTTGTGCTATTACGCTGTGGAGTAGGAATCTTAATTCAGGAGGCCTAAGGACCAAGGAGTCGGAGTCGCTTATCAGAAAGCCAAAGGAGTAGCAGTTCACTCACTTACCCAACTATGAAGCCCTGCTAAATACTGAAAAAGAGTCCGTTAGTCGCATCATAAATGAATTAGACCTTTGCAACATGAAACTATATAACAAAGTCTGGTTTATTTTTTCTGACACAACTCAGATATTGAGCATACATTAGTTGTCATGCCGATGATTGCCATGGTGTAATTAAGAGGGCCTCCTGTTAAAACAAAATGGGCAAACAAACTCAAAACAACAGGATTGTTATATCACAATACATAATTTTACATATACAGTGCCGCCTGTAAGTAAGTGAAACGCATGATATTGTGCCATTGCTTCAATGCTAAGCATCTTCAACCAAACTGCTTGAATTCTCATCCAATGAGAGAAAAACCTATTGGGTCATAATTGCCTCTAAATAGCCCACACTGGTGCTGATGGGGCGTAAAACACAAATTCACTCACTCACTCACTATTGGGTCATAAAGGCTGATATGTGAGGCATGTGCGATAACAATGGCAGCCAATTTTCTCGGCTGTAGTCGGAGTCAGGTATGAGTCTAAGTCTTTGATAAGTAACTGAACCACCCTTCCCTATTAAATAACATTGGGCCGCGTTTCAATTATCATCAAGGACTTTGACCCATACCTAACTCCAACTACAGCAAAGAAAATTGGCTGCCATTGTTATCCCACATGCCTCACATATCGGCCCTTACGACCAATATAATATGTTTCCCTCTCTTCGGATGAGAATTCATGCTTCCACAAGCTGCTCCTCTGCAATGACACCATTTCATGCGTTTCACTTATTTACAGGCAGCACTGTAGGGCCTATATAATATACACATTTTTCTGATGCAAGCATCCCAAAATCTCCAGATTTTGAACCATCAAATGTGTGTAATGTTCGGCGATTGTTACAGGCCGAAAATATAAAGTTTAACTGAAAAAAAGAAAGAAGAAGTAATGCATCTACTTACAGTTATGATCTGACTCGCTTCATCTCTAGATATGGACTTGTCCCCATTATCATCGTACACATCAAATGCCCATGCCAATTTTTCCTGTAAAGACCCAAATATTGCCATGTCGACTAACTCCATGAATATCTCCGGTCCGACAGTGTCATCTGCGTTCGCCGCTCGAGGTTCTAATTCAAAAGTGGTATTTTCTCCTTGGGCCTCTTTTTCCTGTAAGGCAAGGTCCAAGATTTGAGTCAGAAGTTTATGTCCAAAAAATCCTGAAGGTCAGGGGCTCAACTATAGAGGTTGTGGGGCCCCTAGGATCAGGTTGGCCAGAGCCCCCTAGTCCTCTACCGGCGGAGGACTGACAAAGTGACGATGTGGCTCGAGGGCTGTCAAAATGGAATTTTTCTCATGTTATTACTACCGTAAAACGGAGGAAAGTTGGCTCCCGGGGGAAAGTTGGCAACGTGATTGTTTTTTTAGAAAAGTCTGGCTTCTTTATCATTGGTGGCATACAATGACAATATTTCAAGTTTTTATCATCCATAGATATGTTGACAGTCATCCAGGGCAGTAATTATAGCATTGAAACAAATTTGCAATAAATGAGCCCTTCATATCTGAATACCTAAAAAAACGACAAAATTGAATATGCCGAAACATTGCAGTGTAGCTACTACCTTATTTTTAAAAACCACTCAACCTTGAGTTTCAAATTCAGTCAACTACTGTTTTCCCCATTTGAATGATGGCCTTGGCTCACACATTTTTTACAGTTGTCAAATTCCTCAGTCGGGGAAAAGTTGGCATAGTTTTCGGGGAAAGTTGGCAGGTCATGCCAACTTTACCCCATGTATCACTAGCCTGTCACCTGACAGTTTTGTAGGATTTCGCATTGAATTGATGGTTGAAATATGATTAATACTATTTACACCAAGTGTAATACATTAATTATTCACACAATATTTTCATACACCAACGTACAAACAACATGATTACTAAAAAAGCACGAGGTGGTCAGCTGAACCACAAGTATTTGGAGTCAGAAGAGAAGAGAGGAATCATTCATAAGAGACTTTGGCCTACATTCGGAGAACATCGTTCATTGGAGAGGTGCTGTATCGGAAAACAAAATTTAAACTTATTAGTCTACATGATGATAATCACATATATAACAACATGTACCCAAATATTTTCCATGCCTAAATATAATATTTTCTATTTAGTGCCCATGTAGAATGTTAGAGCAGGCTTTCGATTGGTTTACTTTGTTCATTATTTTTCTTTAATTCTATTTAAGCAGAATGCCACGCAATTATATAAAGAAAAATGCATTCCACAAGTATTCAGAAAAAAATCTGAATAAAGCACTTGAAGCTGTTGTGGAACATGGGATGAGTCAAAATAAATACCTACCAAAAATGGGAAACCATTTCAGTGAGAATATTGTTAGTGGTTTTAGGAAATTGGCATACACCCTCTGGATAGCTCACCAGTCCTATGCAGATAACCAAAAGGACATGAGATATGGGGATGATGGTGAGCCACCCAAAAAGAGAGCAAAAAGAGTTAATGTTCCAACAGGCAAAAGCATCTCTGCTTAAGGTCCCTCCAAGTCTAGTGGCAATGTAAACAAGACAGCAGGCAAGATCTCAGAAAAAGAAATGCTAATAATGGACTATTTTTTCTTTCACTTGTACTGTACACTGTTGTTTCCTGTATGTCCAATTTTAAGTACTATCAAAATATAATTTACATGGTCCATTTCCATTACAAAATAAATAGTAAATACTTTGTTAGAACCAGCCAATTGACTTGCCAACTTTTCCCCACTAAGTGGCAGACATGCCAACTTTACCCACTGGGTGGCCAACTTTACCCATTTCTTGGGTAAAGTTGGCCACTTACATGAGGTCCTGTGTAATTTTCTAGAGATAAAAAATCAAGTTGTTTGATACATGCACAGGTAGTATGGACAGATGACCTGATTTTCCAACATTTATTGCATAGTAACGTAGCAGTGAACTCTGATTCACTAAAAACCAGCCAACTTTCCCCCGTTTTACGGTATTGTTGTCCCATGTAAACGAAAATTACAGTATGTCTCATCTTGCATGCGAACTTCAATATGGCACTTTTTCCACAGCCTGTGTATAAATCAAATGCATGAACCTAGAACAATGTAAGTAGTTAAATTTACAGAACTAAGTTGGGAGTGGTGCTGCAGTGCATTTTTTGTTAAGCCATTGTTTCAGTTGCATCAAGAATGTAAACAAGTGTAAATTGCCGCCATCATCCCAAATTGCCACAATTTGAGCCTAAAATGGCCTCTCAACACCACAGAAGTGAGATGAACCAATTACGAAACTGCTTATGTACAGGTAGGTCTGTATATTTCTGCTGTACGCCTTTAAATTTTAGATGCTGAGAAATCAGGCCAAACACCAGTTCGCATGTTGGATGAGACAAACTGTAGAAATAACAACTTCATGTTGCATTCTTGTGTTTGCAAACATAGATGGGACTATTTAGGCCTACTTTTAAAATGTAGGCTGAGCAGTATTACCTATTGCCAAACATTTCTTTTAGATATAGGGGAAGTGTACCTAATTTGGACCGGTCCTTGAATTGGACCACCACCATATCTCCCCGTTGGATGAGGCTTGTAGCACGGGAAGTCGGGAACGTGTACACTCACTTTCGGTTTGCTTGTAGAGCTTATATGTTTTTGAATGTTTATTCTTGATTATTTCAACTTGCATAAGGTGATAGCTTGTTTTTCAACGGACAATTTGATATACAGTTTGTAAAGGTTCCCATTGTTCTGCGGATCCCACAAGGCAAATTTAGGGTAAAAAACAGGGTAATTTAACATTTTATAGGGACACGCCGCTGAAAGGGCGTCACAGAAGTGAGAGGAAAATAATTCTAAGCAGTACCAGCTACTTGGCAACACAAAACAACAGAAAGACATGTCAGTCCATGAGGAAAAGCAATAACAAAGCAGCTGCATATATTTGGTGCCAAAATATATCACTGTTTATTCTTTCATTGATTACATTAAGGAATTGTTTTTTAATCACCTGTGATAATATGTATGCTACCAGATCGAAATAGGTTGTATGTTGGAAAGTTTGCATATTGCTTTAAGAGCAGAATTATATCACAAGTACACCTATCCACTTGGGAGATCAATCCATCACCATAGCCAAATGTGAAAGAGTACGGTAATTTCATTTATGGCTGCGAACAACACACATAAAGCTGCTTCATGAAAGTTTTTTCAACACAACTTCATCAGATATTTTATGATTAAGATGTTTGTGCAACATGGTCAACCTACAGCACCAGGACTTCCAACGGAGGACCATAATGCGGTGTGACAGTGTACGCTACATTCTTGTACGTCACAAAACTCGCGACAGCAGAGACATGCCTATGATTCAAGGCAGTTGTTTATGGTATGTTAGTAGTTGTACTACCTGGTCATATTTTGAGTTCTCAAAAAGCTCTTTCAATGTCTCTGTCAAAATATTTCACATTTTTCGTACGCAGTGATGGAAATGGCGTGGAGCTCGGGGGAGCTGAGCTCCCTTGACCAAAAAACAGGGGGAGCTGTACCCTGCTACAGCTCCCCAAATGAGCAGTGGTAGAATTACAATTATCATATTACTTTTTCAGTCCCCATTGTATTTTTAGCCATAATTATGCTCTGGTGGAAGAATTCTTTCTCTTTTAAAAATTTTGAATGGCGAGTCGCTGCCGCACGAGCCGAGAGCTCCCCCGACAAAAATTTTCCATTTCCATCACTGTAATCGTACATCCCATTTTCGGGCATCACGTATTTGGCCAGATATGGAAGCCTACTTTGGAGAGTTACTAATTTTGGGGAGATAGACATAGCCACAAGGCCAAGCACTGGTAATAAAAGAATTTTTTTTTCGCAAGCCTGAAGTAAAGCCTATGTCATGAGTGGGTCGAATTGCAGAAAATGTCCCATGTTATATGCTTCACAATGGGTTTAGATACATATATCTCATCACATTGGAGGTATTAAGCTCTGAAATTTCTCTGATTAGTGCCTGGGATGGTCCCCTTTGAAATGGTGTTCATCGTTGAATATTACAGGACACTTTATTTTCCACCCTGTGGTGGCCAGAATCTGTATGCATTCCCATGCTACAAGCCATGATGCATCTGAGTAGATGAGATACTTGGTGGACGGGAGTTAGCAACACTTGCCTGGAGTAGTGGGAGTTAGCAGGAGCTATGGGAGATGACAGGAGTGAGTTGGCTGGACTTAGTTGTGGAGTTATCAGGAGTCACCGGGAGTTATGGAAGTCTGCAGGAGTTACTGTATACAATTTAGCTATTTTTCATTCACAAAAACTATTTGTAGTACTTCATTAATTTTAATGTAATTTCAAAGGGACCTAGCAAAAAAAAACTAACCAGTGTTCTGACTGGATTTGTAGCCTTTTACACATGGTAAAAACACACTAAAAATTCAGAAATAATATTTTTGAACTTCATGGGGATTAAATTAAAACCTACCTTCCTGACAAAATAATTGAATGCCTTTTCTGCGAACTTGCTGGTTTGTTCCTCCATTGATTTGGTTGAATGACCAAAATTTTTCATCATACTTTCCAAACAGAAATCTTGAAATTCTTTTTTAGTGATCTCCCCCGTCTTGTGCCTCTGGAGAAATACCCTGGTGAAACAACATTGTAATGAAATTCAGACTTTTATGCATAATGTACAAATGATCAAGATTTTTAAAAAAATCACAAATAGGGAAATTTTATGAAAAAAAAAAAAACACCATAGGCTGCATAGCAGCAAACCTTCAGAAACAATTGCACCATAAAAGTGTGTTGTGTACCACAGTACCAAATTGCATGCAAGTGCTACATGTATATGGATTAGTTTTGGCCAGAAATTATTTATACGCCTGCTGCCCTGGCATGGAAAGGCCTTAGCAGATTATTTCATACTTATTATGGTTCCTTTCCATTACAGCCTTCTGATTTGATATAGACACAATGAGGATCATTTCACTGTGAAAAATGCATTTCTTGACTAATGATAGCTGATGAAGTGTCATCTTCTCTACTTCAACATGGGAGACATAGAGGCTGTTTGATTAGTCATTATCAATAGAAGGCCATTTGACTTGTCAAAACTAATTTCAGAGTGAAAATCAGATGCGTAATAGTTTCGTTTGGCTGTCACCAACAAGCGGGATTAGTCTCCTTAAATCAAATTAACATTGAAAGTATTGGGTATGATCATGACAAATCATCAGCATGATGACACACCAAGTGCCATTTTCACAGTGCAACAGTCCACTCTTTTTCTTTATCAAAGTGGAAGGCTGTAAAGTGCAAGAAATAGTTGTGAGCTGTGGGCAAGAAGCCAAGAAATAGGTCTAGATAATTATTTATATTTTTCACAATGGTTGCTAATATTTTAAATATTGTTATATAAAAACCTGTCATTCAGACCATCAAAAATCACTACTATATTATACAGGTGACATGTATTTATACCAGATTCCATCCATGTACATGGTTACAACATGCAATTGTGGCCAAGTTTTGCCCTGGAAAGGAAAAAAAAATTGCCATTTTCATGACGTACTTCTTGTATAATTTTTCATGACCTACTTCTTGCACAATTTTTCATGACCTACTCCTTGTACAATTTTTCATGGCTTATTTTTTGTACAATTTTTCATGACAAGGCAGGCTACCTCTTGTATAATTTTTCATGACATACCGATTATTAAATTTTTCATGACTTAGTTCTTGAACAACTTTTCATGGCTTCTTGTACAATTTTTAATGACCTACTTCATGTAATATTTTTTCAGGACTTATTTTATATACGATTTTTCATGACTTAGGTCATGAAAAATTCCTAAGTCTTGTAAATTTTTTCATGAATTATTTCTTTTACAATTTTTCATGAATTTTTACCTTCAGCGAACGAAGTTCGAAGAAGGTATTGTTATCACTTTGGTAAAATGTTGTCCGTCCGCCGGGCGGGCGGTCGGGCGGTCGGGCGTCCGGGCGGTCGGGCGTCCGGGCGGCGGGCGGATAGATAGTTTCCGGGCCAGAACTCGGGCCCTATTGCATGTACATAGATGAAATTTGGTACACATATAGCCCATATGGTCTGGTTGTGCCTTTTGATGGTCTGATTGATGGATAATCTATACTTTTTGAAATATTAAACAAAAAGATAAAAAATTATTTTTTTCGTTTCCGGACCAAGACTCGGTCACTATCGCATGTACATGGATGAAATTTGGTACACATATAGCCTATATGGTCCAATTGTGCCTTTTGATGGTCTGATTGATGGGTATTCTAAAGTTTTTGAAATATTGAGAAAAAATAATAAAAACATTTTTTTTTCATTTCTGGCCCAAAACTTGCCCAGTATTGCATGTACATGGATGACATTTCATACACATATCACCTATATGATGCTGTTGTGCATTTTGATGGTGTGATTCATGGTCATTCTATACTTTTTGAAATATTGACAAAATATATTGCAAATTATAATTTTTGGTTTCTGGTCCAAAACTTAGCCTCTCTTGGATGTACCTTGACAAAAATTCATCCACATATTGCCTATAAAGATCTTTCACTGGTCTCATTGATAGGTAGTTTTAACACTTTTCAAATATTTAGAAAAAAATTTGAAAAATATAAATTAATATACTTATTGGTTTTCGACCCACAGCTCATAACCTATTCCCTGTACATGTATGAAACTGCAACATAATATGTGTAAATTTGTCTAGTTCAGCCTTTCCATGGTTTTACATACCCTGGCAGGCAGGCGGGCAGATTGTAGGGCAGCGGGTATATAGATAATTTCAGGCCAAGATTTGGCCACGATTGCATTATACCAATTTTGTCAACATCGCTTTTATGACTTTTCAGATGTCTTTCGCTGAAGGTTTGCTGCTGCGCAGCCTATGTTTGTAAACATTTTTATGACTTACTTTTTTTTTAATAGAGAGGTTTTACCACATATTTCTGTGTCCAGTGAATGTGTAGGTTGCCATAGCAACATCAAATAAGATAGCTTCTGTACTGTACACATCATATGGGTTTTTGCACCTTTTTGTGTAAAATATAAATATGCAATATAAAGGGAATTCACCACAAACAACCTTATATTCAATTGAAGTCAATTTACACAGTTTAATATCAACCGTGACAAGTGAAAATGGTCTTGGTTAATAATGAACATCCCCTAAACATTCAGTGAAAGTTTCATGCCTCTAGGACATTTTCTGACCTAATGGGAGCAGTTTCAATGCCAGAAAAGTGTTAAAAGCTTGAAATACGAATGGAGTATGTTTCATGACTTCTGTTATATATGCTGGAAAATATACTCTGGTTTCCAACTTATGGGTGGAGATCCCAAAAAACTCAATCTACATCATCAAAAGTTAGTTTTGCTGTAATGAACAATGCACTGTCTGACTTATTTAGTTTGTCTGTATTGTCCGAGAAGGGGCTTCATTTAATTGATATCTCCACTTTTTTTTTACCTGCTGACCCTGAAAACAGCCATTATGAAATAGGCCAGAAGAGTCTGGGTGAGAGCTGCAAAGATTCTTAGGTCAAAATGAAAAATACAGGTGGCAATTGAATATAAAGGGAAGTCAGTTATTTGGATGTTATGTCAAATATATTCCATGAACTTTTTGCCATATTTTGTGGCTTGTGTGAGCCTCATCAATGCAGTAAGAAGCAGATTAACTACCCTGAGTGTCAGAATTAATGAAAGAGCTTCCATTCGTACTTGGTCCAAAAAATCAACCAAAAATACATTAGCTTGCCCTGCTGCTATAATTTGTTACAGATCCCTGACACTTTCAGATATGAAAGACTGGGTGTTATGTGATTCTTCTACATTTATATCCACTGACATCAAGCTTGATCCATTTTAGGGCCCCTGTTTTTTATATTTTTTATTAATGATTTTAAAAAGCAAATGTCATACTGCAAACTCCACATGTACGCAGATGACACGATTTTATTATTTGATTCAACGGATCCTGACGTTATTAAACAGAAGCATGAATACGATCTGCTACAAGCTTCTTTGTGGTTTAGTGCTAACAAGCTCCATCTGAATGTCACAAAGTGCAAATTTATGCTGTTCGGCACATCACGTAAGCTGCAACAAACTCAACCTCCTGAAATTAATATTGGAAATGAAAGGTTAGAACATGACGAAAATTACAAATATTTGGCCCTATGGATGGATGCTACATTATCTTGGAAACACCACTTGGAAAAATCATGAAATAAAATAAAGTAGAGAATTGGAATATTACGACAAGTCCGAGCTTTCCTGGACGAAAATCTTGCTATGATGCTCTACAATGCTCTGATATTACCCCCGTTTGACTATTGTGACACTGTATATGCAAACTGTAATGTTACTGAATTGATTAAATTGCAGCGACTCCAAAACAGAGCAGGAAAAATAATATTACAAGTTCCATATGATGCATGTACCCATGATGTTCTTAACACACTCAAATGGTTTTATTTGTCTAAGAGAGTGTTTTATCACAGATGTGTTTTTATGCATAAATGCATTAATGGACCCTCTCCACCGTATTTATCCTGGATGTTCTCTTTTTCTAGTCATGGCCATAACACGCAAAGATCTCACAGAAAAGACTTGCTGATCCCCAAGTACAGAACTGCCACCACTGGCCAAAGGGCATTTATCTACCAAGGGGTGAGAGCATGGAATGGACTTAGCATGGCCGTCGGAAATTCTACCTCAGTACATGTTTTTAAAAATAGGCTAAAGCATGAGATTTTATCCAATAGAGGTCCTTATTGATCATTTTTATCTATATATTCCAAATTTAATTTATATTTTAATATTTCTATTTGCTCTTAATCTTTTTACCTATTTATGCTTTTACCCTGTTTATTTATTTTTACATGTACATTGTATTTTCTTTTGTATATATCTTGTCAAATGCTGTGTTTTTGTGCGTCCTCTGTAAATTTTGTGTGTCTAATTATGTGTCAGGACCTCATTGGAAACCAGTGTAAACTGAATGGGCCATCCTGGTGAAATAAAAGATTTTTGACTTGACTTTGACTTACATATTGTTACTTCATGAGCAACCTACCTGAGGCACGTCAAATGAGCATGAAATGGTTACTTCTTTTTAATTGTATAGTTATATAAACAAAAAAATATTTTGTGCGAAAACCCCCGTGGTACACGTCATACGTGAGCATGTAGCAATACCTCTTTTTTGTACAATTTGTCAGGACTAAATTCTTGTACAAGTTTTCATGACTTGCTTTTTGAACAATTGTTTGTGACTGACTTCTTGTAAAATTGTTCATGACTTACAATATGGTTTTGCCACACGTTTCTGTGTCCAGTGAACGTGTAGGTTGCCATTGCAACAAGACAGCACCTCTACATGTACAGTTTTTGTACACGTCACACATAAACGTGTGGCAATAGGCCGTGATAGTGAAACTCTCCTTTTTCCAGCTCTCCTGTGTTTACGAACAGAATAAAACTATTTCCGAGAACAAGCTGCCATTTTGTACCATTGCTGAGTCAGTGAAGCTGGCATTCCAGGCCCCAGGGCGCTTTTAATCCATTGAAAACATTACAGATTTGCATTGCCGAGTCTTAAATGGAATGTTTAGCATGGATTGCCACCATATTCCAGTACTGTCAGGCTGATTAGACTTTGTTACGGACCTTAGGAACCCCGGCTCCATTGTAAATTCCCAGGCTCATGTTTCCGGAAATAGTTTTATTCTGCTCGTCAACACAGGAGAGCTGGAAAAAGGAGAGTTCCACTAACGCCCGCTATACCTCTCTTTTTCGTACAATTTTTCATGACTTACTTCTTGTACAATTTTTCCAGCTCATCTCTCTTCATGCGAGTCTTCTTGACCATCATCGTAACAAACTCTGACTGCCTATCCTCTTGCCTGCAGAATATTCCACCCATGTTTAGTGGTCAATACCTTCTGGATGGTGGATGAACAGAATTTGTTGGGATTTTCTTGTCTTGCCCAAATGATTTTACAAAATTCACAAAACCTGAAAGTAGAGAAATTTGAGCAAAAATTAATATATATACATATTTTTACATCTACTGCATTTTCTGAGAAAAATAAAGTGTAACAGTGCAGACCTGCTCATCACTATGATATTTATTACAATAAAAATTCCAGTACCTTCTTCCACCACGAGATAAACATTTCAAGATTTATTTGTGGACTTCACTTCACCAAGAGATATGTTGCAAGAAAATTCCAGTAGCTCGCACATCACAACAATTACAGCATCTCCCTTCAACAAGAATTTTTTTAAAGAAAAAACTTCTGGTATCTCATTTCAACAAATGATTTATTACAGAAAAGTTCCAGTATCTCACTTCAAAAGGAGACTTATTAATATGAAGAAAAATTCTGGTATCCCATTTCACCAAGTGATTCATCACAAAAACAAATCCAGTAACCCATTTCATCAAGAGATTTATTACAGAAAAATTAAAGTATGGTACCTCCCTTAAGTCCCTTTGCCAATTAAGAGATTTATAGAAAAATTCCAGTACCTAACTTTTTAAGAAAAATTCCAGTACATCACTCTGCTTTTAAAATATTGTCTATCTCACTTTACCTAGATATATTGAAATATTCTCAAATCACCCTTCACCAAATTAATTATCACAAGAAATTCCATTACAGGCCATTACATATTATGTTTTACTTGAAAAACTCGAAAAGAATCATAATGTCCTCCCTGAAGAATGAATTGTTCGACAAATTAGTAAATTGGCATTGGAGAAGTCATTTGGAAATTCAATAATCAATAGTGTAGGCCTACATTTTTGTTGACATTTGGAAAGAGATAAGAACTAAACAAATCAAAAGATGGAGACATTACACATTGAATAGAAGAAAATATTACCTTGTGGAAGATAAAAGATAGGTTGCAGCTGAATGTTCTTGAATCAGTGAGTGCAGTCAGCTCTATGCTTTGTTTTTTGTCTTCTGCACCTCAAAGAGATTATTTTATGTTTGCTGTTTCTTACACTTTGTGTGCAACTGTGAGGCACATGCATCTTCACCTCTAAATCTTTGCACCTCACAGTGGGTGCACTCGGATCACGGCCTGCCGGTCAACCGGTTTATGACGGGCGGTCCTCGTTTGCTGCGGATGTTGTGCGCGCACATCAATCCGGGTTATCCCGTCTAGTACGGCCAGTTTTGCTCGGTGTATGGCGGTCTATCAATCCAACATGAGGCAAAGTAAACTTCCGGGATTTAGAAAACACGAAGAGCCGCAAGTTTGCCTGTGTTTACTTGTTGTTGCAAAGTCAAAATAACGCAAACACAATGCTTTAGGACCTTCCATAATCGTGTTTTATTTGTTTATTTATATTTGTTATATTTGTTACGACGACAAACAACTCAGTCTGGCACATTGACCGGGCGATCAACCACAGGCACACTCCTGTATTAGTCAATTAATACTCAGTATAAATATCATTTCTAACAGACTGTACAGTCAGTCCAGGAGAGTGCCTGTGGATCAACTGTCCTCGATTGACTGGTCAACCGACCACGTGGTCGGGCTTCACCGGTCGGCGTAACCGGGCCATACAAACGAGCGCACCCAGTTACTCAGTCTTTTCACACCTCATGCCTCATGCAAACTATTTCAGGCTATAATTAAGGTTTTAATAAAAAACGTTGGAAGTTTTTCATATATGTATATATATATATATATATATATATATATATATATATATATATATTTATATATTAGGGGCTGTTCAAAAATTATGTAACGCCAGAGGGCGGGGGAAGGGAGGGGATATGAGATAGTGTTATGCTGTGTTACAAGGGGAGGGTGTAAGGCTAGTTGTTACATAACAATTAAATTTTTGAAACATGAAAAAAATTAATCATAGCATTAGCATTGACGGTCGGCGTACAAGAATTGCGTTCTTGTCATTTGTTGAATTTTTTGAAGCATGGTAGAGTTATAAAGACATGAAATTTGAACTGGTGTGAAATGTTGATCATTGAATTAAATATCGAGCCCTCGGTCGCGGAACACCAGTGCGCGTGTCTGATTTCCGAGATTATAAGGAGGGAAGGGGGGGTATACCGGTAGGGGAAGAGGGGGTGAAAAGTCACAGGGGTAAAAAGTCACAGGCCTTTTTGACCAACTTGCAGTGACCTAATTCTTAAGCTTAAATCATAATTTGGGACACTTTTATGAGAAGAAGGTCTATAGGGAATATGAAAATTATACTAATTGTGCAAAGTGGGTTTTTACCCACCTCATGCATTTTTGGTGTCCCAAACAGGTTTTATTGATTCTGAACTTTTTCTATTAATGTCTGGTCACTGTGACTTAGGAAGTTGTGCTAGTGTTTCAAGGTCCCTTTGATAATTGTCTTTCATGCTGTGAACCCATTATTGGCCATTTGGTCACCAAGTTGCCATGATCATGTGTTGAATTTAAAAAACAGCTGAGGGGTGAAATGTCACACTGTGACATTTCACCCCAGCACTGTGATATTTTACCATAGGGTACCGGGAAATCAGTATTCTGTGCTAAGGAAAGTAAAATATTCCACACTAGAAGCTTTTAGCTTACAATCCTATCATCATCCATCATCAATAACACTGATGAGAGGGCATTGAAGCAAAATTTAATTTCACAAACTTTGGGCAATTTCTGACGCCTGCTTTGCTGATGGTGCATTGTCAGTGCATGCCGATAGCTTTGGAAGGCTCACTATAAATTTCATGCACAAGGATGACTATCAAGTCTAGGTCTGCATATTACCTCATATAGTGTTGTATGTTCACAACAATTGCATGTGACTTGTTACCCCATGGTTGTGACTTCTTGACCCTGACATGGGGTAAAAAGTCACATCGGACTTTGCCTTAAATAATTGTGAACTGACTAAAGCCTATTTACAGCACAGCAGCTATCATGTGATAATACTGTAGTCAACTAAATACTGCATAATTGTGCCAAAGGTCATTAAGATCTAACAAACACTTGCTCTGCTCTGGGGATTTTTCTGAATTTTGTGACTTCTGACCCCCGCCTCCCCTATAGGCCTTGTTATGAAACAGGGAGGGGGGTATGGATTGTGTTACAGGCTGTTAGGCCTACAGGGGGGTGGGGAAGGGTGTCAAAAATTAGCTATTTTTGCGTTATGTATTTTTTAATGGCCCCTTAAATGTAGGCCTATATATAGGCCTATATGTATATACATTTTTCATCTGCTTGAATTTTGTAGCTTTCTTGCCCAAATTTGTTTTAGTTTGTCAATTATGTGAATGGTTTTTGGAACTTTGGTGGCAGCACCAGTCATTTGGAACACAGAAATAATTTGGAACGCATACTGTGCCGTCATCTGGTGTGAGAAATCAAGTGAGAATTGTTGTGATCTCATTATCGCTCACTGCAGATGTGGGATTCAGTTGTACTGCAGTTGATCAATGAGTAATTATATATATATATAAGCAGTGTTTTTAAAGTATCAACAATATGTGTGAAAACATCAGAGGGCAAGTGAATACTCCTTTGAAGAGCAACCTCACCGAATGCACATTGGCAAGGGATTTACCAATGGAGGCTGAAGCTGCAAGTGAAAGTTCAGAATGCAATGAAAATATTTCCAATTTGCCAGTGGAAGGTGGTGTTGCTTCCAGATCCAAGTCAGACCTTGATGACATTGATATGCCTCTTGAAATCATGACCGTCTTATGTGCAGGTAAGGAATGTATAATATTATACTGGTGCAGTGTGAGGGCAAGGGGATGACCATTTAATAATCGGGGGGGGGGGGCTTGGGAGTTTTCCTCGCTGGGAAATTACATATTTCATGGTGACGGGCCTAACAACACCAGTAACTTATTTATTCCCAGCGCGTGAAGTCGGACGTCCCCAAATATTCATTCCTAAATCAAGCATCACCTTGTTAAGAAATATATATATCCCCACACCAGATCTAATTTATTTCAAGACTGCGCAAAATAATTTAATCATTTCACCAAAACTGAGTGAGAAATAATTTATTACCTCTGCATATATTGCATTTCGTCAAAAATCCATAGCACCCATTCAAAAACCCTCTATTTGGCCTCTAGCTAACAGTTCAGCTGTCAAACCATTTTTGTGAATTGGATAATAAAATCATCATAAAAAATTGATAATGGAATTTCTTTTTCTTCATAGATGGCAGATATCGTAGACTAGCACCAAAACCAACAAAGGAGGGCTTACCATTGCGCATTGTCTCTGTTGAATCTCTGAAGGAAGTAGTGAAAAAGAAGAACAGCAAATTAGTAGACAGAAATGACCCAGACTTTCCGAAAAGAGTCGTGAAACGTCGGCGGGTGCCAGACTGGATGCTGGAAACTTCTCAACAGACTGGTATTGTAGTGATAAAACCCACAGAAGAACAAGAAATTAAACAAGAGAGAAATTGGGCAGGTGGAGGTTTTGCTCCATCAGATGTTATGAATGAAGAATCGGATGTAAAACCAGATGGGATTACACTACCAGATGTTAAAATAAAACAAGAACCAGATGGAGGATTTTATGCAAATGGGGAGAAAATTCATCCCGATGTTATGAATGAAGAATCGGATGTTAAACTAGATGGGATTACACTGCCAGATGTTACAATAAAACAAGAACCAGATGTGAGAGGATTTTATGCAGATGGGGAGAAAATTCATCCTGATGTTATGAATGATGTAGGGGATGTCAAGTCACATCTGGATATTTTACCGGATGTTGATATAAAACAAGAACCTGAAGTTGATGTTAATCAAGATATTAAGTTAAAAGTTTTAAATGAGAAATCACTCAAATTAGAAACTTTGGAAATTAAAACAGAAGCAAATATGCCAGATGTGCACATTAAGCCAGATGATTTGAAACCAGACCCAGATGTTATTTCAGATGACGCAAAATCATGCCAAGAAATTGTAAACACCAAACCAGATGGAATTCTTACCTCTGGAGCTGAGGATGCCAGAAGAAGTCAAAGTTCAACCGTAAAGCCAATAATAACCATGAGAAATGGTTCTACGATACAAACCGGAGTTGATGTAACACGAGACATGCGAGTCACGCAGGTGATTAGCAATACAGGTCACAGTGTGTTATACAAGTCAAATAACGGAGCACCAGTTGTGAGGGTGAAGTGGAAACTTAGCTTAACTACCTCGCCAAATTCTGGTTACATTGGACTTAAGCCACAAAATACGGGATTAATTCAGTATCAGTACGCTTCTGCTACTAATACTGTTAATAATGACAGTAATGTTAAGAATACTCAGGATAGCAAAGCATTATTGCCACTAACTGCCGGTATTCCTGCAAGTACATCAACAGCCTCCGGCGCGTGTTCGTCAACTAATGGAGCCTGTCAGACTGCTTGTGGCTCAGTAAGTAGTTCGGGAAATGCGGCAACTGCCAAGTCCTACCTGGAAGGCTGGGGCCTAAAAGCTGTAAAAGACTGCCTGACTACATGTATATACTGTGGGGAATCTTCTTACGAAGCGAATCATGTGAATGCTCACAAGAAAAAGCACAGCGAAGGAAAACGCTTTTCTTGCAAATTCTGTGGGGCGGGATTCATGACATTCGAGGAGCTTAACAACCACAAAAAGCTGCACGATCCAAAATTGCCGTACAAGTGTATTGTATGTGGGGACGGGTATCCGTATCGGTCAAAATTAGTGCTGCATCTACGTTGGCACGATGAGAGTACGCAACACAGGTGCATCTATTGCTCTGAGACTTTTGTCATGTTGCGAGATTTAAGGACGCATCAGAGACAGCAGTGCCATAGGTGTAGGAGCTCAATTAATTTTGGGGGAGCTGCCAAAAAAATATTGCCCAAATTGTCCCAAAAAATTAAAACTCCCAAAATTGTTTGCTTGAAACTGCATGAAAAATCGACTTCCCAAAATTTTTTGGGGAGCTGGGGCCCCCCTGCCTCCTAAGTTTATGAGAGGCAACATGTACACCATCTGATGATACGCCTGATAGTAAGTAGATTGAAGTGCAAATATTGTTCTCTAGTATTCAACAAGGAGCAGGAAGTGAAAACACACAGACTAGTCAATGCGGATCAATTTATTTGCAAATGTCGAATATGTAATACGAGATTTGCAGACCACTCGGATTGTTTGATAGTGATAAGTCAAAGCTCTGGTTTTATGTGCGTCAATTTGTTGAAAAGCACTGGCTTTATTTGTGCGCTCCTTGCAAGCTAACCTATGACAGTAAGGAGAGTTTACTCGTGCATGTTAATACTTACCACAGATGTCACGTGAGACATGCAGCCGTCAATTTGAGACCAGGTTAGAACTGCTAGTGCACAAGAAGAAAAACTTGACCTGCTGAAGCCTTGAGGAATGTGTTTATTGTAGCCGGTCAATTTGTTATGTGGAATGAGAGGACAGTTTCATTATGAAAGTCACTTTTGTGATTCTGATTAATAATGCTAGCGATGTGTCATCATCATACTTTGAACTTGTGAACCTTAGAGGCTGTTTGATTAGTCATGATCAGCGGCCTTTTGATTTGTCATAACTGATTTTAGTGTGAGAATCAGATTTATAATCCTTTTATTTGTCAATTACCAGCAAGCAGTATTAGGCTCCTTAAATCAAATTACTGTTGAAAGTATTGGTATGATCCAGAGTATGATCATGACACATTATCAGCATCATGATTCTGCTAGTGCTATTTTCATGTTGAAACTGTCCTCTCATTCCAGTGTTCCGCGTAACAAATAGACCGGCTGAAACTGCCGTGGTGAGCTGCAGGGGAGATCGGGGCAAGTTGATACTCATCTCAGATTTTGCCCTCTGACGACTAGAGTTACTGTCAGGGCCGTATTAACCTATGGGCAAACGGGGCACTTGCCCCGGGCCCATGACCTCAGGGGGGCCCATGAGAAAGCTGAAAAGAGTTGCGACAGTAAAGAAAGTGCATCGGGTAACTGAGGCTAGAATGTAGTTTTCAGAATTTCTGAGCGTTTTTTGGGCACGAGGGGGCCAATTGGAAACAGTTTGCCCCGGGCCCAGAAATGCGCTAATACGGCCCTGGTTACTGTAGCAGTACCATGAGCTACCATGACAACTTTTAGGGTGTCAAATGAAGGCCAACGTTGTTGCTCATAGTTTCTGATTGTCAGTTCCTCTTTATATCTCCCTGGTTTGTTGCAATGTTACTTTGAAATATTTTTTCAAAAGATCAAATAAACCCGGTTGGCGGTGGCAGTAAGTTGATCTCCAACACCGGACAAGTTGATCCCTGGAGTATTTCCCCTCAAACATGAAAATGCAATGAAATATGATATATCTAAGAACTCTTTGATGTTGTAGACCACATTTGTCTAAATCTGAAAGAAGTATCAACTTGCACCGGTCTCCCCTATCTGATTTATCAGTTATAAGTATGAATTACTGAATTATGTTGCAATAAATATGCATATCACATGTGGATAATAAATAAAAGGGAAAAATTTGTTATTTTTGTAAATCTTTAAACATGTCACTCATATTGCTGATACTCACTTTTTTTGCTGTCGAGGAAGTTGAGTGCCTCACTGCACATGTTTTCTAGTCCGCATCTTTTCATGCTTTTCATCATTTCAATGTAAGAGAAATGGGTAACGTCCTCCAAGACTCCCCAGCCACAACAGCCAATAAGAGGACTGGGCACTGCCAAATTGTATTTCTATGTCCTCAGTCATGGTAGGATACCGACAACTAGACAGACGGACATACATTACATCTGCAGATGAAAAAATTAGTCCCGTCCCGGTGGGACTGAAAAGCTTAGTGCTCATTGAGCAGGGTACCCAATGAACAGCCACTAACAGCAAAGTTTCATGTCATGTTATTAACTTATAACCTGTGTAATACATGTTTTCATCCAAAAAGTCAGAAAGTGGTGTCGGATTCTGGGATTGGCTGTGGCGAATGCTTTGTCATTTCCCTGTGAGTTCCAGGCCTCCCAGCGCAACCTATAAAACCTACAAAACCTATAAAAACCTATATTTAAAATTGCAGCCTATATTTTTCCCTAGATGACCTATAAAACCTATATAAACCTATACTTTTGCTCTTTTAATACAAAACCGCGGTGCTGATGCCGTGTTAAACATTGTTTAGTTTAGTTTAGTTTATTACTGGATGCAGGAAGATCCTATATATCCAGCTCCTGGGCTGTGTGTATAATGGCTTTCGAAGAAAATTTAATGCTTTCATTTTGCTTGTTGACCTTATGATTCAGTTTCATGGACATTTTTACCATGCCATTCATTTTATAAACATCTTTTCAGGAAAAGTTCTCTTTTGCCGTGACTGATGAATTTTTTTTCTTGATTTTTTTTTTCTGACAACATTGTTGCAAAACAGCTGAGATAATAGACCAATATTTTTTTGACATAATAACATTGTTTGAATCACAGACTTACAATTCAAGATATTTAAGGGCATTTATTTTAAGTGAACATGCTAGAGGCCTACAAGCCTCACACAACCTGCTAACATGCAGATCGTGCATAGGATTTGGCATTTTATGTCTGACATGACAAAAGTTATCCAACTTTTGAAATGAAAATGTTGCTGAATTTGCTTTTAAAAATCATGATATTCGAAGACTCTATGAAAATATTGATTGTCCTGTTGTTGACCAACCCACTGAATCATGTAAACAGGTTTTCCAGATATAATGAGATATTGGACTTCTGCCTTCAGCCCACTTCTGGGCTCTTTCATGAGTTTGGCGTGTGTGACAAACATTTTAAATTCGGACAACTTCAGGTTGTGGCTTCATAGTGTCCTCTTTGTGATGCATAGATTATCACGAGAAATAGTCACTTCTCCATATCAGTTTGGCATGAGATTTAGCTTGCTTATTTGTAGATTCATTTTCACCACTTGTCTCTTTAAATGAAAGATGAATAAGCTATGTCTTCTTGCATTTTATCGCGGAAAACAACCATAGAAAACGGAGACAAATAAAATCATGAAAAATATTCTTACGACTTATACAAGTTGATTGGTGCTATTTATTTTGAGGGATGTAGTTTCTTGAGTGAAGTTATAATTGTTTTTAGAATTTCCAAATTTAACTGAACTAATTTAGTGTACACTTACAAGGGACAAATAAGCAATGCGTGGAAGGTTCTGCGTTATCGTCATTGATCAGCTCAATTTATAGCCAATAAAGCCTATATTTCGGTGTGTTTCAGACCTATAAAAACCTATATTTTGGGAAGGGAGCCTATTTTTTTCGACCTATATTTTTGTGGCAAGAGGCTGGGAGGCCTGGAGTTCTGACCTCACACATTGTGAAAGAGCAGGCTGGAAAAACATACATATTTCACTTTTGAAGTTCCTGTGTTATCATGGAAATTGGGTGTAAATTGATTATAAAAAGAACAGACTCAGGTTAACTTTGACAAAATATATTTATAACAATGAGTATAACCACTACATTCATGGAAAAGTTTGTTAGGAAAAAATGAAGTGTTACAAATGTTTGGAATTATTAGAGAAAACCCTACAGGCAATTGGAAAGAATACCCTTCTAACTACAAATGTTAAAAGTGTCAAACTAATGAAATATAGGTGTTTTGAGAATATTATGGTCCAATTATGATAGAAAATTGATGTATAATGTCTCTAGTATTTAAGGCAAGTGGGTGCTTATGTGAAAAAATTTACTGTGTAAAAGACATCATTTCAGTTGAACCTGTGAACCGCTTGGCATCCTAAATATGTATTTTGACATAACGAAATGATTGACACTGCATAATATTGTCACTGTATAATAATTGACAAGCTGCGCATATAACCCGATTTTCTAATATCATATTATTTACTACCAGGGTTCTGCAACATTGTGTGTTCAAGAACAGTAAGCGAAATACAAAGGATGAAAAATTAATAATACCAAATAGTATAATAGCTACTAGGGTAAGATGCATACCTTTCGGCTTGTTAATTAGTTGTGAAAAAGAGGACCATTTCATTGAGAAAAGTGCACTTCGTGACTCATTATAGGCGATGATGTGTCATCATCATACTTTTAACATGGGAACCAAAGAGGCTGTTTGATTAGGCATGATCAGTAGGAGCCGTTTTGGTTGTCATAACTGATTTTAGTGTAAGAATCGGATTATAATCCTTTTCTTCGTCAGTCACCAACAAGCAGTATTGGTCTCCTTAAATCAAATGATATTGAAAGTATTGGTATGATCATGACACATCATCAGCAGCATGGATAGGTGCGAGTGATGAAACTGCCCTCGCATTCAACATAACAAACTAACCAGGTTTAAGGGCATTTTAGCAAACTCATGTATTTTCACAAATTTACTTGAAGAAATATACTAAGCCTCCTTTTACAACATATAATTTAAGTGACATTGAAACTGATGTTTTGATCATGACAAATCATCAGCATGATGACTCACAAAATGCAATTTTCACAGAGCACCAGTAATCTCTTTCGCAAAAAACAGAGCAAAACTATGACAATTTCAAGGATCGAGCCCATACGAAAAAAGAGTACATTTGAAGCGCTCGAATTACAGTGTATTTAAATTACCAATGTACTCCGATTTTACTGCAAAAATGCATGTACATACTTTTCTACAAGGGAGCGTATTTGGAGCGTATGAATTTGCATTATAATAGGGAGTATAAATGAAGCTTAATTTAAATAATTTTAGCGCTTTAAATGTACTCTATTTTCCTCCGCGCTCTGGTCCGATTGAAAAGTGTGACTCTGAAAACAGATTAAAGCAATTATTTAAAATTGTATAAAGCTCAAGACTAATATCAACACCTACTGATCAATGTGGAAATGTGTCAAGGTCAAATAGCACTGGCTTTGATTGTTAGTCTTTAGTAGTCTATAAAAGCACCATCGATTACCCGTTGAATACAAAGGCTTGGGTCAATATGAAATTGCAAATTGAGCTGAGTACACGAGAAATTGCTTAGATGAAGATTGATGTAAATTTGCTAATATTATTTAGAAAAAGACAGTAAGAAAGAGCTCCAGTGTTAATCTGTTCAAAAGGTTGAATTATGACAGTATTCGCAGAATTATTCTTGGAGTGGCATAGTTTTATCATGTGAATTGTGGTATACCCGCCAAGGTTTCCGCTATATGTCTGTGTCTAAAAATAGCCACTCTAAAACCCTGCGTGCACCCCAGTAAGATCCCAGGCGTTCAAGCATACCCCAGGCTCTAAATGTTTAGCCAGAGAGACCTTCTCTTTGGTCCAACTGGTTTGAGGTTGGGAAAGTAAGCTTGAGTACAACAGTCAACATGATTTTAAAATTCTGTGAATACTGTTATAATGTATGTGTAATAACATGTAATGCAGTTTAGAAACATTGGAATTATTTTTGCATTCCTACAATAGGCCTATAGATGCTATAGTGCTGTTCCTAACATTCATTGTGAACACCATAGCTGTCAATCCAGTCTATGACAGAGGAGTGATGACTTTCTGGTCATCAATAGAACCTTAGGGGGTGACCAGAGGAAACTTTGCTATGGGTATACTATTAAGAAAAAACATTCAGTACAAATTTGAAAATGCTAAAAAGATAACTGTTTCCAAATCTACCTTATGGTAAAAAAAGAAAAAGGCATTTAATTTTTGTTGTCGCATCACATGCATGTAAAGTTCTGTCACCTGCAAAATTTTTTTTCCCTGACCCATAGCGCCATCCCAGAATTAGTTGGTCAGCCCCTAATATTAGTCATTTCATTTTACAGCACATGGACCGTTTGTGATAATGGTAGGACACTCATATGAAATGTCTTGAAAAACATACGACCAAGGTCTGACTTGAGAGTTGAGTAGACTAATTGAGTAATATAAACATCACCGACATTGACAACGAAGTTACTAATTTACAAATTCAAATGCCTACTACATGTTATATATTGCACAATAATATTACAGTCAATGTCTAAAATATCTGAGATCTTTGGACATAAATTACATTTTCGACAACCAAGATACTGATGCTACTAAAACAATACTTCACCCTCAAACACAACAAAAAATGTAGGCCCCAAGCTTACAACTGACACTGAGGTTCAAAATATTATATAGGCCTACACCCACCAAATATTTTCTAATGCACAGATCAGTAAAGAAAGAAGTTAACAACTTCAAGTCATCAATGCCTACTACTGACCAAAACATTGATTTCAAACTTAGTTAAATATTTTAATTTAAAAATGAAGTTGGAGCATTTGCCCCAACTTTAACTAATGATGGTCCAAGACAACTCGAGTATTATGAATGTGGTATATATATGACCATTTTTAAAATTTTTGAAAAAAAAAGAGAGTAATTTCAAGTTCAACAATTCCTAACATATATTTCAAATTTTCAATTCGCACCGTAACGTTATTCAATTCGCACCATATTTTTGGCAAGTCGCACCATTAATTATCTCAACTTTACAAATTTTTTAAAAAGGTATAAATATCACCAGCAAACAAAATTTTCTGTGTTTTTTTTTAGTGGCAAGCTGTACCTGCATTTTTTCACATTTTCCAAGCAGTATTTTTCACCCATACCTTTCAGCAAATAAATTCAGCAATTTTTGTTTTCAGCAATAATCTTTTGTAATACTATCACGTAGATCCACTTTTCTCACTTGATCCTCTTCATCTGATCCTCTTCAACATCCAGGTAACAGTTTTCCGATGATGTGGGCAGATCTGGCACCGGCGAGGAATTCTTCCCTTGATAGTAGATTGTCATTGTTTCGGTCGATTTTAAGAAATAATTCAGCGGTTGTTTCCCTGGCTTTGCCCATCGGGTCTTCGCTGCCATCCATTTCATAAATTGCCTGTAAAAATAATATTTGTGTATCATTAAAATGGCTATGACATGACTGATATCACTGGCATTAGTGCATCATTAATAGCCATACAGGCCCATGTAAGTACATACATGTAGATATGGTTTGAAACTTCAAAGCAAACTAATGATGCTTTTATCATATCATTGAACTTGCATACCATATATATGTATACACTAGAATGGCTATTGAATTAGTGTCCGGTGTCTTTAAGCCAGATAGGCATACGATAAGGGTCAAAATAAAGAACACCCTCTCCTCCATTGGAACAGCTTGGGCTTGGGTGTGTATTTACCTTTGCAAGATTATGACCTCTATCTGGCTTAAAGAAGCCCAATACAAGTTCAATGGCCATGCAAAATTGTAGGAAATCTCAATGGTATAGTATGGTATGTGGAATATTTTTTGGTCTGACTGTGTTCAATGTAGTTTTTAGAGACTCTGGCACAAGCCTTGTATGACTCCAATGCTTGCATAACAGGCACAGCAGGTGACCTGGGGTTACTCTTGCACCACACTGTGTGTGTGGTAGCTGTGGTGTTACAGTAGCCCCTGGCAAAACCCCAATGAGAGTTTGGATCAGCAATTTAACCAAATGTCAAATAAGTACTACGTTGAAATGGGTTATAAATTGTGTCCTTCAGGCCCTTCTATTATAGGCCTATATATCATGAATATAATGAGAATGGTAAATACATGTTTACTATGTCATGTACTACACATTTAGGTCATGTCAAGGGAGATTACTTGTCTGTGGCATGTTATGGTAATGTTAGTCATCATGTTTCACAATACCATTGCTTTTTGTACAAAGATAAGAGATAATACCATGAGATGAAAATGCCTAGAATTAACGACAAGTGCATGTTTACTAGGCTTGCTATATTGCTGGGCTTGATATCATTGTTGTGCTTAATATCACTTGACTGTAGCCAACAAGGTTTGTTTGCCAGGCTGTTGTCATACTCCAGAATGACACTGATATGGGCTGTAACACAGGCTGTGATGGCTGGATAGAATGTGAAAAGTTATATTCATTGTTGAATAAAAAGGATTTGTAAGATCTTAAGTTACCAAAATATTGCTTCACTGGCAAGCTTGAAGAGTCGACATTGTAAAGTAGTGATACCATATTTTTGAATTGTGACACTAAATTTCTCTTTAAGATATTCTCTAAAATATTTTTTTCTCCGAATTTTACAAATATTGTCGGCCCAGAGAAGTGGCATTGTCATAAAGACCAGGCTAATACACTATGGAAAGACAGTCAGATATTTTGGGCAAACTGAAGGTACTTGTCTATTATACAATGTCTATAAAACAGAACATTAGAAATAATTTGAGCTTATATGTAAATAAATAATATTTGGATTAACTTACGAATATGATGTCTTCAGCTTCTTGGCGCGTGATGAAATCATCCCGATCTCTGTCGTACAGATCGAACGCCCAAGCGAGTTTCTCTTGTACGGTGCCTCGTGATGCTAAATTAACTGTCACAACAAACTCCTTAACGTCTACAAAACCATTTCCGTCCAAGTCGTAAGCGTCGAATATTCTTTCTCCGAATTCAGCAGATGCAGGCGAGGATTCTTCGTAAGCTTTGATAAAGTCTTCTCTGGTAATATGGCCGCTCGGGTTGTCTTCCATAAACTTATCGTACCACGACCTCAGCTCGTCTTTGCCCATTCCTGTGACTTGTTGCAGTTCGTTAATCACCTTTGATTTCTTCGAGTCCTTCTTTTTAACGGGAGTAGAAATATCGTTGCCCATTGTATATATATACTTGCAGATCAAATCTTTTACAGCAATATTGAACCAAATTTCACAGTATGATAAGTCTTATTATCCAAAGCTGCTGGTAAATATATATCCAAAGTTGACAGTAGTAAATTTGTATGAAATCAAGCAGTTGGCTTCATTGCAGGCAATAGTGATACAGATTATCTGAAAATAAGAAAACAACATTAGTTTGATGGTGTTAACTTTTTAAAGCTGACCAGTACAAGGTATGCAAATCACTGCTTCTGCTCCAAAGCTCTGGTCAAAGGCATTGAGCAGGCCCCGGGAGGCTGGTGGCTGTAAGCAGGAAGTTACCAGGTACAGTACATGCAGGGAGCTGCATGCCCTAATTTTTTTACCAATGAAATATTTTCATCAGTGCCTGGGCTCCTTATCAGGTCTGTTTTAATCATTTATGAGAAACATCAAGAGTTACCCGGAGTTGGTAACCAACAGGACGCTTTCTGAATAAGATGATTCCTTTCCCAATGATCATGAACAGTGTCAGGCCTGTGTCAGGGAAATTCCAGTATGTTTTGTCAACACAAATAAAGGAATCATGTTGCATCAATTATATAATAGGATAATGAATATCAATGATGATATCAAGGACAATGGTTATTATAGGCCTATTGGCCTATATTCAAATTGGGAAGGATGAAATTATTATGGTATAATTTATGGGAATTATGGTGAAGCTCTAGCTCTTGAAAGGAACAATTCATCCCTTTCTATTGGTATTAAAATTGCAAAAACATGACAAATTAAAACACTGAAATGTTATGAAAAAAAATTGACTTAAAAAATTTGACTTACAAAAGTGCAGTAAAATGTACATGCATGCTCTCAGCTTATAGATTTCTTTGTCGGTGCTTTGTTATAGATTTGTAGAAGCTTCTGGTGGAAACGTTTAAATAATTGATGAAGAATATATTGTGTAGTCTTGTCAACACTTGTATAGGTTATTCACCTAGGGAGAGGCAATATGTGATTTATCCAGCGAGGGCGTTAGCCCGAGCTGTGATAAACACATATTGTCGATCCCGCGGTGAATAACTGGCTTATACCATAAGACAAAACTGAAACTTGTCATTTGTTGCTGTTGTTTTTTCACAGCTTCGCTTATTATTCTCCCATGGGAGGATAACTGGACAACAAAGAATAAGGGTTTTATTGCAGTGAAATACTGGCTCATGATTGGCTGACTGAGGTGTCGAATGGTATAACAAGCTTTATAACACTTGAAAGAAAACTTGAGAAAAGAGACAAGCCACCAATACAATTGTTGATTTCACCTGTATAACTGTTCCTGGTTAAATCTCAAATGGTTTCTTCCTGTTATAATATTGTAAAAACAAAAGTGTTGTCTATCACAGCTTTGAACTGTCACTGATTCGTTTTTGGTGTTTCAGATATTTATATTTTCAGAAAATTTCGCAACTTCAAGGCAATTCAAGCAATGCCAGAGCAAAGCCACCAAAAGCTACTGATGCTGAGCTGGTCGCCATAGCAACGATTCAGATAAGATGACGTTTTGGGGTAATACCCTCATCCAATGACTTCTATATTTGGAGCATTGCAATATCTCCAAATATAGAACAGACTATTATTCAAGATACTGATAAAATCTTTGTCTTCCTCCAAAAAGCATCATCAATACAGTATCTGGCCCGATAAAGTAAGCTTATCTATCTATCTATCTATCTATCTATCTATCTATCTATCTATCTATCTATCTATCTATCTATCTATCTATCTATCTATCTATCTATCTATCAGTCACATATTTTACTTTACAGCCAAGGTAGCTCTTGGTATAAAAACTCTCATGTAAACAGAAACCTGACTGCTGTATACATGTTGGTCTCTGCTCAGAAAAATCATGTCAGATATTGATTATGGAAACTTTAAATCCAGAAATTAGTAATTTATATACTTGACTTATTTCACCAAGTATCCTCTTACCTTGTTAGCCAGTGCAATTTCCTTTAACCCAATGCATTGTACCAAAACATAATAACAGAAACACGTGGACAGCAAAGTTGGTTTGTTTACTGGAGAATTCTAGGCCCACCACTGCCTCTTGTTGGCCCAGGCTGCTCTGTGGGAATAATCAATAAATTGGGCAAAGCAGGGGCGGATCTAGGGCCTGCCTGGGAGGGGGCGTTGGTAGCTCTGTGGAGAAAGGGGGATGTTTATTGCAGTTTTGGGGGCTAAGTATTCCTTAATCTTTTTTAAAATTGTGGCCTAATGGTTACAAGAGTACCTTGTACTTGTTGGTGCAACCACTGACTCTGGCATTAAATGGAGGCGAGTCCTTGTTTTTCTCAGTCGCTGCTCTTGATTTGTTGGAATGATTTGTGTGCTCAACCATCAGTAACCACATTCAATATTCTGGCATTTCTTAACCCAGTTAACTGACAACACACATGATATAAAGCTGCCATAGAAACGTCATCAATATTTGGGCACCAAAAATCTAGGGTCGGATGGTGAGATGAAAGAAAAGGTGTAATATTTTTGAGTATGTTGATTAAATAAAAATTATGAATAAGTGTGTATAGGCCGAAAATCTGTTGGGTCAGTCAATCCGAGAAGCTAAAAATTAAATATGCCTACTACAGACCTAGCGTCCAAAGGGAAAACCTAGTAAGTTACATTTTGGGTCAAATTGAGTTAAGGTCAAAATATGACTTCTGAGACATGTTTCTATATATTTATTAAGTTCAGATTTTAAAGAAGTGGTCCATTACCCCAGAATAACTCTGGCAAATCCCAGTAAGTTCATCTCTTACTGCAAGGACTGGAATTTAGAAGTCAATTTTCTCAGAATGCGCTAAATGTGACTTACTAGGTTTTCCTTAGGACGCTTGAGACTCCATACCAAATAACCACTACAGTTTTAAAAATTGAAAGTGAAATAAATTTTGGACATGACATGGGATAGTAGCAGTGAGCCTGCCCAGCCCTCGTCTGCTGAGTCTCCCTGGACTAATGGGATAGGCCTACTTGCAACACAGATTTGAGGTTGGCATGGTTGGTATTGATTGCAAGGAGGCCAGTTACATACCCTGAAAATAATAGCTCTAGATCCACCACTGGAAAGCCATGTAGCTGTTGATGGATTACAGCCTTGGTTACCAAAAGCCAGAGATCAGAGGGATATAGTGGTTGAGTAGATGGACAAGGCCTGAATGATGAGTATCATTAGAAGCAATTTAGGGAGGGTTTTTAAAACACAGGAAAAGGCTGGCAAAGGGTATTGTAATCACTTTGTGGCAGACAGTTCAATAACCTGTGAGTTCATCAGTCAGTCGGTCGGTCAGGCATAGTTATTTGGCAGGCAGATGAAATTTTCTTTTCTCTACTCTTTGGGAAATGATGTGGTCTTGAAATTGTGGAAACAGTATAGCAGGATAGATATATTTTCCAAAACCATTTTCAGTTTTCTGTCTCAGCGAGTGACATCATTTATGCATCCTCCCACTTTGGGAAATGATAGTCTTGAAATTGTGAAAACAGTATATCGGAGGATATATATTTTCCAAAACCATTTTCAATTTTCTGTCTCAGTGGGTGACTTCATTTATGCATCCTCCCAATGAACCCATTCCCATGCATTTCCCAAGAGGCTGAAATAATTTCGATACTTTCAAATATGCAAAGCACACAATGAAATGTAGTGGAGCCATAACTTGGAATGCTGAGATGGCTAAAAATAATGTGCAAGCACTTTAAGAGATGCATGTAGATAGACTACCCATGATAATATTTACCCCTTTGCCTGTCACCTGCTGGAGGGTATCTGGCATGTGAGACCTGCTGGAGGGTATCTGGCCTGTGACCTACTTTTGGTGATTGACCTTTGACCTGCAGAAACTCAACCTGTTTGTTTCCTTTATTAATTTCTTCATCTCAGAAAGACTCCAAAAGCAAGCAAGCATCTTTTTTTTACAAAATGGACAGTTAATAGGACCTATGATGTTGGCATTGTGCAATATTAACTTTGGGTGTCCTAACATTCACACTCAATGGGTGATAAGTACAACCCTGACATGCCAGAACTATTGCATGTTCTTTGCAATTGGCACTTCATATGGATGACCGTACCACAAGTAATAATGTCTATCAATAACCTTGTTGTTCTACATGACGCTTATGACTGGGATAATTTTATTTAATGGAAATGCACTGTATAGTGTACACTACTGCCCATGGATTTTATAAAAATTTATTATCACTTGGAATTTCATCTACCGGTCCTCATACCAGGTCCCAAGAGCCTGCGAGAACAGATACGTGGTCATTATGAGGGCCGATACATGAAATGCACATAATGGCCTCTTTATTCCATGATTGAAACGATAAAAGACATAAATTTGTCTGGTCAGCTAAACAGGATTTGTTTGTCACATGATACACAATACAAACTAGAGCTATTTATCACATATACGTGTTAATACAAAAAGTCTGATATCACACTGGTCTTTATCAGCCATATCATGGTATATATCGCGTGACATTTCACGTATCGGCCCTATTATCATGCCCCGAGACCACGTATCAACTCCGAGGATCGCGGATAGGCAGGACCACATTGTGACACCTTAAAACATAGCTCTAGACAAGATATCTTACATAGTTTACACAGAAACTTACCTGTGTGCAACAAGCTATCTCCAATTACAGCTATGCAGCTGATATCCAGGCAATTTTCAATGGTGTGATAAATCAGCCAATGTGTTCAATTGTGTTGTAAACATCTTCAACCAGTTACCTGGGATGTAAACATGAAAGCAGATCCAGTATTAATTTAGGTCAAGCTAGGTAGCTGAGAAGAAAAATGATTTGATGATTTAAAGAATCAACTTCTATGGAAATCTAGTGCATGCAGTTGTCCATATTTTGTCACTACAAATATTGATGTGTTCATAAATCATAGGCATATATATAAATATTATATGACTGATGCAAAGTGCATACATTTATGTTTGCAACAGATAATATTGTTAGAAGATAGTGGAAAACCTTGAAGATAAGATACCCGAAAGATAAGATTCTGGGTATAACAGGATATCAATATGGACCACATAGAATTTTACGAGTCTGTTTCCCTTTAAATGAAGTGTTAAATTGTCTTCTCAGCAATATGGTAAAAATCTAAACTTGACAATGTTGAAATTCAGCCTGACAGTTTAAATCAGTGTGATTAAAACCCCCAAGTGAAAATGGTGGTTCTTCATGCATATAGTCTGAATGGGATACCTGCACAGGCCCACATTACACATTTCTGTCACGACCTTGCAAATCTTAATACCATAATAAACCTTTAGAATTATTTGTCATGCATATTAGACAAACATTATCATGTTAGATTCTCATGCATTTAAAAATGTCTCTATTAACTCACCTCATTATCACACAGGCCTAGGGTCAACACAATCATGGACTGTATATCACTGACCCTAGCTGCAAGGGGTAGGGCTATATGAATGCTGTAGTTGGTAGATTTAATCCATAATGCAAGCTGCAAATCATGGAATATGTTGCACAATACCTCTTGATGTGCTCATGGTGATGCCAGCAAGCCAAAGCAAGGTGTGGCAACCTCAGAATGTTCCAGGTGCTGCAGTTGTTAACTGCAGTTACTGCAGGTTGCTAAGGTGCAGTCTGTAGGTAAGAAGCCTGCAGTAATCTGCTCACTTCTTTGTAGAGTACATACTACGTAGTTATGCCTAAGCTTTGGTCAATCAGGTTATTTTGGAAGCAGCTGACTAGACAGGGGAGCATCAGGAAATGCTGGAAAAAGAAGGGTGGTAACATTGTTACAGCCCCTCACAGTTGCAGGGGTGTAGACTTATCCAGAGCCAGATAGACAGGAGACAGAAGAATTGATGGTTAGGCAGGCATATAGACGCATATATAGACAGATCTATATTAACCTGTCTGAAATAAGTAACATGGAGTGTCAGAAAGTTATTTAGAATAATAAATATCTTGCAGACATAGGCGTATGGCTGCGGCTATGGCACATGCGATTTTTGGGGAGGCGAGCGATGTTTGCCCGAATTTCAAGATTTAAATCTTACACCATATTTCAAATGAGATTGCTTGTAAAGCATTAATTTTCAATAGTTTTTATTAACTCATCTGCAAAACTTTTTTAACCTTTTTGCCCGAATCTCATTGTTTCTTGGGGAGGGGGGCGCTTATGCTTGTCGCTATTTAAGGACAGAATAATTTGAAAAACACTTGAAGGACATTATGTGCGAACTCATTACGGAAATATATGCATTTTTATTGCGTCTTCAGTGATTTTGGGACCAACCTCAGATATCAGTTTCAGCAAATTGTGAAGTTGGGGTCAGTGCATCATACATAACATTAATGTAGATCGTTCATGCGAAGTTGTGAAACTTTTGTGGCAGACTTTCAGTTTTTAAAATTATATTTGCATAATGCCGGAAAAGGGGACACTGAAACATTTAATATATCACTGTGCTTCAAATATTTGTAAGGCAACATTTGGCATCCATTAGTTTATATGGCAAATATGCATATGAAAGCAGACAGACAGACAACTATGTACACAGAAAGACAAACACACATGAGAAGATACTTAAGTTCTTTGATGGCCTAAGTATATTTGACCAGCACATACATGTATTTTCACATTCAATTGTAAATACTGAAAAGATGAAAAAAAAACTTATTATTATGGAATGTTCAAACTTAATTTTGTCTCCTCACACAGACAATGCATACGTTTTTTGTAGGGACCATCTCAGATCCATGTTACTAGCTCCAAATGATGAAAGACTTAACATTGAAGGTCCCTAAATAAAGGGACAAAAATACCCAGCCAAGTGCAATTTGTCATCAGTTATTGTGTACTGCAGTGGTGGAGCTTCTAAGTTTCTGGAGGGGGCCACAGGCAAGTTGGACTTGCAGAGATACTTTCCCTATAGCAGGAATACCCTCCTAATTCATACAGGTCTCCTCTGTGGTATGAGGGTACTCATACCACAGAGGAGGTATCTGTGAGTACAATTTACAAATCAAGTACATGTTTCCCCCTCTTGATACACAGAAGCTACACCAGAGAGGCAGCAGCCACTCAACCATGACAATTGGGTCAACTGGTCATGGTTGGATGATTGGGGACCATCTCCAAAGCACACCTGGAGCATATCCCATAGGGATTTCCTTCAGGAAATTGGTCAAATATAGCCTAAGTTTATGAAGATTTGGGATCATATAATAGAAGTGTACAAACACACTGTATGAAAACATTAGATATTCAACTTCTCACTACTCCTATGATGTTCACATTTTATGAAAAGTGTAATAATCCTAATAAGCAAGGAAGAATTAGTTTGTTGTTATAGAAATTTATGACAAAAAATATTTATAACAACTATAATTAGGCATGTCCAATCATGAGGTAACATGCAGTTTGTCAAATAACAGTAGGTACATTGGAGGTATAGATGTGACTACACATACATAGGAAATCAATTGAATATTCGGAAAATAGAATATAAATGTGTTTGAAGAAACCTCATATTTCACACAAAGGTCCCTACAATTCTTTTTTTTAAAGAATTTCTTGTTATAAATAATATTGTAAACATCCTAACAAATGTACGTTATCGTAAACATCAGTTGGTTTTATGATTACATACATGTTTATATATTGTCATTATTTGTCACTAATAAATGAGCATTTTTGTTATTATTAATAAACTTGCAGCTTTGCAACAATCAGTGAGTCCAATTCTCAGGCAATTAACAGTCATCAAATATAGTATTGAGTCAAAATTGCTCACATATGGTCCATCAGATTTTTGTATGAAGTTTAATTCGAAGGAGCACTGCTCGTTTCCGTTGCCAGAGAAGTTGGTGTTAATTTCTTCGGGAAACAACACTTAAAGAGTGATATTAATTCTTCACGGAATCGTTTTCCGGAGAGTAGGTAAAGATAGAAGTTGATGGAATGATTGAGGTACTGAAAGAATATTGCAAAATAATAGAAGGCTAAACATAGAAGAGAGCCCCTGGATCCAATTAAGAAGATACAGATGGGCAGAGACAATAGCATGTACGTCACGGATACTGTAATCAAAATGGCCGTCATGCTGTTTGATTTTTTCGCAACAGAGGCTTGAGCCACCTCGGCGCGGGCCCCTGTGGCCCGAATTAGTGTCACAATGATGACTACATTACACAAGAATATGACGCAGAATGGGATTCCACTGTAGAAAGCCATGTCTATGAGGAACCACGATTCAACGACGTCTCCCCATTTTGTAAAAACAAATCGACAGTAACGGCTTTGCGAATGAGGCTCAGTAAAAGCCTCAACGAACAGGAAAAAGGGACTGTTCTTTATCATGACAAGCAAAGCAGTGGCTCCGCAGGCATAGTACGCTCTCTTCTTTGTAACAAGGGTCTTGACCCGGTGGGGTAATACGACGCCTATATCAACCTCTCTATCGAGACCATAGTCAGAGCCCAGGCAGCGGTGTCTCTGCATGTATAGACTGGGAAATTCCATAACATACAAGTTATGGTGTATAACTCAACTGTCTCCTTACCAGTGTAATTCTCAATCATTGGAAAACTCAGTTCAAATAACAGAAAACAGAATTCATTAACTGCAATCACGCGGAATAAAAATGCCGTCACAGATGCTCGCATAGAACCATTTGATGAAACACTAGAAATGATAGTACATGTCTGGTCAAGCCAAATACTAATAAAAATGGCTCACTATATATATATATTAAAAATTTAGTAGCAATATTAAAAATCTCTTCCCCTGGTTCAGGGGTTGTAGTCATCATTGTTGAATTCAATGTCGAATTTAATGTAAACGCGTTTGTCGTATTGTCAAACTGCATTTCTTCAGTAGTATTAGATATGTCCATTGTTAACTGGTTAATTATTATTAGCTGAATTAGAACAAGTTTAACAGTAACAAACTTGTATGACGATATAAGTTTGTCAGTTATAAAGTTAGATAAATCTGTCCATTTGTATGTTAAAACCACACAGCGAGCTTGAACAAACTTTGGGGTTAAAAAAATTGACCAAGAAAACGATTAGTGCAATGATGCAGAGGAAGGTCAGACGTACATTTCGAGGTATCAAACGAAAAAATCTGTTGGGAATTTTTTTAGATACTTGAGTTTTCAATTTTTTGTTTATCACACCGTATTCTTAGCATGTAATCTCCATGAAAAAGTGATCAAAACTGTCCATTTTTCCTTTTAGGTAATATCTAAGATAAAAGTCATTATAAATCAGAAGTAAAATTATGCATTCATTGTCTCTGCAGAAAGTATGTACCACTTCATCCAGACTGACAGGGTGTGATAAACCTATAACAGCATCATTTCTGGCAAAAAGGCCTGAGAAAATGTTTGCAATACCAGGTTGTGTTAATTACATAATCCTTGTAAATAATTTTAGCAAATTTGGTCTCATCACCTCATTATAACAGGCTTTGTTGAGTTTTTTGTGCATTTTATCACAAATGTTGCCACCGTGAAACAAGCATTTCATAACAATGTAAAAGGATAAACAAAGTTGAGTAAATTATCAGACAATGCATGCATAGAATGCTTGTAAGTATCTGCTTCACTATGAAGTTGAATCCCCTGATATTACATGAAAAGTCTTTGCAATTGGACAAAAAGACAAAAAGAAGGTTAAAAGCGATAAATTAACAGTAATATTCATGCTTAATATATTTTGAGTACTTAAAATGGATGTTGAGTATTTAACGTTGATGTAGGTTATCTGGCATCCAAAATCAACCAATTTAATTGTATAGAACAACAAAAATAGCCTAAATTCAGTAAATTATGTGAAAATGTGGTTAATACAAGCATGTACAACTATTGCACATTAAGACTGCAATGTCAAAGTATTTTACCCCATACTTAGCTAAATGCTTCCAGACATTCTATGTGTTTTCTTATGATTCACTCAACATTGGTACACTTTACACGGTTGCAAAAGTACTTGTTTCACAGTGGTGAAATTTCTTAAAAAACACATGAAAACCTCAATAATACACCATAGAGTTCAAATGTGAGGTAGATTCTACTACAATTAGTCACCAGAATGATGAAACTTAAGACAAACCGGCATATAAACATATTTTATAGATTTTCTGAGAAATTTTTACTGTTATAGGTTTATCACACTCTGTCAGTCTGAATGAAGTGGTATGTAATAGCTCTTGTCGCAATGACTGCATATTTCCACTTCTGAAAAATGACTTTTATCTTAGATATTACCTGACAGAAAAAATGGGCAGTTTTGATCATTTTTAGATGGAAATTCCACGCTAACAATAGGGTGTGATAAATAAAAAGTGTAAAACTCAAATATCTCAAAAAATTCCCAACAGATTTTTTCGTTTGATACATCAAAATGTTCACCTGACCTTCCTCTACATCACTGCGCTAATCGTTTTCTTGGTCAATTTTTTTAAACCCAAAGTTTGTTCAAGCTCGCTGTGACCAGCCAAAAAGATACATTGTGAAGTCAGGCTCTGGCGTTACTCCGTCACGTCTTTACAAAGTGATGCAGAAAGATAACACGCCTATCTTTTTAAAAGGTGACAGTTTCGATAAGCAGCTGTGCTTTTCTGGCCTCCTGAACTTTGTCTGAAATAAATTTATCAATCAATCAATCCTTTCTTCTTATACAAGAAGTTTCCCACCTTAATAACAAGTTGGTGCCAACAAGTGCATGAAACACACACATCTCTTTTGTGAAGAAATTCATTCATTTTGCTATGCCACATGGGACACCAGAAACAGATGGAACATCGAAGCAAAAATTGATGAAACCAATTGAAATGGCATCTGCCATAAGATGGTGTGGCCTAATGTGCCTATGAACCCAATGGGAAAAATAATGTGCACAAGCACTTTAAAGGGCATTCTGCACATGCATCATCTTATTACTGATCTAAAGTCCTGGTTATCTTGTAACTGTTATGTTGCTACTGCATAACAGGGTAGAAACATAGGCTGCGCAGCAGCAAACCTTCAGCGAATAACACATTTAGAAGATTACAATGACATCATAAAATTGGTGCGTTTACCAAATTCCGTATATTATCGGTATCCAACAGTGGTCGAGTAATGGCATTCTATTATCTCTTATTTGCCTGCTGCCCTGCGATCTACCTGTCCTGTGTGCTTGCCAGGGTTTGTAAAAGCAGGGAAAGGCCTTATTATACTAATTTACTTATATTATGGTACAGTTTTATGCATGCACCAATTTGTTTCCGATCATTCAAAAAGTGTTAAATACAAGTCAAAAAGCACTGCTACATTTTATAGGTGATACGTGTAGGAAATGGCATTGCTGTATATGCAATAGTGGGCACGTTTTGGCTCCTATTAGAAAATAAGTATTTTTAATATTTTTTCTCAATATTAAAAAAAGTATAGAATATGTATCAGTCAGACCATGAAAAGGCACAACTAAACCACATAAGTCATATGTGTACCAAACTTTATCCATGTACAGGCAATAGTGAGCAAGTCTTGGGCCGGAAACAAAAAATATATTTTTTCTCTTTTTTTTCAATATTTCAAATAGCATTTAATATTTTCCACCAGACCTTTCAAAGGGCACAACTAGACCTTATAGGCCATGTGTGTACCAAACCTTATCCATTAACATGCAATAGTGACCGAGTCTCAGCCCAAAAAACTAAAAAAATACATATTTTTCTATTTTCCAAATTTTTGCAAAAAGTATAGAATATCAATCAATGAGACCATCAAAAGGCACAACTAGACCATATAGGCCACATCTGTACCAAATTTCATAAGTGCACATGCAATAGTGACTGAGATTTGGCCCGGAAACGAACAAAAATAATTTTTATATTTTCTCAATTATTTCAAAAAGTATTGAATATCTATCAATTAGACCATCAAAAGGCACAACTAGACCATACAGGCTTTTTGTGTACCAAATTTCATCCATGTACACTCAATAGAGGCCGTGTGCTGGCCCGGAAACGATCTATCCGCCCGCCGCCCGACCGCCCGCCCACCCGCCCGCCCGGCGGACGGACAACATTTTTACCCAAGTGATTACAATACCTTCTTCGAACTTCTTTCGCTGAAGGTAAAAAGGTATAGCAACACATTGATGAAGCATGCAGCAGTGTTTTGTCCTAATTGCTGACCTCTTGTTGTTTTGACAAATGTGGGAAAGCCCCTGAATGACATCACCAGGACTCCCTCTTTCCAGTTTTTGTAGGATGGTTTTCCTGGGTCTCTAAAATGGTATTTAAACAATGTGCATGTTCTTGTAAAGTTGATCAACACAATCATAAGCAAATAAAACCCCGTGTACAAAGTTTGAATGAAATTGGTGCAGTAGTTTGTCTCAAAAATGGTAAAAGGGTTTGGAAGATTTCCAAAAAAGTTTCAACAACCTGAAGCAATTAGGGATCTTCGGAGGAAAACTTCGTAAGAAAAGTCTTCAACCACCTGACGTCGTTCTGTGAATAGATTCTCGGAGGCAAAGTAAGAAAATTAATTATTTTATTTTCGAATATTTCAAGTACATACAAACGGAATGAAACAGGCAACTGATGAATTGGCATCACAATCTATCCGCACAACGCAGAAAACATAATAATTTCTCTCTGCTAAAAGAATGCTACGGATAGTCATTATGCCTATAATGAGGAAAAATGTAATTTGATCAATGTTGATGTGTCAATGTCTCAATGCTACTCGCTCGGGAGCTGTTTCAACTTATCAACATGGAAAGCAGTCAATGAACAGGCTCCTGTGTATATTCATTCTCACGTGTTGTTAGAATCGGTTTGAATTGGATTCTATAGTGGGAATTGGCAGCCAATGTAGCTGCTTCCTGTATTGGCTCGCACTGTCATGCTTTTTCAGTTTTTCTATAAGTCGAACTACCATACAGCAGTGTTGGAGTCGAGGCCAGGACATCCGAGACCAAGACCGAGACCGAGGCATGAGCATCCGAGACCGAGACCGAGGCATTCCCCTCCGAGACCGAGACCGAGACCGAGGCATGAGCATCCGAGACCAAGACCGAGACCGAGGCCGGCTCAACAAAAAGACAGTTGACTGGCAAACTATTTTAGCTTGGTATATTATCGTCATTGAGCCATCGCTTACAATGCTATAACAGTGCAATTAAAGATTCACTCAATGACTCAAGTGAAACTCTGAAATGAAGACAAAAAGGGGGCAACCATTACATTTTTAAAGAACAGGGCATGGAACTCATCTCACGGCAAATTTTTTTTACGGAAACAGCGACAGATTAGATTTGTTTTGAGTGTCTGACAACCTCAATTATGTTTAATTATCTACTTCTAAATCAAACATTTTAGACTGAGATAGCCATCCACCAGAAATTCATTTCAAGGCTTTTGGGAAAGAATTAATTAACCTTTCACCATGACTGGAAAAAAATTGGTTAGTTTTTAAAACATTCTGAGGCAGCTTATCACTTTCATTTTGGGCTTTACTATAACTGCTTTAAAAATTACACTTTCTAGATATATGTAGATAGATACTCTGCATTGCTGGGTTCCAATTTATTAGGCAGTGGCATATTTGTGTTATATCAAGGTTATTTGGAATATTGTTTGAGGCATGGATGACATTCTGTCACAAATTTTGTCCCATTCCATTTTTTTTGAGTTGTGTTTTAAGCCAGACACTCTGGTGTGTGAAGTTAATGATCAGGTACTAACGCATCTTGCATCACATGTAAACAAAATCTTCAAAACTTAAAATTGTTATGCTCGAAATTTACAAGAAATATTGTTCAACTCAATTAATGAAGGAAAATAAAAATTCTAAAATATTCAAATACAGTTGGTCAATTTATAATTTCATATCTATCACAAAAAATAGCATCGCTTAGCCCTATAATTTGGCACTCAGCATAAGATAGGCCTAGATATGGACAGTCTTAAAAGACAAGCAGAAAATGATTCTATCAGATTCTAATATATAGGATAATAGGTTCATCATATTAAATAAACTGACAGATAATTATACTTTTTTTATATAATTCTCAGGTTGAAATTGGCACTCCGGCACATTTTGTTGATTTGTTTTTCCATCAGTGTTCTAGCCGAGGCAAGTAAAGAACCCCAACTTGGCAACAGGGGGTATTATTAGTAGGATAAGATGATAAGGCTGTGAGTCTGTCTGCACCAACTTAATTGCCACCAAGGCACTCCCTGTTGCCAAGTTGGGTTTTTACTTGCCTCAACCAGAACACTGATAACCAGACATTCTCTAGCTTAATATTAAACCTTATTTGCAGAATTCAGTTTCTTGGTGGGTTCAAACCCACGCCCTCATGCAGAAGCCAGTAATTGCACAAAATTTCACGCGCACTCTTTACAATTAGCCCCCCCCCCCAGTAGGGTAGGCCTATGATTATACACATTACACTTAATTCTCTTACTAATATAATAGCAACAATTTTACACAAATTATATAATATTACAATTCATCTATATTATTAACGTGTAAGACTTCTTTTTGCGAACAGTTTTGCCAAAACGAGTGCGGATTCAATATTAATATTGCCTGCATTTGTGCTCTGGTCTGTTTAAGCATCACTTTTTAACAATTGCTGGAAGTGCCAAGATATATAATTGGGTTCTTATGCATGCTGGTGAAGCAGGAAGAAAATATTTGGCAACATTGTCCCTTACCAGAACAGATGGATACCAATTTCCATCTCAGAATGGTTCTGATGTGGTAAATACATGTAAGGTTTTTTGTCCCAAGAGTATATATAGAGTATATAAATTATTGTTAGATTGATATTATCAGGAGATTTTATCCCAACAGTCATATGTGCACAATCTATGTTTTCTGAAAAAGTGACAATACCAATATTACAATTTAAAGTTCAATTCTTAGGCTATTGAAATTCTCATCGAGACAGTATCGGTGACGTACATGCTGTTGTCTCTGCCCATCTGTATCTTCTTAATTGGATCCAGGGACTCTCTTCTATGGTTAGCCTTCTATTATTTTGCAATCTTCTTTCAGTACCTCAATCATTCCATCAACTTCTATCTTTACCTTCTCTCCGGAAAACGATTCTGTGAAGAATTAATATCACTCTTTAAAGGAGGCGGACCTGGTATAAAAGCAGGGAGGGTTGAACCCATGGTCATTCTGTGTCCAACCTCCAAACAGTCAACATCTCTCATTCCTCTTCACAAACAATGGAATAAAATGAAATATATTAAATCTATTCAAATAATTTTCATATATTTCGTTTCATTGTACAATTTCACACAATTAGTGATACACTCTTGCTCATAAATATGGAATATAGGTAAACACGAAAACTACCATTGAATTGTAGCTATCCCATTTGAATCAAATGGTTAAAATTGCATTTTTAAGAACTTAATTAAGGTGACTCAAGCGTGGTAGTTTGATCATACAGATTTTTCTAAAATTTTGCACAGGTAGTCTATGGGACCCATACATTCCAAAAATGAAAAATAAAAAAATTTCACCGACTCGTTTGGTTGCCATGGTAACAGCATGTTTGGCTTGATGACTGCTTAAAAGTTATAAATTGAGTTTTTGGTTATGTACCACAGAATAAAGCATTACATGCATTTGTCACACAAAAATGTCAGAAATGTATTCCCATGGATGTAAACCAATACATTTGCCACAAATTTGAAGAAAAGGTTAAAATACTTTTTTCTGTAAGAGCTCAAAGGGCACAAACACACTAATTAATTGCAGATTTTGCATGCATCAATTTTGGCAGTAATCAAATTTTAGGAAAACGATCATAAAGATTTTTTTACAAATTTGCATATATCATAAACAGGTTATTGTCAAACAAATGTCCAAAAATAAAAAAATTTCACCGAGTCGTTTTTTAACTGCAGTACCATGACTATGCCAATGTCAATTCAAAGAAATAAAGACAATTTTAGACACAGTTGACTGAAATTAGTTGAGAAAATTCTTTTGATAAAGATGAGAAGCTGAAACTTTGAATTAGCATAGAGTAGGTGTTACTGCATTCAATAAAAAAATAATTATGCTTCTAGCTGCATTAGATCTCATTTAAATAGCAAATTACTGGCTGCCATGCTGTTAAAAAAAAGAGAACAGAAAATGGTAACGTCACAACTGTTTCAGGGCCTACAGCAGTGGTGACGCTATGTTGCTAGGCAACCAGGCTGCTCAGAAGTATGTGCAGTGTACCACGCTTGAGTCACCTTAAGTTGATTACTGAAGAGTTATTTGAAGTCCTCACTTTAAAATTTGGTTAAATTTTTGAAAATTTGGGAGGCTGGAGGAAATTGAAACAACGATGCAAAAAATGTCAAAATAAGAATTTTGTTTAGCACTAGCAGTGTACCCGTCTTACGACAGGTAGAGTCTTAATATAATGAAAAATTTACTGTCAATATTCTTACCTCTGTCTTTGGTTATCACAATTATTTTTGTATGTCAGGTTATGTGTGGCCCTTTATTGCCCACATCATCTTGCCTCATTAATTTTGCCCATCTAATCTTGTGCCCCTCATAGCTCCTCATTTAGGTTATAGCCTGTCTAGTCTTACATCCCCTCAATCCTGGACCCCTCATCTTTATCCCCTGGTCATTTGAAAATCATAATTTGCCTCTTTTTATATTCTATTTAACAATGCCCAACAGGCTCTGTTTTATGTCATTCGGCCACTGGCAGTAAGTAAAATGTCCCCAAATATCCATCCCTAAATCAAGGAACACCTTCTTAAGAAGTGTCCGCACCAGTAATTATTTATTTTAAATTCAAATTCTTTTATTGCATGAGAACATATAAATTCCATTGCAATTTGATAAAAAATATAGAAACATGTTGAACAGTAAAATATAAACATATTTCAAGACTGTCCAAAAATAACTTATTTATTTCACCCAAACTGAGCAAGAAATTATTTATTTTTTTTTAACTCTCAACCCCCCCTTCCACCTAAATATCAAATGGTTCCCCTTACCAGTAGCATATCCAGTGGAGGAATGCCCTCCCCCCTAGACCAAAACATGCTCCCCCCCCCTTTCTATTTCCAGACCACACTGTCTGGATCTGCCACTGACCAGTAGTAATAAGTTTTTCTCATGTCATGCAGAGAAGACAGCTGATAATCTGCTGAGATCATGCTCTAAAATAATAGCCATATGGCAAATACTTTATACAGTTGTTGTACATTAGAGATAAAAAAGAAAATAATATATTTCTGACTGCAATTTCAGTAAATTTAAGAGAAAATCTGTATTGAATAGAACTCTACAACCACCTTCACTCAATGGTGTCTGGCACCCAACTGAGGAGTATTGGACCTTGAACCAATTAAATAAGAGGCTCCATCTATTACGCAATGAAACTGGCTTACCATATTTGCTTGATAAATATAGGCCTTTACTATACATATGTGGGGTAAATTAACTGGAAATTTGTGTTGAAAGAGAACTCCACAACAACAGGTCTTTACTCAATGGTTTCTCGCACCAAACTGAGGAGTATTTGGCCTTATGCCAAATTAAAAGAAGTATTATGCAATGACATTGCATTACCGTATTTGCTTGATATATTTTTCTGAACAACTAAGGCTAAACAAAAAGGCATTTAGGCCTGGATATTACCATCATATATATATATATATATATAGGAGCGTCTGTGTCACATCTAGGAAGTGTATTTAAAACAGCACTTGAAGTTTTATAATGCCACCATGTCAATCAGCAGCATCATTTGACAATGACATATCAATCAGCAGTGTCATATGTGATGTTGCCATGGAGCTGGTCATTTGTCAGAGTGAGGTTCAATAGCACTACATGTCTGAACTGCATTGTCCTTCTTGATTTTGTTCTAAGTGTTGAGAGAAACCAGTCAAATCATGCTTATGATGGCAGAACACAGATCAAAAATATTTAGAATGTGTGGCAGAGTTTCAGGCAAGTCAGGTAAACCACTGCTGAGATCTTCCTGAACCTATAAGCTCTGGTGTATTACGTAATGACACTGGCTTACCGTATTTGCTTGATAAATCGGTAGGCCTACATTTTAGTTTTTTTATCAGTTTTAAAAGCTAAAAAAAATGGATAAACTTAGATGTAGGCTTAGAAGATACGTCTAGATTTAAGAAAAATTACACTCTGCCAGTTCCCATGGAGCAGTAGCTCACTGATGGCTGTGTCGTGCAGGGGCAGATCCAGAAAATGTCGGAGGGGGGGGGGGGGGTTACAAATGAAAATTTACTAAAAATATCCTGAATTCTTTACATTAAAATATACAGGCCAAAGAGGGGGGGGGGTTGTACCCACTAAACCCCCCCTGGATCCGCTACTGTCATGTGACCCTACCATGGAGATGGGCTTAATCCCAGAGTGAGGTTCAATAGGGCAGTAGAGCCAGGGAGCTATAAGCCTCTTTCCAAAGTGAGGTTCAATAGCAGTATGTCTGAACTGCATGTTCTTCTCGGTTTTCCCATTTCATAAAAAGTGTCGTTAAAGGAGACAAAATAGTCAAATCATGCTTATGAGGTGGCAAAACACAGATCAAACATATTTAGAATGTCTGGCAGAGTTTCAGGTAAGTCAGGTAAGCAACAGCTGAGATCCTGCGTTACAAAGCACAGGCCTGCACAAATATATGGTTACTAGCAGTGTACCCGTCTTACGACGGGTAGAGTTTTAATTCAATTAAAAATGAACTATCATTATTAATTGTTTCTTACCTCGGTCTTTGCCTCTTTGGTTATTGTAATTTTTTTAAATGTCAGGATGAGTATGGCCCTTTATTGCTCACATCATCTTGACTCATTAATTTCGCCACTCAAATCTTGTGCCCCTAATAGAACCTCATTTATCCTCCCTCTAGGACCCTATCTTGTCCCTATTGTTTACTCCCCCTCATCTTGGTCCCCTGATCATTTGAAAATCATAATCTGCCTCTTTTTATGTCCTTTCTAACAGTGCCCAACGGCCTATGTTTTTTTTAATGTCACTCGGCCACTGGGCAGTGGTCAACAAAGATAAGTCTCACACAGGAAAATATGTATTTCTGACTGCAAGTTCAGTAAAGAGAAAATCTTTATCAAACAGAACCACAGGTCTTCACTCTATGGTGTCTTGCACCCAACTGAGTATTGGACCTTGAACCACTTTCATTTAAGGCTCAGTGTATTACGCAATGCCACTGGCTTACCATATTTGCTTGATGAATATATATATAGGCACTCCATGAAGTGAGATTGACAGAAAAGGTCATGTTTTGGAAAAATAGCTAGATTGGTGAGAGAGCCACTCAATAAGAACGCTTGCATTAACTAAAAAAGAGCGCGTACCCTCAATTAGAACGTGTCCACGGTGCTGGTGACATAACATCATGCAGTTCATACGACGTTGTCATGGGACTGGGCCAAAGTGAGGTTCAATATGGCAGTATGTGTGCTTTACCTTCAAACGTTCGCCTGTTATTTTATAAAAAGGGTTGTAAAGGGGGAAACAGTCAAATCATGCTTATGAAGATGGCAAAACACTTGTTTTTATAAGGATTTTCATACTTCAGCAATATGTAGCATCTGGAACTGGTATAATTTATGAACTCTGAACTGCAGTTCACTAATTGAACACAGCTGAATATTATATTTTTGATGGGGCACAAACATATACAGCATATTTAAATTGTGTGTGACACAAGGTTTTGCACGGAAAAAAATATTTAATATAAAGCCACAAGTATAATAGAATGGTTTCACTCAAATTGACTGTTTAGGCCTACACTATAATTATGTGCCTGCATGCAGTCACACTGTGAAGTGCTACAGGTCACATGTAATAAATAGCCAAGGAAAATAAAGCCATGTGACAGAGAATTCATATTTCTGGGCAAGTGCAGTAATTTTAATTAGAAAATTGGTGTTGAAGATAACTTTACCACCACCTTCTCTCTGAGGTGCCTCGCACTCAACTGGGGAGAATCAGGCCTTCTACCACTTAATAAGAGGGTTTGTGTTACCCAATGGCATTGGCTTACCATATTTGCTTGATAAATACACTCCATTGCTAAACACCTAAATTAAAATAGCAGAGCTGTCATGACGTTGTAAGTTTATTCAAGCGCTCATGGGGTTGGTGACGTTGCATGTCTGGACTCATGGCTGCGTCATGTGACGTTGCCAGGGAGCTGGGACTTTTTCCATAGTGAGGTTCAATAGCAGTATGTCTGAACTGAATGTCCTTCTTGGTTTTGCTATTTCATAAAAAGTGTCGTTAAAGGAGAGAATACAGTCACATCATGCTTATGAGGTGGCAAAACACAGATCAAACATGTTTAGAATGTCTGGCAGAGTTTCAGGCAAGTCAGGTAAGCAACAGCTGAGATCCTGCGTTACAAAGCACAGGCCTGCACAAATATATGGTTATAAAGATAAAGATTAGAAATCCATCAAAAATTGTTTATTTGTGAAAGTTGCTGGCATCAAAGGAAAGGTTAACCTTTAAATGAGTCAATTCAATGGTCATTAGCATGTGGAATCTCCGAGACTAATAATCACAGCACAGACAAAATGGGTCATATTTATGCTTGGTCCAATGGAACAGTTTTTTTATATTTTCAAACTCCAAGACTGCATGATAACCAGGAACGTTTTATTGAAATAGGTTTATACACCCTATGTGTGCTCTACCAAAATGTACTATAATTTCAACTAGAAATTGTTTTGACTGCTAGCAATTGAGAGTTTATCACAATAAACAAGGTTGGTTTATCACCATTGTTCACGAAAACCTCAAAATATGAAAAATGCACTCCAGCCATTCATATCGGGCTAGTTGAGCCTCTTCTCAGCACGTTGAAGTTAATTATCTGAATCTGGACTCACCCAAAACAAGGGTAAAAAATAAAACAAGGATCGTTGTTATTTCGGTATATTAAATATTTATGAGCAACAGTGTATTTCTGGTGTTTCAAAGTTCATATTTCTTAAGAAATTAAGGAAAATATTGAATTAATACGGATTTTGTCTTGTAACTTTGATTGGCAGGTCATCTTTCAATCTGATTGGTCAGAAATAGGATAACTTTATGACCCCCAAAATATAGAGCTCTGAAGTTGAACTATAGAATTGGAATAATTATGCAATTTCTACCACTCTTCTAATTGGCTAATATCATTTTCAGGAAACCTATCAGCTCTCTTGATCAATTAAGATTTTATGACCATCATCTCCTTATATGGAATAGGCCACAAATTGACAACCGGTGGGTTTTTGGAACCTCTGGACCCTCGTCCTTTAAGTGTTGTTTCCCGAAGAAATTAACACCAACTTCTCTGGCAACGGAAACGAGCAGTGCTCATTCGAACTAAACTTCATACTACAATTTGAAGGATCTTATGTGAGCTTTGGCTTTCTACACTTCATACTATATTTGATGACTGTTGTTAATAACTGCCGGAGAATGTGGACTCACTAATAGTTACAGAGTTACAAAGCTGCAAGTTAATAAAACTGCTCAATGAGTGTTCATTAAATATAAGTAAAAAATAATGACACTATATAAAAATATGGATATGTGATCATAAAAATGACTGATGTTTACAATGATATCTACATATGTATTCTGATGTTTACGATAGTATTCATTAAAAACTTCATAATTATGAAAATTACTTTTTACGAATTTTCTGCACGTGGACACAAAATTAATTTTTAACATTCCATAATAATTATTGTAGTCCGACCGATAATTTATGGCACTTGATATTTTTTCATCATTTCAGTATATATACATGAAATGTGAAAATACATGCATGTGCTAGTCAAATATACTTAGTCCGTCAAAAAAACTCAAGTATCTTCTCAAACAGGTGTTTGTCTATTGTGTATATAGTTGTCTGTCTGTCTTTCTGTTTGTCGGGCTGTCTATCTTTTCATATGCATATTTGGCATTATTTGCCATAAACTAACACATACCAAATGTTGCCTTACAAATATTTGAAGCTCAATGATATCATATCAAATGTTTCGGTGTCCCCTTTCCGGCAATATGCAAATACGCTAAATAAATTAAAAAACTAAAAGTCTGCTAGAAAAGTTTCTCAACTTCGCATGAACGATCTACATCAATGTTATGTATGACACCGTGACACCAAACTCAAAATTTGTTTAAACTGATAAAGGCCTATGAGGTTAGTGCATAAATCATTTAAGATGCAATAAAAATGCACAAATTTCCCTAATGAGTGCACACACAATGTCCTCCCAGTGTTTTTCAAGTTATGTCTGTCTTTAAATAGCGACAGGCATATGCGTATGGGAGGGGGGGGGGGCAGTCACCCCCTCCCCCCAAAAGTTTGGGAAACAGTGAGATTCGGGCAAAAGGTTAAAAAATATGTGCAGATGATTTAATAAAAAACTATTGAAAATTAATGATTTCCTGGCCACAGCGTCCCTGAATAAAGTTCGGGGATAAAAAAATTGAACAAATACGCCACTAGTGCAGTGTTTTAGAAGACAATCAAGGGAACATTTTAAGACAAAAACGAAAAAAATCTGTTGGGAATTCTTTGAGATATAAGAATTTTTGAATTTTTGTTTATCACATTATCGTATTTATGATTTTAAGAGATCTTGACCTATTAGAAATGGTCCAAAATCTTATAAAACTGATCCTATTGACAATGGCAGACATTTTTATTTAAATCCCATCATCATTTTTAGCTTGTATGTATTGCGTTTTTTAATTTTACTTATTTGTGTGATAAACACTGCCGGTTTTAAATTTATACCAAAAATGACATTTTACCTTCGTATTGAGACATAATATTCTTTCATAAAGGTGTGCACATACATTTAGTATTACTAAATTCTAAAGAATAAGCAAAACTAGTGTTTTAAGACACAAAATCACACAAAAACACCTATCCTCATTCACTATTTAAATTATTACGATCATACAGTAGCGTTTTTTTTTTTTTGATAGTGCATACAGTGTACGTGGTATTCCTGCTAGTTCTACCAGACACTAATGTTTCATTGTGAGCTTTTTAATTTGCTCTCTTGTAAATTTTTAAGAAATGATGAAAAATCTAAGAGTTTGGTGATAAATCAACTAAAATGCAGAATGGATATTTAAAATGTGTATAAATTGTCTTCATAACAACTGAATTTGTGTTTTCACTTTTATGTGACCTAAAAATGCTAAAGGAACAAGCCTTAACCATATATTCAAAAAAATTTCATAGTTTTCCAAAAAAAACCCTATAAATTCCATTTAGAGATTGAAGGAATCTGCTGACAAAATACGTGGTTGTTATGCAAACCTTAATCAAGGCTGGGTTTAGGTATTGCATCAAGAATATTTTCTGTGAGAAAAGAAGATTATATAAATTTCACAGGCAGCTGAATAGAGTGCAATCCATGAATTTACCAGTAAATTTGAAAAAATGTCAGAAACAGCTAATTTTCGGTTTAAACAGTTTCAATAAATGCCAATTTGTAGTTTCATATAGCATTATGAAAAATTAAACAAAATGGATTTATTTTCTGAAGTTATTGTGCCTATACATCATAAAATTCGAAAGAATGTTGTTTGTCACACTCAAAAAATCAATTTTACATTAAAAAATCTAATTTCTGAAACAATTACTTTGGAAACCATGTGTGAATACTGGCCTCAGTATATCATAGACTTAACTTTTAAACTCATATACAAGGTTTTATTGATCATTAAAGCATGCAATTTGTGGTGTGATAAACCAAAATTTTTAAATTGTCATATCTCAAAGAATTCCGAACATATTTTTTTCGTTTTTGTCTTGAAATGCTCCCTTGATTGCCTTCTGGAACACTGCGCCAGTGGCATATTTGTTCAATTTTTTTAACCCCAAATTTAATTCAGGGACGCTGTGTGGCAATTTCATTTGAAATGGTATTAAATTTGAATCTTGAAATTCGGGCAAACATCGCTCGCCTCCACAAAAATCGCGCGTGCCGTACGCCTACGGCGACAAGATACTTATTATTCATAATAACTTTCTGACTCTACATATTACTTTTTTGGGAGAGTCATTTTATTACATTCAGTTACTCAATGTATGCCCGGTATCCGATGATTGTCAGAGCATGTCTGAAAGCCAATCAGTTCTTTCATTACTTTTCCAATAATCCATGCTGTCACTCATTCCTGACATGTACACATGGAGCTTCATCTATCAGAGCTTCATTTGATTAAAGAAGAAAATCCAATATTCAGAATTTCAGACTGGGTTTGGCAAAACAGAACTAATCATTTTGGATTCCTCATGTTACAGCAGCGATGGAAATGGACAATTTTCGTCGGAGGAGCTATCGGTTCTTGCGGCAGCAGCTCGCCATTCTAAATTTCTAATAGGGAAATAATTCTTCTACCAGAGCATAATTCTGGCTAAAGATACCATGAGGACTGAAAAAGTAACATGATAATTGTAATTTCACCACTGATCATTGGGGGAGCTGTAGCAGGGTACAGCTCTCTCTGTTTTTCGGGCAAGGGAGCTCAGCTCCCCCCGTCCCCCGAGCTCCCCTCCCATATCCATCACTGTATATGTCACAGGACTTTCATTCCAGTTTCATAATTCATATGTTTCGGGATATGATTACTGAAGGAAATTTATGACTGTCATACTGGGTCCCAAAGGTGGTCCAAATTAACTTTTGTTTAAATTTTCCTAATTTGAAGATTGCATTCTAACCTCACATTCAAAAACGAAGGTGTTAAGTCAAAATTTGAGCCAAATCTATGAATATTTAGAGGTGGCACAAAGCCATTTTCACATGAGATTGCCCACTGGTGAACTGTAAAAAATTTACAAATCTTGCAATGATATTGTTGACTATTTTTATCAAACTACCTTTTTGGAATATGTTGAGTGTGCCCAATTTAGGTGTAATATTCTTTTTTTCTTGCAAAAGTTTGCAGCAGGTCCCGGGGATAAATTTTCTAGCATTTTTGCAAAAAAATACAGGCATCTTTCACTAAGTTAGATTAATCAATTGAATATAACCCCCAGATATTAATCCGCCATGCCAGGGTCATATACCAAAGAGAAAACTAAAAAATATTCGCTCCAGAGGAATTTCTGACAAATAGACCTTTTTTTTCAGTTGCGCAAACGGGGAATTACATTGGAAATTTCAAATGCTTTGTGCAACTTCTTAATGTGAATAAAAAGGAAGAGTTAAAATGTTGCATGTGTTCATCAATTTTAACTTTCAAATTACGGGTTAAGGAGATTTGACAATATACATACAATGTTGGACTACTCTAGAAGACTACCCTGTCTGGATCCGCAACTGAAAGTCTGTATTGAATCTACTGATCTGGTAATAAGTTAACCTGTTGAAACCATGCAAGTAGCCATAAAACAGGCAATTTGTATGTTTCCAAACATTGATTATATATTAGCATTTCTCTGAAGCTAACCTTTCCTATAATTAAGTGCCCATTGTCAGGTTATGAAAATATGAATTTATGGCCATGATCTTTCAACTCCATGAGAATCAATTAATTATACTTAAGTTGGGTCGGAATATTCGAGCAGGCTGCACGTACTTAGCTTTTGGAACAAGCACATACCAAAGTCTTCAAGTCAATGTCCTGCTGTCAATTTAATCATGGATTCATTGAAATATGTTATTAGCCTCTGTTTGCTACTTTCCTTGGATAATAGTTTCCATGTTCACCGAAGGATGGAAATCCAAGCATTGACATTGGAATTAACTGGGCAATGTTATGAATATCTGGATTTGAAAGACAATGTGAGCTTGACAAGCCTGACCATAGATGATACTTCGATGCGATATTTTCCAGAAAGAAACTGTAGTAACCCTGCCCCGGAAGAGGAATCGAGAGCCTTGGAATTTCCTGACCTTAAATTTTTGTTCATCAAGAGGAATAACATGCTTGCCATGCCGAACCTCACCAAGATGCCCAATCTGCAGCAATTCACTTTTGAGGACAACCAGGTTACGACATTACCAGAAAAACCCTTTGCAAACAATCCGAGAATAAGCCATTTGATATTAAAGAGGTGCAACTTCATCCAAGCACCTAACCTAGAAGGAGGATGTAACGTTATGGGACACTTAGATATGAGCAATAATCTCTTGACTTCACTGCCTGACAACTATTTTGATACATGTAAAAAGCTCCAAAGGGTATATTTGAAAAACAACAAATTAATCTCTCTTCCAAATGTTGCCTTTGAAAAGCTGATTACCTTAGACTCCTTATACCTGGAAAACAACAAATTGTCGACCTTTGAGATCAGCTTTTGTAACTTTTCAAATGTTTTGAAAGGCAGCGCCAAAGGAAACAACATTATGCAAGTATACAATCCTTACCGTGACTGCATCGCATCTCTGGACACCTTACCCAAACCCGAATTTGTCTTTGACGGTGACCACCTCCCCTGTGATGAACGAAGGTGCTGGATGAAGAAATATGCCTCCAAGATGGAAAATATTAACCCTGGTGATTGTCCTGACGGCCGAGAATGGAAGTATGTCACCGAAGAAGAACTCTGCTCAGGTATGTAACCCCTGGTGACTGTCCTTTTAGTCAAGAATGGAAATATGTCACGGAAGAAGAACTCTGCTTAGGTATGTAACCCCTGGTGACTGTCCTTTTAGTCAAGAATGGAAGTATGTCACGGAAGAAGAACTCTGCTTAGGTATGTAACCCCTGGTGACTGTCCTTTTAGTCAAGAATGGAAATATGTCACGGAAGAAGAACTCTGCTTAGGTATGTAACCCCTGGTGACTGTCCTTTTAGTCAAGAATGGAAGTATGTCACGGAAGAAGAACTCTGCTTAGGTATGTAACCCCTGGTGACTGTCCTTTTAGTCAAGAATGGAAATATGTCACCGAAGAAGAACTCTGCTCAGGTATGTAACCCCTGGTGACAGTCCTTTTAGTCAAGAATGGAAATATGTCACCGAAGAAGAACTCTGCTTAGGTATGTAACCCCTGGTGACTGTCCTTTTAGTCAAGAATGGAAATATGTCACGGAAGAAGAACTCTGCTTAGGTATGTAACCCCTGGTGACTGTCCTTTTAGTCAAGAATGCAAATTTCATAGGGCCTAGTTCATTCTGCTCCAGTTTGTAGTGGTCTGGATTCAAATATTCAAATCACTGCCAGGGGTCTTAGGCTTAATTCAAGCTCTCACTGAGTCATCTGGACGGTCCTATATGTTGAGGATTATCCTTTCCCTCGCAGCCTCACTTATGTGTCTTCCTTTTAATTGGCCAGCCTAAGTGCATAAATTCAGGTTGTATAACCCCAATCTAGCCCTGGGACCCATGCGTAGGGTCATGGGTCGTCCCATTCAAAATCTTGAGATTTTGACATGGTGTCGGGAGAATTTGTCTAGATTAAACAATTCTTATCCAAATTAGATGAAATTTTGGATTTGGGTAGCCTACATATTTTACTACTGACGGCACTAGACTTGGTGGCATTTTTACAAAGATTGGCATAGAAAAAATTACTTTAAATCAGAGAAATTATCATATCGACCACATTCAGGCAGATACTTTACTACTAACTATGACCTACTACGAAATAAATAAGGGAAATATAATGACTCGTAATGCTTGGCTTGGCTGTGAGAAGACTCGAGATCTTGTTTGCATGACCAGTGTTTGAGCCTATTGGAAAGTAGGGGAGACCGGGGTAAGTTGTGCTGCGGGGTAAGTTGTGCCGCCAACTGTTGGGGTTAAATGAAGAACTGGGCAAAGAAGGCAATGCTACCCATACTCACTTGGCCAACATCATTAGGCACCAAAAAAAAAACTACCAAATATAATGGTATGAAAAGCTACACTCATCAATTCAATTTTTTTGCTGAAAACTTGAAGTGCCGAGGACGGACATTCTGGTTTCTCAGTCATTTGGTACTTGTAATAAGATGATGTCCCTCTGGTAGGATGGAGTTAAGAGGTATATCTAGACATTTCTGTTGTTAGATTTCATTTCGAATTGTTTTTTTATTTTTGACAACCATTTTCATCCAGAATATCAATTTGGGATAAGTTGTGCCGTTTTGATTGGGGTAAGTTGTGCCAATGGTATGACATAGGAATTATTTTTTGTTCATCTTTTTTTGTCCTAATTTTACGCAAGGCCTAAACATGTTGTGAAATAACTTACACCGAAAGGAACATGTGTCAAAAGTGTTATACCACCCTCTAAACAATAAATAATTCTGTTTTTTTCAGCATTTTTAATTTGTGTATAAGATGGCTCATAAATGTCTGATTAGTTTCATGTACCATGTCAGCCATACAATAAAAACATGATACAAATGATCTATCTGAAGAAACGGGTGAAATACAAGATTTTTTTGGAATAAGTTAAGCGGCACAATTTACCCCGTCATGCGGCACAACTTACCCCGGCACTGGGGCAAGTTGTGCCACTTGACCTACTTTTTTAAAATGCATACCATGACCTTCCCAATGGTCGGACAGTCCTGAAACTTCAGTCGATTATGGCCAACGTATTGTATTTTGATGTCTGATTTTCATATTGAATGATTAAGCTTTGATTTTTCGAAAAATCCGCCTGACGCAAAAAATGGCACAACTTACACTAGTCTCCCCTATTAATCTCATCTAGTCTTGTATTTGTGTGGAATGCGAGTAGAGCTCAGTGGTGTTAATATGTCTCTTTTAATTGGAAGTATTGATTTCCAGTATATGCTGCATTGGATATGCAAAAGACTTGAACATTATTTCACTACTGTACTGCAGCCTGCAACTGATTGACTGCTGGGAGTTAATGCAAAATCAATCCTGCTTATTTTAATATTCTATTTAAGACCCAAGATTACAATTAAAGTTCAAATATTTATTGTGCAAAACTATGAAACATAATATATATAAATACAGATAAGTCTATTGGACCCAAATTAACATTATAGCAAAAGAAATGGCACTGGCATAGTTATAGAATTAGCTCAGTTTCAATTAACTCATAGTGATAATTTTAGTTAGTACAATATTACCAAAAGTAGTTTTGACATTAACAATCTGAAGGAATATCATGTTACACTCATTTAGACATCTAAATGGAGCCACTTCCCTTTGTTCCTCCTGGTTCAAACTTCACTCTAAACTGCCGCACAAATAGTGAGTGATCCTGCACTGTTACCCAACGCCTTATAAATACCTAGTGCCTGACCAGAGCCATGGCTAGTGGCAAGAGCCACTGCCCTCTGGTTCCCCTGGTTCGAGCTTCTCTCTAAACGCCGCACAAGTAGTGAGTGATCCGGCACTATTACCCAAAGCTCCTTATAAATGCCTAGTGACCTAGACCACATCCCAACCACATTCAACCATCATAATGGGTAGTAACTGGTTATTGTTTAGTGTTATTAGAGTACCTATGTCACTTGTAACCATCCAAACCATCCAAATCACTGAAGCCACAGATATATTGATTATTTAATTTATTCCTCAGCTACGTGTACACAGGATATCTGGTGTGCCTTTTACAACATCGACTCTATCTAATACACTGTTATAACAAATCCATGATATAGGATAAAAAACAATTGCACACAAATGGTCCAATAGCAATAACAATGAATTAAAAGTGTTTGCAAGAAAACAGGCTATGTACCCACAACATCTATAAACATATATTTACAATAGAATTAACAATAGAATATGACACATGACTGTTTCTACATTTAGATGACAAATACATGAAATAACCCAAACTACCTTAGTTGATTAGATATTGATGCATCGCATAGTTCTGACAAAATGTCAAAAATAATTGAGAGAAAGCCATCAGCCTCGCTTTGGTGTGTGAATTCACCATTATGACGTCACAAAAATAACCTATGACATCATAAATGTTTGTTGTGACATCACCCTCTCTCACCCAATGGTAAGACGCCATTGGTTCAATGTATAAAGAAAAAAAATCATTTCAAGAACTTTACAGGGTTAGTGTTAACTTATTTTCATGTGTAGAGAATACTAGAGATACAGAAATAGGTGCCGTCAGTAGGAAATTTTGTATACTTTTAGGTGGTAGCCTATAACTGAAATTAACATGCTTTACGCTAATTTCGAGATATATCTTGATTCTCCCAAATGCTGTCTTTCATATCTCATGATTTTCCAGTGGGAGGATCCGTGACCCAGGGCTGTGCCCAGCCTCAGCCCAGGGGTACAGGGCTAACCCCAATCATGTGCCAATCCATCCTCTTTCCCAAAACATATGAAACCGCTGTAAAGCCAGAATCGTTGTTATTACATTTTTTAGCCGATGCCCAAGCTCTTATCAATACAGGGTATATTATGTGAAGTAACTTACTTGCCACAGGCGGATATATATGTTCACCACCAAGAGCCCACCAGGTGGATTTGTCAATGGAAATAAGGAAACATGTGTGAAGACACATCATCAAAGTTTGTGCAATTTTGGGGAAACCCTTGACTAAATTTAGAAAAAACCACAAATAGCCCTTTTGTTATACATTAAGTAGCATTTATTCTTCTGTCTATATATAGTGTAGGCGTTTTGGTCATTCCAGAAATAGACGTTTTTGTAGAGTGCAGTTGCCGTTTTTGTAATTGCCAATAGACGTTTTTGCACTGTCATGTAAAAGGAAAATTGACTGTAGGTGTTTTTGATAATGCAAAAAAAAGTGTAGGCGTTTTTGTCAGTAGGCGTTTTTGTTTGTAGGCGTTTTGACTGATCACCGATTTAGACATGTCGGGGAAATGTCAGTGTTATACCCCAAGCGGGGCACCCCAGGATACCCAAGTGTGGGCCCTTGGGATACCCCAAGGTTGGGGGCACCCCTGGGGGTACCCCAAGGTTGGGGGGACTCCCAGGGGATACCCCTAAGGGTAGGGCATCCCCGGGGGATACCCCAAGGTTGGGGGCACTCCCAGGGTATACCCAAAAGGCGGGGGCCCCCCAATGGGATACCCCCAAGGGTGAGGCAGCCCCTGGGATACCCCAGGGTGGGGGCAACCCTATCTGTATCTATCTGTATGTTTGAGCCACTGGATTCAGGCTTGAATATTGTCGATTCAGGATTGAATATTGTTGTGGCTTGGTTATACCCGAAGGCCGGTGGCACCCCTGGGGGATATCCCAAGTTTGGGGGCACGCCCAGGGGATACCCCAAGGTTTGGGCACCCACAGGGATACCCCAAGGTTGGGGGGCACCACTGGGGGATACCAAAAGGGGTGGCACCTCTTGGGATAACCCAAGGTGGGGGCACCCCTTGGGTAATCCCAAGGTTGAGCAGTGTTGAGGGCATCCTCCAGGAGATATCCAAAGGGGGGTACCCCCAGGGGATACCCCAAGGTTGGGGCACCCCTGGGAGATACCCAAAGTTTGGGGCAGCCCTTAGGGATACTGTGAGGTTTTGGGCATTTCCGGGGACACCCCAAGGCTGGCGGCATCCCTGGGGATACCCCAAGGGTGGGGGCACCCCCCAGGGAAACCCCAAGGGTGAAGGCACCCCCCAGGGATACCCAAAGGGTGGGACATCCTAAGTTGGACCCCAAGGGAGGGGGCACCTCCGGGATACCCAAAGGCTTGGCATCCCTAAGGGATACCCCAGGGCTGGGGCCCCCCAAGGCTGGGGCCCCCCAAGGCTGGGGCACCTCGGGGGATACCCAAAGGGTGGGGTATATCAAGGGGAATATGCCAAGGTTGAGGGCACCCCCAGCGGACACCCGAAGGGTTGGGCCACCCCAGAGAGTAAAACAAGGGTGGGGCACCCCCAAGATACCCAAGGTTTGGGGTACGGGGATACCCCAAGGACACTCCCTGCACCCCGCTGGTCCCCGCACCCTGTGGGATACCCCGCACTCCAAGAGTGGGGACACTCCCGAGGGATACCCCAAGGCCTGGGGACCCTCAAGGGGATATCCCAAGGGTGGGGCATCTCCAAGGGAATACCCCAAGGATGGGGCCCCCCCAGGTGATACCCCAAGGATGGGGCCACCCCAGGTGATACCCCAAGGATGGGGCCACCCCAGGGGATACCCCAAGGGCGGGGCACCCCTGGGATACCCAAGGTTGGGGCCCTTGAGGCACAGGGGATACCCTAATCGCGGGGCATCCCTTGGAGGGATTTCTGAAAAAAAAAGAAAAATTTCTTTGCCGCTGAATAGACCACACTGGTGATGGGGCGTAAAACACCAACTCACTCACTCACTGAAAAAGTGTTCTTGCTATGTTACAGCTGCACCCCAATGCAAATCGGAGGAGACTCATCTGCTTGAAAAGAGCCCAAATGGCATCACAGCCTATTGCTCACAGAAAGTGCAAAATATACTGCCACTGAATAACGCATACAGAAGTGATAATGTGACCGGAATATACCGCTTCTCAAGGAAGGAAGGGCACTGGTGCTATGATGCACCAGTTCTCCCAAACATGAGGAATTTGTCATCATTAACCGGGGGTGAATACTTCGAGGTCGGTAAGTCAACCAATTATTTGTGTTTGCAGATACCAACATCAATTTTAACTTGGTATATCAATTCTAAACATTACTCATGCTGCACAAACGGACATCAGCCCCAATGAGAGGTCAAAGGTAGTTATAACTTATCAGGCAAATAAGGCAGTGAACATATTTTAAATGAATTTATAACAACAAGCTATGATGGCTTAAAGGAATTGTGCAACCATCTCACTCAATCATTTAAGCTTACTCAAAATTCAAATTTCACAGTGTACAAGTTCTCAATGCAACCACTATGTTGTCGTGCGCAAAATTGCTCCCCAGGTGGCAGCTGATGTTTATTCAATTTCATGCCAGATGTCAGCGGATGTCCTGCCAATGCTGAATAAAAAGCAGGGGACAACCTGCAGCCATCTCATAATCTAAAGTTTCGCTTTATCTTTTTTTTCAGTGTCCCACAACTGATCGGATGCGTAAATATGAAATCTCCCTAAATGTCTCTATCAAAGCATTGCCGAGTTTCGATTCAGCTCTCACAATCTTCACATTGAACTTGGAAGACGCAAACGACCAAATATTGAAGCAAGTCAACATCTATGCAAGAGATGCGATTCAGGTCTAGTTGAAGATGAATTTCAAGGTCTAATGCTTTATGAAAGCACCCAGAGAATCTACCCTAGATGAATCCGTCCGGGACTGTGTATTATCATAGATTTGCGTCATGAGCATCTAAGCCAATCAGCGTGCAGCATTTCTCTCCAGTTCAAATGTTTGATGGCAATTTGCGTAAAAAGTACTGGGTCCTCAGAGCCGCAACACCTATCATTTAAAAAGCTCTTGGGGAGATCTCTATTGCTGTAAGAATGGTAGACATACGGCACACGGAAGTGTTCGAACTGGCAAAATCGGCCTCATTTGAATAACATGTGTGAAGGCTTGCTCATTGGTCATCTTTGGGGGTGTGTCTGATTTATTCATTGAAGGCTTTGCTGAAGTGTATGAAAGTGTAGTCAGCAAGATCGTGTATCCAACAAGACCACATTTGTGCAAATTGTGCAATTATTGTAGCTATAGCGGTTGAAAATGTTGTATGAAATCTTCAAAAAATGTTAATTTCCAATGAGAGTGACGTTATCAGTACCTCACTGTGCCTGTATTATTATTTGCCCACAAGATGTAGGAGCTCAAAAATTCTGTGCCAACCGACCCCACCATGGGGCAGGTTGGCACATAAAGGGGTGGCAGGTTGGCACAAGTGACACCAGGAAATCAAACAATGTGAAAAGACACTTTTCGCATTATTAACATGTTCTATACACAAAATAAATAAAAAATATTACAGTATGCTCATTCTTACCATAAGGCCTGTCCTGTATGCTCAACAATCCTCAATTATTTGCGAGTTCACTCGCATTTGTGAGCAAACAGGGTTAAATAAGGGTAGTCAGAAATTTTGGAGCGTTTGTGAGAGACAAGGGAGCACTTTTTAAAGTTTCTTTTTCATGAAATTAATGAAGAATTGGCTAACTTGAGGCGCCTTGCTCACATTTGTGTCTTTGGTGTCTTGTTTAATTACAATTTAAGTTTTTAGTTTCAACAAAATCACGGCAAAACAGGAAATAGAAATACTGTTGTTATTGTTTTACTGCCCTCTGATTGGCCGAAACAGTTGCGATCGTTTTTTGGACACTTCTAATGGGGCTAAAATTATAATTTTAGGCTCTTTAGAATCCCAAATCCTTGAACCATATGAATTCGTTTTTTTATGGAGATATCTTTATTCATTGCCGAGAATTCGTTGAAAAAAAATTAAAAAATATGCACAGTGTTGATGCAGGTGTGAATCTTTATAGGCTCATCTCAGCCGCTTAGAATCATCAGATTTTCACCAAATTTTCACACAACGCAGTTTAGAACCTCCCTGAAGAAACAAAACCATCATTTCCTGTCCGACTATTCACTAAAACCCCTTATTTTCGCTCGTACGATAGCGTCTTTTTACCGCAAATCACTTCCTTCTTTTATCAAAATTTCAGATTTTTCACTCTCAACTTCTCTTCAACTTTTAAACCACTTGTAATCATCGTAGAAATCTCTAAGTAGGCTCATTGTCTTCGCAATTTAATTCTCTACAAGCTGGTGTTTTTTATTTTTCAAACAATCCATAATAACTTCTATAAAACGTCCGTTTCACAACGTTGTTTCACCGCTACACTTAGTGTAGTATAGGCCTACATTCCAACAACCAATCAGATCTCTCAATTTCTAATTCCCCTTTACTCATCAACCTATTCCTCTCACGACCTCATCTATCCCCTCATAACATCCCTCTATCCTTCCTCTCTTCCCCAGTTCTTCCCTTTCTTCCTAGAATTACTATATACTTCAATTTTTCACTTCCTTCTCATACTGTCAGCCCATTGGCTGTCAATATAAACAGTGTATCCCACTTTCATAATCTAGCTTTTTGTAAACATTGTATCTCATTTTCACCATCCAGCATCACATCTTCATTTGTAAACATTGTATGCCATTTTCACCATCTAGGACCCAAACGTAAACATTGTATATGGTTTTCACCATCTAGAACCAAACTCTATTTTGTAAACAGTGTATAGCATTTTCACCATCTACATCACAACTCCCTTTTTCGTATAAATCCCTCACTTCCACTTCTCTCTCATCACCCCTTTCCCCTCACTTACCCCTCCCTTCCTATACATAACCCCACCCATCCTATACATAACCCCACCCATCTCTACTTTACCCCCTCCTACCCCCACTTACCCCCACCTTCACTTTCACCCAAAACTTCACTTTTTCACTTTTCTCCCTGTACTTAAATTACTTCATTCACCTCACTTACCCCCACTTACCCCCATTTACCCCCACCACCTTTACTCTCTCAACCTCTCTCTCTTTCTCCCCTTAAATCCCATACTTAAATTTCTCATTTACCCTCATTTTACCCTCACTTACCCCCACTTACCCCCACCACTTTTTCCACCCAAATCCAACTCTTTCTCCCTCTACACCTCCAACACTTAAATCACTCCACTTACCCTCACTTAGCCCCACTTACCCCCATTTACCCCCACCACTTTTTCCACCCAAAACTCCTTTTTTCTTCTCTACTCACTTCCTCTACTTAAACTACCTCAATTACCCCCACTTACCCCCACTTACCCCCATTTACCCCCACCACCTTTTTCACTCTAAACTTCTTTTTTCTTACCTACACACTTCCCTTACCTAAATTACCTCAATTACCCCCACTTACCCCCAATTACCCCTACCACCTTTTTCACTCTAAACTTCTCTCTTCTTACCTACTCACTTCCTTTACCTAAATTACCTCAATTACCCCACTTAACCCCACTTACCCCCAATTACCCCATTTACCCCCACCACCTTTTTCACTCTTAACTTCTCTCTTCTTACCTACTCACTTCCTTTACCTAAATTACCTCACTTACCCCCATTTACCCTCACTTACCCCCATCACCTTCCCCACATAACATATATCTTTCATCATTTCTCACCTCATCATCACTAGATCTCAATATGAGCACCGACCCCAAAAAGTCTAATGTTTCCACACGATCACGTAGCCGCTCCGAAACTCGAAAAGAATCAGGGTGTGCAGATTACTCTTTTTATGACGCTGTCAATGGTCCTTTTTAGGTTTTCGCGTTCCTTCTTCGTAGTGGTTACTGCTTCCCATGCATATGTGGCAATTGGTATTATGCAGGCCTTTACCACCTGCCACACCATTCTCATCTTAATACCTTTAAGGTCTGGGCTTCCTGCTATAGCCATAATTGTGTTGTAAGCCGCTTGTACTTTCTTCTTTACTTCATTAAGTTGTTTATTCCATTTTTCCACTTTTTGCAACCATCAGTATCTGAAGTTCGGGGGGAACGGGCACTGCCCCCCCTGGTCATACCACTGCTAAGTTTATCGTCTGTTATATTTCTCCGATCATGTATGGAAATCTAGGCCCCAAATTCGACACCATTTTCCCAAGAATCAACACATCAAAGCAAAACAACATAAGCATGTGTTCCGCTTGCGACACAAATTCTAGTTGTCTTTAGGTTAAGCCACCAAATCTCAAAACACCACTACAGCATGCTATACTCAGAAAAGGTTCAGTATTATTACAACTTACAATAGCATTAAATTAAATTATTCAATAACTTATTTGTTTGACTTAAGTTACATTCACTATTTAAACAGAGTGTGCCAACCTGGCCCTATGCCCTTGTTAACTTGCCTCAGCCTGTCATTTCCTGATGATTTATTATTTCAAGGAAAAATAAGAAAATTATCCAGGTGACATATGGCATTCTGAAAGTCAACGTATTTACAAAGCTTATCAATAATTAATGAACTAGGTGAGGCAATCAGTTATTGATGCACACCTTTTTCCGTTTTATCGAAAAACGGCTTTTGGGGTCTTGTGAAAGTGCTCCAGAGCCAACATGAGTAAGCCGACACCCAAAATACTCAATTCTCCGGATGGGCCTTATCATGAACACAAAATGTGGCAACAACACATTTCTGTACTACACTTCAGCTTCCCACAAATAAGGTGTGCAAACTAACCTGCCCCTGTGCAAACCAGCCCCCCTCTCCCCTACTTTTATTGAACTGGATGCACCATTGTGAATTCAAGCTGCAGTGCTGCTATTTTGTAAATCAGTTTGATAAAATTAAAATACACAACACTTTTTTTTTTTCAAAAATATTTTTTTTGAGAATTCTGCTGTGAAAGTAAAAGATATATAAATCAAAATGACAAGACAACTTGCGACAATGATGACCCATTTCGATCCCTTCCGATAACGTATCATTTATAAAGAAAGACAATAACTTGTAAAAAGCAACTAAAAAGTAACACGAGAAGAAAAGTAGGGGAGAGGCAGGTTAGTTGATAAGCAAGGTTAGTTGATACCCCCCACCTCCTGGTCTTAGAAATGATCAATTGAGAAAGTGTTGTCATTTGTAAGTAGCGGAATAAAAAACATCTTCTCATCTAGGTCAATGTGGAATCAGAATAAAGATTTAGGAGAAAAAGTAAAAATTATAAAATCACTTTTCTGAGTAAATTTTTGCTGACAACGTACATGTTTGTTTTTTTTTCTCACTATAAGAGAAGGATGATTCATAACAAAGAATATGGATAAGGTATATGTACATGTGAAAATGGTTGTTTATAAGTCACCAAAGATGACCTAGTTTAACGTGTGGTAAAGAACTCAGATGTTTTCTGAAATAATTGAGTGGATGGGTTTATTGATACAGGAGATTGGTTAGGCTATAATGAAATGCAAGAAAATTTCAAGACTAAGATTTTTACACATAGTTTTAATGGATACAAAAACTACACCAAAATTAAATTATTAGATAATCATGATCCAAATTGTTTAATTCTTCAAATTGTTATATATGTAAAATAAATTAATTTATTACAAGATGGTTTCTTTTTTACTGCTGCAGACCCTCTTGTCTCAGCCCGTCAGCTCTAAAACTGTGTTTTAGTTTCTATACTTGATCTACAATTCTGCCTTTTTTTGTCTCTTTCTTACCTGTCATATTGAATTGATAAGTACGCGCCATCTGCTGTGCCTGGATACCTTTCTCAACATTGGGGATTCTCAGCATCGGCAATTTTTTTGCCATCGAGGTTTCCCTTTGCTCTTTTTCTTATTTTGTGTACTGGTAATATATATATGTTATGTTTATTGTATGAGCAAAAAATAAACAAGTCTGAGTCTGAGTCTGCTTTAGATCGAACTTGTCATGAGATCTCTTCCACCTAACAGGTCCCCCATCAGATCCGACTCACAATGGAAGGACATGTGCATCCATGAGAACAGAAAGTAGGTTGGGTGAAGGCGTATCCATGGTTTTATGGTGTCCTACCAAGGCGGAAGCATGTGACGTTTTCTTTTCATTGTCCATCAGGGTTTGGTGTATCAACCAACATGCCTGGGGGTATCAACTAACTTACCAGGTGGGTTAGTTGCTACGTTTGACATTACCTCGTTTGACGCCATCTGGGGTAAAAACTCCAGAGAAAGTCAAGTTTCTCCAATGTATTTCCCCATGCACATGGCTATTTGTCATTCCAATGTTGTCGTCCGGTTAGCTTCGACGCTATCTTTTCTGAAAGAAGTCTCAACTGACCTGCCTCTCCCCTAACTGTTATCCAATTTTATAACTGTTTTTGGAAAGTAATTAGCAGGCACAGATGCAGGGGTGTGGATGGGGGGATATGAAGATGAAATTTTCAATATAATATGTATATTTGCATGCTAATTATATTATGTAATTAATTTATTACATATATATAATAGTAGCATTATGTTGTGGGCTATGCGTTCCACGATATATAGTCACCCGGGCTCAATAATAAGTTAGGTATGATCCGATTACATTGATTAATCCAATGTCTGAAAACACTCATGGTAGACTGCTGATCACTGTATCTTTGAACCTGTTATGGAATCATGATTGGGGGATTGTACAGTAAAAATGAGAACTGCATGCTGCTGCCACCTGGCTCAAAAGTCGATTTTGTACGCTACAGCATTGCTGTCCCAAGAAATAGTTCCAATTTCATTGCACATTCACAAAATTTCTTTTCAACATTGATGTATACCAAAGTCAGACTCGGCAATCACATTCTCTAAGGAAGTAGACAAGGCCATCAGCACACTCAAAAACAGCCCTGGTTTCTTCCAGACAAAATTGTGTGAGTTCCTCAAGCTGAAATGATGTGGTCCGCTCGCAGACCCTCACGGAATAGCACAATAGTCACTAGGTGGCAACACATGACAGTGTATGTTCTGATCTGCCAAGGCTGGAAAAAGAAGTGGCAATGTAACAGCAGTCCACTTTTAGACAGGGTATTGTAGCTTAAATACAACTGGATGCTCAATTTGGATTCAAAAGAACTGCGTGGGATGTTGGCCTATTATTCTGCTTGCTACCTCGACTTCATTTTGTCAGCGTAAACCAAATAAATAGATTTGTGAACTAATTACTGACACGAAATATTTGTTGCACCCCATTTCCATTTGCTGCATTGTTTGTGTTGAGAGGTGCAACTTGATTTGAGCTTCCCGACGAATGAATATCACAGCGAAGAAGTTTTTTGTATGCTTTTCGGAAATCGGCACTCATTTTCGCATAAATAAAAGGATTCACAAAACTGTTCGTGAAAAGAAGTAACAGAGTGAACTCGTGTATCAGCCTGTCTCCAAGAGATTCCATAAAGGTGTCCTTGTTGCTAAGCATTGACCAGATGTTCCATGGCAACCAGCAGGTTACCATGGTTGCGAGGACAACAGTCATCATCTTGGTTGTGGCGCGTATCTTTTGGGTGATCGTAGGGGACAGCGAATCGTGAATTACGTTTTTCTTTCGCAGCTGATGTACAACACGGCTGTAGAAGAATAGTGTAGTACTCAAGGCAGTTGCAATTTGAGCAATGCAGATTGCACCGACCCATGAAGGCAGAAATAAAACCGGACGAGCCTGATTACGCAGGAACACAGGGTCCTTCTCGGTTATATAATAGGAAAATACTGGAATGACCATCACAGACATATACAACCACGTCGCAAGAACTCGTTTGACAGCTCGTAATTTACGAGCGGCAAAATCAAGAGAACGGTATTGCAATGGGGTTATGACAGCCGCATATCTGTCGAATGCAATGACTAAATGAGAAAGGAGTGATAGTCCCAATGACATGGCATGCAGAGAATGGGTTACGGTGAACATCACTTTGAATACATAGTCATCCTTGATGTAATGAAGAAACTGTGCAAGAAGTAAATGAGGAAATCCTATCAAATCTGCTAAGCAGAGACTGGTGATGTACACAGATACAGTTGAATTCAGAGATTTGTAGCGTTCAATTGCAACAATAGTAAGCAGGTTCGCAGCAAGAGTCAACACGCCAAAAATGACAAAATAAATTGTTCTGAAATTATCCAAACTGAGGTGTTTCAAAGATACATTTTTAAGGAGGAATTGTTCAATTCTTTCGTTGGATGAAAGTCCTGTAACATTGTATCCGTCGATCCTCGGGGTGACACTAAATTCATTAAATTCATTGGTGTCTATTGTGGAGAAGAGTCCAGACAACTCATCTGCTTTATTTGTGCTATTCATCCTTTCTAGTTGAAGCATTCCCAAGTGCCTTGATACTGAAAGATAAAGGCATATTCTAATGAAATATAGATAGATAGATAGATATGAAAAAGAAAAACACTCCGAATCCATGCAGGGAACTAAAATTATCGGCAGATGGTTAACTAAATAGTATTTATGATATCAATGCTCAGTTCCCAACAAATTTGATCATTAGAGTAATAGTCAGATACATAATCCATTTGTTTGCCTGTCACCAACAAGCGGGATTTGTCTCCTAAAATCAAACAGGAGTTTATGAAACTCCACATGCCCCAAATCCCCTTCCAAAATCCTGGGTGTGCGCACAGGCAATGGTCACATAATATTATACAATTATTATATGTCATCCTTACTCTTAATGAAATATTCAAGGGGTGCATGTCAAGCACCCTCTATTGGAAAGCAAAGACACAAGCTTGAGTGAGCAAAGACGTACATAACAAGGGGTTCCCTTGACAGCCAATCAGAACTCTAGAAATGGGAATATCCCTAACCTATCCTGGCCACAGGTCAGGGGATATTCTCATTTGTTGAGTTCTGATTGGCTGTCAAGGGGATACCCTTGTGATGTATGTCTTTGCCAACTCAAGTTTTGTCCTGGGTAGGTAAAATAAGCCTTAATTTCCAGACTCCATGAGTCCCTATTTTGCCGATGACACGAAGTGTCAGAGGGACTCCTTGAATTGGATTGTTTGGATTCTCCAAAAAATTTTAACTGATTGGTTATGTAACTTCTCATAAACATGCCTTTTTGTTTATGTCCACAAACACCTTGTGTGATTAATTATCCAAACTTGCTATGCCACTTTGTTTTGATTCTCCCAATGTCCACTGTACAACTTGCGCAGGCGCTGATAAATTATAAGTATAAACATCCATTTTGTTATCCAATGTTATTGTTATCAGTTTATAACAATTAAAGATTCCCACAGTATGAAAGAAAACAATTATGTAACGAGTTTATTCTGCCAAATCTTTCTCATTTGCATATTCTGCTTGTGGTTGTTTACATGGACAGTTCCAGCAGACTGCTTAATTTCAGTGTGCAATGCATTGTAGTGGGTGGAAATTGTCTACAGGTACATATTCATTTAATGAATTTTTGCATATAAAATTTACAGACTGTAATCCAATTTAAAAACTAACTAACTTTTACTTTAGGTATGGCGATGGAAACTTGCACCGATATCCAAAATTTCGAATATAAAGTCTTAAGGTCTCTAAATTTCATTGAGAAGCATCATGAAATTGCAGGATCAGCTGGGCCACTTTGAATGAGACCGCTCAAAAACCAAAGTAATAACCAATGCAAATTTGCCCTGATCAAATTTTCCAAAGTCCGATGTCTGGGGTTTACAAATAATGAAGCTGGTACCCCTGACCTCTTCAAGCATTTTTACTGCATTTTGTAGGTTTTCGGAAGCATGTGGTGTTTTTTCATATTTTGTTTGTCACATCTTTTTTAATACAGCTGTGCCATAAGCTTGGACACTTACGCCAATGTGACCCTTTTTTGTGGTGCAATCTTGGTGGAATTTCTGTTGCCAATTTGAAATCTTTAGCATTTTGATATGGTGCCTATTCTTTTCATTGGAGCCTGAAGTCAGACATTCAACTTAGTTTTATTAAAATACCAAGTTTGCCCCGATCTTACAAAATTGTGTCTGGCTCTTTAAAGAAACCCTGGATTTTTGGAGAAGTAGGATTCCCGAAAACCAAATTTTTGGCCCGGAAAGTTTACCTCGCCCTGGAGCGAGCCGAAAGTGCTGCTTTGAAAACTGGTTCGGGAACAGATCGACTGAACTGTTACGGTCCGTATAATACGGACCGGTGTAGCGTCTCATTGCCGTGTCCTCCCACTGTCCTAATTAACCTACCAAGTGCATAAATACGGGACGTAAAGCCCCAATCGGGGTCCGATATATCATATCCTCGAGTTTCAGTTTAATCCTTTTCGACACTTTTTCCATAATTGTGCTGACAGACGAATCTGACGAATGGATGGATGGACGGGCGGACGGACAGACAAATGCGAATGAAAACATTAGACCTGTTCAACGGCGGTCCTATTGAGGCTCTGTTTTAAAATTGTGCACGTGCCATCTCTCTCTTTGCCTGGAAGCAACACCACAGGGGCTTCTAGACCAAATTCTCAACATCAGTATGTCAGTTTTTTTTAAACATGACACGTGGCATGCACACACACATTTTAATCAGAAGCCCCACGGTACTATATATTCTTTTTCTTCTATTTCCATTCAGAAATACTACTGTTTGATAATCATTCTATAAAAGAGAGGTGGCTAACATAGGCCTTATGACAGGATACACCCCCCTCCACCCTATGGGGTAACGTCAACATTAGAAAATGTTCATAGGGGTAGTGAGGGGGAAAGATGGGGAAATTTGGGGAAAGGAGGAGGTTATGTGGGGTAAGATGGGGGAAGAGGGGGGTAGCAGGGGGAACTTGGCTTGGTGGTAAAATGGGGTTACTGATATTGCAGGAATAAGAAAAGGGAGCAAGTGGGGGAAAGGGGGGGGACAAATAAGGTAAGTAGGGGGAAAGAGAGGGGAAGCAGGGAGAACTCGAGGGTAAAATGGGGGGGGGGTTGCTGATATTGCGATTAAGAAAAAGGAGCGGGATGTATCCTGTCATGGCCTTAAGTTGTCTAACTCTCTATCTATATCTATCTATATAATATATATCTATCTGCCTATTTACCCAATTTAAAGAAATACATTGTGTTTATATTCAAACTGAAAATAGCACAGTATACTTAGCCTAGTTCTATGACAATGGTAGGTGCTGCGCAAATTTCAAGGCAGTACCATTTACATTATATAAATTAGCTTGCTGCATCGCTAAAACTCACTTAGCCGGCTGTTTCTATTAGAGTAGGCCTATAGAATTTGCTTTAGAAGAATCACTTGATAGAACAATTTAGCGGGCCTATATGACAAGCTTACCAAGGTCAAAATTAAGTGTTTCGAAGGTTTTCAATTCATAAGAAAGATGTTCATTCAATCATCTTCATAATATTCATATAATGAAAGTGTCCATTGATGATTGATCCCATAGGCCATACAGTGGCGTCCCTATGGGGGGGCACGGGTTGGCACGTACCCCCCATATTGGACCTGCACCCCCCAGGTGCCCCCATAGGACCAATTTTAGCTAAAATGTACAGCTAGTATTGAGGGTACCCCCCCCGACCCCCAGAGAATCGCGTACCCCCCCAAGAGAATCTCGTGCCCCCCAGGTTCCCCCCCGGCAGCTCAAGACTGCCTAATTACGCCACTGGGGTCATAGTACATAAATAGGCTTAAGTAAAACACATTTGTGAGGCCAAAAAAGTGTATATAATCAGGCAAATATTTGAATAGGCCGATAGATGTCAAGTTAGTTCTGAGCCAAAGCAAAGTGTCAAGGCCATGTTTGTTATCATACCCTTAATTCATGGATGCTTTACGCTACTCCTCCCAAACTACTCAATGCCCACAACTACAAATTTGCAAGCAACTTTCTTTCACACCTTACAACAACCATAAGTGCCTCTAACTGTTCATATTATGCGTACTATACGCTACTCCTCCCAAACTACTCAATGCCCACAACTACAAATTTGCAAGCAACTTTCTTTCACACCTTACAACAACCATAAGTGCCTCTAACTGTTCATATTATGCGTACTATCAGTGAATTTCTTTGTCATTAATGCACGACTATCAATCTTCTCTCATGTAGTACTGATTGTTGTTCTGTTTTCCCTGGACTCCAATGGAGGGAGGGAGCCAGGGAGGGGCCACTGCATTCTCACGGGTACTATGCTAGTGATTATAATAAGTAGGACAAACGAGATGCTGCCATTTAGCTATTTATATTTCAACCTTCTTGTGGTAACCAGGCGGCGTTGAAAGAAGGAAAGATAGGATGAAAATGAAGGAAAATAGGTAGGGGAAAAGAGAGGAAAGAAAGGAAAGAAAGGAAAGAAAGAATGAGAACTAGCAAGTAAGGAAGGGAAGATGAAAGGAGGGGAATCAGAAGAATGGAAGTGAAAAAAGAAAGAAAGCAAAGAAGGGAAGGAAGGAAGGACAAAGGGAAGAAGGAAAGAGGAAGAAATGGCAAAAGAAAGGCAGAAAGAAAGCAAGGAAGGAAGTTCCTTCTGTCATTTCTTTCCAAAAATTTATCAACAAAGATGCCACTCATAGTTTGATAAAGATAGGAAAGTTTGAAAAAGCCTGTATAAGATACCAGATATTTCTCGGTGGCCTAATGATTGCAGCAGGTGATTTTGAATTCACTGAACTGAGAGGACATATTGAGGAGGCAATCTGGACCGAAGAAGACTGCACTGCTTCAATGTCTGACTCGTGAGTGATGGCAGATGGTAGCACTATGGAAATGAACAATGGAAATACCATATCATATAGGGGTTTATATCGTTGCCAGCATTCAATATGGTAGCTATCATTGATACACTTGATCAATACATGATTTGTACTGTTGGTCCGAAAATTCGGGCCGATCCGCATTTTAGAGAAATTGGATTCCCGAAAACCGGTTTTTTGGCCCAGAAAGTTTACCTCGCACTGGAGTGGACGTCAAGATGACGATGTTGTCGAGTTCAGTTCAAGATTTTATGGATATTTTCTGTCAAATCTTGGCAATAAAATGGCCTCTTTAGCTGAATATGGCATAATTGAAGCGAACCAAAAGTGCTGCTTTGAAAACCGGTTCGGGTAACGACCTGACTGAACCGGTACGGCCGGTATTTATCGGACCGTGTAGACCCCTAAATATCATATCCTTAAGTTTCAATTGAATCCTTTTCGACACTTTTTTCTGCAATTGTGCTGACAGACAAATGGATGGGCAGACAGACAGACGCAAGTGAATGAAAACATTAGACCTGTTCTATGGCGGTCCTATAGAAGCTCTGTTTTAAAATTGCACGTGCCATCTCTACATTTGCCTGGATATCGGACATTGATGCGTGGCTGGCAACACCACAGGGGCTTCTAGACCAACTTCTCAATATCAGTGTGTCAATTTTTTTAAACATGATACGTGGCTCAAACACAATTTAATCAGAAGCCCCAAGGTTCTATATTCTTATTCTTCTATTTCCATACAGAACTGCAACTGTTTGATAATCTTTCTAAAAAGAGAGGTGGCTAAGTCAGGCCTTATGACAGGATACACCCCCCCCCCCCACCACCGATGGAGTAACACCTACATTAGAAAATGTTCATAGGGGTATTGAGGGGGAAAGGCGGGGAGATTTGGGGAAAGGAGAAGGTTATGTGGGGTAAGACTGGGGCCGGGGGGGGGGGGTAGCAGGGGGAACTTGGTGATATTGCGGGATTAAGAAAAGGGAGCAACTAGGGATTTTTCCCGAAAGGACTAAACATTTCAGGAGGGTCCCTTAAGAGGTAGGCTACTAAACTAAGGATTCCCTTAACTTAGTACCTCTTAAGGGACCCTCCCTGAAATGGTTATAGTCGTTTCAGGAAAAATCCCTAGAACGGGAAAGCGGGGGCAAATAAGGTAAGTAGGCCAGGGGGAATGAGAAGGGAAGCCGAGGGAGCTCGGGGGTAAAATTGCTGGGGGGGGGGGGGTTGCTGATATTGCGAATAAGGGAAAGGAGCGGGATACATGTATCCTGTCATGGCCTAAGTTGTGCTGGGCCACCTCCCCCCAAATACGTATTGGTACTTTGTGGTGGGCTCGCCTTCTGTGATTTTTTCACCATTGCAAACTAACATCACATCTTGGCGTTGCTGTACAACAGGGTGACAATGTTATTTTTATACCATCAGTCTAGGAGCCAAGAGCTCTATCTCAGCTATCTGCCTATCTATCTGCCAATTCTGCCATCTATATGCCTATCTGTCTGCCTATCTATCTGTTAAAGAGATGAATTTATCTTTTGTGTGTTTATATTTATCTGAACTGAAAATGGAAAACAGCACAGTACTTAGTTCTATGACAATGGTAAGTGCTGCAAAAATTTCAAGGCAACACCATTTACGTATAAATCTTGTTGCACCGCTTAAACTCACTTAGCCGGCTGTTTCTATTAGAGTATTATATAGAATTTGTTTTCCTAGAATCATTTGATAGAATAATTAGCAGGCCTGTATTACAAGCTTACCAGGGTCAAAATTAAGTGTTTGGAAGGTTTTTAATTCATGAGAAAGATTTTCATTCAATCATCTTCACAATATTGGTATAATGAAAGTTTCCAAGGAGGATGATAACTTGATGTACATCGTGCATCTATATACAGTAGTCAACTTTCGAAGTGGATCAAGAATTTACTTTGTAGCAATTCTGACATAAGTTGTTGTTGCTGCATAGTTTAGCGTGAAATTTTAACTTTGATATCTTAGTAATGTGCTTGAACGAGATTGTTAGGCTTCGGTGACTTTGATGGTCACCAGACACGATTGTTTGAAGCAAGGTGCAAAACGACTTGTCACACACTAGTGAATACACTGTAGCAGCACCAAAATTGAGTGGTGATTTCAGAGCCTTGGTCACTCAAACAATGTCAAATTGGATCGAAGGAACCTAAACTGTGAAAATGTTAAAAAAATAAGTCTTCAATTGTCTACTAAATGTGATTGAAAAACAAATTTCTCCAGTCACTTGATGAAGTATGCCCCAGCCGGTGGCTCCCCCACTTGGGTGAAATTGTTCATATCCATTGGAAAAGCCACAGATTTTTTAAAACAGTGAATGTGGAACGTCAAATCAAAAGTTGAGCTCAATTGAGTTAACAAAACAGTGCCTGGTTTATTGCACAGTTCAGTTCGGCAAAAGTCAAAATTCGGCAACGCTGCTTCATAAGGCATCCCCCGATGCCATTTTTGGCAACCGTTGCCTCATACGGCATCGGGGAGATGCCAAATTCGGCATCCCCAACTGTCAATATATATTTCTTGAAATCTATCCAAGGAAAAGATAGATCTATCCCAGCATTTTTGATTATATTGATGTTCTTTAGAAGCTACTTAACTAATTTTGACATGAGACTTCAATGTGGTTGTTTGACATGATATAGCCGCTGAAATTAGGCTACCTACATTTAGAGATTTCATGGGAAAATAAGAAATGACATAATCTTAAATTGCCCAGGGGGCACGTGGCCTCCCCCCCCCTCCAAAAGGCAGTGCCCCGAAAGCTCAGTTGATCTCTTGAAAATTCAGTCAAATAGGCTGATAGGCTTACTGCCTTGTTTGTGGTGAAGGATATAGCAATTAATCATTGAACCAAGAAATAGATTGCAATCTGGGCCGATTGCCAATTCACTCTAAAAGGGGGACACAATCTCGATTGAAATCTGTCAAATATCACTTGATAATTGCAATTCAACCATTTGCAAAAGGAACAGTACTTCAATCAGCTAACAATATGTTGTTTCCTGAAGTTGCGAACACAGCCTGGGGGCACAAAATTATGGGTTTCTTTTTCTTGTGTTACAAAATTATTGTGGACATACAGCTAGTGTATTTAGCTATCTCTATTGCTAAAATATACTTTGTTTAGGCCTACTTAACAAATGCCACAAAATATTAACGAACCTTACCATGTACCTATACATATTAAATGATTAAATATAAAGTGAGAAACACAGAATGAATTCACAAGGCAATTGGGTGTAAGATATTTTGAGTAGGATACCTGGATTCTTAAATCTTAGAAAGTAATTAGACCTTGAAAGATACCTTAATTTCACCTAATATATTGACTAAGATCCACGTTTTTCTGAGATAATAATATAAGATGATAATAAGATATAGATACAGTCATTTTACCCCATCTGTATGGAAAACTCACTGAATACGGTTTTAAAAAATCAATTAATTAATTCTTATTGTTATGCTTTTGAGTAGATAGAGGATGTCTCAAGCTACATACAGTGGCGCAACTGGGGTGTCTCCAGCGGGGGGGGGGGCACCTGGGGGGCACGCGATTCTCTGGGGGGGCACCCACAATACTAATTGTATATTTTAGCCAGAGTTGGAAAGTTCATATGGGGGGGGGCACCTGGGGGGGCACAGGTCCAATATGGGGGGCACGTGCCCCCCGTGCCCCCCCATAGGGATGCCACTGGCTAAATATTCGTACCAAATACAATAGTAGATCGATGGGCTCTGAAGTTTTGTCTACATGCAGAGAGCAGATAGCTGTGGGCTGAGATGTGCACAGGAAGAGACCGAAATTTTAGTGTTTAAGTGGTGTTATGTAAAAATGCTAACTTCATAACCTAATGGGTCAAACCTTATAACAATTAACAATAACACAGCATGATGTATAAATAGTCCCCATTCCAGATGAATCTGCACCATATTGAACAACTAATCGTTATAGATAGTGATAACCTTTCAATGCTCCAATTTTGACAACTTAAAGACTGTCACTTACAAATAAGAATACAGTGGTCCCTAGCTGCATTGTAAGATCCCCTGTTGTAAGACCGTAGTGGCAGATACAGGGGGGGGCCTAGGGGGCCCGGGCCCCCCCCCTAGACCACTGAGATTAATAGTAGCATTTTGAAGAAAATACGCTGCGAGGCGGGCCCGCGAATGCCGAAACACGCCCAGCCTGAGGCCCCCCCTAGATGACCCTGTCTGGATCCGCCACTGGACCGACTTGTCTTATGTGACCGCCTTCCTCTCGCTGCAAGTTGTATTTTTAGTGCATTTTGCAGCCCGACGAGAGACCGCACCCCCACAAGAGACCACTTCATTACCGCAAAAGAGGCGGTCTCATAAAGCAGGGACCAGTGTAGTCACAAAAACTGTGAAAAAAAATTTTGAATGGAGGCCTATTTCCCTTCTGAAACAAGACATGCAGAAAAGCTAGAAACTGTGCAAGTTCTACTATTTGAGCAGAGGCGTATCTAGAAATGGCCTGAGGGGGGGCATAACATTGAGCAAATAGGCGGCGCTCCGCAGCACTTCCTATCTGTTCCATGCTAATTTGTCCCCCCGTAAATACGCCACTGTATTTGAGGCTTCACAAGGTTCCCTTGCAAAGATGGAGCATCAGACCATAGGCGTATTTCGCAGGGGGTCAGGGGGGGCTGCAACCCCCCTGGCATCAGGGCAAATGGCATATATCAGGGCAAATCCTGACCAATCAGGGCAGATCCACTGCCCTGGTCACATTCGTGCCATGTTAAAATTTCAGGGCAAAATAGCGACAGCCCCCCTGCGAAACGTCTGTCCCGTACGCCTATGCATCAGACATGCATGTATTAACACATTTGAGCCCCATGGATGGGATTGTTCTTGCCCAACATTGACATTGATTGACATCATTGATTAAAAGTAACTACATGTATATCATTTGGCAATTGAAAAAGCATGCTTGTAAAGTTTATATATTAATTATGTAGAACTCTGAAAAGATATTGAGAACATTCGAGCCGTGAAGCAGGTCAACCTTCAGAGTGACTAAGTCGCCACGGGAAGTCTATTAATTTCAAGAGTTTTTCTCTTTAATGTTGAAGTCTGAAAGAAGATAATATTATAATCTATCCTCAGAATCACTCAGCATTCATTTTCAGCAATGTAGAATCCGTTGGCTTCTCGGGGCCTGTCGCGGATCCGCCCCTGATTAATTGCACAAGGCTTATGATTTTATTATCCCACAGCCAAATGAGAAATCCAAATCTCTCTGCGTCCTGTCTTTCTGACTCCTTCCCAGCTCTGTCCAAATTCCAAGTTCTTCTTTCCCTCTGCTGCTTCACTCAATCGTTTCCTCCACCTCTGCCTCCTCTTCCCTTTCTTTAGAAGTGACTTGGGCCATTAAGACCTTAGCTTTTGGCTAATGATATACAATACATAGGCCTAGTGTGACGTTTAAGACCATCTAAAATACACAGCTTTTACAATGTCTAGACCACGACTATCTGCCCTGGGATATTGAATTAGCCCTCACTACTTGTGTCAATACATGATCTTTGGAACTGCATGAACCACGATATTATGGTGGCTGATATGTGACATATATACCATGTGATAACATAAATAAATCGATTTTTAAAAGTGGTAAGGTGCACAAACATTTTAAAAATGTACTTTAAAATTTGAATGTTTTAACTGCTCCTTGAAGCTAGAATTGCGAGCTTAGCTGCTTAACTTTTAAAAAAGTACACTTGAATAATTCTGCACATTGCAGGCAGGTATGGTATAATATCCCAAATCTGAAAAAATACCAGCCCACCCAAGAGGTAAACCCGAACTTTGGCACCCCACCATGTAATAAATGCAATGCATCACACTGACAGCACTGAAAAGAACATGATACAGTAACAGTTGCCTTTAACAGCAGCGGGGATGCCTCAAACGGCAGCGGGATGCCTCACACGGCAGCGGGGATGCCTTAAACGGCAGCGTTGCCGAATTTTGACATTTGCCGAACTGAGTTACAAAAGAAATGACAACCTGTTTTCAATTAAGGTCGCCATTGCTTATTAGTGTGACAGATCATTTTGCACCTTGTGACAAACAATCATTGTTTTGAAGGGTAAAAATTTAGTGAAGCATGAAGTTTTGTCGGCCAAAACATTGCCAATACATCACACCAACGTACTGCACTAAGATTATTCACTCATATTTTTTTGTGTTAATATATATTATAGGAAATTTCACGCAGGAAATGTGTTTGTGCGGGACTGGCATCAGTCTGAGTCATGCTGCCTCAGATGGTGGTTGCTTTTCAGTATTGGGAAGATTTTTTATATGAAAAATTTTGATCCACTTCGAAAGTTGACTACTGTATATAGGCCATAGTAGTGGTGCAGAGGGAAGCACCAATACGGCTGTCCACCTAAACCCGAATATACACAAAATGCTACCTACCTGAATGCACACCCAAAGACCCAGTGGTCATGGAACCACTGGTAGCAAAACTGGATTTTGGGTGCGAAAGTGGCCATAGGCCATCAAAGTTAAGAATGTCAATAGACGTTTTTTGTGCGAAAATCACTAGCGTCAATGTCAATTCCAGTTCAAAAGTGGTCATTGCTCCCTTATAATTTACTCTGTGGCATAATATGACATACCAAATTGATGCCGAAGAGTACCTCATTCTTGTGATAGTAATACCATGCTTCAATTTGCCTTCTATCAGCTTTTATGATGGCCGAAATAAACCTGAATTTAATTGTCAAAAGTCATTTCTTGGAATGACACTTTTCAAGTGTTAATAATGTTTTTTTAGATACCATCTAGTGCCATACTTACAAAATATCCCTTCAATTGACAGTTCATATTGTTCTTTCTCATTTTGCATCTTGATGTGCATATTAATTTAAGATTCTATTTATAAAAATGATTTACAAACAGTTGTCTGAGACCGCAAATTGTTTCGCAAGTAAAATGAGTATCAAGTCAGCAATGATAGTCACTCTTCCTTATGCATTACTATGAAGCTATACAGCAACTAAATGGATATGAATAAATTCCTAATTTATCTGCTTTAATTGGTACTGTGATTTGGATATCTAATTTTTCAATTACCCATTTATGATCACAAAATATTGAAACGCTGAGTTTGAAATTCTCTGGAATTCATCATAATTACTTAACTAATGGTAGAATGAATAATCTTTCGTGGCAGAAAGCTTTTCCAAGTACTATTAGTGGACCAGCCAAGTTCCAAAAAAGGCCTGTAGAAAATTTTTTCCCGGCATTTCTTGTTAATACTTGGTAACCATGGTAGAAGTGGGCTATGGGGGGAGGGATTAAAGGGGTAGGGGTGGATGCCGGCGTCAATTTTTAATTTTAAGGTCAATTAGTGGTCGTTAAAGGTCATTAAGGCAAAATTACTGAAAATTCATGTTTTTCTCTTTCAGCAGTGTTTAATGTAGCCCATGGTACACAGAATAGCTTGAAAAGGATGAGAGGGGTTGGACTTTCACACTATAGTGACCATATCAATACAGTTTAAATCATTAACTAGGAAATAATTACTGTTTTGCAATTAGCAAAGGTCGTTAAGCAGTGCATGTATCGCGAGGAAGAAAATATCACTGAAATTTAATAAGTTACTTGGTTCAGGCACTACAATGTATTTATATGTCATCTTATACGTTTTTGCCATAGTTTTTATGAACATTACAATGATTTATATGTGCTATAATATATGAGTTCTCCATGCATACAAGCTAAAAGAAGATGGTCAATAACTGCAAAAACCTGGAAAATGATATAGCTGTTCAACTATGTTCACAGCTAGTCTTAATGATTCATTGTTCAATGGGACTGCTATGCACATTTTCTGAAACGGAATTGCGCCATTTTAATTTTGAAATCATTTTCCTAAACAATTCAAATCTATTGTCCTGCCAGCACCATTAATATTACATTGAGAAAATGGGACACTCAATTTTTTCTCATCTTGCAAATCTGGAGATCACTTGACAATTACAAGATTACTCATTCCTAACCAACCAGAGCAGATGCGGATGGATAGCCATTGAAGTCAGCTTTTGTTTGGCACCTTGGTTTCCTTGTTACTTCAGCTGTCAACCTCTAAAAGCTGAATAGATGTTGTTGTCAGTGTCAAAACTCTCCTCGGAAACACAAAATTCTCCCATATATTTTCAATTCCACCTGTCCTAATCACCATATAACTCATTTCTAACCCATCAAATGGATGTGGGTGGATAGCCCTTGATGTGGGCTTTCATTTGGCAGCTTAGTTTCCTTGTTACTGCAACTGTCAACCCTCCAAAAGCTGAATAAATGTTGCTGTCAGTGTCTAAAATCTCATCAGAAACACAATTCTCCCATGAATTTTCAATTCCACCTGTCCTCATCACCATATAACTCATTCCTAACCCATCAAAATTGATGTGGATGGATAGCCCTTGATGTAGGCTTTCATTTGGCACCTTAGTTTCCTTGTTACTGCAACTGTCAACCCTCCAAAAGCTGAATAAATGTTGTTGTCAGTGTCTAAAATCTCGTCGGAAATGCAAAATTCTCCCATGTATTTTCAGTTCCACCTGTTCTAATCACCATATAACTCATTCCTGACCAATCAAAATGGATTTGGATGGATGGCACTTGATGTGGGCTTTCATTTGGCACCTTAGTTTCCTTGTTACTGCAACTGTCAACCCTCCAAAAGCTGAATAAATGTTGCTGTCAGTGTTCAAAATCTCGTCGGAAACACAAAATTCTCCCATGAATTTTCAGTTCCACCTGTTCTAATCACCATATAACTCATTCCTGACCCATCAAAATGGATGTGGATGGATAGCCCTTGATGTAGGCTTTCATTTGGCACCTTAGTTTCCTTGTTACTGCAACTTTCAACCCTCCAAAAGCTGAATAAATGTTGCTGTCAGTGTCTAAAATCTTGTCGGATACACAACATTTTCCCATGTATTTTCAGTTCCACCTGTTCTAATCACCATATAACTCATTCCTAACCCATCAAAATAGATGTGGATGGATAGCACTTGATGTAGGCTTTCATTTGGCACCTTAGTTTCCTTGTTACTGCAAATGTCAACCCTCTGAAAGCTGAATAACTGTTGCTGTCAGTGCCTAAAATCTCGACGGAAACACAAAATTCTCCCATGAATCAATTCAACCTGTCCTATTCACCATATATATCATTCCTAACCAACCTTACCAAATGTGGATGGATATTCCTTGATGTAAGCGTTCATTTGGCACCTTAGTTTCCTCGTCACTGCAACTGTCAACCCTCCAAAAGCTGAACAAATGTTGCTGCTAGTATCTAAAAACTCCTCGGAAACACAAAATTCTCCCATGTTTTTTCAATTCCACTTTTCCTGATCACTGGATAACTCATGCCTACCAAGCTATTATTAGGGTACCCAAAACACTTGGTCCAATTAACTATTCAAATGGGTGCAGAGGGACCTTCTCCTTCTGATCAGCCCTACTAAATTTTTGGCCAAATAGTCCGCCTTCAAATAGCAATGTTTATGTAAAATTGTATGTTCACCGGACTATAAAACGAGGAACCAACTTAAAATGCTGATGATATTGGCTAGCTGGCTGCATGAAGGTTGTTGTTGAAGAATGGTTCATGGTCTGTTTCTGAACAAGCGCAAATGTTCCTTTCCCAGTTTTGGGGGGGAGTGTTGATCTAGTGGTAGCGTACTGGACTGCCAATCGCTGGGTCCAGGGTTCGAATCAAGCTCTTGCCGGGTCACTGGGCCTATGTTAGACGGCTGTTTCAATCATCCTTCACCTCATTGCCATGTCCTCCTCCTGTCGTAAAAATTAGCCTACCAAGTGCATAAATACAGGATGTTAAGCCGCAATCATCCATCCATCCATCCTTTCCCAGTTTATTGTACTTCATAAAGCAGGTTCTCATCCTTCTCATTCACATAACATAAAATCACCTTTTAGTGAGTACTTACCAGGTCAACAACAAAGGTTCCAATAAAACAAATATTGTATGTGCTACTCATATAGCCCTGTCATGTCTAATGGCTAACTTAAGGTCATTTAAAAAGCTTTTTCTTTGTCTTTGTTGCTTGACATTTCATTCAAACAGCACTTTCAGGTAAATGAATTCCGGTGTATTTCAGACTCTGTCTCAATATTGCCTGAGTATTGAAGGGGTAATTGACAAACTAAACATCCAAATTAAATAAAAATAAAAGCTGGTAAATTAAAAATTTACTTACATCCATTTAGTTGCTGTATATTTGATGTTTATTCATTAAGAAAAGTGAAATTTATGGTTTATTTCATGCTGTATTTACTCGCAAGGCAATTTGCGAGCCCGGACAACGATGTGTAAATTATTTTTGTAGGACAGGAATTTGAAATTAACATCCTTATCAAGGTGCAGAATGACTCAGAACAGCATGGACTACCAATTTGTGGGATATTTTGGAACTTTGGAACTAAATGGTGTGTTATAAATTATTTTTGGTAAATGAATATGGGTTCACATTGGTCATCAAAAAAAGTGGTTAGGAGACAGATAGAAGTATAATCTGACCACCATTAGAAGGAGAAACTCTTTGGCATCAATTTGGTATACAACATCATGCTATAGAGTAAAATGTAAGGGAGTACTGAGTAATCAAGAACTGTTAGTAAGGTCGACGCCAGTATAAGCGTCACTTTTAAGTTCCTAAACCTTCTCTCATTTGAAGCCAAATAACTCAGTTCGCACCCACATTTGAATCTTGCTACCGGCAGATTCTTAAACTAGAGAACTTTAGGAACATTTCCATACCCATTATGTTTTGTGTATGTTCGGGTTGCACCTACTCCCAAAATAAAGCCCTTTTGGCTGGTCCTCTGCAGCACTATAGTACATAAATAGGCCTAAGTAAAACACACTTATGAGGCCAAAAAACATTTTATAATCAGGCAAATTAGATACATATGTCAAGTTAGTTCTGAGCCAAGCAAAGTGTCAAGGCCTCGGTGAAGGAAGGAATTTTTAAAAAGATAGGATGGAAATGAAGGAAAAGAGGTAGGGAAAAAAGGAGAGGAAAGAAAGGAAATAAAGGAAAGAAAGAAGGAGAATAGTACTAAAGGAAGGGAAGATGAAAGGAAGGGAATCGGAAGAATTGAAGCAAAGAAAAAAAGGAAGCAAAGAAAGACGGGAAGAAAAGAAAGAAAGGAAGAAAGAAAGAAAGGAAAGGAAGAACAGAAAGAAAGGATGCAAAGGAAGGAAGGACAAAGGGAAGAAGGAAAGAGGAAGAAACAACAGAAGAAACGAAGAATCGAAGGAAGGAAGGAAGCTCCTCCGGTTATTTCTTTCCATTTCATTTCATTCCTCATTACTACTACACAAGGGCCCCCCATGATCTGTTATACCAATTATCTGTTATGAAACAGGTGCCCGGCTGGCTGGCAGACTGTCAGCTAGGATTAGGGGAGGCGGGGGTCAGAAGTCACAAAATTCAGGTAAAGCCCCAGAACAGAGCAGATGTTTGTTAGATCTGAATGTCCTTTGGCATAATTATGCAGTACTTAGATGACTATAGTTGTGTCACATGATAGCTGCTGTGCTGTAAATAGGCTTTAGTCAGTTCACAATTATTTAAGGCAAAGTCCGTTGTGACTTTTTACCCCATGTCAGGGTCAAGAAGTCACAGCCATGGGGTAACAAGTCACATGCAATTGTTGTGAACATACAACACTATATGAGGTAATATGCAGACCTAGACTTTATAGTCATCCTTGTGCATGAAATTTATAGTGAGCCTTCAAAAGCTTTCGGCATATAATGACAATGTGCCATCAGCAAAGCTGGCATCAGAAATTGCCCAAAGTTTGCGAAATGAAATTTTGCTGCAATGCTCTCTCATCAGTATTATTGATGATGGATGATGATAAGATTGTAAGCTCAAAGCTTCTAGTGTGGAATATTTTACTTTCCTTAGCACAGAATACTGACTTCCCATACCCTATGGTAAATTATCACAGTGCTGGGGTGAAATGTCACAGTGTGACATTTCACCCCTCAGCTGTTTTTTAAATTCAACACATGATCCTGGCAACTTGGTGACCAAATAGCCAAAAATGGGTTTACTGCATGAAAGACAATTATCCAAAAGACCTTGAAACACTAGTACAACTTCCTATGTCACAGTGACCAGACATTAATAGAGAAAGTTCAGAATCGATAAAACCTGTTTGGGACACCAAAAATGCATGAGGTGGGTAAAAACCCACTTTGCACAATGAGTATAATTTTCATATTTCCTGCAGACCTTCTTCTCATAAAAGTGTCCCGAATTATGATTTAAGCTTAGAATTAGGTCACTGCAAGTTGGTCAAAAAGGCCTGTGACTTTTTACCCTTGTGACTTTTTACCCTTGTGACTTTTCACCCCCTCTTCCCCCACTGCAGCTGGCAAAGTTGTCAGCTGGGAGTCAATTTTGGGCATTCAACCAATGAAATTTGCAGTCAGGTGATGAGAAAGCGGTCGAGGTGGCTGGCTGGGTAAAAATGATTTGTATAAGCTGGCTGAGAGGTGCTGAATGACGCTTGGTCTGGCTGGCAACCCAGCTGGCAGCATAACAGATATTTTCTCCCAGTTGCATGAAAAAAAAATTATGTAAGTGTCACAAAAGACGTGCAACCAAGACCCCCCTTCCCTTTTTCCCTTCCTTTCTTCCTCTCTTCTCTTCTGCCTTTCTTTCTGCTTTGCAACCTTCCCTTCTTCCTTTTCATTTTTCTATTTTTTCCTTTCCTCATTCCTGATCCCCACCTACCATCCTTTCTTTTTTCCTCCTTTCTATTCTTCCTATTTTCCTCCTTTCAATTCTTCCTATAAGTCCTATCTTTCTTCTTTCCTTTCTTCTTTCATTTCTTCTATTCTTCCTTTCTGCCTTCTTTTCAGGTTTGACAGATATGGTACACTGAATCTTTTTTCTCATCTGACGGCCAAAGTATTACAGAACAGCCTATACTAAGCAACCCAGGTACTAACCCTGCAAAGTTTTGCCTGATCAAAACTTTTTAAGAGTGCATTTTCCCAATCAGCGGAAGGTTACCTTCACATAAAGATTAACCCGCAAAATCTTTTCCCTAAAATTATTAAACTTAAGACACTTACCTCAGGCTGGGTCTGACAATAAAGTGTCACTGCACATTTCCCCACTTGGAGCATCCCTGGCAAAGGCGGCTCTAATAATATGCAAATATGTGGGAGGCTGCTCTCAAGATTTCTTCACCTGTCGGTCTTATTAAGCTGTAGGACGGGCCTAATGTTTTCATTTTCATTCGTCTGTCCAGCTGTCTAGGTGCCTGAATGTCAACACGATTCTGTATTTATGCACTTGGTCGGCTAATAAGGACAGGGAGGAGGAGTACATGGCAATGAGGCGAAGGATGATTGAAACATCCGTCGGACATAGGCCAAGTTAACCCAGCAGAGCTGGATTTGAACATTGGACCCAGCAATTGGCAGCCCTGCATGCTACCACTGTGCTTATCCTCGATCCCCGCTTGTACTGCAGGAGACTCAGCTGCAAGTTCCAGACGCAGTCTGGTGAAAATGAGAACTGGATGCTGCTGCCACCTGGCACAAAAGTTGATTTTGTATGCTACATCATTGCTGTCCCAAGAAATAGTTCCAATGTCATTGCACATTCACAAAATTTCTATTCAACATTGATGTATACCAGAGTCAGACTCGGCAATCACATTCTCTAAGGAAGTAGACAAGGCCATCAGCAAACTTAGAAACAGCCCCGGTGTCTTCCAGACAAAATTGTGTGTGTTCCTCTGATCGAAATGATGTTGACGCTCGCAGGAGCTCGCGGAATAGCACACTAATCACTAGGTGGCAACACAAGACAGCATATGTTCTGATCTGTGGCAATGCAAGAGCAGTCCACTTGTAGACAGTTCCAGACATCAAACTCTGTGTGACTTCAAATCCATATACGTGATTGTAGGCAGTGGTCGAAATAGGCCATGTTATTTGGGGGGGTCTCTCAGTTGGAAGACCCAAAGAGTTGGAGCCCTTGTAGCTGGCAGTTCAGGGGCCGCCAGCGGGCCGCCCTGAAGCCGAATTTTTTCAGATGCTCTAAAAATTAACTCTGGGCTTTTTAAAGGTATGTTTTATCTCAGAAAATGAGTTGTGAAAACCCTATTGGTAATGTATATAAATTACAAGAGGTTTTTGTTTGCTGATTAGGCTTTACTTGCTGCTTCATGCTCACTTATCAGCACACTTTCAGTATTTGGGGGGGGGGGGTTTGAGGACCCCCTCTGGGTCCTTTTGAAAAATTTATTTGAGGGGGTCACATGAGCATTTGGGGGGGTCAAACCCCCCTGACCCCCCTTATTTCGACCACTGATTGTAGGCCAGACTGCATAGCATATAGGAGGCAGGGGGTCAAATATTTTTGAAAATCAATATTAATTCAAGGTTGTTTCGGGCAGATAATTTTGTAAATTTAAATTTTTAGGTTAATTTGGGCAATATCTTTTTGGGCAGCTTCCACAAAATTGATTGACCTCCTCCGCCTATGGGCCAGAACGAGGACTATGTATAATTAATGTGTTGATTGTACTTAGTTTTGCTGATTTGGATGATATATGTAATTATGTTTGCCTGGCAAGTGATAGGAAGCTTGTTATATGATGTTGTACATGAGAACTGAACCATATTTAGGCCTATATGTCACAGATACTCCCAAAATAACTACATCTTATGGGATTCTGGGATGGCAAGTCTTGAAGGTCTTCTCAATCTTCGTTGTAATCATGCGACCTAGCTGTTGAACCGGTGCCCACATCTCGAAGGCACATGTATGCTCTAGATATTAATAATAATAATCAAATGTATTTATTGGAAAACAGCTTCAGATACAATCTGTTTTACAAACTGCAAACTGTGCCTGGTTACAAAATTCAGATAGGGGAGAGTCACCTCGATCGGGCCGGTGTATCGACTGGAACATTTTGATTATGACTTAATTTTATAACTTATGACCAGCAGTCCTATCTCGAATGATTCCGTTTCAATCGACTAGAAATGGTCAAAAATGTTTAACTTGAAAAATTGTTAATATTTTAAGTTCAGATGATTAGTATAAAATGCTGGTGTCTGATCTAACATTGTGATGCAGGTCTCACACAATCAGAACTCATGTACTGCTGGGAAATCTTCAATAACCTAATTTTCTCCAAAAACAAAAAGGAAAACTTCATTCATCTGTAAAAATCAAAGCACTGGCCTAAATTTTGTAAATGACAGTTATTCCCTCGATCGGACAAGTAGAGTGTCCTCGATTGGACCACCTAATGGATGCATGTATAATCATAATAAAACCTGTTGAATTTGTGAATATGGCAATTTGAGCTTTTTGTGAAACAATAATCCCTATAAACATAGAATAATGGTTCAGAGATTTGTAAAATTAATTATGACTAGAAAGCCCGTTGGATAAATAGAGATAACACAATCAGATATAAATTTGGTAAAAGGTGAACGAAAGAAATGATTGTTCGTAGATTTGAGGCAAATGTAACATAGTGATATTTGCAGTACCATGAAGGAAAGATGATAAAAGTATGAAACATTATAAAATCGAAGATGGATTATCAGAATAATGTAAAAAAAAGAAGAAGGTAACTGTAAATATTTTCTGTATGGAAAATGTTCGCTAAAATGTGAAGCCATCAATAGAAGATTTGCAGATATAGTTGACAGGTGAAGACGAAAGCATAAACTCTGGAGTGATTGAATAGCCATGCTATACACAGTGTGATATATGTTTTTGACATCACCTGTAATGTTAATTTGAAGTTGAAAGGAGCCTATTAGTCCAATTGGAAATGTGAAGTTTTAAAATACTTTTGACCATACAGTGTGTATGATATACTGTGTATGTGATCAATAGGACTTGGCATACCTTCTGTTGTATTTGTTAAACAGTCTGTGGATGTGTGTGATTTGAAAAGTAGGTTTTCATTATTCAAAATGTGTATTAGTGGATATGACATTGGTCAGAATTTTATTGTTAAACTCCAGTCAGTTATTGACCTGACATCCAAATGACAATTTCCAAAATAATAGCTTCCATCGACACATAATTTTTGATATACAAGCTCTCAAGTGAAGGGGGTTGTCCACAAGATTTGAAGCAAGTCATTCTGGACCATTTTTGGAGCTTCACTGTGGTCAGAGATTTAAAGTTAAATTCAATGTGTGTCAGCATCTCTTTTACTATTCCTAGTGACAAGGGAAAGCATAGTTTCATTAGCCTACACAGTTTCATGAAGTCATGGGATGCCCCCAAACAAGGGCATTTGTGCTGCACTGACTCAAATTGAACATGTCATAATTACCAAATCCATGGCCTAAATATATATTCTGTGTCCACAAATCATTATTTTGCTTATAAACTAATATATAAGTGATGATTTGGTTGAAAAATGTTAGCTTTTTAAAGCATGTATGTTGCACTACATAAGTTCAAATATTGACCTTTTGTCAAAACGATTCATCCTTGACGGGGCAGGGCTCGGTCCTGACACCTGGTACCAATCCAATCTTAAAATAAAAGATGCACCTCTTCAATTTTGTCGTCACCCCTAATTCGCAGTCCCTGTTGTAGCTAGACACCAGTCTGCTACCAGAATGACTTTACCTTTGTATGTGGTTCATAAAATGTCACCCAAGAGCCCATTGTTTTCTTTAAATCTGCTTTTGAATCACCAGCTCTAGCAAGAATAGCCTCCTTGCCTGACAAAATAGGTCAGAAATGTTCTACCCCACAAAGTCTACCAAACAATTTCTTTACACTTTCAAGCAAGGTCATTTTTCCTGATAATCCATCTTGCATTTTATGATGATCCATAGTTTTGTAATTTTGCCTTCAGTACTACCATGCAATGCAAATATCACTAAGCTATATTAATAAATTTACCTCAAATCTAACAAGGATTATTTCTTTTGTTCACCTTTTCCCCAACTTAAATCTCATTATGTAATCTTCAATTACGCAACCGACATTCCAGTATTCTGTAATATGGCAGAAGAAGGGGTGAGACAAAACATATTTGAGAACTGATTTGAATATTTTTTGGGTTGAAATTATGTAAATCGGCACTTATCGCCAAAGTCTTTTTTTTCACATTTCCAGAGGAAAACCATGCAAAGTCATCATAACATAATAATAATAATAATAATATGGATTTATAAAGCGCTAATTTCAGTAAACTGCTCATCAGCGCTTTTTCAGATCAATCAATTGTAGGAATTCTGAAACAAATGCATTTTTAGATTCTTCTTGAAGCTTTCTAATGTCAGTGCAGTTCTCATTTTTTCAGGCAAATTGCTCCATAGCTTTGGTGCTGCATAGGAAAATGCCCGATCTTCAAACTTATTTTTGTTGAATGGGGCAGGTTCTGCTGAGAGTAGCTTGTGGTTGCTTCTCAAGTTATGCTCCTCCTATAACAACCTTGGTAGTGCTGCAAAAATCATGAACATGCTAGTGTACACTTGTCTTACTGTAATAATCACTCTTTACGGTTTAAGACTTTCGGTCCTCACTGAATATTAATGTAACCATTAATTTAACATTGATAAAAAATCTTTGCATCTAATAATATTTCAACTGAAACTTCTCAATTTAGAGAAAAATGTCCTATTCTTAATTAATTCAATATATATATATATGTTATATACACCAAAAAAAACCTTAAAAATCATGTCGTAAAATATTTTTCAGAGCTCTCTTAAAAGCATCAATATCACTAATAACTTTCACTTCAGCAGGTAGACGATTCCATAAAACATCACTAAACATTGTACATAAAAGAGGACTTCAAATAAGGCTAGTTCCTTGATGGCACAATGACATTCAGATTCTGACGAGATCGAAGTGAATAACTTCGAGCAAAAAATCAAATTTCCTACAGTAAGTTAACAAGTAATAGTATGTAGTCACGTCAAATAATAACTAAAAATGATTGTCAAAGAAATGTTTATTTACAGTCACAACCAATTGATATATCATTTGTACAAAAATAGCATGTACTGGTTCAAATCTTGTTTTTCATACATTTACAATAAGCGCGTCTTTTAATAATTATTTACATAATTTACAGAGAGCATTTATCATAAGATTACATTAAAGATAATTTCATAGGGATTCGGTATCTAAATAAAAAATGTTGGTCACAATTTTGAGAATATTACAGTAATTATCTAAAAAACAAAAGTATCTCAAAAACAAAACAAAAAAGAGTTATGTTGTATTTCTCCATCACCATTATGCCAAAAAATAAATTTTGTCAAGAAATAAATACTTCCCCATCTAGAAAAAACCAAGACCGTCTTAATATCTAATGGTGCCCCCCCCCCCTTAGCAGTAAACCTATCTTGATCTTCCACATAGAAGTTATGGAATTTAAATATGCTTCTTTGGTATAATTATGTTGCACACATATTTTGGAATTTCACACTGACTTGTCAAAATGCATGTTTTAGTTTTACTTGGCTACATCCTTGGTCTCTCAACCAAGTGGATGAATTTTGGAGAATCTATTTTCTTTAAAAATGTGTGCCTATTATATTAGGGTTTTATTGTCACATTATCTCACATAACCTTTACCAACACATATATGAACACTGTACACAGTGTACAGCGAAAGCAGAAGTAAGTCTCATCAGAAAAGGAGTTAAGGGGTGACCAACTAACTTCAAAGGGGTGCTTGGGGTTTTCCTCGGCGGGAAATTATTTGTTTCTCGGTGACGACGGCAGCAATAATTTATTTCAAGCATGACAAGTCACCGAATATTCAATCCTAAATCAAAGCATCACCTTGTAAAGAAACACTCCTATCAGATATAATTTATTTCAAGACTGCCCAAAAAGATATTATTTATTTTATCAAAACTGACAAATAAATTATTTATTTAAAAGAAACTCCAAGCCCCCCCCCCCAATATTAAATGGTATCCCCCTTACATATGTTTTGTACATATATTCTACAACGAACATATTTTGACTTTTTCAAGCTGCTAGAATCTAGAGCTATGATTTCGATAAATATATATACGTGTGTAATATTGGGTGAATTAGCTTATCAAGCGATGACTAGAACGTTCACAGAAAAATTCCACAAAGATATTTACAACATTTTTACATAAAAGTAAGTGTTTTACATGCATTCTGGTTTTTAAATCACATTTGAAAATTATGTATTCATACATGTATCTAGTCAACCGATTATCAAATGATGACAGAAAAAATCATGAAGCCAACAATAAATTCTTATGAATTCACTTTTCTTATATTAAAGAGAATTATATAATTTAAAATGATCTTTTTTCATTTTAATGTACATTTAAAAAAAAAAGAGATGAAAATTTTAATGTAAAAATTCCACATGCGTTTTACAAATACAATGCCAGTAATGAAATAGAAATTAATGCGAAAGTGAATTGGGTACAGTCTGAGGATGAGAAGTAAGATGCAGTAGGTTGTGGTCGATATGGTCGTTTGGAAACTGTCCTTTGTTTGTCTTTATGTTTGCGATGAACGTGCCGACTGCGAGGTTTTCCATTTGAGTTATAAATGGGGCACTCCCCCATCCACCACTTGAGGTACAACAATTGCATTTCTTCCATCTCGTATAATTGTTGCAATCCTTCATTTATGGTGTCGATGAAATCATCGTCTTTGTTCATAATAAATGCATATTCCCTGGGAGCGAGAAAGGGTTCAATTGTGTAAAATTCACAAGGTCTGCGGGTTGCAAGGTACTCCGCAGTTGGCGAATCTATGATAAATGCAAAGTTTTCCCTCCTACTTCGCTCGATGCCTTCTTGTTTGGATTGGACAAAAGGCGGAGGCCAGAAGGAAGCCATCCGCGACCACATCTGGTGGTGAGTGGCATTCGTCGATGCTTCAAAAAGCCTCTGTGTTATGCTGCCCTGTAAAGAAAGGTTTACATTCAGAATTATGAAAAATGTTTGAATTACTGAACACTCACTGATTTGTTCTGCTTTTGAATTTGTACAGTATCTGCAGTGCAAGATTGTATATGCGCTTAACACTGGGAAAAATAATTTAGTCATTATATAACATGAGGTCAGCTTAAAACATATCTAAGTTATTTCCAGTAACCCTGCTACAAAATAAGTTGTAGGAGTTAACCACTTTAGGATAACCCATGTTAAGCGTTGATAAAATCTGGCACAGGGGGAGCCACCTGTGTGGTGCATAAATTTAAAATCTACCCATTCTCATAAATGATTAAATATCTGCATATACACATACGTCATACTGTGACTCATATATACATGTGTGTGACACAGCGATGCTGTTGTAGTGTTTCATGTGCGGCTGCTTGGGCGCAAAAGAGCTAGCCAGAATTGCAACTTAGGGGCCAACCAAATGATCTTGGAGGGAGGGGGGCTATGGATTTTTGGAGAAAAAAAAAGTTTGTTTCACACTTGACAATGAAAAAAAGTCTGTTCAGAATATGAAAAAAAGAAGAAGTTTGTTTCCACCTGTAATTAAAATATATAACTTTTGCATTGTAATGTTAAATATGCAATTAAAGATGTTGTTGCTCTTCGCGCGCACGAAAAAAAAGTTGTTGTCAATTCGAATACGAAAGGAAAGTTTGTCTCGGGGGTAAAATCCATAGCCCCCCCCCCACTTTTATCTAGCCTGCTACTTAACATAGCTGGTTTTTGGATAATTATTACTGCCCATGCTATGCATAGGGCGGTAATGAAGTGATTTTGAAGCGATGATACTATGCAAGTTCTGGGCTTAAACAGCCCTACTGGAGAGTTCTTATCATACATACATCACATTAATAACATTGTAGATGTGCACAACGGATCGTTTTTCCAGTAAAATTTAATCTTATTCTATTAACCAGTGGCGGATCCAGACACGATAGTCTAGGGGGGCCGGACGTGTTTCGGCATTCACGGGCCCGCGTTATCGCAATTATTCTTCAAAATGCTAATATTAATCTCGGTGGTCTAGGGGGGGCCTGGGCCCCTAGGCCCCCTCCCCTGTATCCGCCACTGTTAACATGCTCTCTCTTGTCTAGCACAGTGCAGGTCAGGCTGATTTTATGTCGCCATTTTCTTGTGCATTCCCGCTGTTTATAGGTCAAATCGGGTCACATGACATGTGCAGATGAAGCGCATACTTTTTCGAAACCTTCTCATAGAAACGGTCAGAGTTATCCTTGGTAGAAAATTATTCACTTCATGGTAACGGCGATAGAAATTGTTTATTTCGATTGTGTGGCATTGCCAAACATTCCTTTCCAAATCAAACAACACCTTTTTGTGCAATAATGATTTAAGTGATGGAGAGTCACCAATGCATTAACTTATTACAACGCGTAATGTGCCATTTTTGGCCTTCACATCTATATTATGCTCAATATGAGGTTAGTTCCATAATCACTTCGCATAACAGTTTTAACAACCATATATTGGCAAAAAAAAAAGAAGTGTTTCTGGAAAAGATTTGCAGTAATAATATCGCTATTCCTTTTTGGGCTCTCTGCATTCAATTCTTTTCCATTATGGAAGTTCTGAATATGTTTTGCTCAAAAACAAGTCTTAGAATAAATGTGAAGAAAGAAAATGCTATATTTTGAGAGCATGGTATCTGCATTCTGCACCAACCAATTAGTGGCTCCGTTCTTCTGAGTCCTGTTATGAATTAAAGCAGATATGGCAAATTTTATTGCCTGTAGTTGACTTATAAATACTTCGTATGCTTTGACACTTGCAATAATTGCTGTTTCAGTTAAATCAAAAAATTTCCCCGCCTCAATACCGTACTTAATTTTTAATTTTTTGCCATACTGGGGACAACATGGACTCCCATTCAGTGCGCGCGAAAATGGTCATCCAAGTCAGATATTACTGGCACTTTTTGCAAATGTAAGACCATTCTCAAATTCAGGTCAGACAGATTTACTGGCAGAAGATCTCTGCAGGAAAAAGCCGTATTAATTGCTAATCCTTTCTGATGTTGAATTGTATTGTAAGACCTCAAGAAACTTAATTGCAATGTCGCAAAACCACTTTTAAATATCAAAGAACAATATTCATTAAAACACATTTCAAAAAGTTATAGATTAAATGTATAATGTCTGACGTAACATTAATTGGTCTGACCAGAACTATCTCTCTGTCAGAAAATATGTCTGACCAATTAATATGCTTTCGCGTGCACTGGCTCAGACTCCCATCTGTTCATGTGTCAGCAGTACAAAGTAACAATATCACCAAATACACTGCCAAACACTTCTGTTCTAAATGGGTATTTATAGTAAGTAAGTAAACCGAGGGACAGATCATCGATGAGAATTCTTGTGATTTTGGTCAGTTAGATCCAGACCTCAGGGACAACAGACAAAAATGTGTGTTAAAAGCCGAAATTGCGAAAAGGAGGCATCTAATTACTATTTGTTTGCAGTGATCACTGCAACTGATGACAATGCATAGACCCAATATGGACCAATTTATCAAAGTATACAAGACAAAAGTTGCTTTGTCACCTGTAAAATGCCATACTTCATCCCTGAATATAACAGTTCTTCCGCAGTATGCAAACGTGGTTTTCTCTTTTCTTTCTTGATGAGTGCGGTCGACCGAAAGCTTAGAAAAGGTTCCGTGAATTGAACCAAACTATGCCACTCATCAGTGACAGTTAATGGGCCAACACCAATGTCAGCTTCCTGTAAAAAAAAAATGTCAAAGAGATTAGCATTCAAATTGCATGGAAAGACAGAAAGATAGATATATTGATAGATTGATAGATAATATGGTAAGAACAGTTTCTTTGGCTTCCTATTATCAGGCCAACAAAGAGAAATATGCCTAATTACTAATTAGATTTGCCTTCCTATATAATATTTCGCAATGTTTCAAATAAAAGGCTGCCGGCGATTGTTTGCGAGTGCGAGATGTTTCGTACATTCAGGCACTAACTACTGACTTTATGAATTATTTCGGGTCTTGCAACATCAAAGTGTGTTGCCTAAAGCAGTTTAGACTTCGTGATCGTCTTCTGCTATGAATTGTGACAATTGGAGGCACTGAAAACAAAGAAATTTCAAGAATCGGCGGAGGCCATTTTCTGGCACTTAGCAACGAATGCCATTTTCGATGTCCTCAAAAGTTTAAAAATCGTCATGACAATAAGAAAATACCTAAATAAATACACTTTCAAGATGCTATAATATATGAGAAAAAAAAACATGGAGGACACAAACAAGGTTTAGAGTTTCAAGATGGTGTCGCGATACATTTGTGAGCATTTCTCCATTCTTTACCCATCACTTCAAAAGCATACCTTGCGCATGACTTCCCCCAAGATCCCTGTGTACCCTGTCCCATTCTCCCCTGGGCCTCCAGTTTTCCCATCTCTCGCCAGTTGGATGACGTAGTCAAATCTCAGGAGACGTGACAGCCGAGACAACATGTCTGCCAGGTGGCCTTCGAATCGGTCGTTGCCCGTCAGGAATGGACTGTCCCCTCGAAGCATCATGTATGGCGCTTCCTGAAAGTTGAGGAGAAGGGAAACTAACGAATTAAAAAGGAATTGTGAAGATTGGATAAAATAAGATGACAAACTTCGGTTAAATGCTACAAGGGTTGTCATCTTTTTGGTCAGTTGCACTTCATTTAATTTGAATTGATATGATTTTATTTTTTATAAATAGGCCCCTACATAGTTTCTGTATTTTAAGGGGCTCCATATCCACTTCACACTCTTAAAATAAGGTTTTATATGGAACCTTTAAGGGTTCTATAAGCTGGTACTATTGATAAGGAACCCTAAAGAGTTCATTATTCAACAAATAAAAACAACACTTAGATAATCCAGCTGCACTGAGCTCCCACAATGGAACCCCTTTCTCTCAAGTTGGGAGCGTAGGGTTCCATCATAGGGCCTTCCCAGCAATATTGAACATTTCAATTCAGTTGAACCCTTGCAAACTTTAGAACCTTTTTTGACTGTGGGTTCTTTATATATACCATAAAGAACCTATGCGTTAAGAGTGCAGGCAGGACTGCCAAACCTTCCCACATTATGTCAAATTTCGACTATGACATGACAAGAAGTTGAACTGGTACATTTCGACATGTCTTCCACCAAAACAAACGATTTTTATCAAATATTGTTTTTAGGTTTCTAGAAACTATAAATTACCAATAAAGTAGTGACTTTCACAATTGGAAGACCCGGTCGTCCTCTGTTTCTCTGTTGTTCACGACTCCAACCATTGTCACTGCCCATGGAACCCCTTGACCAATCTCTCCAGGAAGCATCATTGTCATTTCCGGTGTTTGTGACATCATAATTGACATCTATGACATCCTCAGTGGCCTCAGAATCATCCTCTGGCCTATCCGGAAGGGTTGTCACCGGGACGTAATCAAACGTATCAAACGTGTCGTTGCCGTCGCCATATTGGACTTCGACTTCTGATTCAACGGGATCTGGAATACCTGGAAATACACAAAAAGGTAATATTCAGGTCAGCATAATTAATGATGATGAAATACTACATGATGGAAACATCGCTTCACAACGGGTGATATTTGAGGTAAAAGGGACATGAATATCCGCAATTCACTTTGCTCTGCTAACAGTTACGGGTCAAAATTGTTTATAGGGCTAAGTAAGTGAACCCTCCTTCCTATGGAACAGAAATTATGTTGACCTTGTGTTTCCCTTACTCATGAAAGAGAAATCCATTCACCAAATTGTTTCTCTTGAGCAAAGGAAAGAAAAGTGACTGCCATTTTGTCAGACATAGCCAAAATATCTGCATTTATAGACGCGATATGTTTTCATTTCATCGGTTGAGAATCATGACCCATGGCTCACAATCAGTTCGATAGGGGATTTTAATATTGACCGAAGTCACCAAACAGTCACTGAATGAAACATCACCTATTTACTTACTTACTGGCAGTGTTGTAACGTAGGCTTCTCTTAGCCTCAGCTATATCAACTGTACTATAACTACATGACACCTACAGAAGATTCAGCAGACTCAACATACAGCTACCATGCAGTGTGATGAAAGGTAAGCATAATGACTTATGAGATAGGAAAGCAAGAAGGTGGCAGTAAGCTGAGGGCAAGAGCAAGGTGATTACCCTGTCATGTAGGGTATACCTGTAACATGTTGTAAATTAGTACAGACACATGTCCAGATAAGGTGAGATTTAGTGCCTTTGATGTGAGAAATAAATAGCATGACAATCTCCAACAACAAGTAAGAAAAGGATTTTATCATATTATTATCATATGTGCAGACTTCTCATATTTCCCTGATTAATTGTGGAGAAGAAGATAAAATATGAGAAATACACGCTTATAGACTTGGTGATAACTGATGTCTCTGCTTGTTGCAGCTGTAGATGCAGCTTGTAGATGTTGTACATGTGAGTGTCATTTGTACACTTCATGAGCTGTGATAAGTACACTGATTAACTGGGGAGGGGAGGAGTTAGCGGAGTAAGTAACGTTCCAATTGCTGAGTCCCGGGTTCGATTTCATTTCTGGCCAAGCACTGTGTTCTCGCTGTCCTAATTACCTGACCATAGTGAATAAATACAGGATGTAAAGCCCTTATCATCCATCCTGAACCGACCAATTGGAAGCAATGAGTGCTGTATACCAAATGAGCTAATCCTATACATAATATTACATATACCTGCATCTCCAACTTTCTTATAAGACATACAGTGCTACCTATAAGTGTAAATAACTGACATAGGTGATGTTTTGCCTCAGGGTCAATGCTAGACCCTCCTCAACCAAACTGCTTATCTATAGAAGCATGAATTCTCATCTGATGAGATGACATGAAAACACATTGGGTCATAAAGGACAATATTAGAGGCATGTGTGATAAAAATAGCTGCAAATATGTAACTCTTTGTAGAGAAAATAAAATTGGCGGCCATTTGTATTACACATGCCAAATATCGTCCTTTCTGACCCGAGATGTTTTCTTCTCATCGAACGAGCGCCATGCTTCCACAAGCAGTTTGGTTGTGGAAGGTTGGTATTGACCCAATGGCAAAACATCATCTTTTTCACTTACTTACAGATGGCACTGTACATGCAATTATGCATGTAATATGAAAATATCAGATCACAATCATGAAAACATCCCTGTAAAGTACTTTTCAAAAAAGAAGATAAAAATGCATATCTTCTTGGAAGTATCTAGGAACATTTTCAGTTGAAACCTCCAAACTTGTAACTTTCAAGAAGAATCTTTTTGGGGGTCTAAAGAACATTTTCATAATATTTTTTAAAAAGTTATAATTTTTTTCACATTGCCATGACTTATAACTTAAAATAACATTTCGACAACTTCTCAGGAAGTTTCTTCGATAATCTCTTTCGGATACCTACATGTGTAGAAGAACTTATGAAGTAGTAGTTTATTTATAATTATATGAAGCTGGCTTGATCTCAGCTGCTGACATGACATTACAAGTGGTTGCCAATTCAATTTCCAAAATGTACCTACTGCACCTACTACTGCAGTGCCTGTCTTGATCATCCAATACAATACAACACATGAATTACTATACACACTTTCCAGTACCTACTCAGTACATAGTATGTACATAAATTACCTGTCCATCCACCTGTCTGTGTATCTATTCCAAGGTGGTGGTGTGACAAACAGGCTTTCATCAATCAAACAATATGTTGCCATTTAGCCAAATTCTTAAGTAGTGCCCTTTGGGCTGCAGGCATGTGGTACATTTACTGCATGTAGCTGCTTGTATCTAGTGTGTAGTACAGGATACTAAGCATGTACAAGACATGGTAGGTTACAAAATATAGGTAGTAGGCCTACCCGGTGGATGCCTGAATGAAACCTGTTCAGGTAAACAGTACATACCATTGGCCAGGTACATTTTCTGAACTTCTGAAGTACTATGTGTATTTATGCATGTGGTACTAGTTGTGAAGTCAATTTATTTTGAAGAAAAGTAAAAGACATGCTAATTGGAAGAATAAAAGACACGCTATTGGAAGAAGGTATAGGAAATATATAGATTTTATGAAGGTAACTGTACCTGTGAAATTTGATCAGTGCATGAAAGTGTGAACTATGAAACCTGGTGTTCAGATGAATTGTTCTTCAGCACTGAAGTATTTTTTTCCAAAAAGAGATTAGAAGGAAAATGTATAAAAGGCTAAGCAATTACCCATTTTACCCTTATGCATTGCTTTTCTTGGTCAATCCTTTTTCAGAATATTAAAAGCGATTTTTTGTGAATTTTTGCTGTACAGTGTACATGCATTGCATGTAGATCTACGCTTTGCCATTTATTGCCATTTTTTTTAACTGACTATTTACTTTGAAAAGGTTACTTAAATTGACAGATACATTTTTTAGCTATTTCCATAAAATGACTATTAAATTTCCTTCTATTTGTCTGACTGTCTCAAATACCCTAATACTTACCAACCCCATTTGTTATATATCCACTTCCATATGTGCCTCCAATGTGCCAATCTGCCTTAACTACCTATATACCTATATACAAAACGCGTGGTTCCATTTATCATCTAGTATTTCCAGTATTACAATGTGACAATCGATAGATCTTTGTACTTGCCACAGATAATACACTTGTAGTCTTTATACATCTTTCTACCCCAACCTCTCCTTTTTTTGTAGTTTTTCTTTGTCTTTTTTGCTCAAGTTGTAAATGCCTCACTGATTTTTCCTTTAGCTAAATCAAAGCATCATTATGGCTTACATCGTATGTTATAGGAATACATAAAAAACTAACTTCTTGCAACTTTTTTTTAGCTTTTTGTAGAGTATCTCTTCTCTGATGTGACTGACTCATTGCTGGGCTGCCTCGTTGTGAAGCATGGGTGAAGTATGAACTTCAAACTTCATTATTCCCAACTGTTCTCTACAAGAAACATGGGTGCTGCAACAGGGAGGTAATAGCTGCATAACCTATTCGTGTAATATTGAATTACACAAGCAGATAGGTACAAGGTACAAGAATGAAGTTCAGGTATAAGCACACAACAAATTTCGAGTTTGGAGGCTGCCTGAAACTTACCAAACAAATCCAACTGTCAACACTTCATGATCAACTTATCAATTTTCTTTATTTAATTGGCTGAAGTGTTTTGTTCCTACGGTTGGAAGGTCTTATAAAAGAAGGTGAACTAGAAAAAAATCAATCGATCGTAATCTGCTGATAAGGACAATGTTACAGCCGACGTATGACATGCCATTACAGAATTGCACTGGCATGTCCCTTTTGAGGTCATATCCCATGGTATTCTCTAGGACTCAAACTCAATTTGTGAGGTATATCCTATACTTTCAATGCTATCAAAAACAAGTCATCTTCTGAGTCACCAAACCCATCAATTAGGTCGCAACACTGTAAATTTTGAATTTTGAGTTAGCTTAATTGATTGAGTGAGATGGCTGCACAATTCCTTTGAGCCAAGATAGCTTGTTGTTTACAAGTTATAACAACATAAAGATTATCATAACTCAAAACAGCAAGCTATCATGGCTCAAACAAATTGTGCAACATATGTAAACAAAATATTCTAGGTAGATTTGATTATAAATTTTTGACCAAACCCTCAAGAAAAATTCAGTATCAAGACAATCTTTGGGATGATTGCCAAGCAATATGAAACATTGCACAGACATATATTATACATAAAATTAGTAGTTCTGATTCACATACCACAAGCAGTCTTGGGTGTCATTCTTTTTATGAGTAGTGGGACAAATAAGCAAAAACATTACAGTTATATTGGATGGACATATATGCTAGATCCAACTTGCCATTGCTTATGATATTGAGACAGTTTTTTAAGGCACTTGTCCGTACAGAGGACCTAGGATCTCTTTAATTCATGGGGTACACCTGTCTACAAGTTGACCGCTATATCGTTGCTAGTGCTTTTTCCAGCCTTTACAGAACATAATATTATGCTGACATGTGTTGCCATCTAGTGACTAGTGTGCTATTCCGCGAGCTCCTGCGAGCAGTCCACACCATTTCAGTGTGGGGAAGTCACACAATTTTGTCTGGAAGAAGCTGGGGCTGTTTCTTAGAGTGCTGATCGCCTTGTCTACTTCCTTAGAGAATGTGATTGCCGAGTCTGACTCTGGTATACATTAATGTTGAATAGAAATTTTGTGAATGTGCAATGAAATTGGAACTATTTCCCTGGACAGCAATGTTGTAGCATACAAAATCAACTTTTGTGCCAGGTGGCAGCAGCATGCAGTTCTCATTTTCACTAGACTGGGATACATCTCAAAATACAACCATAGGCCTACCTATCTGCTCTTATTATAAATGTGCAAACTAAATTCTGACAAGGAACTGTTTTCTTTTGAATTTTAGACATCGTCAAACATCATAGGGGTGACTGGAACATTGTACCTCAAAGATGCTATATATCCTGCTTGTCCGAGCATTTATTTTCATTTTTGAAATGAAAAATATCACATCTTAGATATTATAGGTACCTGCATTTCTGACAGGAATGGCTGCATATTTTCTTTGCCATTCTCAGGGTTACATACGGGTGATTGTCTTTGCTAAGTAAGTGAAACACAAGGCTAATTAATGTAATTTAAATGGGAAGGGGCGATACTTACTTATAAAATATTTTGACCATATTCATGTTAAATTGTAGAGCGAAGAAAATTGGCAGCTATTCATGTCTCATTCACCTCAAATATTCTAATTTATGAGGCAGTATGTTTTCATCTTATTGCCTGAGAATCCATGCTCCCACTTGTAAGCAGTCTAGTTGAGGGTGTTGAGCATTAACTCAAAGGCAAACATCACCCATTTCTCTTACAAACAAGCAACACTGTAACTGCAGTGCAAACCTCAAAATCCACTATAATTATGTAAACATGTTTAATTGCAATCAGTTGGTATATTGTCTGATTACTCTGATTTATCTAAATTATCTTATATTTCTATCAATTGCACACAGCAATCTGAAACTAGTGGAAAATGCAAGATATGGCCAGAAAGAGCTAGAAGGTAAATCCTACCAAGGAAGTCTTCTGAGATTCCTTGATCCTACCACAGACAACAGTGATCCTACCATGACTCTGGGAAATTGGAAGAGCCTGTCAGAGATCAAGGGACAGCTGGATGTCCTCCACATGAGATGACTCACATCCACAAGAATCCTGCATGTGTTCACATAGTATTACTTATTGCTTGATTTGATATGTAGGCCTACCAAGTTGTTATGCATAACAGGAGGTGGGGGGGATGCAGTTATTTGATCCACTGGAAGTGAAAACCGAGTTAATGGATTGCTAAATATGTGGTCAATTGGCATAAAGAGACAAGAAGAAATGTTTTACATGTATAACAAATGTTTTGTATCGTATATACATTATATACTAGTAGATGTGGCAGAAAATCTATGTAAAAAATATATCAAATATCTGTATGCAACCAATAGCCCAATAACATGTCTGAGCACTATAGGGTGGCCTAATGTATGGGTTTATAAATATATGATATCAATTGGCATGAAAAAAAAAATTGTAATGTGAAAAACCTGAAAAGATATGAGAAATAAAGAAATATCTCCATGAAATGAGATGCTGAAAGAGGCATATAACCCTTGGATGGGACTTTGATAGTGATATGTTTATGCATGGGTGCAACCTGTCATTTGGGAAATGTTTTTTATTTGCTTTAGATGCAGGAGGGGAAATATTTCACAGGCAGGGCTAGAGGGCATGGGTTTGCAAACTTGGGTGTACATTGTGGAAGAGACAGGGGTGAAATTTACTGCATCATCATAGAGGAATGGTGGACAGTGCATTACTTACACTTCTTGCACATCGATATGTATAATATAAGAAATTGTAATTTACGCCCTGGAGCAGGACTTGATATGTTATTAATGTCTAGTAAGCCATGCAGTGGTTCAGCGCTGTGATTGGTCAGTTGCCCCAGTTGTGAGTCTTGTGACATGAATAAAGCTGAGAGCATAACATCATGCTTGCCCATCCGGCATCAGGCGAATCAAAATTTATAAAACAAAGGAGTTTAAAAGCATCGCAGCTGAGGAAAAGTGTGAAGTTGCATATTCTTGAGTTTAAATATTATCTGTCTTTAATTTCCAGAAGAGTTACTACATTCACACAAGCTTGTCTGCAAAAGTAGGCTGCAAGGAAAGCTCAAATTACAAATATTTCTGAGACCTTCAAAGCTATTCTCCATTATTTCACAGAAAAAAAAGACTCTGTACAGCATGTTGCAGAATGTTCAAAGATTCTTCTTTTTTTTTTCATTTTCCCCCAGAAAGTTGTACTATATTCTACTACAGCATCTCAACTATAGCAAATTTTTACAGTGCAGGGCTAGGTGAAATACCTCGTGGAACACCCTTGGGACAGGTGCACACACAGAAGACAAGTAGTCTACAAGTAGGGAGGGTTATGCAGGGAAAAAAGTAAAAGAAAAAAGTAGAAAAATCATTTTATAAGCAATATGCTTCAAGCCATAAAACTCTTAAATTGCCATAAAACATTGTGTCCCCTCAGGATACAGATCAGTTGCAAAGGGTTCATCATTCGAAATCAGCCAGAACACCTAAAGACATTGCACATAATTCACCATGAAGAAGAGAAAGGATGCTGTGGTCAATGTTTATAGTACTTTGTACCATACTGGTTCAGTTTTTTTAAAGAATAAAGGAAAACAGGGTAGGAATGGTTTATAAATAAGATGAGTTGTACTGTATTTATGCACTCAGTAGGCTGATTAGGACATAATCAAGGAGCATGGATGGCTGAAACTGCTGTCCAAGTTGAAGTTGAAGTCCAATAAAGATTCAGGTGATCTGCCTAGAGCTGGAATTGAGCCCGGGAAGGAAGGAAAGGAAGGAAAAGAAGGAAAGGAAGGAAAGGAAGGAAAGGAAGGAAAGGAAGGAAAGGAAGGAAAGGAAGGAAAGGAAGGACAGGAAGGAAAGGAAGGAAAGGAAGGAAAGGAAGGAAAGGAAGCAAAGGAAGGACAGGAAGGAAAGGAAGGAAAGGAAGGAAAGGAAGGAAAGGAAGGAAAGGAAGGAAAGGAAGGAAAGGAAGGAAAGGAAGGAAAGGAAGGAAAGGAAGTAAGAAACAAAGAAGTAAGAAGTAAGCAAGCAAGGAAGTAAGAAGCAAGGATAACATGACTATGAATGGAGAAAATATACAATGCCTTAATTTCATAGCAATACATATCTCTGGTAAGTATAGGGGCTATAGTGTAGGTAGGTAGGTAGGCATAGGTGAGTTCTTTCACTCATCCTCAACAACCACTACAATACTCTAGTTTCCTGTTGATGGCAGTTCAAATTACTGGGTTATTGCACCAGTTTCTATGTTAGCCCCTCTGATCCACATGTTCAGTGTGTTGTTCAATGGTGTTGTGGGGGTTTCTGGGGCATGTATGTACCCCATGGGGTGTAGTTAGCTTGTACACCTTTGATGCTCTGCTAATAGAGGATACATGATCATACATCAACCTAACATTTTCCTTACAAACCTCTGGTGCCCTCACTCACAAGCGATTCACTCTGAAAAATATTGAGCTTTGCCTTGTCTTGCATGCAGCTATCAGACAAGTGCATTGGGGTGATTCCATGTTTTCTTTTTGTTTTGACTTTTTCTTTCACTAACAGTGAAGGAGAAATATTTGATCTTAATTAATTGCCTTTATCTCTCAATTCAGATAAGTATGTTTCTTTCAGAAGGACAATCATTGTCTCCAATCAAGATATAGTTTTTGCTCAAATGAAAGCCAATATATTCTTTGTCCTGTACATTTTCTGTTTTTCAACATTTTTTTTTCTATACCAGAAGCCTATGTTACATGCCATTGCCCTTCAGATAAAGCATCGTGAAAAATGTCTTGGCAATGATCGAACAGTGTCAATTTTATATATGTGAAACTTCTGGGAATGAGAGGTGTCAATTCGACTTTTGAAACTACTAGGCTATATCAACACAGCCCGCAAAGTTGTAAAGTTGCATATCACTGGGGAAGAGAACCTTTCTGCTCTTGAAATCCAACCAAGGAGATTATTTTTCAAAAGCAAACAGATCCCCATTCCCAAGAAGAAGTCAGGTATAAGACTCAAACAAAACTGTAGTATAGAACCCAGACATACATTTTCCAGGGTCCAAACTGTAGCTCTAAAATAAAGCATCACTGCCATCAGAACCAATAAGAACCTCTAATAATCAGCTGATTATAAAAAGTAGAACTTTCCTCAAATATAAACCCATATTTATTATCTGATACAGGCTCATACAGCAGCATATCATACAAAATATATCAAATTAACAACTCAAGAAGTCCCTACCATACATACAGAAAAAGTATGGGTTAAATCATAGACCCTTGCGTTACACCATGACGCGATATCCCCATGTCCATGATATTGCTTATGAAATAATTTTGAGGAACATTTTATGCAATTCCAAAAAGAAAAAAAAAAGTTGTAACCCACCTATCTGTGTGATTATCATGAGAGATTTATTGCAGTTCCCTGCCACCTTGACATGGCTATCGGCAAGATAATTTTTCAGCATTTCTTCCAGCTTTTTTCCACCCCAAGGGGTTGAATTGGTTGGCAATAGGTGAGTGATAATGGGGGTACATGCAGAATTTGCTGATATAAACAGGGTTGCCAGTTGCTAAAAAGTTACAAAATGTTTCTATTAAAAGAGTGCAATAAATATCAGCTTGTTATGGAGGATTATAAGCCTATAGATTTTGGCAGAACCAGATATTCTTTTCTTAAGATTCTGCTTTCAGGATACAATCTAAACGCTCTGTCAACAACCTTGCAGACTTCCACATAAATTGCTTCATATATTCATTTGTGCATTAATATACTTTCTAATGTAGAAATTTAAATAGTATGAGTTAATGACTCATCTGTTTCTTGGAAATTATTCCAAATCGAACGAATATTTATAGGTACATTGTCAAGGACTGCTCCATCTGTTTCAACACACTTTCGACCACAATTTCAATATGACTTGTCAGTGACTTGCTAAATTTTGAATCCGTTTCCCCTTTAAACTAATATGAATGACGCCTAAACTATTTTTGAACCCTTTCAAGAATTTAACTGAAGTCGCAAACATATTCATAAGTGGGTCAATGCAACAACTTCGGCTAAGAAGTCCAAGAAACAAAAGCAGACGATGGAGACCGGTGAAACGACTTCATTCTTTAGACAGCCATCGAGGCTCTTTAGAACTTGAGGAATCTTGTGTTTAGTTTCCCTCCTATCTTTAACCTCAAGAGGACACAGCAACTGATAGGCAGTGATAGAACGCTGCCTAGTACGCCCAGGACGCAACGTCTTGAAGGTCTTCTAGGTTGTTTCTCTTTGATCTATGCACACTTTGCACGTGCTAGAACGTCATGAACGACGTCATTACTTATGACGTCATCAGGATTCCCCTTAGAATCCCCCTAAGCAGTGGAGATGTTAATAGAACATGTCAGGTGCTGTATCATCGCCTGATTAATCATGGGATCATCTGGTCAGCCAATTCTACAGGGGTAGGGTACAGCCTACCAACCCTGGGCAGAACCAACCCTTGGCAGAATGGAGCAGAAGGGTAGAGGTTTGTGTTTGTGCTGAATGCTGTATTTTTGTCGCTCGGACACTCCTACTCCTTATGATTTTAATTAGGCCTATATCACAGGCCAAAGCCAAACTAGATTCATTTCTTTAATTGTCACACTGTATACTCAAAGAACTTTGCCTTACTGGGCCTGCTTACTTAATCTGTACAGAGAAGAGGTCACTAGTGGAATCCAATCAGAGAAGTTTTAATAAAGTGTATATTTCATTTGTAAGTTATCTGATTGGCCAGCTTCAAAAGTGACCTATTTTCTGTCCATCTTCCAAAGTTTCCTATTGATTAGAGACAACCTGAAGATGATCAAATTTGGATGGCTACCCTTTGTAAAATTTAAAGAGTGTCTTCTGAAACACGTAAAGAAGTATTAGGCTTGCTTGGAATCTTCGATCGAGGGACAGACAGACAGACAGACAAGAAATATATTCACAACAGAGAGACAAGACATACAATAATATATTCACGGTTGCACTGTGCCACATGTCATATTTATGTTATTTATCAACATTTTAAGAAAGCGTTCTGAATAATAGTGTTTCTATATCGTAACGATAGCATTATTTTATCGATGAAGGTAAATATATATAATGACTATGATCAATCAAACATAATATTTGCATAAAAGAAACTTTACAAGATGTTGCCTTTATCCAAGCCAATGTGGACATACAATACATTGATGTACACCTGACAAAGATCTCAGGGATCAAAGCACCAAACAACCCCCCTCTCTTGCCCTATCTACCCCCTCTCACCTATTCACCTGTAGCACCCCCTGGTGGGCAAATTGGATTCAGGATTTAGCATCTGCTGAGAGGCAACATGATGACATTTGAGAAGGGGGCAGTTGCCATCTTGCCTCGTTCTGAAGACACTCTCTGATTGGCTGGTGATTAAATACATATTGGGCCAAGTCCTGTCAAAATGGCGACTACTGCAGGATCAAGGGGAGACCAGAGAAGATTTATTACTAGGGGGCACAGCCTGCACATTTTAGCAGAGAGATTTGGTTCAGGCTATGCCTAGATTTGCTACAAGTCAAGAAGATTCCTCTCAGAATATTTTGTTATTTTCTGCTGATAAGCATGTGGCCACAAGTCTTCCCCATAACTTGACCTTTTGCTGGTTCACAGATCTGAAAATTGATACAGGCAAACTTCTGGGTATATAGCTACTAGTCATGGACATTTATTTTATTTTCAAGAGGGTTCACAATACAAATAGCCGCTTACATATATTATGCTTTGATACTGTGAAGGCAGAGCACAAAACCATTGAAATAATATCAGCCTAAGAACAATCTATATTTCATATTTCCAAAATGATTTTCAACATTAACTACTTCCAAAAGTTAACTACTCCCAGCACTGAACTGAAATTAAAGAACTCTGCTAACAGCACAGTTGAAATTATTCTGAAAAATTATTTAATTTCAAAGCAGGTTATACTAGTATTAACAAGGCAGGTATGTTACATTAGTGTCCATAACACCAATGTTTTGCTGTAATAGATGATTCTTATTGCCAGAGACAAGCTGGCATTTTTGATTCCATGTTCATGTGTGATTGCTTCACATCAGCTGTGTGTGCAATTGGTTTTTATGAGAAAATCCAACTTTTTGCAATTTTTTATTTCTTTTTTTTCTGGTTTTCTACAACTTGGGAGGAGAGGAGATAAGGAATGAAAAGCAGAGATGGATGATATCTGATTTGCTCTGATATCATAAATAAGATAGATAACAAGGTGGAGTGAGTAATTGAATTTGGGTTGTAATATTTACATCCTGTATTTCTGCACCTAAGCGAGTATAATGTATGATAAAGAATGTATTAGGGGGGTGGTTGGGTGATAGGGTTTTACACCCTGTATTTTTGTCACTAAAACGTCTTATAGAATTTGACAGGCAGAGACAATGGTGAAGACCTGTAAGGGGACAGGACGATCTTTTGCAAATGATGAAACTTACAACATACATCTGGCATAGGATGGCCATCATTGCCCGAGGCTCCGATCAGGAATCAAACTTGGGTCATCAGCGTGCTGCCGCTAAGCTATGTTCCAAGCCTGTAGTCCCTGTACTTATTAAATATATTCTTGCTTGCTTTTGTTGTGCTGATGTACCCCGGATCAGCCAGGGCAGCTCAACCTCCATCTTTGTGGAGGGAGCTGCACTTTCATTTTTTGTGACCACCATATGATGCCTGTGAGATGAGAAGACTGGGAGTCTGGCACATGCCCTATTGTCAGTATTGATTCAGGGATGTCCAGAGCTTTCAGTTGCCCCAGCATAGAACACTGGATACTCCATTTAATGTCCCATGGCTCGGACGAAAATTAATTCCTGTGGTGAGGTTGGAAGCCGCACCCTCGGAGCAGTGGACAAGATGCTTAGCCTTTAGACCAAAGAGGAACAAAGGTTTGGACATCAATAAAAAATTCCGCAAAATTAAATTTTCAGAAAACTTCAGCGAAATGTCGACATTTATCAACCGCTTCGAAGGCTAAGCATCATGGCCATGCACACATTGTAAAAAGCTATTGACATTTATTCAAAATATGATTTTTGTGATGTATACAATTATAATTATATAAAAGACATTGAAGAATATATTAGAATTCAATGATTCAAAAGCTTTCAGTATTTATCAAATGATAACATATATATGATAGAGGGCATACAATCTGATTTTATTTCTGCAACAAATTTTCACAACAGAATCTGTGATTACATGTGTATGGCTCACTCTGAGCTATAAATCGTCTCCCACAACCTGATAATCATGTTCTTGACAGCTCCCACCAATGCAGTACCAGTGTTATATACCATGCAAACATCCCTTCTCAACAGAAAGAAACATTTTGGGCAGACACCCTTCACTCTCCCCTTCCATACACATTTCTTTCTCTCCCATACCTTTAGGTTTTTGACGATTTATCAACACCTGGCCAAAATAAATATATAATTTTGGGTAATATAAAAAAGTTGCAGAGGAAAAAGTACACAAAAAAGCAGCGGGGTTCCATCTACCACCCCGAAGATAAACAAATTATGTGAAAGAGCGAGAAATTGCCCGAATCACCGAAAAAGAGCGAAGACATACTCATGTCGACGAGTGCGAGAGCAAAACCCAGCAAGAGTTGAGAATACATACACTGTTCAAATTAAAAGGAATGTGACTCAATATTCTCTGTACACTTGACAGCAACTATGAAGTACTAAGCATAATTTTACGTAAACTGATAATATCAACGATTCAGCATGCCTATAGATCCAAGTAATGAGGTGAAGAATGATTAAAACCGCGGTCCAACACAGGGCCGGGTCATCGTAGATCGGAAATTGTTCAAACCATCCTCCTTTCCTAATTAGTTCATCAAGTGCATAAATATAGGATGTAAAGCTCCAAACATCCATCATCTATCAAGCCATATGTCAGGGAGGTTGCTTAGTGTATGTTAACCCTGTATGAGATGTGTATGTAGAATATTTTACTTGTAGCACACTAACACAATACAGTCACTCTATTCCACAAATTATGTTACAACAAGTTTTACAGCGAAAACTTTTAACAGTGCTTAAAAGTCCTGAGGAGACTAACAGAATAACACCCTTCGAAGGAGGCAAAAATCTGCAAGACCCTGTGGTTGAGAGACTCCGCAAGACAGAAAAACCTTGATAGAGTTGAAAAAGACCTGTACGTCGACTGGCCGCCATTTTTTGTGGCCTTACCCATCAACGAAGAATCTTCAGGGCTGCTTAGTGAATGCGCCTTTCATCCCTCTCAATTATCGCTTAAATACTTCTCATTTCTAGTAAACGCTAAACGTAACTGGCAGTTTTTCTTGCCGTCAAAGTGGGTAGCAGCTATAAGCGAAAGGTCAGCCGCAAAAATAATGTTTTACTTTTCTCCTATTCGACACGAATCAATCAACACTCCTTCTAAATCTATCATTGTCTGTTGTAAATATATCTATTGGACCTGCGTATACATAGATTTTGTTAGTTTTCTATTTTGCTATCATTTCTGCCAATTTTTTCGTCCAGATTTTTGCTTAATTTTTTTGGACCCGCTGTCTGCTGCACTGATGTTACAACACGACTTCATAATAAACTGCAACAAAATAACAATTTATTCTACTCATATGTTACTTATTGTGTGTTTTATGTGTGTTGCGTATTATGTTAGTTATGATAGCTGAATTGCAATCTACAGCCAAAAAAGAGCAAATTCATGTAGTTAGCACATGTGTGATAAATTGCACATTCAGCATCACACATGAATGGATCTACAACAAAGGTCTGAACAGATAGATATAACGAGTAACAGGTCCATAAGGATACCCAGACAAGGTGCTAAAGGGAAGTTTGACAGGTAGAAAGATAGATACATGTAGATAGATAGACAGATAGACAGATAGACAGATAGATAGATATATAGATAGATAGATAGATAGATAGATAGATAGATATACAGCTACATAGATAGACAAACAGACAGAAGATATATATATATATATTTTCTTTAAATCATCTCCTTATATTGTGGCAAAGTTTCCTAATTCTACCATAGGTGCATTGACTTTTCCATACATGTTTTAGTAGCTCCCCCATAGATATAACATCACCAACCTACTGTACCCTAGTGCCTGTTGCTTCAGTAGTACACATCACTACACAAACTTCACTTATTGAGAAAACGCAGACCAGTCAAAAATTGTGGCAAACAAACTGTTTTTGCAACACGTCAAACAGACCCAAACTGCAAGTGTTGCAGCACAAATTCCAGGGAGGGCATTCATATTTCATTTGACTTGACCAGTGTTTGATTTATGCCCAGGTAAAGTTCTAACCAATTTCATGCAGCTTAGTTGAAGGCTGGGGGTGCCCTTCTTCAGGTAAATTCTACACCTGCCTTCTATTCTATTAGAATTCTACAGTTTACTATTATATATTTTTATTCTATTCTATTCTATTCTATTCTATTCTATTCTATTCTATTCTATTATGTTATGTTATTATATCCATTCTGTTACATTCCATTAGAAATTTAGTAAATTCTTTCTACCCTATTATATTATTATTTTTCTATTCTACTCCACTAAATGATAATAAAGGCAAATGATGTGTGAGAATTTATATTAACACACATGTACAAGGACAAATTATATTAAATTTTAGCTCTGTTCTGTTCACTTGATTGCATTCTTATCAATTCAGGCCTTGGACCCAGCTCAGTAGCTCAGGAAACCCAGGTTTGATTCCTGGTTCAGGCAACCAATATTAGACAGAAGTTTCATCCTGTGCCAAGAGCACACTTCATCACCTTGATCCCTGCCTGTCCTGTTTGACCTAGTCAGTGCATAAATACAGGACAAAACAAAAGACAAGAGAAACAAATAATATTGAAGCCCTTTCCAGTTATCAACCAAACCCTCCATTTTCCAGATTTAGTAACCAAACTGCTTGTGGAAACAAGGATGCATTTTTATAATCATATACTTTTATAGGAATTACCATGTAGTTTCTATCCATCATAGTAATGATTGCTCTTGAATTGTCTGTGGCTGTACCTTTTAATTCAAATATAGAGAAAAAAAATCAGTTTGACTCTTCAAAAGTTAAAAAAAAAACCATTAGCTTGACTCTTTGACTGCTTTTGATTTGCAAAAGAGAGTTTTACTTTTCAACTGCCCATTTGATCAACATTTGTATAATCTATGTTTACAAACCCTTCTTCTGAATCATTTAAACCCTCAGTTAATCAACAGACCATTTTTTTCTAGTTCTGAATTTTCTTTATTACTTAACTACTTGAGCAGTTCTGGAAACTGATGTTTTTGCAATAAAGATCTAATTTTATCTTTACCTCTGTGATACTAGCCTTTTCAAGCTGCCTACCATAGCTTTTTTAGTGTTTAGTATTTCTTTGTAGTTAAATTGTTGGTTGTTGGATCACTAAGGTGTGACATACACATCAAGTCTGATGTCTTAGCTTGTTCAACACACTCCAGCCTGTCTTACTGGTGCTCAGCTTGTTTAGCAGATTTACAGTACCACTCAGAAAGATGTCCCAACTCCTGCTCTGGGTTGCTCCTCCTCATACTGCAGTGCCAATCGTAGGCCTACTAAGTAGGGGAGGCGGGGGTCAGAAGTCACAAATTTCAGAAAAAGCCCCGGAACAGAGCAGGTGTTAGTTAGATCTGAATGACCTTTGGCACAATTATGCAGTATTTAGTTGACCATAATTGTATCACATGATATCTGCTGTGCTGTAAATAGGCTTTAGTCAGTTCGCAATTATTTAAGGCAAAGTCCGATGTGACTTTTTACCCCATGTCAGGGTCAAGAAGTCACAACCATGGGGTAACAAGTCACATGCAATTGTTGTGAACATACAACAATATATGAGGTAATATGCAGACCTAGACTTGATAGTCATCCTTGTGCATGAAATTTATAGTGAGCCTTCCAAAGCGTTCGGCATGCAATGACAATGCACCATCAGCAAAGCCGGCGTCAGAAATTGCCCAAAGTTTGCGAAATGAAATTTTGCTGCAATGCTCTCTCATCAGTATTATTGATGATGGATGATGATGATAATATTGTAAGCTAAAAGCCTCAAGTGTGGAATATTTTACTTTCCTTAGCACAGAACACTGACTTCCCGGTACCCAATGGTAAAATATCACAGTGCTGGGGTGAAATGTCACAGTGTGACATTTCACCCCTCAGCTGTTTTTTTAAATTCAACACATGATCATGGCAACTTGGTGACCAAATGGCCAAAAATGGGTTCACTGCATGAAAGACAATTATCCAAAAGACCTTGAAACACTAGCACAACTTCCTATGTCACAGTGACCAGACATTAATAGAGAAAGTTCAGAATCAATAAAACCTGTTTGGGACACCAAAAATGCATGAGGTGGGTAAAAACCCACTTTGCACAATGAGTATAATTTTCACATTCCCTGCAGACCTTCTTCTCATAAAAGTGTCCCAAATTATGATTTAAGCTTAAGAATTAGGTCACTGTAAGTTGGTCAAAAAGGCCTGTGACTTTTTACCCCTGTGACTTTTCACCCCCTCTTCCCCTAAGTGAAAAGGGTGAATTTTCGTCATTGGGTCATGCTAAACTTCCTCAACCAAACTGCTTATGGAAGCATGAATTCTCATCCGAAGAGATGAAAACATTTTGGGCCATAATGGACGATATTTGAGGTATTTGAGATACAAATGACTGTCAATTTCTTTGCTGCCCTCAGAGTTAGGTACGGGTCAAAGCATTAAATTAGACAAAAGAACATGCACGAAATGATTTCGTGCATGTTCTTTTGTCTAATTGATCAAACATAATGCATGAGTTTCTGTTGATATTGATGGTAATCATTAAAAGAGATTAAAGCTTATATAGCCAGTCCCTAAACAAAAAATGAAAAATTTCAAAAGGTGCAAAGCAAAATTTTAATATATTTTTTTCTTCGAGTGATGTTCATCAAATCTGAAAATGTTTACCAAAAGTTCCTTTTCAATAGTTTGCGCAATTCATGCATTTAGCAGATTTTGTGTAATTATTAAATTAAAATGAAGTGCTTATGGCAGGAATGGGACATTGGCAATTCAGGAGCGTGTGACTGAAGTTTTGTAAAATGCGTCAGAAACGATTCTGTTCAGTTTCATTGAGTTGCTTTTCAGACTTGACAAACCTATACCTATTGATGGAAAACACCAAAACAACAGAAATCGAAAATGGCCTAAAAGCCGTACTGTAGACGAAGTAAAGCGAAAGACAAATGTCTACGTTAGTATTCTCCTTGTTCCCTCTTTATTACCCTTTGAGGGGTACTTTTTTACCCACCTGGCTCAGGTTGGCCACCTGGAAGGTATTATAAAGGGGTGCAAAACTATGGATGACTGAAACTCAATGTTTCCCTGATCTATATGCCCTGCATGGATGCTCACAGCGCAGAGCCCTGCGGCACTCCCCCTGAGTTTTCTATGGCTCTTCAGAAGGATTCTTGAGGGATTTTTATGGCTTTTGTGAATAATTCCTATAGCTTACCACATTGTTCTGATTATGTAATCTAGCCTTTGTGTAGTAATTTTGCTTTTGGTCTTTCCGACTCATGTTAATATTTTTATATTTTTAAAATGTCAACTTTATGCCTACTGATTCACAACAAAGTCCCTAATTCTGCATACAACACACAACACATTTATGCAAACTCATCAATTGATATTTTTCAAAAGTTGGGAAGGCTGTCATGTCATATACTGTCATAAAGCTTTTTTGTTTTTTTTTCGAACTTGATTTTTTGAATAGTCAGGCGTTCAATTTACCATGGCCATTCAGACAAAACAATTAATGATTCTTAACAGCATTTAGCATACCTCTTATACAATTTTTTTTTTCACCATGTGTGGAAAACTTATAAAGTATCATTCATATTCTTTTATCGAAAGACAGCCACACAATGCGCATCATGCATCGCTGAGGCACATCGCTATTATGTCATGATTATGTCTGCCATATGTTAAGTGCAGAAATAATGTACGTAAACCACATGGAAACCATACTACATATATATGAAAGATGCAATATCTTGTAGATCAATTAGTTTGTTAGAGCATTTGGCTTTTCGCTATATAGCGGCTAACCCTTTGTAGTTTTTCAATCATTGTGAATCTTTGTTGGCTGTATCTCATCAGGGTCTTCTTTTACTTTTATATAGAGAATGATTTTGTCTTGAGTTGATACCTGATACCCAAGGGGCACACAATGTAAACACAACGTTGCTCATTTGTGGATGGCTCGTCTGTTGTCCAGGTAGAAATGTATGGTAGAAATTATGTTGCCATACACAATGTGAACATGCATGACTCTGAGGTTTTTTCACAATATTGTGAAACTTTGTCACTATGCCCCATGCTAACGTCTTGTCTTTAACATTCCTTCACCACCATGCATGTTCTGACATAATTTCTACCGTACAATTCTCCACAATTTTCACAAACATCGCAAAATTTTCACAACATTTCTGCAATGTAGGTGTGCCCTTTGGGTACAATTTTGATTTTGAAGAAGTACCTTTCGACATCAATTTGGTAATATTAGTGATTTCCAAATCAATAGCACTAAAATTTACATTGTTTATCAGGCTTCATGCATGGAATCATTTGAAACCAGCTCAGAATAAATTCAGGAAGAATTAGGCGTACAAACAGAGCAAGTTTTCCAAATGTTCACTTTCCACAGCCTACATTTCAGTATACCCTCAAAATCACCTCTGGCCACCATTGCGAGCCTTTGCAGAAGAGAAGCAGTCTCAATTAAATGACGATTTATATCCTTACTCCCTGAGCGATTTAATTCCATACATTCCCTGTAGGGGACCACCTACAGGCAAAAATCTGCACCAACAGATTATATTGCCCATAAAAAAGACCTCCTATCATAAATTATGGACCTCATATTTCAGTGCCAGATATACCTGGTCTTTGCATACAGCAGACATCTACATGTTCCCTACAAGATGTTTCCAAGATTTTCAGCCTATGAGTAATATATAAACTGGAGAAGTGATTGCAAGTTTGGACCCGCTCAACCTAGAGAATTTCATTTTTCTGTTCTTTACCATAAGTTTTCTAGAGCATGACGTACGATATTTGTTTCAATCATAATAACTCATTGAAAAGTTCCTTGCCTGCACTGCAAGGTAATTGAAATTACAGGAAATTATAGGAAGATGCAAGGATACAGATAAAATTAACATTTCGTAAATCAGACTTCGTCTGCCCGATGAAATATATATAGGCTATATATGACAATATCTCTAGAGTCATACACGAAAGACTGAATCCCCCTTCCCTGCCTCCATCAAGCAACAACTTCATCAACCAACCTGGGCCGGATACAGTTAACACCTCCAAAGTTAACAATAATAGGATAAGATGGACATCGCCAGACCAAATCACAAAATTTTGAATTTTAAAAAGCTGCAGATGATCGCTTCATTTTTACTTTAGTTTTAAGATGCCGTTAAAGATGGCCATTTTGCCAAAAAAGGTATGCAAGTAATTGGAAAGCTTCTTCATGTAGGGGGAGCGGGGGCACATTGGGACGCGGGGCACTGTGGGACGGTGGGGTTTTCTTGGATTCTGGCAAGGTATATGATATGGTAGTGCCATCATATCTTGTAATTTCACATCCTGATGTTTCCATGGTTTTATAGACAAATTACAGCCACATGCAGAAGTATGGTGAGCAAAAGCTAGTTTTCCTACTATAAAAGTAAATATGGACGGGTTCAATTCGAACCATTCTGTGGACCAACCATGAACAATGAGGCTTTCTCAGTGCTAGTATGAATTTTATATATCGTAATGAACAGTTATGAATTGCTGTTGTGATAAACACACTCACTGGTGTCCGAGAAATTAGCATTTTGGTGTAAAAGTCATATCGGGGCTCACTGGGACAGTGAATTCGGGGCACATTGGGACGCACTTAATATGGCAGAATTTAAGTGTCCAAGGCAACTGAATAACCTGGGACAGCACACAACAGGTGTTCAGGCCACAGTGAATAGAGGTATAGTGGATTACCATGCTCTGTGAACAAATTTGTCGCAAAGCACTGTGTGTTACTTACATAGATGTCCGCACCCAGGACAGTTTATGTTAAATGTTTAAAACTGTTTAAAGTTATGAACTATTGGCACTACAAGGTGTTAATGCACTGTATATTGTCTTACGCACTACTTCTATGTAATATCTATTGCATATGGAGTGTTGAAATGATTTTCTAATTGATATCCCAATGTGCCCTGGCTGTGCCACGCCGGGGCACATTGGGACAGTCATTTTTACGACTCTCTGGCTGCAAAAGGGCAGGTGCAGTCTAGTTTATTATGCCTTGCATTTAAGCTCAATAGTATGGGTTATATTCATGCAAACTTCTGAGTTCTTCAGTGCTTTCAACATTGAGAAAAATTAGTAGACGTTAAAAGTGTCCCAATGTGCCCCTGTTCCCCCTACCCCAAAGGTCATAGGTTCACAACAGTGGTTCTATTGCAATTGATATAAAGAAGTGTTTACAGGCAATTTCATTAGTACGTGATTCTCAAGTTCTTTGGCCCCAAAATACATAGCATTTCTGGTTAATCTGATTGGTTCAGGAATCAGGAACAACAGAACGTCACACAGCTGATTTGTCAAACGTAGTAAGTACCTGTGTGGCATTGATTCCTCACAGGCAACTGTGAATGACCAGAATCGCATGGTAATGAAATTACCTGTAATCAAATTTAAGCTAATTTGGTACTAAATGGACAATCCCGATGTCATGCTCTCAGTTATAATTTCACAGCTTGGGCATCTGACCAATCACTGGCCATATTTTACATCATGACGTCACGCTCCAGGGTGTAAATTGTGTATTTAATGCGTCAATTGCATATCCATTATCTTGACAGTGTATATTCCTATTTAGCTCTTAATTTTGAATGATATACAGCGAAATAACCCCATATCACAATGCATCAAAACGGAAAAAGCTCCAAATCTACATCATGCAGTCAGCAAAAGTGCTTAACCACAGACACTTAGGAAATAATAACTGCTCAGCAGCTGAGCTTGTTCACCTTGCTGTATTTAATATACACCATATTATCTAAGCATATACAAATATACTCAATGGTACTCCACACTAATAAAAACCATTTACCCCCATACCCCCCTGTCTCCTACTCATCTGCCATAGCCAGTTGCCCTACCAGGTTGCAGGGATTGTTGCCCCAACCATGTTGCCCTAAACTAAGTTGCCCCAAGCCAGCACCACACCTGAAGAACCACAGCAGAATGGGTAAGGCAAACATTTACGCAATGCTGCACCTGTGTTAACTTGCAATAGTTCGTAACATCTGTTAACTCTGCTCAACGGAGTCCGCGGAACGATTTAAACTCGTTCTACACTGATAGAAATGTATTGGTTTACAGCTGTGGATGTGGGGCTATAGCTCTTGCATGGAGGCCCCAGCAGCAAGTGCTGAAGCAGTGAAACTGAAGATCCATTCAGGTAACAAGCACATATAATGGCACAGCATCGCCCATGGCCCGCATGTTTTATCCTATGTTTATCCTATCCGTTAGCCAGTTTATCTCGTTCGTTTATCCTATCCGTTTATCCTATCCGTGTATCCTACCCGTTATCCTGTTTATCCCATTTATCCTATCTATTTATCCTATCCGTTTATCCTATCCGTTTATCCAGTACCCCATAAGCACTGGTGCATCCCATTTATCCTGTTTATCTTATCTATTTATCTTATTTGCTTATCCTATCTGTTTATCCTATCAGTTTATCCTATCAGTTTATCCTATCAGTTTATCCTATCAGTTTATCCTATCCGTTTATCCTATCCATTTATCCTATCCATTACCCTATCCGTTGACCCTATCCGTTTAACATATCCATTTATCCTATCCGTTATCTAGTTCATCCCATTTATCCCGTTTATCCTATCCGTTTATCCTACCCGTTTATCCCATCTGTTTATCCTATCCATTCATCCTATCCGTTTATCCTATCCGTGTATCCCATCCGTTTATCCTATCCATTTATCCCATCCGTTTATCCTATCGGTTTATCCTATCCGTTATCCTGTTTATCCCGTTTATCCTATCCATTAATCCTATCAGTTATTCTATCCGTTTATCCTATCCGTTTATCCAGTACCCAATAAGCATTGGTTCATCCCATTTATCCTGTTCATCCTATCTGTTTATCCTATCTGTTTATCCTATCTGTTTATCCTATCTGTTTATCCTATCCGTTATCCTATCCGTTTATCCTATCCGTTTAACATATCCGTTTATCCTATCCGTTTATCCTACCCGTTTATCCTACCCGTTATCCTATCCGTTTATCCTATCCGTTTATCCTATCAGTTATCCCATTTATCCCGTTTATCCTATCCGTTTATCCTATCCGTGTATCCTATCCATTTATCCTATCCGTTTATCCCATTTTTTTATCCGAGCCGTTTATCCAATCCGTTTATCCCATCCGTTTATCCCGTTTATCCTACCTGTTTATCCTACCAGTTTATCCTATCTGTTTATCTTAAATGTTTATCCTATCCGTTTATCCTATCCGTCTATCCTATCCATCTGTCAACCCATCTATCCATTAAGCCATCCGTCAATCCATTCCTCCATCTATCTATCTATCTATCCTGTCTGTTTATCCTATCCGTTTATACTATCCATCTATCCTATCTGTTTATCCCAGCCATCTATCCTATCCATCTATCCTATCTGTCTGTCAATCTGTCTATCCATCCGTCTATCTATCATTCAATCCATCCGTCAATCCATTCATTCATCTATCTATCTGAGTTTCTATTTATCCTATCCGTTTATCCTATCCGTTTATCCCGTTCGTTTATCCCATCCGTTTATCCTATCTGTTTATCCCATCCGTATATCCTATCCGTTTATCCCGTTTATCCTACCTGTTTATCCCATCTGTTTATCCTATCCGTTTATCCTATCTGTTTATCCCATCCGTCTATCCTGTCCGTCTGTCAACCAATATATCAATCAATCCATCTGTCAATCCATTCCTCCATCTATCTATCTATCTATCCTGTCTGTTTATCCTATCCGTTTATACTATCCATCTATCCTATCCTACTGTATATCCCATCCATCTATCCTATCTGTCTGCCAATCCGTCTATCCATGCATCTATCTATCTATCTATCTATCTATCTATCTATCTATCTATCTATCTATCTATATGTCTATCTTTTGTTTACATGAGTGTATATTATAACCAGTATTTTATTTACATAAAACAGATTTATATAATATATAGTAAGTTGCCCATAGATTGGAGGGAAGAGAATAGAATAATATGAAATAGATACAATATAAGCCCGTGCTACCTGTATAATTAGTTGGAAAGATGCATGAACTATACTGAGATGCAGGAATTGCTGAGTTTCCCAGAAATAGAATGTGGTGCAAAGGGAGGAACTGGCAAAGGACTTGCAGGTGCTGCCCTCTTGTGTAATGTATGTGAATGAGTTGCTGCTTGCAGTGGCCATTCTGTGTACTAAAACTCACCCTGTGGAAGGGAAAATGGCCACCATAATGCAGGCTTTCTGGACCTTGATAGCCTCTAAAACTGATAATAGTAAATTTTCTAATATTGAATTAAACTGAAAATACCAACCGTTGTGCACATCTACAATGGTATCAATGTGTTATGCATATGATAAGAACTTCCAGAGTGGGCTGGTTTAGGCCACAGCATCGGTTGTTTCACCCCTTCAGTAGATTTCAGCACTAAAGCATAATCGCCCTATGCATAGCATAGCATGGGCGATAATTACCATGTAAACAGGAGGCATCTGGGAAAAGAAGCACCAATAAAAAGTAAAGTGTTAAAGGGAAAATCAAAAAAAGAGAGAAAGAAGACACATTGGTTAGATTGTGCTCTTAACAATGCAGGTACATAAATTCCATTATATATCTATCGGTGTAAGTATAGGTGAAGAATACTGAAGATAGATAGTCTTTATTTTGGTGACCGCGCCAGAGAGAAGGAAGACGATAAAATTTCGAAGTGAAACTGCGCATAAATATAGAAGGATGATCATGGAGGCAAGCATGCAAGCAATATTGAAATAAAAGAAGCAAAGAATGGAAAGGAACTGGGACATACATGTGAGGAAGTAAGGGCGGTGCTGAGGCCGGAGTGAAGAAGATTTGAAGAAAGCGAGAACATGAAGATGGAAGAAAGAGTGAAGAACCGAACAAAGTCACGAGAAATGAGTTAAAGCAAAATTACGTGCACCCAACCAAATACGATAAGTGAGAATCATCAATGGTCGCTGTACTCGTCTCGTTACGCGATGATCAGGCTTATCTCCAGGAGATCTTGTTATGCAATGTCAATGCACTTCATACCATTGCCTAGTATAATGCCTGCACCTGCTGCAGTTTTCTGTTGTGACCCCAAATCACCCTCGGACACCCCTGGGAGACCCCTGCCCCTCAATAAGTACTGGTTCTGCCCCCTACTGGTGCTGATTGGTTGCACAGTCGCCATCTTTGTTTTGGCAGCCATCTTGTGTGGTCCAGAGTGACAGCAGAAGTTGGCAATGGGAGTGGGACCCATCGTTGGATCACTAACAGGGAGTCCATGCGGGGACGTATTAACCAAACTTCTCACTCAAGGTGTAGGCCTATGCGGTTGAAGTAAAAGTTCAAGTTTTTAGTTCTTTAAAAGAGGTTAACAATTAGACATTCGCGGGGAAGTGATTGAAGTTTTCCACAACATTGAATTTTGGAACGTAATTATTTCTTTCCCACATGCGAAATCCTAAGATTCAAGATATCTAATTGATTCCCCTTAAATGGCCCATATGAGAAAGGATTTAGGGAAATAACATTGGGGTCAACAATTTATGCCATTCTGAGAGAATACTTATAATTTATGACATTATGATAAACATTACTATTTATGTCAGAAAATTTAATCACCATTATTATACAATGATTATTCCATCATATTGGATCTTATACATTACGAAAATTGTGGTTCAAGTTTATGAAAAAAACCATAATATGCAATGCATATCTGTGTGGCATGCTGTAAACTATACATACTGAGCTACATGAATCCCAGTTTTTCCCCATATTTCTTTCTCACAGCTACTAAAACTATTTCCAGTATTTCCAACACTGTTTTTTCTCAATGGCCTGTCAGAGCTAATTAAGGTTTTTGCCTAAGCAGCCCCACAGTGTTGACATTGGGAATAACACCATTTCAAAGGGTAGCCACCAAAACATTTAGCTAAGTATTTAGCTGTTTACATTTTCTCACCATGTACAGAGACTATAGTGTGTCTGTGTCGACAATGTTCTGACTATTCTGGATGTCTTATTGTCTGAATTGTTGTCTAAAATTATGCCCTATCTCGTAATCCTTTATATTTCCCATTTATTTAGTTATGCATGATATTGCATCTACATTGCATATCTTCAGCTATTACAGTCGAGGATAGTGAAATGATTACTTTCACGATCCATTGTCCACAGGCCAATAACTGTACCTTATTTCAAAACTGTAAGTGAAATATTAAGGTCACAAAAGGCAGTTGAAGAATGTCCGCCATTTTGAAGTGGCAATTTTGGTGGCCATCTTGGAATTCTCAACAAGTCCCGATTCATACCCACAGGTATGTACCATATTATTTAATAACTAAACAAAATATTGAGGTCACACTTCAAGAATGAAGAAAACTGGCTGCCAAAATGGCCACCACAAAATGGCTGCCATCTTGGATTTCTCAACATGTTCCCGATCGATGCCCTAAGGCCAATACCTTACCAAATTTCATAACTGTAAGTGAAATATTAAGGTCACAATTGGCAGTTCAGAATGAAGAAAGATGGCTGCCAAAATGGCTGCCATCTTGGATTTCTCAACATGTTGCTGATCCATACCCACAGACCTGTACCAGGTGAAATATTAATGTCACAATGGGCAGTTCAAGAATGAGGAAAGATGGATGCCAAAATGGCCGCCACAAAATGGCTTCCATCTTGGATTTCTCAACATGTTCCCGATCCATACCCAAAGGCCCATACCTGTACCAAATTTCAGAACTCTAAGCGAAATATTAAGGTCACAGTGGCCAGTTCAAGAATGGCGGCCATTTTGTGGCGGCCATTTTGTGGTGGCCATTTTGGCAGCCACCATGGATTTCTCAACATGATACCTGTAGTCCCATACCTGTACCAAATTTCATAACTCTAAATGAAAAACTAAGGTCACAAATGGACACTTACAAAAACCTTAACCGGGACAAAGCCGACGACGACGACTCTGATCGAGTGACGACAATAGCTCTTTGTTTTCACAGGAAACAGACCAGCTAAAAATTGAGTTTATAAATATTTCTTCTTTTTGTTTTACTCACAAATGCTCATGTGATGGTGATATCATTATTAATGTCTTAAACTGTCAGAAGCATTTAAAACCTGAATGTCAACAAGCCTAATGCTCAGTATTGAATGATGGAATAAAGAGACGATGCAGGGAACGACAAAAGGAACAACAGAGGAATGGTGGTAAGAACGATGGAACGAACGACGGAATAAAATTTATGAAGAAACAAAGGTACTGAAATGCATGAAAATATCATTTTGCAATATCACATGCATAAAATTGACTATCAATCAAGGTCATCATGGTTATACATATCCTATTTATATCACCAATCTAAGGGATCAAGATATCCACATAAATCTATGCATCCACCCTGATGTGCTGATCTATGACCTTGGCTGGGGCAGGCTGGCCTAATTTTCAAGGTCAGGGATCTGGGCTTACTGGATCAAATGTCATAACAACAGTATTTATCTCAGTTGGATCTGCTTTTGACAAGCAGCTGCCTTAGAGTGTTTAGTTTAAAGATAGGGAGTTACCTTTTACAAATAAACTATTCTATAATCAAGTTACAGGCCCTGAGATAGAGGGTCTTGCTGTGTTTCTCCAGTTCCACAGGCTTCACAACCCTGACTTACATCCCATATACTAAAGCCAAAGAGTAACTCCCAGAATGTATAGTATGAGGCTACTATAAATTGGCCTGTGTGGAGATGAAAATTTCCCAGCAAAATTCCCATGGAAGGATCCTGAAAGTATCACAGTATCATATGTGCCATTTTACCGAAACCTCAGTTACCTCACAACTTCACAAGAATAACATCCTGTTTGTAGTGTTACAAAAGAAGTTCCTACCAAATCAATTGTACACATCAGAGCTTTCCAATCTGAGATTTGTTGGTATTTCAGATTGATACCCTGGTGATTAGTTCAATCTTCCAAAGAATAAAGATGGATGGCCAAAAGGAGAACCACTGCCAGAACTAGCTGCATGAGGACCTTCTAAAATTTGGATGACCAATGGTAGGACTTCTTCACGCCTTGTATAAATTCTGAACCGCTTCTGATAAAATCTTAAGTAATGGCACTGTTGACTTCACATTAATCTTTTATTTTTTTTAAACTTGACGAATCGCATGATCCAGAATTATCAAGTTTCTGAAAAAATATATATATATTTTGTTTTCAGTACGCCTCATCAGGACAACTTAATTGGTCTGTGCAGCCAAGACATCAAGCTGCACCACTCCCAGTCATATAAAAACACAAACCTTCAAGAATATGCATATACCTCCTGAAGAGGACTGAAGCTAATTTTAAAGTATATCATCAACAGAGTTACAAGGCATTACATAACTGCCATACCTTGTCAAACCAACCCTTGGCACGAATGTAAACATGGCTGACAGCCAACTAACAATGTAGCTAAGATATAAACACCATGTCAACATTAAATAACTCTTGAAAAACAATATAAACAGAAGGAAAAAGATATCAAAGATTGTGCTACGAATAATAGACAAAATATGCATCACAATAAACATAATAAACAGATATGGAACATGGTACTGCTAACATTTTGTTTGCCACAACTCCAGGGAGTCAGAGTCAGAAGGAATAAGGCCTATGTATACAGTGGAAACTTCAGACGAAATTGGTTTTTTAGATTCAAAATTTTAAAAAAAATCCATGTCGGTTTTTTGCATTGAAATTCGGTTTTTCAAAAAACCATTTTGAATCTAAAAAACAAATTTTGTCCTGACATTTTTTAGAGTGTGGGCAGTAGTTTCCGCAGCGAATTCGTCCGAGCAGTCCACGATGAAAGTTGGTCTTTAAAACAAGGTGTCGTGTAACGCAGAGACCACTACTAATCAATATAATTTAATATATATACATCTTGGCGAAAAGGAAAATGAGTCTCAGAGGTTAACTGGATGCACAGACATTCCTGATTTCTACTTTACTTTCTGGTAGCTTATCACAACTGAATGACAGTGTGTTGCAATGTTTTCAAAATTTTCTTGATTATTTCTGAATGCTTACTCCTTACTCCTTTATACATAAACCTATTCATTGCAACTTCTCAAAAGCTTATCTGATTTAGTTTTCGTAACCTGTAGAAAGTTACCTGCCCTTTTGTAGGATTATTGCAGATTTTTGAAAGACTATCGTAATATTTTGAGGGTCTACAACTAATTTTTGAAATGGTTTCACTAAAACTAAAATTCTTTTGAGAATTAGACATAACTTTCCAATATTTCAAAACCCTCTGAAGGTTTTTCACAAGTTTCTGAAATTAACTATAAGTTTATCACATCACTTTGCAAGTTTATCGCAACTTTTCGAATGTTTATCACAATTTTTTCACATCTTGCAGAAGGTTTGTCACAACGTTTGATAAGTTCAACAAAACTTATGAGATATTATAACAACGTCTGAGCTATGGATGCCTTTCAGAATACAAATTACTGAAGAGCTTCGACTTTTAAAAAATTTTTGAATTCATGTTTTTCACAACTTTTAACTTTTTTGGGAAGCTTATTAAAACTTTTGGAAGCTTCTTATCGAATTGGTGCATAACACCCTTCTTCTTATCATATCAAAGCAACCAACCTAAAACAATGAAGTTAGTTCTATTCCAGTACAACGCTACCATTCTGCATTATACATTGTTCTTGTACCTTGCAATACTTTCTCTGGTCATAGATACCACTGTCATTCCAGTACCTTATTATTTTGATGTTGATAATCACAACAACAATATTATGCCTTATCCTACCAAAGGCCTACCAGAGGCCTACCTTACCTATCTTATCTTATTTGTTGAGATGCAACCTAGCCCCTCCCCTCATATCAGTTTCTGGGGTTAAATGTTAACCCTGGGGCCTAACCCTTACCCCAGCACAGGTGCATATGGTCATTGGCCTATGTAATAATATTGCATACCTTGGCATTAGCATAACCTGGCTTCACAGTATAGTTTGAAAGTTGAAACTGAAGAGGGTTCTATGCAGTGTATTCACTGTACATCTATCTCCACCAGCTTATCACATACACATATTACAGCCCACAAGGATGGTTGCATAAGAATACATACATTAACATTTCATTACAGATGATTTCATATTTGTAGATCCTGATACTGAATGTTAATTTTTCCTATAGGACATCACAATGTATTCTAGGAAAAATTGTTGTCATAAGTTTCTTTATGTCATTTTCCCCTATAGAATACATATCATCATGATCATATGTCACAGAAAAACATAGGCTGCGCGGCAGCATACCCTCGGCTACTCAGCGGCTATTCTCCAGACAGTGGGATACATTGAGGCAGGACCCCACTGGGTACTCTAATATCCTCATGAACATGAAATTCCCGTTGAAAAACTTTCATTGAATGGCCAAGAGCTGTGAGCAAAATAATATAAATGTTTCCCGTCTGCCATTTTGTATTGGCGGGAATTCAAAATCCACATGCAATCAGCTTGCAGGATGGGTCCCCCCCCCCAGAAAAAGAGGGGAAACAGTTAAAATTTGGGCAAGGAGTCAAAAAGTGTGGCACAAGATCAAATGAACTGAAAATCAATGGTTAGCAATTAGCAAGACATTACATTGTACTGTAGAAGTGGTATAATTTGGTATAATCTGGATAATGAAATTAAGGCAAGTATTCCACTGTGCCTATTGGTGGTCTGTGGCAAAATCAGTGCCTTTTTGTGAACAAGCAATTTGAGAAATAAAATTTTAAAAAAAAAGAAGTCAAGAAGATGACTGGTTTCGGTAACAATATTAAGAGTCATTGTCAGAGAAAACTGCAGATTTTGAGAAAAAAGTGGCACGGGCTGGTCGACCAAATTCCGCGATACTTGGCTCATTTTACCCCTATAGGTAACTAAATTCCATGACACGGTCATTTTCTTTATATATCGCCTGGTTGCCATGGCAACCCAGATTGACGATTTGGACCGATTCTGGCCGATATGCACTTTTCAGCTTTGAATTTGAGGTAATGTTTGAAAATTCCCAGCGGCCAAGCTATTAAACATAGAAACTTGAAATTTTAGGTAAATTACATTTAGGAGTTGTACTTTTCATATAGCTTTTCATTTTTGCTATATCTGTTGTGAGTTTCATTTTATTCCACTTTGAAATATGCTAAAATCCCGTTTTTTTAGTTTTGTGATAAAAAACGAAAATAACTCACCTTTGTTTCAATATTACTGGCTTGTCAGCATCCCTCTCATAAAAAAGTGGATATACTGGTGAATAGTGTTACTTTAGTACATCAAATAGCAAAAATAAAATCGTGGTGCAATTCATAAACTAAGGTGTGAGATGTGAATAAGTTAGCCTTGTTTTCATGAAATGCAAAAATACCATAACTTTAACAAAATACCAATACAAGGAATATGATTAGAAATGAAAGTCTATAGTCCTAGCAAATACTAGAAAACATAGACTTTACAATCAGGGTATATGGGAGCCAATTGTTGGAATATAAATGGTCTTAAAGAACCCTCAAAGTTGGCCCTGCATCACATTTTTCAAATGCTGCTCTATATATATACAAACCTCTATATGAAAGCACTTAGGTGTAAAAATAAGACACTGTATAACTATTTCTAAGTAAATGAAATGCCATTCTGAGGCATTGGTGGCAAGGTATCAGCGGAGTACTGTTGAATTTCCATTTAATCCTATTTCTACTAAAATGTCTGTGTAAAAAATATAATGCATGTAGTACAACCATAGCAGCACCATAAATTTATGGTGCAGCAACTTTTAATTAGGCCTAGTGCAATAATGTTGTAAATTCAATTTCCTACATTTTGATACAGTTTTCGGCCCTGTAGGACAACTATATCCATGCAAAAACAGCATCTGACGCATGTCAAGTCAATGTTTTCTGCATAAATTGGCCTGACAATACTAGAGTCAAGGAGGGTAAATCCGTTCAATTTTGGCTAAAGCTGTATTTCCTGGAAAATTGGAATAGGTACAAAAATATTATTTAGTCCATTGGAAAGGGCACATTCCTTCCATCATTTCATGCCAAAAAGAAAACCATTCCTGAACAGGAAAACAAAAATTGAAGGTTAAGGCACCGAAATCTGTCAACCCTACTGGTAAAACTGTCCTGTGAGGATTTACCATACTTGACTCTTTAAGAACTCAACACGTTTTACTTAGGTACCCTATTGTTAGCAGAAGGTGCCTGGTGGACAGATGTAACAATGAGATGAAAAAATTACATTTTGTATAGTTTTTTGCATTAAAAACTACGGTTAATAGGGGGGGATGATGGCTTTTTCGCTGGGCCCATGCGGGGACGCCTTCAAATCAATCTTTATTGTTTTAAAAGTCCATCCAAACTGAAATTTCTGGATTTTGAACCTGCTACTAGCTGCTACTGGCACTTTTGTATGACAGGAAAAACGATGTTTTTGTGAACTTTCGCCTATTCGCGATCTTTGTCAATTTTGACAAATTAAAAGATACTAAGTTGACAATAACACCATTAAACTGAGTGTAAAGAGAGCTTTCATTTGCATACCAACACTTATAGTCTGTGACAACTACAAAGATCAGTTAATTATTTATTTTATTCTTTTGAATTATAATGGTTACGCAACTATCAAAGACAGTGTGGAAATAATTGCATAAATTATGACTAGTCATTTTCAAGAATCAATGACACTATGTAGACTGTAGAATCATGTTAAATAAAGCCTTAGTACACTCATATGAATGTTTTACTGATGTGCTAATCAGTCGGGAACCAACTGAAATAACCGAGCTTAATCAGGATATTAAAGTAAACCTTGTACTTCAATGAATGTCGGTTATTTAAGAATAATGTGCTCTTAAATATTTCTAATTGGTAAATAATTAATTGCAAAACTGCTGCAAACAAATTACTAAACCCTGAAGATAAAGTGTGCATTAATATTAAATAATATTAGTCTGTGCTTCTGACAAGTAAAAAAAATTCACAAATGGTAGCCTACTGACATTGACCAATCGGAATTGAAATTTTAGAGGAGTAACTTAATAATGGCATCACAAATACAAGAACTTACTGAAAATTTGCAGAAAAATCATTAGTTATGGAGCAGAAAATTGGAGCATGCATGCGTAGGACGAATCCGTAGATTCTGAAGTTTCAGTGCAACAAAATAAACATGTCAATATTTGAAATTAATCCAGGTCCATTTGGAAATGGTATTTATTCAAGGAAGTGCCCAAATCCTTTTAAACACAAAAAAAAATTGACAACTCAATTGTCTGTTTCAGACAATCCAAAGATCAGACATATTATATTGTACAACTATTGTCTGATATCAGACAATCATTTTTTTCACAGTGCAAATAGGCCTATTCAACTGGTATAATGCAACATTCAACATTGACAAATGTATGATATTTTTGTGTGTGATAAGCAAGTGAGGGTCTGCCACAATATTTTGAAACTATTTGCAAAATGGTAATCACAATCATATATTTTGTATCTATGTGATATTCCGCTGTCAAATAAAAGTCTGTATAAAGACTTGTATGTGTAGAAGGGAACAAAACCATCAGAATCATTTATCTATTGTCTCTGATGACTTTTTTGGGGAAAATATAGCCCTACACCATTCCCAGCCATAATTTAAGCCATTGTCTCAAGTACCGCTGCACTGAAATTTGTAATCCAGCAAAATGTTCGGAATGCCCAATTTCCTATTCAATGTCATAACGTTTATATGACTTAACATCAATTCTTTTCAATTTTGATCACCACTTAAGGCAAAAAATTCAACATTCTGTTTATGAAAGCACAGCAAAATAGTGGCAGAGACCCTGTCCCATTTACATACCTCTGATAGAGCCATCACCAATGTCTTCTCATTTCCCTTTACTTCAAGCCGTCAGTATTGGCAAACCCCGAATGTGCAGGTTGCTGATACAAGTGATACTGATTGATACTAATTTGTAATTCAACTTCTAGAGTATTGTTCTATTTCTTGATGAAGTCATCATATATATTTTCAATGACACACATGATTATTAGTCAAAATTCTTGTCATTATCAGATTTAAACAACACTTGATGCTCTGTGATTTTCATGAAACTTCTTTGAAAATGCACCCTAAATGGCCATATCTCAAGAACCACTGCACCCAGAAAGTCAAAATATACACCAAAATGTTCGAAATACCCAATTTACTATTCAATGTCAATACATTTACATGACTTAAAATGAATACTTTTCAAGTTCTGATGGAAAATACGATTTTCAACATTTAAAAAGACGCGGTTTTACATTTTGGCCAGTAGCAGGCAGAATAAGCTATGAAATTCAATTTGGTAAAATTTTTCTTGATTCTGCTGGCAATGAGCAACTTTTGAAGGCGTCCCCGCAGATTTTCAGGATTATCATCCCCCCCTACGGTTAAGTCCTATTTTGATTGAATTTTGCATAAAATTTTATTATGTTGTATCCCTTTGCTTTGTCATTCACCTATGAAGCAGTGAGATGCCATAAAAATCGCCTTATAAAATATTATTATTATTATAAAAATGTATTTTTCACCTTTTCTTAAAAAGGTTACCGAAGGAGATGGGTGGAGAAAAAAAGGGTTGATATGGCGATGCTACAAAGCCTCACTGTCAGTTTGGTTGAGTGCCTCTATGTGGAAATTTCCCAGTGCCAGCACAAGGATGGATTTTAAATATAGATCATAAACATATATATACACATATATGTATATATATACATATAAAAATTTATGTATGAAATTTACATTTTTGTATCCTCAACACCGAATCTTGAAATTTCCCAATGCCAGCAAATAACGCATCTTAAATATTGGTCATACACACAATCATATATAATAACAAATGATGATTTTCAGCTGGTTTTGGTGAATACACAGCAATTTATCAAAACATATTTCTCTAATCTGCATTCCCTGATTTTGGTTATGTTCAAAGGTGTCTCCAAGTTAATTGGCAAGACACGTTTTTGACCTGAGGAATGTCAGAAAATTAAAAAGGGCAAAAACATCAAAATTTTATGTGATGTTAAAAATTCTGTGACCAACCCCTTTTCAAAATTCTGTTTAGTGAGTGCACTACAGCATGAATTGAAATTTAAACAAGGATATCACAATAAATGTAAGTCTTGCAATTTTGAAAACACACAACTCATGGTCTAGTTCCTTTGAAAAAAATGAACAACAAAAATGTATAGAAAGAATTTTGACGACATATTGTGCTTTTTTTTTTAAATGTGGAAACACACTATTTTCAAGGCGTTGTGCATACCAAATTTACAGAGTGCACCATTGTTTCATTTTTGGAAATTGGGTGATGCATCTTTTATTTTAAACAGTTGCTACATGACCTATGAATGGATGGTCAATATAGCTCTATGCAGTTATATTGCACTGAAATGGTCAAATATTAAATTCAATGTTGTTTTTTTTTTAATGCGGAAACACCCAATATTCAAGATGGTATGAATAAAAAGTTTACACAGTGCACCACTGTTTTATTTTTGGAAATTAGTTAATACATCCTATATTTCCAGGTTATATGAATGGGGTGATATTTCAACATTGTTATACTAGATTACCCATGAAGGGATGCTCAAGTCAGCTATATGCTGTTATATATCACTGAAATGGCCAAATATTGAAATTTAATGTTTTTTTGAAAAATGCGGAACACCCAATATTCAAGACGGTGTGAATAAAACGTTTACACAGTGCACCACTGTTTTATTTTTGGAAATTAGTTGATACATCCTATATTTCAACATAGTTATACTAGATTACCCATGAAGGGATGCTCAAGACAGCTATATGCAGTTATATTTCGCTGAAATGGCCAAATGTTAAAATTTGATATTTTTTTGAAAATGCAGAAACACCCAGTATTCAAGATGATGTGAATAAAAAGTTTACACAGTGCACCACTGTTTTATTTTTGGAAATTGGTTGATACATCCTATATATCAACACAGTTATTCTAGATTATCCATGAAAGGACGCTCAAGTTAGCTATATGCAGCTAAATTTTGCCAATTTGCGGACATTTGGCAATTTGGCAATTTTGAGAAAAATAACACTGCTCAGTGGCTGCTGCAGCTTTAACTAAAATATCAAATAAGCTGAATTGTTTGTTAGGGTATCCCAAAGCATAAATTATGCCATGTGCAAAAAAAGAATGATGAAGATTATGTACTTTGAGAAAAAATGGACAGCGGAAATGGACAAAATGTTGAAATTTCATGTTTTTTGGAAAATTCGGAAACATCCCATTTTCAAGATGGTGTAAAAAAAAAGTTTACAGAGTGCACCACGGTTTTATTTTTGGAAATTGGTTGACAGTTCCTATATTTCACCACAGTTATACCAGATTACCCAGGGACGGATGCTCAAGTTAGCCATATCCAGTTATATTTTGCCAATTTCCGAGCATGCAGCAAATTGGCAATTTTGAGAAAAGGACCCTGTATCAGCGTCCACTGCAACTTTAGTAAAAAATCCAAATGATGTGAAATTTACACTGAGGTATCTCCAAGTATTAGTCTTGCCACGGGTAAAACATTAATGCAATAACTTAGATACTTTGCGAAAAATTGAAGAGCGGAAATGTCTAAATTTCAGGATCCCGAAAAGTTGAATTTCGTAACTTGGCCGTCATTTGCTCAATTTATTCTAATAGCTCCAGCTCAAAGAGAAATGCGTCTAGAAAAAAATCCTTTGGGGTAATTTAGTTTTTCAGTATAAGCATTCAGTCCACCAAATTTCATCAAGATCCGCTGACCCCCCCGCGCCACCAAATCTGCAGTTTTCTCTGACAATGACTCTTAAGAACAATATTATCCGGCATAGATTACCCACAGTAATTCATCCCCTCTTCCACTACCATTTTAGAAAGTTGGTTTTTTATCAAACTTATTTTTGTCTGAATGTAATATACAGTGGTGACAGACAGGAAAATAAAGCAATGCAGTGCACAATAGACAGGTTATGACCATTAAAAAGACAGCTAGAAATGGACAACAATTGAGATAAAGACAGTCAGAAAACGATCAGGACATGTAGGGGACTGTTTAGATAGATAGATAGATAGATAGATAGATAGATAGATAGATAGATAGATAGATAGATAGATAGATAGACTTTTGGTAGTTTGATCAATCCAATTATCAGTTTTTCTATTAAGATGTGTCATAATTCCTGCAGAAAAGATAAAATTACAATTTCATTTAAACTGCATAAAACTGAATTGCAATAAGGGTAGCTATTGTTTGAACAAAAATTAGATATCTATCAGTTCAATAAATTTCTGTCTGTAAATCTTATATCTAATCAAACAGTGTCATTGACTTCAGTTCTACATCATCTTGATCCTGGATCCATTTTAGAATGTAGCCATGTAAATTGTTGGATGTTGTAACTATTTCAGTTAAATTACATTATCCTTGCAGAAATTCCCCTTAAAGGGGTTAGAGGGCCTTCCTTAGTCCCCCTCCTCAGCTGCTTAACACCCATATCAATTGGCTATTGTCTGCTGTACCCCAATATTTTAATCACCTTATGCAATGCCATTATGTAACCTGACAAAAGAATGGAGGGTGGCATACTTCACACACCTCAGAAGTGTGCCACTGTGATGAGGGGGGGGGGGTCCAATGAAACATCACTGAAAATCAATTGTTACCAAGAGATTAAACTTGAAATGATATATCTACTAGTCAAAATGAAATCTGGATCATGTGATTCGGGCAAGTAGGCCTATGGCTGAGTTTGTGCTTTTTGTAAAAAGAATAATTTGAGAAAAAAGAATAATTCCTGTTGATGATTGGATTTTGTGATATATCCATGTATAGGAATCTTGAATCATTGTAAAGCTTTAGAAATTGTACAGGATTAAAATTGCTCTAATAATCTATCCATCTATGTATGCATCTATCAATCTATCTATCTATATATATATCTATCTATCTACATGTGTCTATCTATCTATCTATCTATCTTTCTATCTTTCTATCTATCTATCCATCTATCTATCTCTATCTTTCTATCTTTCTATCTTTCTATCTATCTATCTATCTATCTATCTATCTATCTATCTATCTATCTATCTATCTATCTATCTAGTCTATCTAGTCTTAGCTATTCTTATCATAAATTACAAATATGGAATATGGGTCTAAAAACATAAATTATAGATAAGATGTCTCCAACCAAAACCATTGTAAATAGTAACACTAAAACAAGGTTTATGCCAGTATATATATATATCTTTTAAGACTAAGCAAGTTGCTAGTTAATACAAAGGTTAAATGCTGGTCAAACTTTGGAGAATAACAATAGCTGTAAAGAAAAACAAAACAAGAGAAACATGTCCCAACTCTGTGTACAGCCTGTATGGGCTACAAAAAGTCATATCTCAGCTTCTAGTTGGCCTAAATCTTTTATTCAAATGGGAAATTTCTTTATTTGTTCAATATAAGACTACAAAGTTGGTGTCAATGCAGTTTGGACATATTTCTAAGAAAAAAGAAAATTTGTTAAAAAGTTGAGGGTGCTGTGCACGGCTTTTGTGCTCCTTTGTTCCTGGCTTTGGTCACTGGACAGGATTAGTGACACAATGTTACATAACATGAATGGCTGGAGGGGAGGGGTACAATGAAGCACAGACATAGTGTCTCCAGGCCCATTCACAAAAAAACTGGACCCCTTCCAATGATGACACTTTTACCCCCTAAACAATATTTCTTTAAAATGCCAAAAATACAATTGGAGTGAGTTTTAAAATGAATTAAAAGACAGATTTATCCAATAATGTCTTGAAATGTAAAATTGCACACTGAAATTTGCAGAAATTGGGTTTGCATCCCAAGTAATTTTCTTTGATAACCCTCTATATATACATAGCGGTCTTATTGCCAGTCTGTCTTACATGTTTTTCATTAAAGACCAAAATAAAAGTAAGCTGACAGTACTTCATATGTTAAAATGTATATAACTGATGTTAGATGTATACCATTAAGTTACAATTGAGAGTTTAAGATTTCTTGTCAAAGGATTAGCAGGGAAGACAATTACCCTGTGACATAACATTACATAATCAAGACTTCTCCAATGTTCCATTCAACAAAAGCCAGTCTGTCTGATTCAATCACATTTAATTTTCATGCAAACAACTAAATAAAAGGGGCTGACATTTATTCATCTTCTAAAAATTTACATCACTGAGTTTAGATATTAACCATAAAGTTATAATAATTGGGAGTTTTAAAAAGATTTAGTGTCAACATTTTAAAATATTAACACACAAATGCATGTTTTTGAATACTTAATTAATGCTTTGAAAGTCCACATAATTATATATAAATTTATATATTTCTTATTGATAATATTTCATGAGGAGAGGTAGAAAAAGTCAAATTTAGACATTATTGTGGCAAATTTGATTGACCAGGGCCAATATTTACTGATATATATGATTATCTGAAAATCCTTAATATTTATCTAATTTTGTTAATATTGACCTATGCTGTGAATAAAAGTTTTCATATTCAAAATCAGCATGATGATGATCTGAAACATGTCAGGTTTATTTTGACAAAAAAATGTCAACGACTGGTATGACATCAGAAGGAAATGGAGAGTAAATAGACATTTTAATGATTTTTTGCCTTTTTTCAATCATACATTTCAATGGAAAAAATTGCAACAACTCATGCAATGGCTGTGAATATTAGTCAACAGTGTGTCTAACTACAATAAGACCTAAAGTTAACTAACTTACCTATTACCATTTGGCTTTTCAGGCAGAAATGTTGGAAAATTGGCATTTTTTCGAATTCTTGGGTTTTTATAAAAATTCATAGGACCAACATTCCAACTGATTAGAGATGTTTAAAGAGGCATAAGTTAGACACCTAAGTGGAAAATTTCATAGATTTAACTTCAAAATTGACTGAATCATACAAGTTTAAAATAACAGTATTTTTTCATATTTTTGGTAAATTGTCGTCCGTTCAACTTTCTCAGAGCATTTAGACCCACAAAAAACACATCTTGGGTATTTAATATATACAATATGCCAATTTCAGTGTCAAAAGTACAGCAGTTTTTCAGCTGTCACAGAAACAAAAAAAAAAACAATTTTTCACATTTTTCAATGATTATGAGAAAAGTATTAATGTCATGGGGATTAGACCTACGAAAGGCTCAACTGGGATAAAAGATACCATATTTACCCAAAAATGATGAATATGCATGCCATAGTTTTGGCTTGACACCCAATACACAAAAAAATATTTTTTCACATTTTTCAATAATTGTGAGAAAAGTATTAATCTCATGTGGATTAAACCCCTAAAAGGCACAACTAGGATAAAAGATATAATAATGTCCCAAAAATAAAAAGTATACATTCCATAGTTTTAGCATTACTCCCAATACACAAGTGGGACGCCCGTTATCCGGACGCCCGCCCGCCCGTCCGCCCGCCCGCCCGCCGGACGGACAAATTTTCCCAAAGTAACTACAATACCCGTCGGCAATGTATACATTGCCGAGGGTAAAAATTCACAGTCATTCTCAGACTCAAAGCTAGTTTCTAGTACTGCAATTATGAAATCATCTGTATATCTGGAAATTTTATTTTATTATTATTGCATCATAGAAAATGGCAAGTTAATTATCGTTATTTATTATTTTTTTTAATCCAGAAATTGTCTTAATATGTATTTCGTTATAATTTGTCGAAGGTCCTTTTAAAACTAAAGCTGCCAAAGGTCCTCATGAACTCCCGGAGAACTTCTTGAGAACAACTGAAGAACTTCAGAAGTCCAGGAGGGGTCCAGGAAAAGTCCAGAAAATTTAGTGCTTGAGATTTGAGAGAAAATGTGTAACAATTGCTGCTAACGATTTTTGCAAAGAGTTATATTGCATTGAATATTTGTGAATAGAAAATGAATACATGGCTTAAACAATCATATCGTGTCTGTTGCTTTTTGTCTAATCAGGGGCCTTGTTGGCTTTTAACACAATTAAGCCTGGTGGCACATGTTTGCATGCAGCATGCCATGCAACAATTTTTGATTGTTGTAAATTCAAGAAAATTGCAAAAAGAGAATTGAAATGTTTAAAAGTGTTATTTGGTCATTTTGTAATTTGCCTAAGAACATTGCTAGCATCCAAAGGGAAAAGCTAGTAAGTCATATTTTGGAGTTTCTGAGAAAATTGACTTTTAAGTTCTGGTCTTTGCAGTAAGAGATGGACTTACTGGGATTTGCCAGTGTCATTCTGGGGTAACGGGCCACATCATGAAAATCTAAACTTAATAAATATGTAGAAACATGTCTCAGAAGTCCTATTTTGACCTTAACTCAATTTGGCCCAAAATGTGACTTACTAGTTTTCCCTTTGGATGCTAGATTGGCTGCCAGAAAGCTACAACAGTGGTTCTTTGGAGTAACATGCTGTGTTTCACCTTCAGGATTCTGATTCTTCTGGGAATGGAAAGGTGAAGATGAAAATTGTAATATAATCACTGATCATTGGGGGGGGGGGACTGTAACAGGGCACAGCTCCACCAGTTTTTTTTATCAACGGAGCTAAGCTCCCCCCACCCCCTATTTCCATCACTGATCAACAACATCTCAATCACTCATCTATTAATCATCTGACACCACTCTGACCACAAACATCATTCTCTCGTTCATCCACACACATTAAATAATTGCCACCAATACATGTAACATTGCTCCTGTGGGGTTTTTAGTACCAGTAATTTGCCCCATGGGAGCCCTGGTGGGAGCAGGCCAGCCACAGGGGAGAGGGGTTTCACCCCAGGTAAGCCACCCCATGCATCATACAAGGATGGCAACTACAAGGTAATACGCAATACCCCTTTGTGAGTGCCTTGTAACATATTAACAGGAAGTTCGCTTGGGTGTTTTGGACAATGGATATGTTTTTAATGTTGTTTGTTTCAAAATTTTTGTATACCATGGAAATATTCCATATTATACAATTCGACACCTCTATCAATCATGTGCACAAGCCTGTATTTCACTGCAATAAAACCCATATTCCTTGTTGTAAAACTTGTACACTTATACCATTTGACACCTCTGTCAGCCAATCACATGCTAGTATTGCAGGGAAATAATTCCCATATTCTTTGTTGTCCACTTGTCCTCTCATGTTTGACTGTTTGAGTGTTTGTCTCATGGTATAAGCCGGTTATTCACCATGGGATCAGGAATATGTGTTTATCACACCTCGGGCTAAAGCCCTCGGGTGATAAATCACATATTCCCTCTCCCGTGGTGAATAACCTATACTTATCGTCACAAGTTTGAGTGTTTTTCACACGGTATAAGCCAGTTATTCACCATGGGATCGGGAATATTTGTGTTTATCACACCTCGGGCTAAAGCTCTCAGGTGATAAATCACATATTCCCTCTCCCGTGGTGAATAACCTATATAAATATCAATTTTGCCAATTTTCTCTGCAGAAATTTTACTGCAAAAAAGAAAGTCTGATGAAGGCAGCCATACACTCTGAAATCAGTCTTGAAATCTTGTTATCTGAAAATTGAATGTCTGGTTCTTTCTCAGTCTCACATCTAATTGTCTGATTCAGAGATTCAGATAACACATTATATTCATGCCAGATAGGTCTGTTTGACAATCCAGTTGTCTGTCCCTAATACCACATTATATAATTATCTGTCAGTCAACACTAATTACTTTCTGGAGAGCAAACCTAAAGTGGTAATCAGTTTTCAACGTTTTCATAATTCATTCTACCATTTGAACTGGTACTTAGCTTCACGTAGATCACCTGGTGAAGTTCAGAACTTACCTGAAGAAAGTTCGAGCCACTTTAATGAGATGAGGGGTTGAAAGATCTGACTTAAATTGCCCTGGAATGATGAACAGCCCTAGTACCTAGTACACTGAGCCTTCAATGTGAGTAAAATGTGATAAACTTCAGATAAATACATGGTTATACACACTTCAATATAGTAAACGTTGAGTATCTTTACAATCCAATTTGTTTAAGAACTTTTTTTGGTAACTCTGATCAAACGACTGGAAAAACTGAAAATTGAATATCAGACTTCAAAGGAATAAGTTAATTGGGGTCATGGTTAAAGAAGATAGCTCAGGATTATCAGATCTAAATACTCTCAAGTTTTTATTTCTGTTTCTGTCTAGATGAAACTTAGCATGACTGCTTATTAGCTAGGCATGCCAAGGCCACTGGTTATGATATTAAAGGAAGCAGAGAAATAAGACAGAAGAATTGAGATATTAGAAGAAAATGGGTGAAGATGAAGTGAGGAAGAAAGAGAAGGAAGGAAGAATGAGATCTGAAAGAAGAAAAGTAGCCCATGGAGATTAAGGAGGAAACTTTGGGAAGATATTAATAAGGGGCAGAGAGGGGTAGAAGGAAGAGATCAGGTGAAAACAAAGCAGAAAAGAGGAATAATACCAACAGAAAAGAATGAAAGAAGAAGAAACATAATAAGGAGATGGAAGAGGAGAAGAACGAGAGCTATTTTAAAGAAGCAAATGCTTGAAGATGAAGAAGGAAACTTTGGGAAGATATTTATAAGGGTCAGACAGGGGAAGAAGGAAAGGAAGAGGTGAAAACAAAGCAGAAAAGAGGGATGATACATTGATGCTATATATAACAGAAAAAGAAGAAGAGAAGAAGAAACAGAATAAGGAGATGGAAGAGGAGAAGTAGTTAGGGGAAGAAAAATACTTTAAAATAGTGACAAAAGATTAGATGGTTTTAAAAGTAATTGGGACTGGGAATCCAGACATTTGATGCATGTTACTGAGTATATATCTATAGAAGGTATTTTGCATTGGAACTCACATGAAGAGGAGCTGTTTTGTTTGGAGATGGCAATGGCCTGACGATGAGGCACAATGGCACATGCGACGTGAACTAGACATAAGAAGAAGATTACGCCTAATGTATAATTTGGCGAGTCACAAAGGCTGACAAAACATTGTGTCACACATGTCGGCTCGGCCTATATATCAAATAGTAATACAAACAACTAATGCAAGTTTATACCAGATATAAAGAGAAAGCCTCCAAGCAAAGGTCTATAATCTCTAACCATCTGCAATGAATTGTGGGGAATTGACATATCCTTCTAATACTGCCACTTCTTCCTGCAGCTGCTGTTCGTATACGCATGGTTAGAAGCGAAGAGCACTTCACAGCAGCACTCAGCATGGAATCACGCATGAATGTGAAAAATGTAAACACAAATGTTGAGTTCTGAAATGCACGTGCAAAGAAATGCAGATGCAAGTACACACAGCCAAAACAAATTAAAGGGTGCAACACCCGGGTTTATGCTGAAGTGCATTGGAGGGTTCTGTCTGGGAGACTCTCGACAAAGAGAAAATAAAGATGATTCTCACAATAAATACAATGGATCATGACACACAATGATATTGTGTGATGGGTTTTTGTATGGCGAGTTAGGAGAAAACGTCAATCAGTTTTAAGGATCTGTTGTCAATACGCGTAATAATAATTTAGGCTACATGCCGAACAAATTGGCAATTTTGTGTAGGCCCATATTAAAGTGCTATAGAGGCTTCTGTTTCGATTCTTTTTTAAAAAGTGGATATATCTTAATTAAGGTGACTCAACCGTGGTACACTGCACATACTTCTGAGCAGCCTGGTAGCCTAGCAACATAGCGTCACAACTGCTGCAGGCCCTGAAAAAGTTGTGACGTCACCATTTTCTGCTCTCTTTTTTTTAACAGCATGGCAGCCAGTAATTTGCTATTTGAATGAGATCTAATGCAGCTAGAAGCATAATTATTTTTTTATTGAATGCAGTAACACCTACTCTATGCTAGTTCAAAGTTTCAGCTTCTCATCTTTATCCAAAAATTTTCTCAACTAATTTCAGTCAACTGCGTCTAAAATTGTCTTTATTTCTTTAAAATGACATTGGCATAGTCATGGTACTGCAGTTAAAAAACGACTCGGTGGATTTTTTTTATTTTTGGCCATTTGTTTGAGAATAACTTGTTTATGATATATGCAAATTTTTAAAAAAATCTGTATGATCGTTTTCCTAAAATTTGATTACTGCCAAAAATGATGCATACAAAATCAGCAATTAATTTGTGTATTGGTGCCCTTTGAGCTCTTACAGAAAAAAGGATTTTAACCTTTTTCTTCAAATTTGTGGAAAATGTATCGATTTACATCCATGGGAAGACATTTCTGATGTTTTTGTGTGACAAATGCATGTAATGCTTTATTCTGTGGTACATAACCAAAAACTCAATTTATGACTTTTAAGCAGTCATCAGGCCAAACATACTGTTGCCATGGCAACAAAACGAGTCGGTGAAATTTTTTTGTTTCTCATTTTTGGAATGTATGGGTCCAATAGAGTAGGCCTAACTGTGCAAAATTTTAGAAAAATCTGTATGATCAAACCACCACGCTTGAGTCACCTTAAATGGTAATATGCTGCATGGATGAACATGTGCCTATAACCATAGTTGACAATTTAAATTTTCATCTCCATAATCAACAGGTCTGCGACCGGCAGCTATTCATGGCGGTTCCATTAAAATTAACACAACTAAAATTGGAGAGGCTCAGAATTAGAACAATTCATTATTATGCATTATGGATGGATGACTGGGGTTTTAAGTCATGTATTTATGCGCCTCGTAGGCTAATCAGGACAGGGCGAGGACACAGCAATGAGGTGTGGGATGATTGAAACTACCATCCAATATGGGCCCGACCGGCAAGAGCTCGATTCAAACCCTGGACCAGGGTATTGGCAGATCAGCACGCTTCATATATCAATGTCTCCAACACAAAGTTTATGCATGCAAAAGACTGGTAAATTTAAAAAAAATCAGTTTCAAAATGGAAAGTGGCTCAAAAGTTGTGAATATCATAGAGTTAATTTCATGTGATAGACACTTGACTCATTCTACAGTATTGTCACAGACATATTGAAAGGAAAACACAAATTCCTATCCTCTGCATATTCAAGTGTGTTTTTCTTGGTTTCTTTTTTGTCACCATTTAGTTTTTCTAAACATTTGGGAAAACCAATACCAACCTCTATGTATAGCAGCATGTGGAGAATATATACATGCATAAACCAAAAATTGGTATAGCTTTCGATATTGTCTCGGATTCCAAAATGTCTGAATTGTGTTTTTAGAAGCTCCGGGTCCATTGAAATAATATCTATTGTTTTTCTTGGTGCTGTTTTTGTGGTTTTTCTGGAATTTTTCTGGTCTATATATTCATATATATCTTCCAAGGGTTACTCACAAGAAAGATATGATATTGTCTATATCAAATAGTACATGTTTAATAAATACCCTGATGCAAAAATTATCTGTGATGCTGATCTATATATTTTGCTGTTTTTCTCCAAATGAAAGATTTCCATGCATTGGCTGCCTTCCTGCTCAAAGCTTTCATTTTGGCTCCATTAATCACCTATACTTCATTCATTTATGTGTTATGCATGTTACGGCATGTTGTCTTATCAATAATCAAGGCCTACATACATTGTGATTTGGACCAAACAATGGATCCAAGGATAAAATTGCTAGACCAATGTATAATCTATTGTTTCATTACACTGTATTATCTAATCATGCGACACCAATTATATGTATTGTTTACTCAAACTTCATCATACATTTTGAGAAAAAGTTCTACAAAGCATGTACCTGTAGCATTTACCAGTAGCGTAGCTACAGGGGGGGCAGGGGGGTCGGTCGGCCCCCCCCCGGCTCCATCCTGACCAGGAAAGAAATGATTACATTGTCATCAAACGTTCCATTTTGCTGATGGCGTGCCTCTGCCGCGACAGCGATGATAGCTCCCCCGACAAAAATGTTCCATTTCCATCGCTGACTTGAATATTTTGCCCCCCATGGAAAATTTCCTAGCTACGCCACTGGCATTTACATAAATTGTTTGAAAAGCATTGACATTTTGGGGAGATTTTACAGCTTCAAGAAATTTCATTTACCATGCATTTTCTTAATATTGAAGAGGTACAGGCCAAGTCAATGACCATCTCATCATGCAGACTGCAAATAAATTACACCCCTAGCAGGCCTGTACAAGCTTGAGCTTTTCTCAACTCCCTTGGGAGATTAGGCCCACAGCCAGGAGCCTTTTTCAGTGCCACAATGCTTAGTTCTGCTTCGCACATCATTACGTTTAGCCATTTACACTTGGGTGGAGTGAAGCAAAGACTTATGGAAAATCTACACAGTTCCTCGGTATGATTGCTGAGACTCGAACCTGCAACGTCTCAGTTAGAACACAACAGTTGAGCACCTTATCCACTAAGCAATGGCACCTCTATGATAACTCTCTGAAAAACGTATTGAACTTTCTAAATTATTATTCATTCTTGTAATTTTTTTAACGCAGATCAGTCAGTGCTTCTTTGGGTCACTAGAGATGTCAACCAAAAAATGTTCAAATATTGTTTCCTCTTCTTAATTTCTCTCCATGGATTTCCCTATATCTACATTGTAGCATCGTTGTGACAACATCAACATGTTGGTGAAAATTACATAGAATTATGGTATGGTAAAAATGATGTTGTCACAACGTTGTGAAGCAATGTCAAAGCATTGGCCATATTCAATGTTAGCAAGCGACATTAACTATAGCATGTGACATTGTGGCAAAGTTTTCAAAGGTGTTTTGAAAAACCTCAACGTTGTGATCACGTTTTGGCAACATGATTTCTGCCATAATTTCTACGTGACCAACAGACGAGCTAAAGCCCTCCACCAATTAGCAACATTGTGTTTACGTTGTGTGCCCCTTGGGATATGATAGTGTTTGGTTTAGCAAGCAAAAATGTTATCTCTATGAATTGGTATTATAACACCATTATTGACAAGGTTCAACGTTGCGATCTATTTGGTCTTAGTGACTGCGGGAGCGAACAGAAGCCAGCCTGCAATCGTAGTCAGTCCGTAATCGGTCAACTTTATTTTGTAGGCCTATATAATCGGGTCATTGAAAACAGAAAATGGGCTTACCTTCATCAAATTGGTCTCCATGGCAACAAGATAGAAGAAGTAGAAATATTGGAAGAAAAGCAGCCATTTCAAGACTCCGGCCCTGACCAAAGATAATAATTAAATCAAGTTTATCATCAAACATTTTAGCGAAATTTTCAATAAAATATTGAAATCGTTTTACAGGAGTCTCAACAATATATTAATGGCATGCAAATGATGCTATGAAATACATCAAGAAATAGAAGAAAAGGTCCAATATAACTGGAATTGGCTTTTGCAATTAATTTTCTATCCCAAAAAGACATGCAGGCATCACGCAAATTTTAAGAAAAATCGATAACTTTTCTTGGAATCTCTGTCATTACCCCTAGCTATCGTTCCACCAGATGACTCAATATGACAATTTAATATTATTTTAGAGGGAAAAATAACAAGAAAATTAAATATGAACCAAAATAAAAGAAGAATATATTCACCGTTGAAATAAGCCTGTAGTATATGTGCATCTATTAATTTAAATTATTACAATCCAACATATAGTATCACATCTTTAGTGTTTTAAAAGATATAACATTTTTATACGGACACCGAGTCCCTGGGAAAAAAAGTTGAAATATAATTTGATAAAATATGTCAAACAATTTAATTCACACAATTGAAACATCACTAACCTGTGCTGTTCCAAAATGGTGAAACTCTCATTTTAAACCAATAATTTAATAACTGGTAGTCTTTTCGATTCCTCTGCTGTATCCAACACACTGTACTGCAGGCAGGCAAGTGAAGCACTGGGCAAGAAGATACAGAGAAGGAGGAGCAGCCAAGGATTAGCATATATGCTGATAAGGGGGCCTGGGGGGGGGGGGGTTGTGTAGTGAGATAGTGTAGGGGTACAGCAGGTGTAGGCCTATGAAGTCAGGTTAATAGGGTTTGGTAAATCAATGGTAATTATTGCAACTATTTGTACTAATTTATTTATTGCTGAATTGAAATGTGCCTATCATCATTATTATAGGCCCAGTAGGCTACTCTTTTCAATTGTAGATAAAGAATAGGATGAGATTTATATCTTCAAAAGTTCACATTTATTCATCTTTAAATCTAGAGAATTATAGGCCTACAGTAGTACGAAAAGAAAAAAAACAGAAGAAGAAAAAACAAACACAACTTATTAGGCCTTAGGGGCCCACCAAAGATTTTCTCCTAGGGGCCCACTGTGGGCCATGCAGTCTACTCCTGGAGACAAGAAACTACAGTTATTACCCAAAAATATGGAAATATGCAGATCAGTAAAACCATGGAAGACACATTTATTCTTTCACATTATAATCGGTCTCGTTTTCTATTCAGAATTGGTATAGCAATGCTTACAATAGCAAAAAAATAAGAGACTGTTCAGAGTTTATGACTGGGGAGGGCGTAGGAGTTTCGCCCGAGGGGGTACTGTCTTTTCATATGTGTTTCAAAGGGGGTTTTAAATTTCAACATGTCTAAGGGCGATAAATCTTGAGAATAAGAAAAAATAAAATAAAACATGCGCGCATATGTGCGCAAAAGTGCGTGAATCTGTAAGCGTAATTTCTCAGGTAATACCTAAAAGGCGTGAATATAACAACATTCATGGGCAATGATTTTTACTTACAGGGGGAGTGGGGGGGGGTACTAAAAATCTGCATCAATTCTAAGGCGGGGGCGCGCCGGGGAAATCCATATGATTAACGGCTACTTCTGACAAAACTCCCTGTCACAAATTTCTGAACGGTCCCAGACAACTTAACAACATTATATTTACCGATATTATTATAATAAATCAATCAATTAAAGTCACCATTTAAATTTGGTTACTGCCAGTTTATCTTGTTCTTTCTTTGTCCCTCTCAGAACCTTGTATTGCGCTTTCAGCTTTTGGTACTGCATCTCCCATTTGATCATTCTGGACGTCTTAGCTCGGTCTCTTTCGATGGAGTAACATACCGAACAACAACCACAAAACACCAGAACAGAACAGACAGCCCAGGCGAACATTTGGATCAGAGTGTTTATTTCTTTGGCACCGACCAACTTAGGTGGCGCTGTAATTCCAATAACGTTTGGCCCGTACGTAGCCCCCCTTTTCTCTCTTCTGTGTGCCGATTTGCCCTTCAGAAGGTTGGTACAATTGCCCACTATCATTTTGAAGTCGCTCTCAATGGCACAAGCGATGTACGCAAGCCGCAGCCATTGCCTCGTGCAGTTCTGTTTCTCCTGATGCGACATGCTCATGAAATCGTACTGTTTCATGATAAACGTAACTGGTTCCGCTTCTTCTCGCTTTTTGTCGAGATACACTTGACAGTGGTGTCGCACTCCCTCGTCCAGCGTGGCCCACAATCTTTTTTGTTGCGTTATCTCAAGTTTCATGTCATCGTTGCTCAATGATAATGCGTACAATTTCAGCCAGGGGGCTTCTTGGTAGACCTCCTTGAAACATCCTTCAGCCATCTTGGAAGCTACATTTTTTTTACTGACAAGATGTCTTATCACAACAGTCCTTGCGAAATTGAAAACGCGGGGATTTTGGTGATTTTCGGAGATGATAACAATGAGTCCTTTCACTGCTGGATGCTTTTCACATTCTTCAAATCTGTAAATAAAAGAAACTTTCCATAGTGACACAGTAGTCTGACAAAATCTGACTCAAAACGAAGAATTGGCTACTTGAGACTACCTGTCCTGCCAGAAATTTTTCGGTCAAGTAAGACAGTTACCCAGGATGCCAAGGAGGAAAGGGAAGCGCTTGTTCCATGTTCCGCATAAATTGGCAGGTGAATTTTTGTAAAAATATGAACTATAGGCTATATAGTCCTGACTGTACACTATACAGTGTGTTAGAAAATAAATCAACACATTCACCCTATACAGACACTAACCTGGTGACATAGCCATTCGATGACCTTTGACTCTTGAAAGTCAGCCAATTTGTCCCATTTTTACAAAAATAGTTGGTTATTAGAGTTGGCCACCAAAATCATTTCAGCTCCAGTTAAAACTAGAGGGTCCCTCATATGGGCGCCGTACAGTACTATGGCTTCACTGAGCTGTATCATTGTGGAAGGCGTACCAAAAGGAGGGGGGCAGAATTTGGAGTGCGGACAGTCTAGAAACAGGCAGCTAAATTACACTTTTTAACCATTTGTGGAAAATTGAGGACACTGAAAATGTATTTTAAGGCCTTACACACTGGAGAAAGGTATCTTAGGAACATTGGAAGTGAAGTCAGTAGGCCTATGAAGCAGCATCGTCTGGAAATTTTACGAAGTGTGGAAATTCTGTCATACAAACACTATATCCACTGCAGGTTAGCAGTGGATAATAAATTTTGATGAGGCTGCATGTAGTCCTAGATGATAAGTTTAAATGAGATTGGTTTGGGGGGTCGCGGATGCCCCTGCGAGTGGTCATGAGTTTTGGCAAAATTACTTCAGGAAGAGCTTGCACGTCGCGCCACTTATAATAAAAATGAAAATGTACAAAATTTATCGGTAAATAAATTCATTTCTTACACATTAAAATCTTCAGGCCCAAGAGGGGGGGGGAGTAGCCCTGGCCCCTGGGACCCATGCGAGAGATTTTGACATGTGACAGGCGAATAGGTCTAAATTGGACAATTTTACCCAAACACTACATTTGCAAAACAATTTTTTTTTAAGATGAGTCGTCTGACAAAATCTGACTCAAAGCCTAACGACTGCTTGAGACTCAACAGCATTTTTCTTTCTTGAAGCTGTATATATGGTAAAAATCACTTTTATTTTTAGATTACAGGCGTCATCAAGTCAATCGCGAACACTCGTGTTTCAAGCCTCTTCACGACCTAGATGAATCAGACTGGAGTGATAGTGATGTCCAATTATTGTGAGAGACCATTGGGTGAGAGAGATTGATGTCATAACAAACATTTATGATGTCATAGGCACTTTTGGTGACGTCACAATGATAACATCAAACATGAAAGTGAGGTTGATGGCTGTTTCTCACAATTTTTTGACATTTCCCTCATTTAATTAACCCTTACTGGACTGAAAGGACATTTACATCCCTAGCTAGCTGTCTGAGGGACCGTTTATGTCCCTAAACAACAGCTTGTGACGTCACAATTGTCCTGGGAGATTGTTTAATTTGAACAGCCCAGTCCAGTAAGTAATTTAAAAAAAGAAATTTGGATTTATATTAGAATTGTTTAATATCTATAGACGAATTTTCCAGATGCAATGTCGAAATCTCAAGATTTTGCTGCGCATGGGTCCCGGGGCTAGGCCAGAGCAAGGTATGATTGAAAAAATAGAATTCACAAACCTATCCAAGTGGTTCTTGTAAAACGGTTTCACTCTTCTTATCAATTCAATCATGTTGTCAGTGCCTGTTATAGGGGAAGGCGGAATATCTTCACTGGAACATTTCACAATGAGGTGAATAATTGTTACTCCAACTATTTTCCAAATTCTAGAATTCCAGACCATCTCATTCTCTTGTGAATTGTGATTGGCCACCATGCAACAGACCTATATATTTTTGTTTTTTTTTACACTGTCATCAACAGCTGAGCATGAACCACTCTGATGTCTGCTAGAAACAATTGTGACATCACAGATATCACCATGACGTCATAGTTTTATGCAGTGATGTCATAATGTGCTAAAAATAGAGAGGCTCAGAATGAGCATTTAATCATGAATGGGCCAATCTCAAATTTCGGGACAAATTGCCCTGGAAAATGAGGTAACGGAGTGGACTTTTGATGCAAAAAACCTGCTCTTTGAGCAATTTAAAAATATAAAAAATTAACAAAATTATGTAATTCTTATTTTCAGAAGTCCTTCATCTCAGATCAATAGTTTTTAAAATTAAATATTGATTTTTTGTGGTAACGGAGTGGACAGGAACGGTTTGGTTTTCTTTTAATAGTGCATTCTATTTGGGACATACAAAGTTATGGTTGCATTTTATTGAATCCTGTCACCCTAAGCAATATATACATAAAATTTCTTTGAAAAAGAATCACAGGTGAGCTCGGAATTGGAGGGAATAGAGTGGACATTTTAGTGGGACCAAAAAATGTTCGTTCCAATGAAAATTATGTCTTAATTTGTTGAATACCTGTTTAATGAAGTCTGCAAAGTGGTGGTAGTGTGGGGCATGTGCATCTTACATCATTTAATTTAGTGGAAATTGTTCAATAAAAACAATAGCGAGCCGAGCTATGGCAAGGAACGGGGTGGACAAAAAAATTAAGATAAACTAGTGACATGTCTTTTACATTAATTAATTCAATGAAATGAAACAAGAAAAAAGCTAAATATGATGTATATATTAATTCAAGTCTATATTCTCATGAATCATGCATAGAAACTTTAAAAATGATGGTAATTTAGGAGGAAAATTAACACTTGATTTTGTCATGTCAGGTTCAGTGACAGGGAAAAACTATTGATTTGGCACGGATTACAGGACACAATCCACCAAAAAAGGTCTAATAAATGAATTTTTGTTCCAAATGCAGTGGTTCTAAATAGAAATATGAGTGACGCATGTAGAGTGACACTTCAGATATTAATTGCATTCAAGTTACATGTCATGGAACTGGAGTGACGCAAATTGTCCCGAAATTTGAGAATGTCCCGAATACACTTTTTTCAAGTTAATGTCATGGAACTGGAGTGACGCAAATTGTCCCGAAATTTGAGAATGTCCCGAATACACTTTTTTCTATAGACTTTTTGAAAAAGAGAAGTCTGAGACATTGCCTGGGGCCTACACGTTACCTAGGGCTTCAACAATATCTTGCACAAATAAATTATATAAATAAATTATAAATAAATATTAATATATTGTCATCTTCACCAACTTTTTTCACTCGGTGCCAAGTACCCATGAAGTCATTTTAAATGAGACCAAAAGTGTCACATCAGGGTAAATTTTTGAATTCATGTTTTATTTTGGCTGTATTCATCATTCCTGTGCCCTTAAGTCTTAATTTTTATGTGATGAACTTTTTATGTCCTTAAGTTACACTAATGCGACCCCATATAGAATGTTTGCCTGTCAGAGTCTGTGTCGTCACGAAGGTGTAAAATTTTGGTTGACCTTCTTTTATCCAGTGGTTTATTCAGGAGGGGGGGGCAAGCCCCCCCTCCCCTCCCTGGCCAAAATTAACATGGAATAGATAGCAAATGCCGCGGAGAGCCGCGTATTCACCTAATGCACCCCTTCAAGCCATTTCTATCTACGCCCCTGACTTCATCTAATCCATATTGTTGATAACCATTGGACATTCTCGACATACACCGTTGCGCATAATTATGGAATACTTCAACATTCTCCATTTAAATTGACAACTTCAGCAACTTCTGCTGGAGCACATGATAGTCTGATTCAATGGAAACTACCTCCAATGATCGCTTAAGAGAAGAACATGTTGTTGGTCAAAACACATCCTGCAGCGTTAACCCCAGGAAAAGTTACAGCAGCACGAAATATGGAAATTTAGGTTTTTTTTTAGGGTGAGGTTCATTCACCCAAAAACTAAAAATTCTTGAAAAAATGTAGTTGAGGCTTTTATATATATATTTATATAGAAGATAACTTGGCCTTGACAATGGAGACCTTGCTTACATTCACACTCTGAAATTTAATTCTATTTGACACTTTTTTTCCAAAAAAAGTATTCCATATTTATTCCATATTTACGAGCAGGAGTGTAGATCATCTAGACCCTATGATAATTTTAGATGTGGAATCTTTAAATATTCTTCTATTCTCTTCGTATTCTCTGCGTATTCTCTTCTATTCTCTTCTATTCTCTTCTCTACTATTCTCTTCTATTCTCTTCTATTCTGAGTGTTCTCTAGCTATACCACTGCGAAAAACGTTCTACTCTATACCATTGCCAAAACCTTCTCTTCTCTTCTCCAGAGATACCGTTTGCAAAAACGTTCTATTCTAACCCTTGCACACCAGATGGCGTTAATATTATTCTAATTTACCAGCCATCTGGCGTCAATGGAGCACACTAGAGTGATCATCAATGAAAGCCATTGATGCTTTGGCTTCAGCTGACTCACAATGCGGCTGCTTTGTTCAGCGTCAACAGCCAACGACAACGCTACGTAGAAAGTTATTGGTAAGTTTGACTATTAACATTAATAACAATGCATCCTCTATATAAATAGATCTGGCAATCATCTATTTGAATATCAATAGGTAGGTAATTTTGACATGGTTTGAGCAGGGCAATGCCCAAGGGGCTTTTTGCATGGCTATTGCATAATGTTTAGGTTGCTGTGTTATTCTGTGTTAACCCACGTGCTTTTGTTTTGTCATGATTATGAGCTTTTAAATCTTGTATCATGCATCCAGGATTCAGGTTCATCAACGACGGTTGAGAGATTGGGGGGGGGGGGGGTCATAAGTAAATAATTGTTACATTTGGGCCAGGTATATTTAATATACAGCTGAGTGTCCTTATATTAAACTGTAAAATACTCCTCTGTTTTAATTTTAAAATTAATTCATCAAAATAGTTATATTGCATCTACAGGTGCTAGTACTTACACATTAGATCCAAGCCTGACCTAACACCAATTAGTATAAACTATGAATTGTACCCATATCTTCTATGATAGGACTTAAGCCACTTCAGATATCCTTTTGAACTTTTATTTGATAAGCCTAAATGCTAATGATACAATGCAGTCCTTGGTCTACTGATGATCACTGATATTAACATTTTTCGCTTGGAAAGATACTTTGTAACTTTGGACATTTAAGTTTTCTCCTACACATATTTGTTAACTTTTCCATGCTTCTAATACGCATTATAATTATAGGCCACCTGCATTCTATCATAACAAGCTTTGTAGTATTAGGCCTTCATACCTGTATTATATCACAATCCCTGTCAAACAGGCCTTCAATTTGACATTAGACAGGCCTCATTTTTGGCCTTGTTTAGTTAATCAATATTGACATTTACCTAATGCATGAGAAGTCATGTGAGCTGAATTTGATCTGAGGCCTGATCCAGTAAGGCATATCTATCTATATCCATGCTATATCTATAGTTGTAATGCCATAGCTGTTTTTCTATTTTTAAAATGGGCATATATGTTATTTTCAATTTTCTATCTCCTGTTGGTCCTTGAGTTGTTATCTATCTATCTATCTATCTGTCTGTCTGTCTATCTGTCTAGCTGTCTATCTATCTATCTATCTATCTATCTATCTATCTATCTATCTATCTATCTATCTATCTATCTATCTATCTATCTATCTATCTATCTATCTATCTATCTATCACAGTGGTGGTTAGTGCAGCTGCCAGCTGGTAGCTCACCGGCCTTTTTGAAAGTACAGTAGCTGGTTCAATTCCAGCTCTAGCCGGGTCACTTTGACCTATGTTGGAAAGCAGTTTCAATCATCTTTCGCCCATTGCTGTGTCCTCCTCTTTTCCTAATGTCTCTCAGAGTGCGTAAATACAGGTCATAAGGCCCCATTCTAGATAGTATGATATGCTGTCTGTAGACTCTTGTCTAGATATCTCTCTGCTAAAATGTAGGCCTACATTTCAAAAGTATGAATAGCCATTGTGCTAGCTGATGTCAATTTGGCCTGATATTCATCCAGCTACATGTATATCAAGTTATGGAATTCAAAATTCCCATAGGCCTACAAAATTCTAACAATGCCAAATATTCATACGTATGTAACAGATCTATTACCTACTAACTCAAGCACTACATGTTGAAGGACTATTGTATTGTGGAATGGGTGTAGCACAATCTACCATATCAGGGCAGGGTTAATACACACTTTTCTGTGGTGCATATCCATAGCCCTGAGCCAAATGCAGTTTTTGACATCATCAAAATTTCCCTTAGGAATAACATGAAATGGAGAACAATTTACATGCAGCCGACCAAAACAAAACTATCAGGAAAAGGATACAAAAATATAGTACACAATTTGCCAGGGTCTACTTGTTGCAACAGCCAGCAATTTATCATCAGAAAAAAACAAACATCCACAACAAATAGATAGATAGATAGATAGATAGATAGATAGATAGATAGATAGATAGATAGATAGATAGATAGATAGATAGATAGATAGATAGATAGATAGATAGACAGATAGATCAATTAGATAGATGGATCAATTAGATAGATAGATAGATCCATTAGATAGATAGATAGATAAATTTGATAGATAGACAGATATGGGATATATACCAGATAGTGGTAGACAATACCGTAGATTGATGGATATACAGAAAAATAGAGATTGATTTTTACTCATGCATATATATATATAGATAAACGGCTTGATAGACTCCACCTCAGAATGCGACAGAATCCTGGACTGCATGGATCAAACCAATTAAAATATAAAAATAACGTGCAAGCACTTTAAGCAGCACAGACAGTGCATGGTTCCAACACAGGCACACCGGTCACAGATATACCAAGGAGAAGAAGAAGAAGGCATGGTTGACCTTTGACCCATAAAAGCCAGTCCATTTTAGTTTCTTTATATTTTTTTCCATCACAGAAGGGCTCCAAAAGTGAATGGTCGAAAGTTAAAAACCTACAAAGAATGTAGAGTACATTTGAATGATATTGATGAAAGAGAGTGACCTCCAGAGTGCTAAGGAGATTGCATGAAATTCTTGGGGTATTAAAGAGCAGCTGTGCTGCTAAAAATGGTTGAAATGAAATATCTCCTCATCACAACATATTGTCTTGAAAAATATTTCACTATGTTCTGTGATTGTTTATGTGATGACGATGGTGCTTTTGAAAGCCCTAAAAAGTTTTTGACTGACAGAGCATGAATTGAGAGTTTGAGACATTTCATTTATGCATGTTGGTCACTTTGTGTAGGTGTATTTTTAAACATTTGCTTGCAAAGTTTGTAAAACAGATGAAATTGAAATATGTCCCATTTCTTTTTGGATTCTCGCACTGAAAAAGTCGAGTTCTGATTTTATTTAAAGTCAGCTAAGCAGGCAGGGCAAAGGTAGGGGGAACCAGGGCACATTGGGACGCTTTTATTTTAATGTCTACTAATTTAAGGGGCGGACTGGCCCTATGGGCCAGAGGGCAGTGCCCTGGGGCCCACCACCTGAGGGGGGCCCAAACAGCAACCTTTAAAAAATCTGAATTATCAAAAATCACGCAAATAGGCCATAATCGAATTGGGGGCCAAGTAAAAATATCAAAAAATCTCCAATTAAAACTTGACCATCTTAATAAATAATGAAGCAAGGGGCCCCTCTCTCAGTTTCCGATCTCAGAGGGTAAAATCCCCAATTGTCTGCCCTTAATTAATTGTATATATATCAAATTAGTGACAAGCAAGGGCCCACTCCCTACTGTCGTAATACTTTTTTGCTGAATTTCTTACTATATATATATACTATTGAAAATTTCATATATCGTGCAGATAAGAACAATCTGTGTTATGCAATTGCAATGGTTTTGATGAAGGTGTAAATTTAAAACACATGTTGAAAATGCCACTATGTTGCGATAATACAGGCCCGCCAATGAGTTTGCCCAGGGGCCCACTGTAGGGTCAGTCCGCCCCTGATATTATGTCTTGCATTTAAGCTCAATAGTATTGGTGATATTCATGCAAACTTCTGAGTTCTTCAGTGCTTTCAGAATTGAGCAAAATTAATTTAATTTTGCTCAATTCTGAAAGCACTGAAGAACTCAGAAGTTTGCATGAATATCACCAATACTATTGAGCTTAAATGCAAGACATAATAAACTAGACTGCACCTACCCTTTTGCAGCCAGAGAGTCGTAAAAATGACTGTCCCAATGTGCCCTGGCGTGGCCCGGGGGGGGTACTTCGTGGACTTTTGCATACGGATGCGCCACGGCAATTTTGAAAACCAGAACCATTTTAATCCGGAAACTGCGCCAAAACCACAAACCATTTTAATCCTTCACTAAAATTTTTTGCAAACCAATTTAATCTTCATGGTTTTTAAACCATTTTAATCCTCTTTTGAAGCCGATTCTAACGATACCAAACAGTCTTTGCGAAGATCCAAAATCCCATGCCGGACCGAAATGGATATTTTGTCAATTTCCAAGAATTTTAACATGTATCCAATGGCAATTTTCTGGACTGGACTGCCGGACCGGTTGAAAATCTGCCGGACATTTCCTTCGGACAGGCAATCTTCGCAAAGACTGATACCAAACATGTTGGGGTTGCGAAAACCAGAACCAAATTAATCAGAATTGTCAAAAAACCAAAACCATTTTAATCCAAAAAGGCCAAAAAACCTAAACCATCCAGCGGCGCCTCTATATACACCCTTATAGAGTGAGTACCCCCCCCCCGCCCCCGGGCGCGTGGCACACAGTGCTTTGCGACAAATTTGTTCCCAGAGCATGGTAATGCACTATACCTCTATTCACTGTGGCCTGAACACCTGTTGTGTGCCTTGGACACTTAAATTCTGCCATATTAAGTGTGTCCCAATGTGCCTCGAATTCACTGTCCCAATGAGCCCCGATATGACTTTTACACCAAAATGCTAATTTCTTGGACACCAGTGAGTGTGTTTATCACGACAGCAATTCATAACTGTTTGTTGCGATATATGAAATTCATACAAGCACTGAGAAAGCCTAATTTTTCATGGTTTGTCCACAGAATGGTTCGAATTGAACCTGTCCATTTTTACTTTAGAAGTAGGAAAACAAACTTTTGCTCGCCATACTTCTGCATGTGGCTGTAATTTGTCTATAAAACCAAGGAAACATCAGGATGTGAAATTACAAGAGATGATGGCACTACCATATCATGCCCCTTGCCAGGATCCAAGAAAACCCCACCATCCCACAGTGCCCCGCGTCCCAATGTGCCCCGGTTCCCCCTATATTGTATGTTGGTTTAGGAAGATGGTTGCATATATGTATACACTGTATACATGTAGTGAGACTGAAGTTATGGTAACAAAGGTGGTCATGTTGGTTAACCTCTCTGTAAAATGCACTGCTTCTATAAAATGCACAGCTACTAAGCTGCTACTTAAAAATTGATAACAATTGAATGATATTTTTCTTTTCACGTACTTTAAACATGAAAGCCAGTTCTCAACTTTTGAGTTTTTAAGAAAAGAGGAGAAGCTTGGAAAGTTAGTTGTTTTTAATTACCAGTATCTACTTCATAATGATGCTTACTGGGCCTGCAAGCTCCTGACAGAACACCCCTTATTGTGAGCTCCACTGAACTCTTGTGTCACCTGGACTTATGTTGGACAGCAGTTTCAATCATCCTCCACCTCATGGCTGTGTCTTCCTCTTGTCCTCATTAACCTACCATTCCAAGTACGGGTACATAATACAATATGCAATCCCCAATCAACCATCCAGCCTTTTGACAGGGTGTGGATGATTGGTACTTTATGTTGTGTATTTATGTACTCCTATCTGTCTACGAGTGGACCGCCTTTACATTGCCACTTCTTTTTCGAGCCTTGGCAGATCAGAACATATGCTGTCATGTGTTGCCACCTAGTGACTAGTGTGCTATTCCGCGAGATCCTGCGAGCGGTCCACATAATTTCAGTCTGAGGAACTCGCCCAATTTTGTCTGGAAGAAACCGGGGCTGTTTCTGAGTGTGCTGATGGCCTTGTCTACTTCCTTAGAGAATGTGATTTCTGAGTCTCACTCTGGTATACATCAATGTTGAGTATAAATTTTGTGAATGTGCAATGAATTGGAACTATTTCTTGGGACAACAATGCTGTAGCATACAAAATCAACTTTCGTGCCCGGTGGCAGCAGTATGCAGTTCTCATTTTTACCAGACTGTACTCCTATTGGTGGCAAGGTGGAAAAAGAAGTGGCAATGTAACAGCGCTCCACTTGTAGACACATAGATAGTAGCAATAGTTATCGGGACAGGAGGAGGACATGCCGATGGGGCGAAGGATGATTGAAACAATGAAACTGCGTGCTCAGCAGAGCTTTGTCCAACGTACGTCTGGTCTTTTGATAAAAAGGTCAATTAATATATAAATCGTTCCAGATAATTGCTTAATCTGGCTTGGATTTCGATATTATTAACCACGTTCACAATGACATGATCATGATATTCTTATCACATTCACCATGCATGGTCATGACATCCGTCTGCCTTCATGATAGATAGGCCTGAATCTGCCACATCCTGCTCATCCTCACGCCAAAACTGGGCAGGAAGTAAAACACAGTCAGGCCTTATATCATACACTGTACAGTTCTATACTTATATCATAGAGTAATTAGGCCAGAAATTATTAATTTTAGCTTCTCAAATGACCAGACTCACAGTTTCTGCCTACGAAAAAAAAAAGAAAACTCTTTCCAAAAATGTCCTGGGAGCTTATGGCGGGGTTTATGTTTTCCCCTTTTGTTTCTTCCTAATGACCTAGGAAACAATTGCCTCGAGAAGATTAGAGAAACTGAAAATAAATTATGTCTGTCCTTTTCTAAACTCTGAATTTATTAAATACCTAAAAGCCTATGTGTTGAAGGCCTCTGCATATTTTCATTTGAGATATCAATGTCATGACATCCAATGGCTTGATAAGGTTAGTATGCTAATCATGACATGTATGACCAACAATTTGTTTATTTGTTTGCTTACTAATGCATTGCTTTGTTTACAGATAGGCCATGGCATAATGTGACGTCATCCATATGTTAATACCAAGATACCAAGGCCCTGCTATATTTACCACAGCATTTTCATTCAACAAATCTGCATGGACCATGGAACACCAGTTTTCACAGAATTTGTAAAGCTTTTCAAACTTTGACAAGGACTGACAGTTTGGCAAGACATTTAATTAACCCAGCAGGCAAAAAAGGAATAGGATATAATTTAGTTGTCACCATAAAGGATAACATTGGCCTGGACTTCAAAGCAATTGACAAGGAGACCTGCCTCAAAGCACAGGTAAGGTTTTGAGACTTATAATGCACTTTTGCAAAGGATTCTATGTGGGATAAATATAGAATGTTATAATCATTGCCAGGGAAAACTGTTGAAAATAAATAAATCGACTTTTAAATTGAATATTTTGAAAAATCACTATAATTTAACTTATTTTTGGTTCAGAGTTACATGTATTCTATACTTGATCACTCTTGTGGATTTTTTAATGCACAAACATTTTTAACCAAAAGGAGACATCTCTACTACAGATAAAACTTAGAAAACAAGACAGAAGAATATGATGAAATAGGAATATATGGTTCAACGGAAAATAGAATAGAAAGAAAAATCACTCACCTAGATGTTTTTAAGCCGACAATTAACTTTTTTCTTCTTCTTTTTTCAGCATTTTGGACTACATTACTTCAATAATTGTTTAGATTATTTATTTGTGAAATAAACTTAATTCACAAGCAAACATAATGTCTGGACCAGTTGAAGCGAGATTGGTGGCCCCTGAAAATCTTCCAAAAATAAAGGATGAACAAATATCATTACTGGAGCAACACTTTCGACAAGGTCGAAATCCAAGCGAAACGGATGTGATCCTAATCGCAGCCGAAGTCGGGTTAAGTGAAAGAGAAACTGTGGTAAGTAAAATTAATGTTCACAACTTTTATATTTTGCAATTTTTAAATGCGAATATTTCAGCATTTCATAGTCAAAATCATGTTTTCATCACCCTAATAATATGTGGCACAACTTATCACACTTCCAAAAAAAAAGTTCTAGTTTCCATTTAACCCTACAGCTTGAAATGGTTAATTGTTCATATCTGTATTTGCCTAATGTATTTGATTAATGATGAGGATATTTGGGAAATTGATTTTTGAGCAAATTTCGTTAGTTTCTTATTCAAATAAAAAAATCAATTTGTCAATGCTTGATTTGCTTTGCTTCCCACCTTTACAGGAATTCGTGTTGAAGTAGACCTCACAGCTTGCAGAAGCAAGCAATTTGGCTGTATGTGACGTGTGGTAGAAAGCTACTCATGTATGATCAAACTGACCAATAGTCATTCAATTTTATGTATATGAAGAAACTGTGAAGTTGGAATCCTTTCAATCAGTTTATCTCGTTTGTTTCAGTCATATGCAAACTAAAACTGTGACATTTTGTAGATCACACATTTGGTGGGAGTCCTAAACACGCTGATTAGTCTCTGTAATAATCCCCTGTCAATCACTAAGTGTAGACCTGCCCCCACATGTTTGATTGGTGGGCATTGGGCACTCAATGATTCACGAATACCTGCCCTGATCAGAAATTGACCTGGACCACATTTGATAAACTCAAAACGCATTCTCTGTGAGTGTCTGGCGATGGATAGCCAGATAATTATAGCCTATAGTCAGAGGAGAAGTTGTCAGATTTTTTTCACAGAAAGTCAAACAGATAGATAAGCCTAGACAGACAGATAGATAGATAGATAGATAGATAGATAGATAGATAGATAGATAGAGAGATAGAAAGATAGAAAGATAGATAGACAGATAGATAGATAGAAAAGTAGATAGATAGATAATTTAAGTATCTATCTGACCATCTTACTATCTAGCAAGATTATCTAATCTATCTATCTGATCGTCTGACTATATAGCAATCTATCTCACTATCTCACTATCTATCTATCCATCTATCTATCTATGTAACTATCTATGAAATAAAAACCTAATTGATTGATGCATACGACAGGACATTCATCAAAAGAATAAAACTTGTGGTAGATCAGAATCACCATGCTTAAAAATATGCGGTCTGGACTTGTGAAATGTGGACAATTGGAATCACTTGAAAAAAGCATTGCCATCAACAGTTATTATGGTAGACAGCCTATTTCCAGTATTTCACTGTTTCAGCTTGTTTTTTATATGTTTCATGGTCAGCTTTCTCTCTTAATATCTCTGTTAGTAATCTTTCATGCCTGAACTGACCTCATTTTCTGTCTACCACACGTCATCTGTGCACCAGACATCACGATCTTAAATATGATTTTCTTAATAAATCATCTTTGAATTATTTTTCACCAACAAGACTTTGCAGGACCATTTCCTGATACAATGCCCACCAATTGCAACACAAATATGCAAATTTAACTTATTAGTTCGTGGACAGTCATCAAAAGCTTTCAAAATACTATTTCACAAGCGTTCAATCTCCACAAGTCAACTTCAACGAGAATTCCTGTAACATGGTTAGTTGTGGGGATATGGGATAGACAGATAGATCTATAGATAGATATCTAATTGATCTATCTATCTATCTATCTATCTATCTATCTATGTATCTATCTATCTATGTATCTATCTATCTATATATCTATCTATCTATCTATCTATCCATCTATCCATCTATCCATCTACCATTTCTATCAGATTCTATCTACGCCTGCTCCACTGAAGGTTTGTGCTCGCTTGGATTTGAAGCCAGAGTGGACTGGGCGGGGAATCCAAAAATATTTTAGGTGGACCTTCGAACAAAATCCGCAATGTATGTCACTTGGATGAGACATTGTATTATGGCCCCTTGAATCAGTGTCTGTGTTGGGAAATTAATATATCCCTCACATAGGGTAAATGTGTAAAATGTTGATGACTCCCGCTCTCTCTCTTTCTCCGGTCTCATGAATAATCACTCATGAATGATGTCATGAGCTCCCAGAACTAGGTTTAGAGGGCTGCACAGTTGCTAGCTTCACTCACTATCTATCTATCTATCTATCTATCTATCTATCTATCTATCTATCTATCTATCTATCTATCTATCTATCTATCTATCTGTCTATCTATCTTTCTATCTATCTGTCTATCTATCTGTCTATCTATCTGTCTATCTATCTGTCTATCTATCTGTCTATCTATCTATCTGTCTATCTGTCTATCTATCTATCTGTCTATCTATCTATCTTTCTATCTATCTATCTATCTATCTATCTATCTATCTATCTATCTATCTATCTATCTATCAAATTACTGATATCCCCCCCCTCTCCTGGACATTTGCTGTAGTATGTAGAACCATACGTAGATTCTCCTAGGAGAACAGAAGAACTACACGTCATGCTCTATATGATAATTGGTTATATGGCAAAAATAAGGTCATATTTCAAACAGATTTAATTTTCTGGTATTTGAGCAGGCCTTGGTCTGCCAACCAGCTTGTTCAGCCGCCTCATTAAATTATCCCCTGTTGATTGCTGCTTTCATTGGATCACATGTCCTTAATTGGATCAATGCTAATGGGGTGGATCATCCTTGGTATGGATCATATTGATTGGCTGATTGGATCCTATGATAGACCTTACATGATTTGTGGTTGGGAAAATTAATAGTCTCAACAGGTTACATGCTTGCTTATGGTTTAGTTTGTTGAATGGAGGCTTTAGAAAAAGATTCAGATATTGTTTTTGAAATGCCAGAGTTGAAGACTCGATGAACTTACTATCTCTCCCTGTTTGAAAAACTCGACACCCTGTCAGTCTGCTCACAGACTCTGAACGAACAGCACAGCTGGAGAGTCTGCCAGAAATCGGATGACCTCCAGCTGACACATTTATTAATTTTCGAGTAGGTCAGGTCATGTCTAGGTAGAGGGACCTCATCACTTGTGCTCATACGCACAGCTGAGCTGCCAGCAACATATAAACAAAGCGCAATCAACAATTTTAAACTGTCAATGAGTGCACATGCACTGCCAATGAGCACCATAAAATTATGAAGTTTTCAAATCCTTTAACAGCTATTGCCAGCATGATTTAAATGATAGTTTAGGGCGTTCTCCAACGAAACTAATTGAAACAACAAACGGACGACAATGAAACACCAAAGCATTCATTCAATTGCTTTGAGAGATCTGAAACAGTTAATTATGTCTGTAACACCAAAGAAGAGTTAATCTTTTTGTTACAACTTCACAAATAATGTATGTTGTGGTCAGTGGTCACTGGTCAGGACAAGCTTAACAAGCTTATACTGAGAAGTGAGGGTGCTCGTGCGTGGCTGTCTGGCTGGCTGCCAAACAGGGACGACTCACATCTTGCTGGGTAGAAAAGGCATGGTTCCGTGAAAAAAGAAGTTCCACAATGGGTACCACTTTGTAGCAAAAGTATGTTTCAAAGCATGAACTGGCTGATTAAAAATTATTCAATAGTCAACTTTAGGCCCAATTCAACATACAAATTCATTACTCCACAACACTACAGAAAACCAACAGTTGCTGAATCTGAAATCTGTTAGAGCTCACTGACAGTGTCAGATCGATTGTAGATTCTGTTCTGGATTCCAGAGGGCAGCACATACACTGGATCTGGATCTGGATTTTTAATCAGCAGTCCTCAGAAGAGTATCGAGCTGATGGGGTGGTGTGCTTAGCATGCTAGTCCATACGTATTAGTCTTTTAAATGCGGGTACTGTTTCCGCATTTACTTGTCTCTGACTTAGTTTATTCCAGTCAATGATAGTCTTTGAAATAAATGAGTGCTTGAACTGAGTGGTTTTAGGTGCAAGTACTTTTAATTTAAGATTATTATTCCGTCTAGTGATGCTTGTATTATACGTAATATCCACGTCCTCCAGGGGAACAGCCACTAATCCTTTGATGATCTTAAACAATAATAAGAGTCTCAGCTCTCTCCTTCGGTCTTCCAGCGTAGGCCATTTCAATTGCTGCAACATGTTGGTGACGCTGCTTGCTTTGACGATAGTCATTCATCGTAAACCTCGCTGCCCGTCTCTGTATCATCTCAATTGATCTTATGTTCTTCTGAGTGTGCGGGTCCCAAATTGCTGCACTGTACTCTAACTTTGACCGTGTCATCGACTTGTATGCCAATTCCTTGCATTCTCTTGGACAGTCTTTTAGGTTCCTTCTGAGGAACCCAAGGATGGAGTTGCTCTTTTTGGTCACCTCCGCAATGTGTGTGTTCCACTGTAGATCGTCGTTTATTGTTAAGCCAAGATATTTCGCTTGACTCACCTCTTCTAGGACGTCGCCTGAGATCTCATAATGTCTGGACATTGGTTGTTTTTTACGTGATGAACGCAGGATGTTGCACTTCGAGGAGTTGAATGACATGCCCCAATCTGGTCCCCACTGTACTAGGGTGTCTAAATCTTTTTGTAAAGTGTCCTGATCTTCTGTAGACTTAATCTGTCGGTACAAGAGACAGTCGTCCGCGAATAAGCGGACTGTGGACGAGACCAAGTTGGGCAGGTCATTGATGTGCAGAAGGAATATCAGTGGCCCTAGGACCGTCCCCTGGGGAACTCCTGATACATTTTTGTGAACTCCTGATACACTTTTGTGAACCTGTTGAGCTCTAAGTTTAGAGTGACACCCTGTCATAGTTTTGGAAGTGCATGTATTTTAATCAATGATAATTACAGCAGGTCAATTTGGTATGTGGAAAGAGTGGTCTGTTGAGTCGGTTGCACTGTGAAAAATTGCACTTGGTGAGTCATCATACTGATTATTTGCCATGATCAAAGTATTAGTTTCAATGGCACTTTAATTTCTGGAGACTCGTGGGTTGAACCACTGTTGGTGTCTGGAAAACTTTTAAAAATAAAAGTATAATTAATCTGATTCTTGAATTGAAGTCTGTGTTGACAAAGCATGTTGATTATGATTCATCAAAGTTACGGCCTATTTGCCTCCATAGAGAAATAGTCTTATCTTCCGCAGAACAAATTGACCGCCTCCTATTGTTTAATTACGTCAATTTGAATGATTGTGCTGAAAAAGCTTGTGTGAAGGTGACTGCTGACATTCCTGATGCACCAGATGCATCAGAGTACACCCAGACCTTACATTTACAAGTCTGCTTTCTTGCGCTGCAATACCACAGGGAATGGCATAGGGAAACAGAGGACTTACGAAGTCAGGAGCACCTCTGAGTCCATCCAACCTGATTATTCAGTGATTAACATACATTGCAATTGTTTCTGAGAAAGTGTGCTTATAAGTGTTCTGCCTTTTCAATTTCAGCGCTGGTTCGAACACCGCCTTGCACTGTGGCGCCGCCAACAAGGACTTCCAGCGAATCAACGACAATTGACAGACTGACCTGCCACCTGCTGTTAAAAAATGTACCGTATATACTCGCATATAAGTCGCCCCCGCATATAAGACGCACCTATTCTTTAAGACCCCAAAACCCCCCTCCCAGTGAAACCCTCGTATAAGTCGCATAAGATTTGACTGGCATCAAACAACTGTGCGGCAGACGAAATATTACTTGATTTCCAACAAAACTGATGCTTATTTGGGTAAATTTACCTTCTATATTAGCCATATTTGCAAGAAATCAATTCGAATCCACATTGTTTACATCTATGCGACGCCATCTTGGCCATCTTCATCGCATCAACTCTTGACTTGACGAAGTTGACGGCGCGTGTTCCAAAATGGCGGACCGGAGTGACGAAAATAAAGAATTTTCTGGATTTTACCGAAAAACTTTGATATTTGAGTATATCCCACGTATAAGACACACCCGTTCTGTGGATAAGAATTGTGGGTATCAAAAGTGCGTCTTATACACAAGTATATACGGTAATGGTTCCATTAATTGCAATTCCTCTTGAAGGATTTACTCTTCAATTTGGCTTATCAACTTTTGTATTTTTGAAGGTCATCTATGACTTTACAGTTAACTTGATATGTATTTACACTTGCTTTACATTGATTTCAGTTCTCCAGCAACTCTTTTGATCCAGAGAGCCTGTGGTACTAAAATTCTTGAATCTTCCATTGTTTCCAAGATGTAAGATTTCATAAGTTATTTAAGCTAACATTTCCTGACTGTCTGTACAGAGATTCACCAGGATAATCTGGTATGTTACCATCTGTACCAGATTATATCAACGCTTAACAAGGGTTATCCTAAAGTGGAATTTAGTCATTATACTGACGTTGTGTAAAAGCCGAACATGAGTTAGATAACTAATTTTTTTGATTAACTCTTGTTACAACATGATAAATTTGTTTGCAAGTAACCCGGTTAGAAGATAAGCTATAGGAGTTGACCATTTTAGGGTAACCGGTGTTACGCGTTTATGCAATCAGGAACTAGTATGTTACCATCGTCTGGTATGTTATCATACATAGTACCATCATCTGGTAGACAGGTCTATGTTTCTTTTGGGGTAAAACATTAGAAATGGCATAATCCGATTATACTACACTCTTAAAAATGTCAGGACAAAATTGGTTTTTTAGATTCAAAATGGTTTTTTGAAAAACCAAATTTCAATGCAAAAACCAACATGGATTTTTAAAAATCCATGTTGGTGTTTTGCATTGAATTTTGGTTTTTCAAAAAACCATTTTGAATCTAAAAACCAATTTTGTCTGAAATTTTTTAGAGTGTAAAATTCGAACCTCAACTTGAAGATTTTATAATGTATGACATTTGTATGTGTATGTGAACCTTTTATTTGATGTATCCATATTTTCGCATTGATCTCATAAGTGCTTATGCAGTGTAATATGTACTTGATTTGTACCGGTTATTCAGGGTTTAATAGGCAATTGATATTCCTTACAGAATATGTTGAAAAAAGCTTGACTTGTAACTATCTACATATATTTGTTTATGTATGACATGTATTTTATGTATTTAATCTGCTATTGTTGGCAGTGTACTGGATAACTGTAATTATTTATACTTTAACATTCTAGTCATAATTTATTTGTTATGTGTCGTAAGTTGACTGATTGTGCAATTTCTATTAGTTCACATATATATGATAACAAATAGCAATTTAATTGTAATTAAATTATTTATGAAGGTTTGAAAATTCCTTTATTTATTTGCTTGTATAGGTGCTAAATTTATTTTCCATATTTCTACATGTATCTTTGTGTCTTGATAAATTGCCTTGTCATTTATCAATCTCACTGAAAGAGCAATAATATTTACAGGTTGCACTAATATATGATAATGTACATGATTTTTTTTAATCGTGTTTCAAAATAACAGTTCCATGTGTTTCACTTGAATAACTTACGTCCCTTTTCTTCAATTATATTATAAATTACTATAAAATATTCCGTAAACTTTTCTCCACTTTATGTATCAAATGTATCGTACTTCACATATGTATATATTCCATATATGCCTGGCTTTATAATAACTTGGTATGAACTTGGATGTATTTCACAAGATGAATGTATAAATAATTTCAAAAAGCATGTTCTCATTAGCTTTTATTGTTATTTCAAATGGACCTTTGTCTGGGATTATATTACGATATGTCTATATTACGATATGTCTATCTCCATAGAGGATTGCTATATATATATGCTGATAACTAAGATGGTAGATAAAGGCTAGACTTGACAACATTGCATTGTTCAAGCAGGACGACACATTGAGGAAAATTCAGAAATAGACTAAACTTGACCTTGTGAAATTGTAGCTACAGTAGAAGCACACCACGTGGAAATTTCAGAAGGCATTACTTGACTCCATTACATTGTTAAAGCAGGAAGATGCATTGAGGAAAATTCAGAAAAAGACTAAACCTGACCACAAAAAATTGTTAAAACAGAAGCACACCATTAGGAAATATCAGAAAGACATTACTGGACAACATTGCATTGTTAAAGCATGAAGACATATTGAGGAAAATTCAGAAAAAGAACTAAACTTGACCTAATGAAATTGTTGAAGCAGAAGCACACCATTAGGAAATTTCAGAAAGACATAACTTGACAACATTGCATTGTTAAAGCAGGAAGACACATTGAGGAAAATTCAGAAAAAGACTAAACCTGACCACAAAAAATTGTTAAAACAGAAGCACACCATTAGGAAATATCAGAAAGACATTACTGGACAACATTGCATTGTTAAAGCATGAAGACATATTGAGGAAAAATCAGAAAAAGACTAAACTTGACCTCATGAAATTGTTAAAGCAGAAGCACACCATTAGGAAATTTCAGAAAGACATTACTGGACAACATTGCATTGTTAAAACAGGAAGACACATCAAGGAAAAATCAGAAAAAGACTAAACTTGACCTCATGAAATTGTTAAAGCAGAAGCACACCATTAGGAAATTTCAGAAAGACATTACTCGACAACATTGCATTGTGAAAGCAGGAAGACACATTGAGGAAAATTCAGAAAAAGACTAAACTTGACCTCATTAAATTGCTAAAGCAGAATTACACCATTAGGAAATTTCAGAAAGACATTACTCGACAACATTGCATTGTTAAAGCAGGAAGGCACATTGAGGAAAATTCAGAAAAAGACTAAACTTGACCTCATTAAATTGATAAAGCAGAAGCACAACATTAGGAACTTTCAGAAAGACATTACATGACAACATTGCTTTGTTAAAGCAGGAAGACACATTGAGTAACATTCAGATAGACTAAACGGGACCTCATCCTCATGAAATTGTTAAGGCAGAACCACAGCTTGGGGAAATTTCAGAAAGACTTAACTTGATGGCATAACCACATTGTTAAGACAGGAACTTGACCATGTTAATATTGCATTGTTAAAGCAGGATTTAAGACGCTTTTAAAAGGAGATTCTAGAAAGACCAACCTTAACAATTTTGTGAAAGGGACTTTATTTGTGGCTTAACCACAGCAACCTCCTTTGACACTAGAGATTGAAATTGGCCTCAATTCTTTACATGATATTCACACCAGAGGCAGCACCAAGCAGTGAAAGTATTTTGCAAGAAATATAGCGGATTGTAGCAGTTGTCATTATAAAATAGAGAAGGAAGGGCCCCTTTTGCAGGGAGTAATTCGTTAACGGGCAGGGAATTCCTGCCGGTAGAGGCCAATTTCACAGGAAAGTCCTTAAATCACTGCTTTTGTTGGCTGAAGCAGAATGAAATAGTCCCATTGGATGAGCTTCTCACTTTTAATTGCCTGTCTCTTGCCTACATTTTAAGTGTAATAAAGGCTTTCTATCTCTGACCTATGCAGATTAAAAAGTTTCATCGAGATCGTCGGGTTAAAAATGGATAAATCACCTGTGTAGAATCAATTTATGACATTATAAAAGTGTTACGTGGTTCAGGCACTCATATCAATATAACATCACTGATTTTAAATGAAGAAAAGCAGAAAACACTTGAAAGTCACTTCTACATCATTTTATTACACCAACATCTTTAAGTTTGTTAGAGATTGTAATAAAATAACAATACACTGAGAAAATAACATACAAAAGAGTATGATTTAAGTATTAACTACACAAATCAGCTGTTTTATGACATAAATAATAAACATAGAATAAATCTTTCAATTAAATATCAAACATAACAAATTCCACTGAATACAAAAACATGAAAAAAGTACAAAGTTCTTAAGTTATAAAATCTTATGTAAAGTAACCGGAGGTTTTTGAGACAGACAGACAAAACGTTAACAAAGACTGAGGCTTGTTAAGTAAATAAACAAACAACTGTATCATTTTAATTAAAAATATACGACTACGTAGGACTTCTGATACATACATGTATCAATCCAACAAAACTATATTTCTGGTGAAACACTGAAATAACCGGAAACTAATTAATACCAATTGCTCTCAAATCGACAGGCTTACAATATATATGTAATTACATAGCCTAATAACCATACTTCGCAAAGATTATATTATCAGGCATCAATAAAGCGTGATACAGCTATGAAAATAGTGCAATTTTAATCTAAGTTTAATCTTAAGTTATTTGTTCATGAATAGTTCCTACTTATCACAGACGTACATCGTATGATTTCAGTGTGAATAATCAGCAAAAAATATACATTTCCATGACAATGAATATTTTGTATTTGTAATAAACGATACAGTAATCAGGACTGATCTTGCCCCGGACATTTCCTTGACAGAAGTCATGAAATCTCCCATTGGAAATCATGAGATTTGAATCAAAGAGTTCAGGAAAATTATTCTGCATACATCTTGCGATGAATGACAGGTTTTACGAAAATTATTCTCCATACATTTTGAGATTTGAATGACAGGTTTTAGGAAAATTATTCTGCATACATCTTGCGTTTTGAATGACAGATTTTAGCAAAATTATTCTGCATGAATTTCGAATGAAAGGGTTTAGGAAAATTGGACATATTTTGCATATTTTTTCTGAAACCCATTCAACACTTTATGTCAAAATCTCATGATTTTCAATTAGGAGACCAACAACCTATGGTTTGTCGCAGACTCTCGGTACAACAATTAACAGATTAAACCAGCTGACAAGATTGGTGCTGCAACATCAGAAAACATGAGAAAACCAGTAAAGGCTTGGAAATGTTTTAACAGCATTGTCTTACTTGTTTTTAAAGAGTTTCCACCAACTTTATCAGCTGGTAAATGTGGTTATAATATTGCAGTGCTCTGAAAAATATATACATGTAATACACCTTCTAATAAGTACTGATGACGAATATATTTTACTGAGGTTTCAATAAATATCTGTACTTTCGATCTTAAATACATGTATTCAACATTTATATAGACTATATAAGTGTTCTTTTCAAACTAGTATATACATGTATTGTGCATACATTTCTAAAGTAATAGCTTAATCATATTGACCTATAGTTCTACCCTTTAAAAAAATACACATTATTATTATCATACGAGAATTTAAAATATTGCTCACACAAATTAAATAGTGTTACAGCAGCTCTAGATGTCTCGGATACACAATGTATTACAATGCCGTGAGCCAGCAGTAATGATATAAATAGATTTAAATTATTACTATAAATAATAAACTAAAATATATTTAATCTACCAAAGGGCTAATTAATTGCTCGTATGGAAGGAGTAGGTTGGCCTAAATTATTCACACAAGACTATATGGCACTAAAAACAACATGTACAGCAAAGTATAACATATTCGCAGTTCCCTACCCACAGAGGTCGTTGTGACCAACTAGGTCCGCACAAAGTGATGACATCATGTGTACGCAGTGCCACCTACGGGAGGGTATTCCATTACAGTTGCTGATTAGTCTTTGTTAAAGAACAGAACAGAAAACGAAGCAATGCATATATATACAATAGGACTAAAATTAAACAATTTCTTAATGCTCGCCAGTGAATTGAAGTTAATATTGCTTAGTATTTTACAGAGCAATCACAATATGTTCAATGCTGAATTCTGCTGAAGCATAGAATTAAACATAAGCAGCATACATATTAAAGCCAAGATGAAGAAAACTTCCTTCATATAGACAAAACTGTCCACATTTCTTGGACACAGGAGCATCGTGGATCTCTCTATTAAAAAAGCATCAATTACTATGAATAATTCCTATGCTACATTCTAGTATCCATCAAGAAAACTTTAATGTTAAAGTATAAGGATTAATGACAATTACCATATAATTTAATAACCAAAAAAATTACTTAGCCCAATCAGTTAAATTTACCATCATAATTACCATTATAGACCACCAAAAACCAGGATAAAGGTTTTTAAATATATTTTTTCAAATGATCTTTTCGAGTTCTTAACATTGCCTATCACATTGTCGCAGCAACATAAAACAGCACATTTCTAAAGCATTAGTCAGCCTATAACAGTCAATACATATCAGTATGTATATATACAAACAATATCGGACATTATACATTTGCTACATACATTAATTGTGAAGTATGTTTTACTAACAGTCAACTTATATACACAATATTCATGCTATGCGCCAACAATTCATCAAGCAACAGTCATTTTGTTCTATGCATAATACGTATGGTGATATAAAGGTGTATACAGTGTACGACTGTACGTGGTGGTCCCTTTGGAGCAGGGCCCCAGATTAAAGACCAATCCAATTAAAAGCCACTCCCAACCGAGACCACTTTCAAAAACTTTTTAAAGATCATGAAATCAACAACAAATGGACTGCATGTAAGAAATAATTAACAAGAGATTTAGGTAAGGTTAGTGCATCCCTCATAGGCAATGTTTGCCACTTACAAGGGCTGAATGATTGACGAGGGTCTCCTAAAACATGAACCACCCTACCAGCTGTCTGGACCCAATAGTTAAGATCATGGTGATACAGATATATGTATGTAATTATGTATGACAAGGTATCTATTGATTGTATTCATAAGCATTGAATGAGGTACACATTTTATACATTAAAGATCTTGGGGGAAAAAAAGGTTATTGGCAAGTAACTTTGTAAGTTTACAATTTCAAACATTTACAATGAACCCTCTGACAAAATTTGTGACAAAACTCCCCAGGGTCCCACCCAGTTGCACTCCGAGAGAGACTGTTCCTAGTCTGGAGGAGGTTGCCTGTCTCAGGAACGACTGTATGTTCTCTATACTATATATTCCAATAAGTTGCAATAACACAATATCTTGGATATCTAAAGACATCACTTGTCAGCTGTGTAACGATTATCACAAGTAAGTGAATATAATATATGACATTCTAAAGTCATTGATAGATATATGTATCTATCCAAAAGGAAAATCTACTTTCAATTTAAATATCCTTCTAGTCCCTCAACTCAATTTTAATTTAATTTAATAGCAATAGTTTAATATTAATCCCTTCAACATCAAGTATCTCCCAATTTAATCGAAAGATTGTCCCAATAATTATTTGTTCAGTTTATCACCACTCATGGACCGTTCATGACGACCTAATATAACAATCTAATAAACAACATTAACACTCTCAAACTAACTAGCAGCATAATATTTACAAAGTTATCTCTGTGATCTTAGATGGTCTATCAACCTTTTTGCATACTTTCTCAGAGTAACACTTCATTTACCGGATTACCAATCACCTCTGTGACCTTTTGTAAGCCCCTTAGTTTTCTTGTAACTTACAGACAACATTACTCTAAGAGAGCCACTTCCTATTTGGCTTTCAATGTCTACCTTAAGTAGAGATAACTTTGAATAGTTTAGAATATATATGGCACTTTCTGGCGTATAACCCCTTCACCTACACAGGTAAATGAAACATAAACCATGTTTCCTTTAGCAAGCCTTTCGAAGGAGTTATTCTCAGACCAACACATTATGTCGTAATGCCACTGGACTGTCTGTGTTACACATCCCATTTCAAAACCATCACATTTTTGTGATTTTACCACAGAAATTAAGTTAACCGGTGGTTCCTTCAAACATATACACTTACATTTAAGACAGGTAATGCCATAATAATGTATCCTTAGCCATTCAACATGAATCACCTTCAAACTTACAACAACTGCTTTGTCGGCAAAGTGTTGCTCATGTTCTTAACAAATATACATCACCATAACATGTAATACATCATACATGGAATCGTTAACTAAACGCTTCACACTTATTTCTTCCTTTTTCTCTCTTCCCCTTTTTCCACTAGAGTCCAAATCACCAAGTAGCCAAGGAACCTTCAGAACAATGCTGATATCTTGGAGTATTTTATGAAGAAAATTTCAAAGACCACTCTCTCGTCTTTTATAGAAGTTACGAGAGTTCCCCAATTGGAGCATTATCCAGCCACAATCCGTGCAGGAAGTTGTAGAGACGGTCAGTGACTGACACCTGAAGAATAAACAGCAATATAACTTAGTGTACTCACAGTAAAACAGTTGGAATTTTGGATCAGTCAAGGAAGTATTCCTTAACTATGTTTTGCGTAGCGAATACCAGTGATGTGATTATAGTTTTAAGAGCCTTTTCGGGTCCCACCTTACTAAGAATCAACGCTACTTAAATTCGGAAATGTTGCGTAAATGAGGCAAAGTAATCCTAGTAATGCAAACCCAACCACCACAGCATTTTAGAAAAATAAATATAAATTCAAAGTTCTGCAATTACCTTATATGGAGTAGGGTTGAGGGCTCGCTTGTGGTCAGTTCGCAGGCTGTTGAGGGAGTCTTGCGCTCTGTCCCTGAGCTCTTGCAGGGTTGGTAAAGGTTGGTGGATCTGAAAAGAAATTGATTTGAAAAGATATTTATAAAATCACAACTAGCCAGTGCACTATAATAGAGGCTTGCTATGTTTTCTAGTTTGTGCATAAGTCGTTCAGTTGGGAGGAGTGCGTTTATATTTTTTAAGTTATTTGAAAGTTTCTACATTCTTTCAAGATATTTTCATGATCACAAGTGGGCGAGGCAGCTCTAGCAAAGTAGAGCCGGGTTTTCCAACAGAAGGTTTGAGTAATTAGTAATGTCCAAATTGAACTGACCTTTCCGTCCTTCCAGTACAACTTGTAGAGAGGCTCCACTGAAGCAGGGTTCACATACGCCCTCTTGGATTCCTGGAAGGGGTGGCGACACAGTTCTCGTTTGCCAGGACGAGGTGGTTCTTCTCCGGGTTGGGTTAGTAGATCGACCAGGGCATTACCTACATATGATAAAAGTTGAGAGCTGAGTCATGATCTACCATCAAACGAAGAACTTAAAATGACCCATAAGACAAAGCGATTGTACAGTTAGCTGTCATCTGCGGGCATGAGTGAACTCTTTTATGATGCTTGCTGTGCAGTGAATTTTACGAGCTGACATTTCGAAGAGGTGGGTAAAATGTTTCTTTATTCAGTAATAATAAATTAAAAAATAAAATTAACTTCTGTTTGAAAAAAAGGAAAACCGCCCCAGCTCCACACAAACAATGAAACTCACCATCATGGCCGAAGAGCCTGTAGGCTTCCTTGAGTCCGGGTAGAGTGACCTTCTCCATGTCTTCACTCAGTTTGATCCTCGGCTGGCTGTTTACCTCTACAAGCTGACAATTAAAGGGCCAAGAATTATACATATGTGCATATATAGACTATTTGGTCATCAATAATTGTTTAATATAGAGTGAATTGCTGTTTCAGAAAAGCTGGTGAGGCCGGGTATGTAGCAATTGTGAAAGCCAGGTGAACTGTTTGTCGTCTGTGGAAAACCTCATTTGATGACATATGCAGTCATAGACAAACGAAAAAGCCTTCAAACATTCAAGGCATCCACATGACAAATTTATGATTGTATTGTTCCGTCTGTGGGCCTTTCACAAAAAAGTAAGATCTTGTGGGCACTCAAAAACTATATATACCTTAAATGAAAACATAAGCTTAAGTAAGAATAGAAATGTCCACTCCACAATCCACATGCTTATTTATCATACTTCAACAGACTGCAAATAACACCATATTCAACATGCTAGCTGAGCGGATTCCAATAGTTCACATTCTCTAACAACCATCATCTGTACACAATCTTGGAACTGCAAATTACGAAAGGCATATCAATGAAGAGCCGTTAACTTAGCACCCTACCTTAAAGACACATCCGAGGGCAGGTTGTTTCTGGCAAGTCACAAGATGAGTCCCGATTCCAAAACTGTCAATTTCATGGCCCTGGAAATACAGAACTTTCAAATTAGCAGAGAGCAACAAAAAATAATGACACAAACAACACAAGCGCAAAAAATAATTGAAGTCATATTAATTAAATACAGTGTATGATGATAAATTGCGCTGGAAAAATAATAAATTGCGCAGGATAATGTTGAAGATTATTCACACATTTAACGTTACATTTTAATAAAAATAAACAGTTAAACAACAATTCAAGTCTCTACACCACACGAGCACCGAATCTAAGTCTACGATTATCCGACATTTCTACTTGTTAAAACACTTATTCTCTCTAGGTCTTACATTCACACAAAGCAAGGTATTAACACAAGCTTAGTGGGACAACGGTCCTAAAGTTAAAATTCACCATTCTAATTGCAATATCTGTGAACTTTACAAATATTTTAAAATTAGCTGGGTATTAATTAAGGTTCTCCTGACTTAAGTCAAATCATTGTGTTCTCTGCAAAACTTATGTGGTTTTTTAATGTTAAATTTCGCAATTAGTTCTACGGCACAAATAAGTCATTACGATAAGACTGTATAGCTACTCTTAATTAGGAATTAGTAATGAGACAGGACAATTCTTCTTGATGTGGCAAGAAGTAATATATGTTGCACTTCAGGAGCATAATACTGTGTGATAGGATTGTTGTGCAACATCATGTCTTGCCATAGGTTTGCGAGGTCTCTGAAGACTTTTACTGATTGTTTCACATGTTTACTGACTGTTACATGTAGCTCATACTCACACCAGGAAAGTCAAGTGTAAGAGCCGCGCGCAAATATTATGGGGAGTGTAACTGAACAGCTGCCATGCCTTTCTTTTATGCCTAATTGCCAATGATATGATTCCACACAACTGATGTATTGTCAAATCTCAAATGTTGTCTTGAGGTTGTGATCTGTTGTTTTTTTAACCACTCACACTCCAAAAAAAGCAGCACATTCATGGTATGAAGTATGAACAGTGACGATTGCAATTGCAAAGACCAAATGGTCATTTTATTAATCAATCTGTATTTGGACATATTTGTAATTGTCTTGAAATTACATACAGTTGAAACTTTCACTTGAAAGCGACAAAAAAAACAACTCTGAAACCTCATTAGTGGGCGTGTTAAGTGCTAATTGATGCTAAAACCTCAACGTATGGAATAATTAATTTCAGCTTGTGATCTAGCGGGTGCTTAGCGACCAACTTACATGTTTAAAGCAACGTTTGTAAATATGGCTGTAGCGATTAAATCAGTCGATGCTACAATTGATGCTATTTGGCTGCTACATGATTGGTGTTACGATGTCATTACATTATAGCCCTTAATTATATACTCATCCGCAACACATTTAATTACAGTTACTTGCCTGTGGTTGCCCTTTCTCCGTGACAACTTGCTGTTAAAAGGAAATCTACTGTTACTATTACAATAATACTATTACATAACACTATTACATAATAACGCTATTACTGCAATACTATTGCATAACACTATTACGATAAAATCAAATTTTTACACACCAAAATTATGGTTGCGTCATAAAAATATGTGCGCGAGTGCAGACGATGGCTTAAGATAGATAGATAGACAGAGTGTCAGAGGATAGAGTAGCTATCAAGCTACAACTGTACAAAGATAGAGATGCTACATTATCAGCAGCACATGACTTAGCAGCAGCGGCATCAGTTTAAAAAAAAGGCGCCTAGATTTAACAAAAACACACCACGCACTAGGAGTATAAAATATATAGATAAATATGTAAGTCAGTCAGGGATGTGATTATTTATGCACTTTAACTCAAATCGACTAAACCTGAATTGTGATGAGCGATAGACCACTAGACATGGAGAAAACAATTCTTCGCATAATTTCATGTGAGAAAAAAAAAGTTAACAAGAATCCGAAGATGCGAACCTGGGCAAAGTAAAATTTTGCCAAGGCTTTTACCAGAACAACAAATATTTAAATCATTTCTAAACGTGAAGTTGTGTTGGAATGATGGACAACTGCACATGACGCATTCTTTGGAGCTATTTATCAGGCATGATAAAAAAATTTTAATATCCCAAAAAATCTCAATTCAATCCTCAAAAATCCTGGAAAATCACATCCCTGATAATTGAATAGACAAAGCAGCGTCAGGACGGAGGACTGGTCTAATCGTATGGTAATGATACAGAATACAAGTAACAATTAATACCGTTCTAACACATTAACTAAGCTTATAATTGGTTGCTCAAGAGTCACATATAAGTCTACACATGTAATTAAATTTAATATAGGCCTATATTCATTAACAATAATAAAATACATCAGGAATTCAGATACATTAATGTATATCATCCATTTATGTCAGCGGAGTCCATTATAAACATCAAAAATTAATATATATATAGAGATTACATAAACAACATTTATATTGAGTAGTGACATTTCAAACTTGAATAAACACTGAGTAAAGAACTGTACACAAACACTTTTAATTTAATTACATTTTGAACCACATTCAAAGAGCAGAAAAAACTATTTTTTTATTTCCTTGCCATTAATAGAATGATTAGAATCCTTAAATTTAATTGGAACACAAGGAATGAAAGTATGCCGGGAGAAAGCAAATTCAAATAGCGGCACCCAACAAAACAGAGAGCAGCAGATGAGTGCGCAGACACCCCCTGTTGTGGATATAATTCAGCTCAATGATTTTTATCATAATTTTCAAAAAACAATTGATAACAGTTGAACAATATTTTGGCTTAGGCCTACTTTGAGTCATATATATATACAGTGAAGGTAGACAGATTTCAGGAACTTGTTCTTAGTGAGATGAAGGAAAATTTCGAAAATGACAGCAGAATATTATTTTCAGTGAAGACAGCCCTTGTACAGAACAATTATAGAGAGGCGAGACATTGCCTCTACTAATGATTATGGCATGAAATAGTCTATACATTGAATTCTGTGAAAAGACTTAAGTACAGCAGAAGAGAGTACAACACAATGTCTAAGGCACATTTGATAGTATATTAAGATTGGTGAACCTACGACGAACTAATATATGTGCAGCCAACAATAGTCTATAAACAGGTCTACAATTGAGATAGAGGCTCGATCCTATTCAGTTTTGAAGAATAAAATTCAAAATGGCCGACATTGGAATATACTGCTGGCCGATGACACTGAGATTTCATTTCACACATGAATTGAATCTGCGCAAAATATAATTCAAACAAAGTTTGATTTCATCTCCACAAAAGACCTAAAAGACAGAGAGATAGTCCAGCTTAGGCCTAGACTTAAAAGAGTTCTCTTGTGTCTAGGGTAAAGACTTAAGAGTTTCAAAATCGCAGAAATGGGTGCTGGAATTTCAAGTGTAAATGCTGGCCTAAGTAAAGCAACGAAGTTTGGTGTTGAAGTGAGTCTATCAAAATATAAAAAAGGTCACCCAATAAAACGCCTCAAGCAAGAACTATAGTGCTGTTTTAAATCACGGTATCAGTTTTGAAGTTGCTCACTTGAAGTCATATAATTCAAGAAACAAAAGTTATGTTGTAATGAGCTCAATTTTAAATCATGTACTTCGAATTTAAACATACGTGAGAACCTTATTTGCCTTTATTCCTAAAAAATATTCAAGACAATTGGTTTAAAGTTTGAAAATAAATGAACAATACCATTTTGGAAAATCAATTTTGTATCAGATCTTGTTTTAAAAGAGCATGCATTCACAATACAATGAAAGCTGCAGACCGAAACAAGTTTTCTAGCTCCATTCTGAAGCAGCAAGTGAAAAATCTCTCATATAAACCAAAATCACTCTAAATTGAGGAGTCATTTTTGGCTATCAAACGTCAAATGAGCAACATTTCTCTCCTAAATCTGTCAAGTGTGGAATGACCAAAGAGTTTTAAAAATACCTATAAACTTATTGTCACTACCTGATTGCATAGTAAAGCAATGTACAATAAAAACTAAGCAAAAAATATTTACATGTTTTGCTTACATCAGGAGTGTCAAAATAGTCCATAGTTATGTTTACCACCTATAGTAAATTTGAATTGTAAAAATAACGCTGTTAAGTGAGGGGAAAAGTTTTGTCATTGATTGTATAGTTTTGTCAAGAAAAGAGCGCATGCGGAACCATCAGGTACTAGTTAATTTCTTGTATCTGCAAACTGATGATGGTTTGGTCTACAAGGTCTGGAAATATTTAAGAAGTTTAACTCATCCGTTCCGATTCATTACAGTATATATTTTATAATTATAGAAGAATAAGAGGAAAGGAGGGGTTTTCACCAAGGTATGAGACGTATAAGAAGATTCTTGAAAGAACTTAATGTAGGTACTCTTACTCCGCTCTGACAACTGGATCTCAGTCCTTTACAGGAAGTCCATTTAAAAAATAGTACTTTATAGACTTTAGCAATTTTGATGGTGATTGAAAGAGGTTAATATTGGCGTAAACAAATACAATATTAGTCAATTTGGGAGTATTGGGGGGAGGGGGCATTGGAAATATCTAAAACAGACCACCATCATCCTTTTGCAAGGGAAATAATAAACTAAGCCTAAGAAGACCTAAATCAAAATACTTGTAAGAGTAACTAATAAAAAGTAATTGTCCTTACTTCCTAACAGACTAATAACTTTCTCTGATCAGTAATCGAGTCATTTAAAATTATTCTTAGAAGGTCGAAAACAAAGTTTCAAAAAGAAGGAAAAAATAACTTCCAAGTTCACTAGGCATAACCTCCCAGTCACTTATTTTCAAATCAGTACCTGTTTTAACTTAAATCTTGATCACGCCATTAAAATACGAAGAAAGCTGTTATCCTACGATGTTAACAGCTTAAAGAGTAGGTCAATGGAAGTATGGCAAGTATGAAGAAATATCTCCAAGAAACTTCTAAATTGTTACAACATAAACATAAATACTAGATATGCAAAATGCGGTCAGTGGAAGCCCACATAGGAGATTTTTCCTCAAATTAACTTGCAAAACCGGAGTAGTGAAAGTGGTGTAGCATATTGTTTCATGCCATCCTACGATGGCTATATAGCTGCTTCCCGGGGAGTTCCAGCATTTACTGCCCTTCAAGGGGAAACGGCTGGAAGTTATCTCTTGAGTAAGTTGATCATTTGCCAATTTAAACAGAGGCCATTTTTCAAGTCACTAGTAACACATGCTGATTAAGACATCTATTACCAGCTCAATGTATGACTTAAGAATGGAATTCAAGGTCCAACTTGCCCCATGGTTAAACTTGCTCTGGTCTCCCCTACATATTATATGTTTGTGTTTTCATTTAACAATGACAGAAAGTGCATATGCCAGCCAGTCCAGAAAATCATTCATTCCTTTTACGTTGTATAAGAACAGATGGTTTATGGCAGATGGAGAAAGAACTGACAAGATAAACATCATTCCAATTAAGTCTGCTGACCATGGCCAAAATATGTCACTTCAAAAAACTTCATAATAATCAATACATTTTAATTATAAAGGACTTGTGATGTCCTTATAAAAGTTCTAAATTTTTCAAATTTCATTGATCTACACATCACATTTTGAAAAAAATTAATTTTTTATAGATCCTAAACTGACTGAAAATGCACAAGCACAGATTTTCCCCGGAGTCAAAGACTTAACAGTTCAATATCACGGGTGTTTTTGTTTTGATTCCCTGAGATACTTGTGAGAATCAAGAGTTTTCAAACCAGATACTAAGACCCTGAATCGTTTTCAGCTCAACAGCTCCATGTGACTATCCCAGAACAGGGAGTCCTAAGTCAAATCAAATCAAAAACACCCGTCAATATTGGAATTTATACTGTGAACCTGTGAAAGATCACACCATTGTGTAAAATGTCACAAAAGTGCACCACTGCATTTTCACAACACAAACACACTCCAGTTCACACCAAATTACACAAAAAGCTGCATACATTAATATGAAATTGTAAATATACTTTTACCCCAATTCACCTCCTATCATTGAGGGCATGCCCTATATTAACACTATAAAGATAGAATATATATTCCAAACTACAAAGCTCTAAGTTTCACTCACTGGGAGTTTTAATCGTTCATCAGCCTTCTGCTCCTTGAGAGCTCCCAGTGAGTGAAAATTTAGACCTTTGTAGTTCGGAATATATACTCTATGAATTTCCAAAGGTCAGGATCTAACCTATACAGTCACTATAAAGATGCTTTCCTTTTTTATTAAAATCTACAATGCTACATGGTCAATTTAATGAATTTTGAAAGTTCCAGGCCTGGTAAGCTATAGATCTGTATTAAGTCTATAGGCTTCTGAGATCTATTGCAAAAATATACTGCTATTTCTTACATAGAAAATAAGGTCGCAGTCTTAGTCAGATATTTTTGGTTGTTCTTATACATGTACTGAACAGCTAAGTCAGGATAATCCTCAAACGTAAATGATTTCTTCAAGTACCACAAGGCGAAGCACTGCATATCATCATCAAGCGAAGGCACCATCTGGTGTTTTCCAACTTAAAAATGACTTCTTGTTGTATGTTAATAAGCCTTAAATTACTTTACAATCAAATATTAAGACTACAAGAACATTTTCCCTATTATGACAATTAACTTAATGCATCTATAACCTAATCAACAGCCCAAAAGCATGTATCACATCTTTCGTAGTATAACAACTAACAGTTAAAATTAATTTGAAGCTGGTTACTTAAAATAATTCATTTAAGAATACACAAATTAGACTAGATATCTGTCAGCAACGGACACAAAAACTTATTCATTATAGCTAATAGACAAAAATAAAACTTATAGAGAATCATAGTACTATCAAGAATTCAGAATTCACAGCATAGGATAGATAACACAAATTCCGTAGATCTATATACATCAGAAGACATGTATACAAACTCATATATCAGCACATGATGAAAAAATTCAAGAAATTAATTTTTCCATATGGAAGCAATAAAAGCTAAGTTATATTGCAATTAATCTACTTTATATATATATATAGACCTGTTCCATTTGAACAGTTATTAGCGAATATTATCAATGCATAATGACAAATGTTAACAGGAAATATATAGCGTAAGTACGAGTAAATTGCATTATACGCAACAAGACGCACATTACAGAGGACAATATGAGTTTACGATAGAGACGATAGAGTGAATTGTATCTTTGAGAATGCAAAATGGACGTACCTGCTGGTTCAGGGAATGGATTGTCTCTTCGTTGATATCATTACTCGCTACAATTGTCACCTTCTCGAACCAATCAACGTTGTATCTGGAGAAAGAGAAGGACACCCTCGTTTATAAGTCAAGTCAAAATAACTTAGTATTTTTCATTTATGTGACCTGCATTTAACACTGCCCGGCCTTTGAGGGATCCAACTCATGCATGGATATTAACAAAATTATCAAAATTGTCAACATATTTTGTAAAATTTTAAAGATCATATATTGTTTTTGCATGATGCACATATTTCCCAGTGTTGCCAGAGTCATAGCTTTGTTTGAACTCTTAATCATGCGTAAAGATGGCAATAATACAAGTAGTTTTATTCTAATATATATATATTTGCAAAAATATGATATACTCAGACAGGCTATTGCGATGTTTTGCAATAAAGTATGAAGGAGTCTTGCACATGTTTTATGTCTCCGAGTAAAAATAACTGCTAATTCACTTCACAAATTGCCACAATAAATTTGTATGGTGACACCGACATCAAACACATGCCAAATTAGGTGTATAGCAGACAAATTAGCAGTATATAGAATACATCATATACTCATAAGCCACAGATATATCAATGTTTTGGCACTACTCTTTCAGAAAATGCACATACAAAAGCAACCCTGAGTGGGGGCGTCACATCAAAGATAGGGTTCAGAATATTACAAGATTGTTTGTACGGTATATAAATAAAAAGGAAATGGAGGCAATATCTATAGCAGCGAGAGAAATAGGGCTTGTAATACCATGTATGGAGAAATAGGGCTTGTAATACCATGTATGATTGTTCACAGGCCATTACAAAATGTCTGAATCATTCAGTCTCATATGCAGTTGATGCATGTTGAATCCACTTTTCTGTTTTGGAAGTGGCATACCGTTTCAAAAGTCTCAAAAAAAGTATTTTACAGAAAGCTTTAATATAGAGAGCTTTCAAGCTTGTTTAAAGAACTTGAGTCAAAATGAAAGCTCCTAGTATTTTTCATTCATTTTGTAAGTAATTGTAACAACTCAAATACAATTCAGACATTTTCAAGGGCCTCAACATCTTCAATTAAATTACAAGCAAGCAAACAATTATTGTGTTGACACAAAAAACATATTAGACTTACTCTCGGGAGATCTTTCGGAAGGACTGACGTGTGACTACAGACAAGTAAGCGAGATCACCGCTGTCAAGTCTGACTCCTTGTGCTTTGTAGCCGAGGTCATTTAGCGCCAGGGCAACTGCACAGAAATTGGGAATACCACTCCTGAAAATACCCAATGAGATAGCAAATTATGTCAAAGGCTCCTTTGTCACAGAGCATAATAGTACGTCAAACTTTAGGTTCATACATTCATGAATACCAGTTATTTTTAAAAGCTTTGTTGTTATATCAATACCTATATGTTGTGACTATAATGGAAAACTGGGGTACGCAAAACTAATGTGCATGTTCATAGTTTGCAACATTAACAACTAACAATTTGTTCACATTTACAAGGCAGTTTGCACACAATCAGAGTTTTAACTGATGTTGGTGTAAGAATAGAAAGAAGTAAATTGTTGAAATGCTGGTTGAAAATATATTTTTCTGTTTAAAACATTACCATCGATTTGAAATATGTTTTTAAACAAAATATCACCCTTCATTTAAATTTGTATTTGTCTTTCCAAACACCGTTTTTTTGGAGGTGTTACGTGAGTAAATCATTCATGGTCAAAATCTTCGGCTAAATTTTGATACCACATCCAAAAACGTAATGGAATGAAACAAGAGAAAAGATGATTTCTGACCAGATGCAACCAATATCCAAATATTGGTTAGATTCCAGTATCACTCCACAACATCTGGTGATAATAGGAAATTCCTATTTTTATCAATTCCCATTTTCTTGATGATTATTACTTTAATAACCACACACCAAAACCCCAAAAAATCTCTTTATTCTCAAAAAAGATATGTCGTCATAAACTAGTTTCTGAGATTAATGCCATTACATTAAAAACATCAACTAATTGTTTGACACCATATCATCAAGAAGCCCCAAATATATCAACAACCTACTTCATCGCGCTGCAAATAATTACAGAATGCAATATTTAAAAGAAAATATTTCGCGCTGTTAAGAAGGAAGATTAAGCAGTAATTAAAATATAGCAATCATAGAAACTCGGGTTATCTGAGAAGTATTTTCAGAATCTAGGTTCCAAGTATCTTTAATGGTTACCTTATGACATCATAGGTGTCCAATAAGCAGAGGAAGCTCTCAGGGAATGCAATGGCATAAGCCACAAAGGCTGCCAACTCTCCTTTGTTAGTTTCGTCACTTAGAACACCTGAAAGATGAAAGTTGATTGAGCTCTGAGACAAGCACAGATGAGACTAGATAAGATCTAGAATGACCTAACCAAAATGATACACTCATGCACCACAAAATTTGCGTCATTTATATAAGCATCTCATCCAAACAATCAAACGATCTTGAAAATAACTGACACAGCCTAAAAAATTTGCTTTTTTTGCATGGTGTTAAATTTCTGCAGGTCATTTATAGGTGCCCACCTATGACAGTGGCATTTTAACAGGTATTATGAATTTCTTGCGCTTTTTTACAAGAAATAGGTCAGTCAGAATCCGAACCTGAGCCTGAAATTCTGGATCATCACTACAAAGGAAAATTTTGCACCTTTGTGCACAATCCAATCAATAGAAACAAACTGCTTTAGGTCATCCAGCTTACATGTATACATTTTTTGATTTCCATCTTTATCGTGTTTATAGCGATACAAATTCTTTTACATCCATGGGCAAAACTATGTCCCATATAAACTATAAAAACATTAAAGGTTGTAAAAAGAGGGTATTTAACACCTCTATTAATGCCAAATACAATATGAAATACCAACATATGTGATACTATGTGGTATTACATTCATAAACTCACATTAACTTTTCTGACTACAAAACCTATGATCAGAATAAACCGATATTTGTCGGATAATATACTAAGTCATATATTGAATATGAACTTATAATGAAGCCATCATAAAAGCTCATAAAACAGACTTGACGATGAGTTGTTGTTTCACTCTTGTGTGTTCTTATTAACTTCATAGATTATTGTTAGCAAATAAAAATACAAATATACATACCGAGTAAAGAGCAAACTTTCACCAACCATGCTTCGCACGACGTGCTGAAATTTGTGTTCGTATCTGAGCCGTTTTTGTGCAACAATGTCTGTAATTTTAAAAGGAAGTAAGAACACTTTTGGTTAAATCTATTATAATTCTGCACCATGATTCTCATATAAAAAAGATGAGGAGACAAAAGTAAAATAGAAAGAACATAGAATACAATTGTGACAAATTGACTCCATAATGTTTCATAATAAATCTGAGATTAGAATTCATAAGATTTGTATTCATATTGTGAGCACAAACACGCACAATCTATTATAAAACATATTCTTCGTTACTCTGCTAATGGTAAAATTATTATGATTCCATCTGATCAATGACAGCAATAAAACCCCCCAAATATCTTAATATAGACTTTTAGTTAATTTTTCCTTGACCTAGATAGTGGCAAGAAATCTTTTGAGAGAGATATGTACTGCCAAGATGACTCATACAGTAGGGTAAACTGACCTTGTTGTGGATCTCTGATATATCTGTAAACGAAGTGATGAAAGCATGCGCGTGTGTTCCCTTGACTGGAATCCCAAAAAGTTTCCCGGCTAAAACGTTGCTTGTGCCATCAAAACCTGAAAAAAAGAAAGAGACATTAAAAAAAAATAACAGCAACACACGCAGACACTGCAAATCCTTACCACAGTAATTGAAATGAAACACCTACTAAGTGAAACAATTATATTTCTAAACACATGGCATTTTGTGTTGAAATATGAAACACTCTGTGAGCTAAACATGTCTCCTTATAAACACCTCATATTTGGTGCTTAGAAATGAAACACTTTCTATGCACATGGTTTAGATGGCTGCTGTGAAGGATCAGCTCGACTTTAACAATTAACTGGGGGTGTTGTATTTAAACCCACACTCATATGCATGGCTAGCTGTTGCTGGCTGAGTTTTCCAGAGCATGAGACCGATTGGCATCACTTCGGTTGACCCAAGTCCAATAAGATTCTCAATTCAACTGTACACTGATTTCGTCAGTACGCAGCCTCAGTGCATCCACTTATAGGATAAATCAGTCTGGGTATGACTCATTCACCGACTTGAGCAAATAACATGGCACATAACCTCCAGCTATATATGGCAATTGAATGAAAAAATGTCCTCACCTCCGACATAACAGTATCTGGAAGCAGACAGTCCCCCATCTGGCCCTTGTGCCCTCCTCAGGCCAAATTCTAGCAAAGACTTCTCTGGACCGGCAGCCATTCTAAAGCGGGCTGCATTCGTGGCAACCAAACTGAAAATGGCAAATCGATAAAGTTACCCAAGTGTTTTTATTCAACAAGATGTATTTAAGAATAATTTGAAGATACAACCATGATATATATATGTATGGCAATTTTGAAATAATCTTTGATTCATGGCAAGGCACCTGCCATATACATCCATGCAGAGTTTAATAATAGTGTTAATTTCACACCAATTCATTTTTTGAGGCAGCCAAACCTTGAAATGATAGAAAAACAAACTAACCTGGCGTAATTGACCAAAGTTAACAATGTAGTTTCTAACAACTGGACGATTGGCAAAGGCCCCTGAATTCTCAACAAAGGGACCTTCGGAAAAACGACCGTTCCTTCGTCAATGGCATAGAGTGTGACCTGACTGGCATCCAAACGATGAAGCCATTCGAAGAACTCATCCTCTGTGGTGGAAGGTAGGACACTCTTTAAGTACTCTATGTCTGTAAGAAACAAGGAATTGATAAATTTAGTCAATAAAATATGAAAATTTTCAGGACTAGAAAAATTTAGAATTTCCTATCAATTCTGTAAATCATTTAAAATATCCCACAAGCGGTAACGAATCAAGTGACCACTTCCAAGTTAAAAATTTTTGCCTTTCTTCGAAAAGGTGTTAGCATTTTAGCTTCTAAATTAGATGAAATATGCTCTACTTTTGGATCAAAATAATGGGGAAAGCAAATCTGAAGGCTTTTTGTGTTTCAATAGCAGTCAAGAATGGATACCATGAAATATTCAGAGTAAATTTGATTCCAAGACAAAATCATAGCTTTAAAATGGCAGTGTGAAAACTGTGATATGCCATGGTTATTGGTTACTCGGAGCAAAATTTCAATGCAATAAAACACAATTATCATATCAGTGAAGCCAATTAACAGTCTCGGGTTATTTTATAGGTGAATCGGAATTGACAGAGACAAATAATGAGGCAAGAGCTAAGATATTATCCTTCTCAGAATATGCAGGTATTAGGACATAATCTTCCTCAAGTTACAAGCTATATATAGAGACATTCTCAAAAGCAGCTTTATGGGAAACGAGACGAGTGCTCCCAAATAGAAAAGTAAGAAGAGGAGAGTTATTATTATCGTGACATTATGAACAGGAATGTCAAGCAATCATGTATTCAAGTTACAAGCACATTACAAGCACAAGAGTGGGAGGGAATACCACTAAAAGAAGATTAACAGAGTAATACAGAGGCACTGTAATATTGCGGAAATAAAAAAAATAGGATGAACATATAGAATATAATAATAAAAGTTGGTTTACAAACTTTACACATATTTTATGTAGCCCCATAATAATAAATACTTGTGGCATGATATGATGTAATATAGGTAAGCATGCATATCACCAAAGCAGTTTTTACTTTTTGACATGAAAGAAAGCCCATGTGTGCCACTAAAACAATGATTCACTGATGTAAATATAAGTGTCAAAGTGTTTTTTTTGTTTTTTTTTGTGTTAGCCTATTCAGATAGCTGAGGAAGACCATGAGCCATTTGCAAAGACTCTGGTGAGTCAATTTTAGACCTTTGTGCTTGAAAAAAAAACCCCCACAAAATTATGAATTTCCAAAGGCAAAATATCATCGTTTCGACAAAGAAGAAAGACACGAGATAAATAGAAGCTCAATCAACAAATTTGCTGTGAACTAGTGTGAAGATATGATTTTTTAAAGCAATTTCAAAAATTTACCATTTTCTGAGTAATGGAAATTGTGGAGGAACTTCAAGCACTCCTCCAGCCCAGCGAAGATGGTGAATTCTCCCTTGAAGGGGTTTTTTCGGAAGAAGAGATCAAAGACGGCGCTGTCCGTCCTCCTGTCACTCTTCCAGTAGGCATAGGCCATTGTGATTTGGTACAGATCTGCAAACAGAAAAGAGTTTTTGATGAGAATTTTGCAATATAACGCTAACAGATCTGTTTTGGAATCAACCATTGACAAAATCTGTTTCAGTTGCCATGGTCACTGCCAGGGCTTTGGAGTCGGGTAGTCAAAGAACCAACTCCGCCATCCGACTCCTTTGCCATCCTGAAAAACCACACATACTCCGAAGGTCTCCTGAATTTCGACTCCGACTACGACTCCTCTTTTCAGCATTTTTTTCACCACAAGTTTCTTGTGGTTAGCAAAGAAAAAAGACTATTCCACAATATTTTCACAGATTTTTATGCTGATTTTTATGCCTTTAATGCACTTTTAAAAGTTTTGTATGATTGGTATTCAAAAGTGTGATCTAGTTCACATTGTTTTATAATGTCGTTTTGTCAATTATTCAAATAAGTGACTCCGACTCCACCTGAACTTACTGCTCAACTATTAAACCTATCCACAATAAAGCAGGTTATGACCATTTACATGGCATTATACAGCTCAATGTTAAAAATGTTTGAGGTGACCAGTAGTTTAGTCATTATGGGTTACAGGTCAGTAAATTGACAGTTATTTAATGACTTTAACCCGGGTCCCTATGGTTAGTAAGCCAGCGCATTACCAGTGAACCATGCAATTGGTTCGGTCCCAAACAATCTCAGAACCTACAGTTTGTCTCATCAACATGCGAAATGGTTTTTGGCTCGATTGCTTGGAATTGAAAGGTTACAGATTAGAAATAAACATACTCACATGTAGATGTGCCAATTTGTAATTATGATAGCAACATTTCCGCAATGTTTGAAGGATTTTTTCGCCAGTTATCGAGCTCAAAAGATTTTTGTCAGCCGTTTACAAGATCCATGATTATGTGATGCAACCAAAATAATACACAAAGGGCCGTGACGTCACAAAAAAACACAGCAGCGCCACTGACAATTTAGTTCCAGATAGGATGACACCAAAACCACTGATCCAGGCTCTTTTATTGCTTTTATACAAACTGTTGAAGTGCTGCTAAATTTCAGTTCGCATGCTAGATGAGACAAACTTGTAGAAGTCTAAAAGGTGTCACTGCACCTGTGATGCTATTGAAACCACTTCAATAATTCAACCTAATTAGCTTCAGACAAATTTAAACTACAACCTTTTCAACACCTTTTAATTTAATTCTAAGGGTGGCATCATTCCATTACTAAAGTAATTGTTCCATGAAAACTTCATTGGATGAAATGGCTGAGTTGCCATGGTTACTGCTCAATTATTCAACCTACCTAAAATCAAGCAAGTAATAGCTACCTACATGTACAGATGTACAAACAAAATATCAAAAATATTTAAGGTGAACATTAATTTTTATAGTTTTTCAACAAGCCTCCATAAGCTATTATTTTCACAAGCCCTTAAAGCGCTGAAGGATATTTCTGAGATGACAGCATTTCATACACCCAATGTCACCCATCTTGCATTGTATCAATTTTGGTCTTATGATAATAATCATTGTTGATGGATTGATTGCCATTGGACTCAGAGCACTCTGCTACACAACCTTGTCCTAACACCAAGCTAATCAGAGCCATTAAAACTGGCCTTGCCTCAGGGAGTGAGGGCTGGTCCCTTCTAAAGGTAAAACAACCTGTAATTTCCACTTTAATAATAGCTTGCAGTTCATCAATAACATCAAACAACTGCTTTTGGCCAAAAGTTTCTTCTCAGCTGCAAAAGCTCCACCCAGATCAACACACATTGTTAGACTGTAAAAACCTTCAATGTAAAATTTATGGTCTCAAGCATGAAGCTCAAAAATGTGGACTTAATATCTCTTAGACATTCATCAAAATCACATGTAAACTGTAAAGTCATAGAACTTTTTGGACATTAATTTATGAAAATCAGTCTAAGTCATAGAACCTCTTTGACATGATAAAAATTAATTTAATGTCATAAAACCTTTCGGACAACAAAAACAGTCAATATCATAGAACCTTTTGGACATTTATCAAAATCACAGTAAACATCACAGAACTTTTTGGATAAAATTAAATAATATCAGAGAACCTCTTTGATATTATAACAGTTGTAAGCACTTAATATCATAAAACATTTTGGCCACCAAACTCATAGTTAATGTCATAATCCCTTTTAGAAATGTATTAACTTAAAATCACATTCAACATCATCATCATAGAACATTTTGGAAGTTTATCAAAATCACACCAAAAGTCATAGAACCTTTTTGACATTCATCAAAATCACAGTCGACATCATTGAACCTTTTGGAAGTTTATAAAAATCACACCAAAAGTCATGGAACCTTTTGGACATTCATCAAAATCAGTCGACATCATTGAACCTTCTGGAAGTTTATAAAAATCACACCAAAAGTCATGGAACCTTTTGGACATTCATCAAAATCCCAGCCTGGTTTCCCAGTGATACCCACCCATACACTGGCATGCAGCTCACATCTCTGAGGCTGTAATCTTTTGAGTGACTTTGAAAAGACACCTTTCTAATGCCGTTGGTTGTCGATCTAATTTCGATCAATCGTGAGTCCTTCCCACAAACTCAATACTTCTGCAAAGCAGTTTCTTGTCAACTCAATGAATGGAAAACTTCAAGCTACTACTGGTCACCAGGGGCAGATTTATGCAAGAATTATTTAATTTTCAGCTTCTCTGAGCCTTCTCGAATCATCAAACCCAGCAAATTTTCTACTTACAGAAAAAAAAAACATAGGCTGCGCAGCAGCAAACCTTCAGCGAATAACACCTTTAGAAGATTACAATAATATCATAAAATTTGTGCGTTGACGAAATTGCTTATAGGTATGCAATAGCGGTCGAGTTGTGGTCTTCAATTATCTCTATTTGCCAGCTGCCCTACCATCTTCCCATCTGCTTGCCGGGATTTGTAAAATCAGGGAAAGGCCTTATTAGACTAATTTACGCATATTATGGTATAGTTTCATGGATGTACAAAGTACAGGTTATGAGGTGTCGGTTAAAAACCAAAAAATATAATAATGCTGTTATAATTTTGTGAAGTTTTTCCAATGAGCACTGCTGCATTGCATCTATCATAGGTGATTTGTTTAGAAAATTGCATTACTGTTTATGCAATAGTGGGCAAGTTTTGGTTCTGATATAAAAAAATTATTTTAAATATTTTTCCTCAATATTACAAAAACTATAGAATAGCCATCTGTCAGACCATGAAAAGGCACAACTAGACCATATAAGCCATATGTGTACCAAACTTCATCCACGTATAAGGAATAGTGACCAGATGTTGGGCTGGAAACAAAAGATTAAGTTTTAACTTTTTTTCAATATTTCAAAAAGTATATAATATTTTCCATCAGACGTTTCAAAGGGCACAACTAGACCACATTGACCATATGTGTACCAAACTTTATCCATGTACAATTGTACATGCAATAGTGACCGAGTCTTAGCCCAAAAGACAAAAAAAAAATGTTTTTATACTTTTTCTAATTTTTTCAGAAAGTATAGAATATCTGTCAATGAGACCATTAAAAGGCACAACTAGACCATATAGGCCACATGTGTACCAAATTTCATCCATGCACATGCAACAATGACCGAGCCTTGGGCCGGAAACGAAAAAAAATAATTTTTATATTTTGTTAATTATTTTAAAAAGTATTTAAGATCTATTCATCAGACCATCAAAAGGCATAACTAGACCATACAGGCTAGATGTGTGCCAAATTTTATCCACGTACATTCAATAGAGGCCGAGTGCTGGGCCGGAAACGATCTATCCGCCCGCCGCCCGACCGCCCGCCCACCCGCCCGCCCGCCCGCCCGCCTGCCCGGCGGACGGACAGCATTTTTACCCAAGTGATTACAATACCTTCTTCGAACTTCGTTCGCTGAAGGTAAAAAACGTGCAAGCACTTTAAGCAGCACAGACAGTGGATGGTTCCAACACAGGCACACAGGTCACAGATATACTAAGGAGAAGAAGAAGAAGAAGGCATGGTTGACCTTTGACCCATGGAACCTAGTCCATGGATTTTAGTTTCTTTATAATTTTTTCCATCACAGAAGGGCACCAAAAGTGACTGGTCGAAAGTTAAAAACCTACAGAGAATGTAGAGTAAATTTGAATGAGATTGGTGAAAGAGAGCGACCTCCAGAGTGCTAACGAGATGGCATGAAATTCTTGGGGTAAGAGCAGCTGTGCTGCTAAAAATTAGCTAACCCACAATTTTGATTAAATTGACATAGTAAAAAAATTGGGATACAGCTTTCTTTTTCATCAGACAGACTGACTCTAGAAGAAATGTCTTAAGAAGATCCGAGAAGCTAAAGATTAATTAAGTCAGCCCTAATAGCACAAATAAATAAGTGTGGTGGGGGTTATGAGGATGGATCATCATGCAAAGGATGATTGGCGCTTTACGTCCTTTATCCATCCACCTTGGGCAGCTAATTAGGACAGGACAAGGATGATTGAAACTACTGTCCAACATCGATGCAAGACTGCAGGGACACGGCCAGAGCTGGAATCGGACCTGACCTGTAATGTTCAATTCTCACAAATCAATTTTTGTTAACAACAAGTGTAAATTAACTTTGCACACTGACTTTGCAACATCCAAGAAAAAGTCATTGGATAATTCAACATTTCCGCCACATTCCAGACAAGTATGGATAGCTTTCATGCATATTCACGAGCTGTCTGCGCCTACTTAATATTCAATTGTCTCGATCGGTATGCCAATAATGGACATTATTTAAGGTGATTTATTGCCTAATTGATTAATATAAAAAAAGTATTTATTTATTCAATGTTTGTGGTAATATCATTGTTTGCTGTGCAGTGTGCACGATGATTTAGGATTTACGCTCTCGTCAATGCACTTGGGGACTAATTAGGACAAGCGGAGGACACAGCGATGAGGAGAAGGATGACTGAAACTGCCGTCCAAGAAAGGTCCAGATGACCTGACCAGAGCAGGAATCTAACCTGGGACCCATTGATTGGACTGGCAGCTTGTAGTGCTTCCACAGAATCCAATTTTCTAATAAAAAAATTTGTGGAAGATTTCTAAAAATATCATCCAACGGTTTATCACTAGTCGTAAAGTAATCTGATAAAATAAAAAGAAGACATGCAAGTCAAAGCTTTAGAATATCAGAGTCGACAAGATTTCATATCAAGAAGCCGTAAAAGACTGTAAATCAAAGAACTGTGAGTTACTTGATATCAATAAGAATGGTTCTAAGGTTTCATTGATAAACTTTTTTTGTCAATAATGAGTTGATATCTTGTCACAGTCGAGTGTGTGGTGTGATCAAAATGCATAAATTACTCTTTTAATCCTTAGATTGTCAATAATTCACCATTTTGATCATCATAAATGAGATACTTTTCAGGAAATATGGCTATTTTGCTATTTCTAAAGAATACAGTTCCCTAATTTCTTCAGGAATACATATTGGCCAGCTAACAAGGACAGGAGGGTACACAGCAAAGAGACAAAGGACATCCAAGTGACTCAAACAAAGCCGGAGAGGGGGGGGGGTGTGGATTTTTTTTTTTTCAAAATATATCTTGACCATTTTTTTGTAAAAACTCCAAACCCCCCCCCCCCCCCCCCCCCAATATCTAATGGGCGCCTCCCAAGAAAGCCAGTCTACGCCCGAGCGACCTCTTGATCTCAAGTGGACAAGAACATACGGTGGAGCCAGATCAATAGCCGATTGATTGATCTGAGCCATTGAATTAGCATGCCATGCTCCCAAGGGAGGTTGTTCAACAGTTCATCATTAAAATGCAGGACCCACTCATTGAGAGCGTACTCCGAGGCCATTGGCCTATTGACTGCATGTCACCGATGGAATGTCATTGGCGGTCCATTGGCGGTCCATTGTCAGCCGTCTATTATTGACCAACTGGCGAAAACAATATCCGCAGTAAACAAATAATAACAGAAGAATTTTTAACAGGAAACGTTATAGTTTTACTCATAAATAATCATATGTATCAGATAAATAATTTTTATCAGAGAGGCACTGCAGCGCTACTAGAAAGTAAGTAAAACAGGTGATGTTTCGCCATTGGGTCAATACTAAACATCCTCCAACAAACTACTCGTGGGAGTATGGAACTTGTTCAGACGGGATCAAAACGTATTATAATATGAACATGATGAAGTATAACAGCGTGTCAGAGTGAAATGGCTGCTACTTTTCTTTGCATACACAAAGTTACGTAATGGTCAAAATCCAGTGTAATATCAGTGAAACCCAATGCCAATATAATTCCAATTGGGGGAGGGGTTCACTTACCAATTAAGCCAACATACAATTTCGACCATTACGTAACTGTTGAAAGAGCAAACAAATTGCTGCCACTTGTGTGTATCCCTGGTTGAGAATTCATGCTTCCACATGCAGTTTGCTTGAGGATGTTTAGCATTGACCCATTGGCAAAACATCACCAATTCCACTTTATAATACTTTCTGGAAACATTGTATCTCTGTGTCTCTACCACATCTGTAAATATTTCAATGAACATTGATCAGCACACTTCAAGTTCAAATATAAAGTGACTCCGAAGAGGAAGGCCATTTCCTGGTCTGGATTTGTCGTCACAACATAATTCAATATCAATGTTATGTCATGAAGGAATCATTAACCATAAATTATTCAGTTTTTCAGACAGTCAACAGTCTATAATCCAGATGTAGGCCAATTGAACGTCATTATCAGTTAAGATTTACCTCTGACTTTCTACTTTACTTCTACACAGATCAATTTTAGAATGTCATAAAAGGCCAATCAGGTCTTAGATAGTCTTAGTGAAATGCCACTTGAACAATTTTGACATACTGTAACTTGTGAAGCAAGTAGTCATCAGATTCATCTTTATGGCAGTTATAGCACTCTAGAATGACCTCTGCCCTAACTGTCACAAATATTGGCACTTCTGGTGAATGACGTGTGTATCTTATATTACAGCCAAACACTTTGATATAGAATTAAAGTGGACTGTGGCACATGAAAATGGCACTTCGTGACTCATGATAGCCGATGAAGTGTCATCTTCTCTACTTTCAACATGGGAAACATAGAGGCTGCTTGATTAGGCATGATCAAGAGAAAGCCATTTGACTTCTCGTAACAGATTTTAGAGTGAAAATCAGATGCATAATCCTTTTGTTTGGCTGTCACCAACAAGTGGGATAAGTCTCCTTCAATCAAGTTAACATTGAAAGTATTGGGTTTGATCATGACAAATCATCAGCATGATGACACACAAAGTGCCATTTTCACAGTGCCACAGTCCACTCTAATTCTGTATCAAAGCGTTTGGCTGTAAGCCTGCGACAATGAATATACAATGTATCTACTCACTTTCGAAAAAAAGCTGCAAGCAGTTTTCACCTTATATATATACATATTCACAATTACTCCGCTTTCTTTCCTCTGAATCAGCTGCAAGGGATGTAATGTATCAAATGATCAAACACATGCAGGATATTGAGAAAACAATGGTGCTGCTGTATAGTGTCTCATTAAATTAAGATGACTGAGATGGCTTTTGGGGATTAATAAGGAGCCAACAGCATCCAAGTATCATCATCGGAAATTAAGTTTCACAGAGCATGGATGCCACATCAAACTGGACTGATATCACCAATCACTCAAGAGGTTTTTGTTTTTTCTCCCATTCTCTAGAATCTGTCTCTGATATTTTAGCAACTGCCCAGGTAGCACAGTTGCCGAAGGGGCATACAATGTTGCTAATTGGTGGAGGGCTCGACCGGCTCGTCCATTAGTCACGTAGAAAAGTATGATAGAAATTCTGTTGCCATGACGTGAACACGACATTGAGGTTTTTTTAACAACATTGTGAAACGTTGCCACAACTTGCATGGGCATTATCCTACTTTAGCCCCCTTGAGGGTTTAAACATTTTATAGGTATATCCATAGATATTGATCAACAAAAACTGAAACTGAAAAATAACTCAATTATGTTTCCAGTCTGTATATCACAGAATAAATACTGTAAAAGTGTGAAGGAGATCATTACCAAGAATACTCACAGTTATATGTTTCTTAAAACATTCAAACTGAAGTGTGATATATTTATAGGTTATCCGATGGCTGGGTCAGTATTGCCCTGATATTGTCACCAGAGACTCAGTATTTTCCCGAGACCCCATTCTCCCAATGTCAGACCCTCTGGTGCGAGCTGGCACAGCGAGGCTCTGACTCTGTTGATAGTTTTCCTTGTGATTTTAGTCAAATTTAGAACTGTCTTGCTTTGGTGGTCCAGCCAATCAGGATGAATCTTCCAAAATAATTTTGGGATTAATATATCTATGACTGATCACACCTGAAATTGACAAACATCGGTACTGATGTTGAACAATGAAAAAAAACATACAAACTGAAAACAAGAAACTGTCATCAGAAACTTATATAAACCATGAAATGTGTGCTGAGTACTAAACACACACACAAAAACTGTGAACAGTTCAGATGTCAATCATCATCAGCCATGCACTTAATTTGGATCTGATTGGTTGTTGGGCTTAATCTCTAGACAGCTTCATGTGGACAGTGATTGACTTTGTCCAAATTTGATATTTTCCGAACGCATTTGTGTGCAAATGCTCATTGCTGAGAGGCAGCCAGTGCAGTGTATCTTGGGGAAATTTTTTTTAATACAGAGATAATTGCTTTCAGTGTTACAATGAAATATATAATTTCTGATTTAAGAAAACTCCAACCCCCCAAATTTTAATAATAATTTTACATTACATGGGATTTTTCAGGTTGCTAATCAATGTATATCTTGAATTTTCATGAAACTGATCTAAAGTGCGCAAGAAGATGCTTGGATTAATTACCCTTATTTATGACCAGACATGGGGCGATTACGATTACTAATCAGTAATCACTGTAATCGATTACAATTGATTAGTAATCACAAGTAATCATGATTACATTCAAATTATGATTACAAGTAATCGCAATCGTAATCAATTACTTTTGGTGAGTAATCGCCCCATGTAATAAATTATGACACAAGATACTCCTTGCACTGTCGAAATTGCCTCAATACCCTCTGATGATCATGCACATTGCACTCAGGAAATAATTTTGCATTAAACGAGAAAGTGGTGCAATCTGATAGACTGCCACTGTTCATGATTGGAAGATTAAGCACCAAGCTTCATGTAACAGCTTCACTCATAAAGACTGATGTCAAACTGGAGAAAACTTAAAACAACAAACGGACCAACAGGCAACAGTTATCAATAGTATGCAAAGATGGAATGACATAATCTTGTTTCAAATGCAACAGGTTCTCTGATTGTGCGTCCACTTCCCTACGCAACCAATCATCTTGAAGCTCTAAAATCACACTTTTTGCAGCCATCCAGGTCAGAGGCTCACTGGCAGAGCCAGTTCGAGTGAGCCGATGACCACGTGAGAATGCCGAGACCCGAAGGGTCGAGGGAAAATACTGGTCGAGGGTGACAATATCAGGGAAATACATGACCCAGCCATGGTATAACCTATTTATCCCATGTTATTTTGGCTTGATGAATTTAACTAGTGTATGATAATTTGACACCACACTGGATAGTTTGAAATCAGCTGCCTGATGTATTTAATTGTTTTATCTTGCTCCTTTTACGCCTTTAAGGCATTAACCTTAAATTAAAAGTTTGAGATCATATAATATTTAAAGTAAAGTATACACAAGCAATCACCAAATTGCGTTTTTAAACCTAGTATCTTTAACAACTCTCTAATATATTTATCAAAATGCTAATTGCTATCAACAATAGGTGATTGGGTTAATTGTACTTCAAGTGTCAACTAAAACAAACAGACTTGTCTATTGTTCACATAAAGCAATCCAATTGAAAAATCAACAATCCAACCGAGGTGGATTGCTATGTATAAAGATTACTGCATTGATTGCTTCACATCCACTGGCTTTGAATGATTATTGATTTTTTTTTCTGGTCACACTACGGCGGCCGGCGGCAGTCATGTGATCCGTTCTGCTTTATGATTGGTTTACATTTAATTAATGAATATTAATGAGATCGTATTTCCCTCTGAATTCCGTATCTCCCGCTAAATGCCGTATCTTCCCGCATTTTGTCCATATCCTCCCCCATATTTGCCTGACTACGAAAATATTTGCCAGGGAAATTTCACTGTATCTGGGAAGAAATGTAGTTAGACATGGGATAATGCAAAATACTGTCTCATATATACTCCCACTTTAGCCCCCTTTCCCATTGACTGTACCATTTAAAAGGGGGCTAATGTAGGAGTATATATAGACAGTAGGATAGAGCAAAAACTGTCTTATTATACTCCCACTTTAGCCCCCTTTTCCATTGACAGGACCATTGAAAAGGGGGCTAAAGCAGGAGTATATATAGACAGTTGGATATAGCAAAAACTGTCTTATTATACTCCTGCTTTAGCCCCGTTTTCCATTGACAGGACCATTGAAAAGGGGGCTAAAGCAGGAGTATATATAGACAGTAAGATATAGCAAAAACTGTCTTATTATACTGCTGCTTTAGCCCCCTTTTCCATTGACAGTACCATTGAAAAGGGGGCTAAAGCAGGAGTATATATAGACAGAATTTCGCTATATTTTGGTGGTATTTCTACTTTATCCCATGTCTAACTACATTTCTTCCCTGATACTGTTCAATTTCCCAGGGAAATATTGTTGAAGCCAGGGAAATATGGGGGAGGATATTGGCAAAATGCGGGAGGATACGACATTTAGTGGGAGGATACGACATTTAGCGGGAGATACGGCATTTAGCGGGAGATACGGCATTTAGCGGGAGATACGGCATTTAGAGGGGAAAAAATCAATAACCATAAAGCACTGTCCAGAGCTCTGTGGATGTGAAGCAATTTGACCAGAGGGCCTAATCTTTTTTTGCAATCAACCTTCGTTTGATTGTTGATTTTTCAATTGGATTGATAATTGATTTGTGTGAATTGTTAACAAGTTTGGTTTGATTTGACACTTGAAGTCCAATTAAGTCAGTCACACCTTGTTTAAATGGCAATTAGCACTTTGATAAATTTGGTGATAGCATATATGTATACTATATTTTAAGTATCAATTCATCATCTCAAATTTCTAATTTAGCCTTAAGGGAGGTTAATTGACTTAATTAAGTACTTTTAAATAAGGAGCGTCATACAAAGCTTGCTTTGTTTATATAAAAAAAAAAAACTTTATTTTTTATAATAGATATAATGTTTCTTAAGTAGTTAATTGCATTACAAATATTGATTAGTTAATTTTCCAGTACAGAGATATGGCATGTTATAAATATGAATTAAATCTATCAATATGCCTTTTTAAAAATTGGCCGACCTTCAAATCATCCAGCTCATCCAGCTTTAGGCCTACAATCTAAAGCTAAATTGCATTGATCAGCCTAAATGTCCAATGTAGCTGGATTCATTAAAGTGCTTTGTAGCAAATACCTTTCGTTTTTTGTTGGTTTAAGTTATATTTAATGTTTGTCATAATTTACATTTCTCAAATCTGTTTTATTGAACAGAAATTTGTTAAGTTCTCATAAAAAAGAAAAACATGGGATAAATAGGTTATTCCATGGCTTGGCCAGTATTTCCCTGATATTTTCACCCTCGACCTGTATTTTCCCTCGACCCTTCGGGTCTCGGGAAAATACTTGGCCTCTGGTGAAAATATCAGGGAAATACTGGCCCAGCCATGGGATAACCTATAAGTATAAGCGTCATTGTGCTTATACACAATATGGCGTTTATACAGTTATTGTAAAAACGATATAACTTGTCTCTTTTTTGGTGGTATTTCTACTGTATAAGCATCATTGTGTTTATGCAAAAGATGGCCTTTATACAGTCAATGTAACGAAGAAAAACTTTTCTCTTTCTAAAAAAAAATACTGTCTTATATATACTCCTGCTTTAGCCCCCTTTTCCATTGACAAAACCATTGAAAAGGGGGCTAAAACAGGAGTATATATAAGACAGTATTTTATATATCCTACTGTCTTATATATACTCCTGCTTTAGCCCCCTTTTCAATGGTACTGTCAATGGAAAAGGGGGCTAAAGCAGGAGTATAATAAGACAGTTTTTTGATAAATAGTTAGACATTTATTTCTTTGTTACATTGACTGTATAAGCGTCATTGTGTATAAACACAATGACGCTTATACAGTAAAAATTACCACCACTATTTCCAATGAAAAAAGGGCCTAAATGTTTAGACCCCTGAGGGGGCTAAAGTAGGATAATGCCCTTGCATGCTAATTTATGGTTAATGTCAAATCTTTGACGTTGCTTCACAACGTCATTTTTACCATACATTTCTACATAATTTTCACAAACATTGCATTGTTGTCACAACGTTGCAGCAATGTAGATGTCCCATTGGAACTGTGTACTGGTCTGAAATTGCATGTATGTAAGTATGCATTTATTTTTATTTTATCTATTTGCAATATAAAAGTAAATAAAGGTCCTGCAAACATTGTGTATCCACAGATAAATATTGTAAAACAAAATTATGTGTATAATATAAACATCATCCTGCATCAATCAAGTGCTTTTAAAATTAACATAAATTGGTTTAGACTCGATGCAGGACATGAAAATTGACTCCACTTAATAGATGAGGTACTTGTAGGTCAGACTTGCCTAAAAATACCCTCATGTTGAATTCATTCGATGACAAGAGTTTATAACTAGAGCTTTGTGACGACTCCTGCATGGACTGCGATCAGTCGTCCTGCATCATTGACTGGGGCAACACAGCACCGATACAATGAATCATTAAAGACAAATCAATAAAATTGGCAAAGAAATGACAATCCTTCGCAAAGGACACTGATCGATATTAGCTCTGGATCGATTGATCAGGGAACTAACCGGAGGCAGTCGATGCTAAAACTTCGATAACGGTAAAAACCACCTTCGCAAGCCAGGACAAGGTGACCCCAAGTATAGGGCGTTACAGGCTCTCGCACTGATAAAGGTTCGACACAAATCTTACGACAACTCCCTGACTGGATTTCACTGGAAAATTGGCATTTAAAATTCCATAGCAATAGCTATGTAAGCAAAGCACTAAAACTTGTTGCTCGCAGCAGAGTTACAGAACTTCGTGTTTGTTGTCAACTGCTGTAAATTCACAAAAGCTTCACAACAAGAAGACTTGCAATTAGAAGGGGATCTTTCACCCGTAAGACCTTGGTAGTACTCAAGTTTTAAATAAAATTTATTCGTATTTTCATTCTTATTCGTAGTGGAGGCATCCAACATTAAAATCACATCAACCTCTGATCCCACGCTGGATAAAGGGGGACAGCCATTACATATCTGTTTTGTAAATAAATAATATCTTGTCAAATTTTGGTGAAAAAAATAATAAGTTCTTTCCAGGCAGTATTGACATAATTACTCATTATTGCTGGTGTGTGTCTGTCACCAATTTGAACGCTGTTTCATTGCCACTGCTTTTTCAGCCTTTGCAAAACATATGCTGCCATGTGTTGCCACCTAGTGGCTAGTGAGCAATTCTGGGGGCCCCAGCGAGAGATCCACATAAACTGAGCGTGAGGAACTCACACAACTTTTGTCTGAAAGAAACTGGGCAGTTTCTGAGTGTGCTGGTGGTCTTGTCTACTTCCTAAGTGAATGTGATTGCCTAGTCTGACTCATGTTTAAATCAGTATCGAATAAAAACTTTATCAATGTTTAGTGAAATCGGAACTATTTCTTGGGAGCAGTAACGTCGCAGCATACAAAACTAAATTTGTGCCAGGTGGCAGCGACATGCAGTTCTCATTTTCACCATATTGGGTGGGTGTTTTTTTTGTAAAACACTGTCTGTACTGCTTGGTAAAGAAAATTTTCTTTGGATGCCTCAGTTGTCATGCGTCAGGAAGAAGTAATTAGAGCCAGCATTTCTGTGAAATAAAGAATTTCCCGTCACGAAGAATCCAAGCGCCCCCCCCCCCCTCCGAATATCTAATGGTTGCCTTCTAACTTTCTATCCTGCAACACCTGCAGATGTTACAGCAATTTTTTTCAATGTAGGTCTCAATCTAAAATCTAAGGGCTCCCACATAAACAGTGTAAACGTATAGCTTTGTGTGGGTTTGTGTAGTGCAGGGGTAATTCAAAGAGCAAACGGTGATTATCGTAATGAAATCATCGGTAAACAAGGTGAACGACAATTCAATACTCTTCAGTACAACGCGAGGACAGTGCCATCATCACTACTGGGGTACAAATCGAACGCTCAGCCATCAATCAGAGGTAAAATTGGGCACAGTTGGGCAATTGGGAGTACTGAGGATAGGTTACCTGGGCTCCAAGCTTTAAATTGGGCGAATTGACGAGTTCACTGATCATTTTCAGAACTGTCTTACTCCCCTTGGAGATATATACAACAGGCAGCCTCATATGGCACCATCTACAATTGAACTAATACCTTCTAGATCTGCCTGTAACCAACCCTCCCCATTTACACCCGGGTGGAGTGAAGCAGCGATTCAAGGTTGATATACTTATTTCCTCCATGCCCAAAGTTGGGTTTGAACCAACTACCTCAGCTGGCGCTTAGCACTTACATAATATCATGTGATTCCAGCTTACCCACTGGACGACAGGCACTCACAGCAGGCCTATGTAGAAACAGGGCACCACACACTACATTGTACATAGTTGGTAGAGGCATACCACCTTTAGAAACCATGCACTCACTAAGCTACAGGAGTCCGTTCAGATCTATAACAGATCAAATGAGATGAACGGTTACGATGAATGACATTTGACGCCGACTGCCCTTTTATCAGGTTATCCGTCTAATCTCATACACAATCTCATTGGGTGTCAGATGGTATTCTTTTCTGATTTCTCCATAGAAAATGCAACAGAGGCTACAGACCTTACTGATGACATTTTGCTATGCGGTAGTATGGCAATAATGGTTATGCAAGTACAACACCGCAGTCTGACAATAGTACAGGTCCACCGTCCACTGTCTTGTGACAGGTGACAGAACTTTGCATGTTGGTGTATAGACAATCAAGAGTTGAGAGGTCTAAGCTTGATCAGGGCTGACAGTGACAAGGCGGTCAGTGCTGGTTGCCTAAATTGGCACGCATGTGCTAAAGCCACTTCAACACCGTTGCAATTACCATTTCTAGTCTTTCCACAATCACCGTCTACTGCCACCAGAGAAGTTTACCAATTGTTCTTCAAATGTGAACGCTGAGACTTGATGGATTTCTCAATATACACAAACATTTGTCAATGATTTGTGAACTTCGTAAGACATCAACACTTCAATCAGACAGATGTCAACAGTTCAACCAGACTTTTGTAGAACCTGTGACAGATTTCAATACTTCAGACTTTTGCAGAACCTAAGGCACATGTCAATACTTCAACCAGACATTTGCGGAATCTGTGACAGATGTCAATTCTGCAACCAGACTTATGCAGAACACATGTCAGATCTATGTCATTTCTTCAACTAGACTTATGCAGAACCTATGACAGATGTCAATTCTTCAACCAGACTTATGCAGAACCTATGACAGATGTCAATACTTCAACCAGACATTTGCAGAATCTGTGACAGATGTCAATAGTTCAACCAGACTTATGCAGAACATATGACAGATCTCAATTATGACAGATGTCAATTCTTCAACTAGACTTCTACAGAACCCATGACAGATGTCAATTCTTCAACCAGATTTATGCAAAACATACGACAGATGTCAATTCTTTAACTAGACTTATACAGAACCCATGACAGATGTCAATTCTTCAACCAGACTTATGCATAACATACAACAGATGTCAATTCTTCAACTAGACATATGCAGAACTTATGACAGATGTCAATTATTCAACTAGACTTATGCAGAACATATGACAGATGTCAATTCTTCAACTAAACTTAATATGCAGAACTTATGACAGATGTCAATTCTTCAACTAGACTTATGCAGAACCTATGACAGATGTCAATTCTTCAACTAGACATTTGCAGAACATATGACTGATGTCAATTCTTCAGCCAGACTTATGCAGAACCTATGACAGATGTCAATAATTTAACCAGACTTATGCAGAACATATGACAGATGTCAATTCTTCAACTAGACTTATACAGAACCCATGACAGATTTCAATTATTTTACAAGACTTTTGCAGAAACGAAGACAGATGTCAATGCGTCAGCATTTGCAGAACATGTAATAGGTGTCTGCAATACAAGCAGAATTGTTTTGGATATGTTGAGAACTGTCATTAAACATTTTCAAATGAGTGTTTTTGCAACCTTCTTGACACTGGACCAGGGCCCCGATTCCTTTTGTGCCAAAATTATACACAGAAAGGAACCTTTGAGATCATTTGTTTTTTAAACTACAGTAAAAACTCTTAATTTCAGAGGGAGGATAATTTGTTCCTGCCTAAGCAGTCTTCCGCAGTGATATAGTAAGATAAATAGGCCGATAGATAAGATAGATTTGTTAATTGCAACCTTCTAAGCCAAGTTCTGATTTGAATGATGAGATGGAAGAGAGAGAGCAGGAGTCCTCAACATTTTACACATTTACCCCGTGTGAGGATCGAATTTCTTACTCCCAGCGCAGACACTGATACAAGGTGCCATCAATTTAATATCTAATCCGAATGACATCCAGCTGGGATTTTGCTCACGAAGGTCCACTGAAAATTAGGGAACAGTCAATTCCACCCAGGAAGACCTTCAGTGGAGCAGGCAGAAACTTCAACTCCCCGCCGCTCAACTGCCTTATTGGCATGGATCATGCTGGGTCACTATGTGTTCATTTCCAATATTGTTCATCATAGATATACAGAACACAACAGATAGAATTTGTTTTTAAAAATCTGCAGTTGACATTCAACATTGACTCAACATAGCCTTACAGGAAATTCATCATCGGCCATGGAAAAAGTGAAACTAAACATCTCAATTAAAATGCACAATATTTATATTAAGTAAATAAGTGTGTTAGCTGCATTCAATAATTGAGAAGTAAGTCTGCAAACTGAATACATTGTACACATTTTAATGTTATTCACTTTTCTGCATTTAAGTGTCTTTTTCATGAACATCTACAAATGTCACACAAATTTGAAATTGCTCATCCATAAACTTTTTGAAAGACTTCCAAGAACTAAAAAAAACAGCAACTTTATTGCATGTCGTCAATTTGACAGATTTGGTAAATGTAGCATAATATTCATATTCATAGACAAGATGAAATGGAGACAAGGGGTGGGGGGGGGAAGAAGAGAAAAAATATATATAGAAAACCTTTTAGTCAGAAGAAATATTACAAAATCTAAGCAACGCATTGGGTAGGAAAGACAAAATTTTTAGTTCCAAGACATAGCTAAATGAAGAACGTTAAAGAAGAATTTAATCTAACTAATCTTATTGTTCCAGCTGTTCCAAGGGACAAATTGATGGGAAAGCAAAAGAACTTGAAAGCTGCAAAACAATGATAAAAACATAATAGATGCTTCAGCAGATGAGCTGGTCAAACAGCTTAATTATTTGCTGTAGCGTATGAATAAACAAGGGAAATATTAACAGCCACACAGCTGAGTGGTAATGGTTCAGGCCTGTTACGCTGACGGTCTTTGCTTAAATGAGTTTGAACCCCGGGTGGGGAACCCCAAAAAATGTTCAGTGGACCTTCATGAACAAAATCTCAGCTGGATGTCATTCTGATGGGACATTAAATTGGCGGCCCTTGTGCTAGTGTCTATGCTGCGCAAGTAAAAGATCCCTCACATGTGTAAATGGGTTGCGTTTTGAGGATTCCCGCTCTCTCTCCATCTCAAGGGCTGCCCTTACCATATCTATCAATGATCTCTCTATCTATATACCTATCCATAATCTATGTTGGTTCTTTTCTGTATTGTTCTGGCAGACAAGTCCACAACAGTAAATCAATCCTTGTTGTAGCAGGGTCTTAGCCTTCCCTGCGGTCTTACAGATGGTTACGGAAATTCCCTAAAGATCCAGGAATTCTGGGAAGCTCCAGGAGATCCAGACAGGAAATGAGAAGTTTGAGGATGTCTGAGGATGACAAAAAGGTTATTTCCAGAAAGGAAATTATTCCAAAAATGTGCATGATGTCACACATGCTGTCAACACAGCTCGATGGTTATTTTCACGACTACAGGAATGCAAATTTTAAATTCACTTTTACAAATTAGGAGGCAAATCTTGAAGTCTTTGACAATTTTCTAAAGAATTAAACATACACTGTCAGCTCCAAATAATTAATGATTTAAAGAACAGTGATCGCCAAAATAGAAATCAAACACATCAGTCTGTGGAGAGTAATTTCGTCCACTAATTGAAAGCACAAATTCTGTCACTTATCTAATGAAGCAGGCAAACCCAGCCAAGCATCATCACTAATGGCCAATAAGCCATTTCAGGAATTTCCATAAGAAGTGATGAAATTGGCTGTAAATATGGTCAAATGATGCCTGAACTTCATAGTGGTACTTGATGGATGGGTGGATGATTGGGGCTTTGCGTCCTGTATTTATGCACTTGGTAGGCTAACTAACCATTCCAGGTCCAAAGACTTGAAGGCCGGACCCTCCCAAATGCTCTTGCAAGCAATTCAACAAGTAAATGAAGTATGAAACCACAGAATTAACAGCGAAATATTCTTTGTTCGTGTTCACACGAAAAATTCCAGAATCGTGGACCAAAAGTTTTAAATTGTACTTGGGAAGCAGATATAACTGGAGTGTCAATATAAACTACACAACTTTCTGTCAATTGTATTATATGTTTACCATCACGGACAATAAATTTCATTTAGTTTTTATAAAGAAATTTCATTGATATTCCAAGTCTGTTAACCCTGGAACAACAGCAACTCAGCTTCAATCCACAGACTTGATGTTTATCAGCTTTGTTGCATAGTGCTACTGTATAACAGTGGATATCAGAATCACAAATAAATTGAGGTAATCATCTTAAAGTTGCTACTCAGCTTCAATCAGATTATCAGTCTTTATTATTGGCTCATAAAGATTACTGCAAACAATTTGAAGTGGCTGTAGATTGCCTGGTAACTCCCTTGTATGGATTTTTGGGGTTCTCATTGATCACAGCCAACAATTTATGTCTAATTCTATGAGATCTGTGGGCCAGAGGCACTTGATTATAGCTCTCACAGTTGAACAATGTAGAATGTTGATTTAGTATCACTGTGACAATGTGATAAGAGCAGAGACCAGAGTGAGACTGTGCCATTGCCATCTTTCAAATGATTCCAAAATGCTTCTGAAATGTTTCCAGACGATAAATAATTCCAAAACTTTCCTAATCTGTATGCTAGTTACAGAAGTTTCATTAAGCATAACTTGCTGGGGCAATGTACAATTTCAGCTTCATATGATTGGTTTTAAAAAGTCCATGAACCAATCAGATTTAGCTGAAATGCCATGTAGCATCTTGCCCAGAAACTCCTGCTTTTTAAAACTGCTGTAATCTCATGACACTACTGATAGTGTTCGGTTTGACTGTTTCCAATTAATTGTTACAACCGAGTAAATAATGAACGATAACTAAAATGAGTGATGTCATAGCCCTATACTAAATGCACTTGCATTAATTTCGATGACTGATAAACCAGTGTATACTGTAATTGAGTCAGAAGAAGCTAAAGCAGTTGCTTCTCTCGATCGGTCAAAGGTTAGTCAGGAGAAGGAGGTTTAGGAAAGGTCCCTTTACCTGGTGGTTCGAGGAGGATTGTGCCTCACCAGAAGGCTAGGCAGGAGAGGGGGGAAGTTAGTAATTAAAAGAGGGGGGAAGTTAGTAATTAAAAGTCCTAAACTATTCAATGAATTCCTCTCTGACTTGCCAGAATATCTAAATAAGAATGACGGATTAAATGTGGATGAGACATCCTTCACGCACCTGTTATATGCAGATGACATAGTGCTAATATCAGAGTCCCCCAATAGCCTTCAGAATTTATTAAACTCACTTGATCGTTATTGCTCTCTTTGGCGCTTAACTGTTAACACATCAAAAACTAAAATATGGGTTCAAGGCTCCAGAAACATTCCAACTTTTAGGTTCAATGATGTAAATATTGAAATCGTAGACTCCTATAAATATCTTGGACATGTTATAAGTAACAAAAAGAATATCCATTGTAAAATGCCTGAATATGTAACTGTTCAGGCTCAAAAAGCTCTCTTTGCACTGAATGGTGACACCAAATCATCCCTTGGCTACATTCCCCCCAAGCTTGCTCTGAAAATGTTTGATACATACATTCTACCGATACTTGAATACAATAGTGAGCTATGGCTGCGGACCACACCCTCTAGTGAGCTTGAGAATCTTCACCTGAAATATCTTAGAATAATGCTAGGAGTTAGAACCCAAACCCCCACTTATGCAGTCTATGCTGAGACAGGTAGATACCCTCTTTACGTTAGACAAAGATTATTTAGTATTAAATATTGGAGTAGGTTGGAGTCGCTGCAGAGCACAGATATATTAAGTAAGTGTCTAATGATTCAAAAAGAACTCCACAGGAAAAAGCAAAATAACTGGTACAGCAAGATATGTCACATTATGTCTAATTACAACATAACGATAAATGAAAATATGACTTCTGATCAAAGAGTAGCTTCTGCTAAACTGGCAATGTACATGGCAGAACAAGATAAAATACTGTCGGGTATAAATGATAGCTCCCTATATCCTAAATTAAGAACATACAAAGAATTTAAGACTGATTTTAGATTAGAACCTTACTTAACTCAAAACACTAATAAAAAGATTTACACAAAAATTGCTAGGTTCAGGTGTAGTTCCCATAGCCTAAAAATTGAGACTGGCAGACATGAACGCCCAGTAATACCAGCTGAAAGTAGAATCTGTGAAAAATGCACCTCAAATGAAGTTGAAGATGAACTGCACTGTCTCATAACCTGTCAATCCCACAACAGTCAACGTTCCAATCTCTTTCAAGCTGTGGTTAGCATATTGCCCAACTTTAACAATCTTAACCAAAAAGACAAATTTGTAACCATTATGAGATCCAGGGATCCAGTCATCCTAAAAGCCCTTGGCAATTTCCTAAATCAAGTAATCTAAACCGAAAAACTTGCTTAAAGAATATATATATATATAAATATTTTTAAAAAACCAACACGTATAAATTAATGAATAATATAGAGAAAATAGCAACTTACACTTTAACGTTAATGCCAAAATACAAAAAAAAACTTAGCATTCAATTTTAAAAGATAGAATGAACAAGCACAGCTGAACACACTGAGCCCCAAAGAGATGTCACTTAAGCATTGCAATGTATATTTAATGTATGATCTGTTATATGCAGTATGTTTTCATTAATGTTAAAAATTGTTTTGTTCAGTCAATTATTTAGTAAATGTGCCAAATAGTCATAGATATGTTTCTGTACCTTGTAGACATTATTAGTATGTGGTTTTATACTATCAGTATTACTGTATATATTTATATGCTATCACCTATCTCGCAAAGCTGGGACCGTGTAATATTCAACTAATTTCAAAGCTTATTCTCTATAAATAATGTTTCTAACAATTCATCTCATTTTACAAACATTTCATGTGTATTTATCTAAATTAGGGACATGACTAATGAATCTCTAGAATGGACTCTCAAAGACTCTTGAACATTGCCGAATTGCATAAAACATACCATTATTTTAAGTAAACCCATATTCTATACACCAATATTTGTAGTCTGTAGCAGTAGTTCTATTTTCTGCTTCATATATATTGAAAGACACATGTATCACTGTTTGATATCCATTTGTCAATAAAATCTATATATATAGTAATTGCCTCATCCAAAGGTAACATTCAGCGATAGAAGCAGCTTCTCCAGACAAAGATTTTTTAAGGGTTGCTTCACCAGACGGACCAGGGAAGGAGGAAGAACATTGTGCCTCTCCCTATGGTTTGGTCTGAGAAGAAGAAGGCTTAGAGGAAAGGCTGCCTCGCCAAGTAGTTTTGCAGAAGAGGAGAAAAGTTGGTAATTGCCTCACCAAATGGTTCAGCAGGGACAGAAGAAGTCTCTCCAGAAGGTTTTGCCAGCGAGAAGAAGAAGCACTTGCCTCCCCCAAATTTGCTTCACTGGATGGATCAGCAGATGAGAGTGAAAGTTGTGCTTAGAACTCCCTGACTCTTGAAAGTTTGGCCTAAGAAGCATAAGATAAAGATGAAGCTGCTGTGGTTTTGGAGAGGAGAAATTAAAGTTTGTTATTAGTCTCATCCATGGTACAGAAGAAATTGAAGAAGGAATTACCTGCCCAGAAGGTTTGGCTAGAGGAAAACATGGAGGAATTGCTTCCCAGAAGGTTTGCCAGGAGATGAATCAATCAGCAGATGAAGAAGGTTGTGCCTCTCAGGAAGGTTTGGCCTGACAAGTAGAAGGCTAAGGAGAAGCTGCCCAACCAAATGGTTTCGCAGGAGAGGAGACAACTTGTTAGTTGCTCCGCCTAATGGTTCAGCAGGGCCTGAAGAAGCCTTCCCAGAAGACTTGGCCAAAGAAGATTTTAAAAGGCATTACCACTGCCGAAGGTTTGGTAAGCAGTTTTCTGTTTACCTGTGTTTCTTGTGTTATAACTGTAATTTTGCCTCTAAATAAAGTTGTCTTTCCCTTTTTTTCAGACATAGATATTGTAGGAAGGGTTGCCTCTCCAGAAGGTTCAGCACAGGAGGAAGAAGGTTTTGCCTCTCCTGAAGGTTTTTGGTCCAAAAAGTGAAAAAATCACGAGATGGTGCCTCACCAAGTTATTTCACAGGGGAGGAGGAAAATTGGTTATTAGCCTCACTCAAAAGGTTCAGAAGATTTGACCAGAGAAGTTGAAACGTTGTTTCACAAAATGGATAGCGGAGGAAGATGCTAGACAATAATGAAGAACATTCGCACAAAAGTAAGGTACACTTCATATATAGTATAGCTGTACAGCATGCACGTAAAACCTCAAACATCTACTCCCATGATGTAATGAGGATGGCGACTTGACTTGACGAGTCCTTTGTTTTTGGGGGGATATTAGAAAGAAACAACAAACAGTTTCAGCAGTGTAATACATTAGCAGAAGAAAATGTGTCCCTGCTAATAAATAAACATGCAAGCCACAACAGTAAAATGTGGAACAATAAAACTGACTAGAATTTATAATTTTTCAGTTAAACAGAGTCATCATGATAAATTGGCCTTATCTTTGACAGATAAATAAATTATTAAATAAAGATCTACATTTTGTGATAATTCTATGACTGGCCATTCACAGCAACTTGTCACTTCACAATCCTTGACAGATTCGGTTCAGTTAACCAAGCAGTAAAAATTGATTTTGTAAAAAATTTGCTCTTCTAACATTGATGACATTTAGTTTCAAAGGTCAGGTCCAGTAATTGGTTCACATAGTTCAATCAAGAAACAATCAGTCTAAAAAGCGATTATTAGTTCTGTCAGTGTCAGGGATGGATTGACGGATGATTCTCTATGTCCTGTATTTATGAACTTGAAATGACTACCAGTGTACATTTTTTATGCAGCACATCACTAGTGTACATGTAACATCTAGCACTTGTGTAAATGCATTATCTACCACACTTGTCCACATGCAAGATCTAGCACCTATGTAGATGCATTTTCTAGGACTTGTCTATAAGCAAGATCTAGCACTTGTGTAGATGCGTAGTCAAGCACACTTGACTTGTCAAGATGCAAGATCTAGCACCTATGTAGATCCACTTTCTAGCACTTTCATCTATAGCCAAGATCTAGCACTTGTGTAGATGCGTAATCTAGTACACTTGACTTGCCAAGATGCAAGATCTAGCACCTATGTAGATGCATTTTCTAGCACTTGTCTATAAGCAAGATCTTGCACCTTTGTAGATGCATTTTCTAGCACACATGTCTACATGCTAGATCTAGCATTTGTGAATGCGAAGCTGTGTATCTCTAGAATAGTCTTGTCTTATATATATTTCAACACTTTTTTTTTGTGCCTTACTAAATCACTGGTTCAATATCTTGTGAAAGAGATAATTAATACAAGAAACGTTATAACCTATCAGAATGAAAATTTTCTGCTCACAGAATTTGCCAATGTAAATCACCGATTCAGTTGAGATTCAACGTAGGAAATACATTCTTACTCCAGTAGCAAGTTCTATGGCCAGTATTTACACTCAAACTATTGATACACAAGGACTACCACTATGAGTTTTTGTTTTCTACTAATATTGGCAGAAATAAAGTAATTGATGCAATAAATAAAGTTCACTTCCAACTTCAGTGCACATATCAAATTTTTACGATAAAAAAGCAGAAGTTCACACAGACGCTTGAGTTGATTTGGTATGCAAATTAGAGTTAACGGTGCCAGCACCAACAGACAGTACACAGCAAGCTTGAACAAACTTTGGGGTTAAAAAAATTGACCAAGAAAACGATTAGCGCAATGATGTAAAGGTAGGTCAGACGAACATTTTGATGTATCAAACGAAAAAATCTGTTGGGAATTTTTTGAGATATTTGAGTTTTAGATTTTTTGTTTATCACACCCTATTGTTGGCATGTAATGTCCATGAAAAAGTGATCAAAACTGTCCATTTTTCCTGTTTAGTAATATCTAAGATAAAGTCATTATTCAGAAGTAAAAATATGCAGTCATTGTCTCTGCAGAAAGGATGTACCACTTCTTCCAGTCTGACAGGGTGTGATAAACCTGTAACATCTAACATTTCTGGCTAAAGGCCTGAGAAAATGTTTGCAATACCAGGTTGTGTTAGTTACATAATTCTGGTAAATAATTTTAGCAAATTTGGTCTCATCATCTCATTTTAACAGGCTTTGTTGAGGTTTTTGTGCATTTTATCACAAATTTTGCCACTGTGAAACAAGCATTTCATAACAGTGTAAAAGAATAGACAAAGTTGAGTAAATTATCAGACGATGCATGCATAGAATGTTTGTAAGTATCTGCTTCACTACGAAATTGAATCCCCTGATATTATACGAAAAGTCTTTGCAATTGAACAAAAAGACAAAAATAAGATTAAAAGCTATAAATAAACAGTAATATTCATGCTTAATGTATTTTGAGTGCTTAAAATGTATGTTGGGTGTTTAATGTTGATGAAGGTTATCTGGCATCCAAAATCAACCAATCTTTAATCGTATAGAACAACAAAAACAGCATAAATTCAGTAAGTTATGTGAAAATGTAGTTAATACAAACATGTACAACTATTGCACATTAAGACTGCAATGTCAAAGTATTTTACTCCATATTTCACTAGATGCTTCCAAACATTCTATCTATGCATTTTCTGATGACTAATTCAACATTGGCTTCACTTAACATGGTTGCAAAAGTACTTGTTTCACAGTGTTGAAATTTCTTTAAAAACACATAAAAACCTCAATAATACACCGTAGAGTTCAAAAGTGAGGTAGATTCTACTACAATTATTCACCAGAATGATGAAACTGAGGACAAGCTGGAAAATAAACATATCTTATAAATTTTCTGAGAAATGTTTACTGCTATAGGTTTATCACACTCTGACAGTCTGAATGAAGTCGTATGTACTTGCTCTTGTGGCAATGACTGCATATTTTTACTTCTGAATAATGACTTTTATCTTAGATATTACTTAACAGGAGAAATGGGCAGTTTTGATCATTTTTAGATGGTGATTCCATGCTAACAATAGGGTGTGATAAATAAAATGTTTAAAACTCAAATATCTCAAAAAATTCCCAACAGATTTTTTCGTTTGATACATCAAAATGTTCGTCTGGCCTTCCTCTACATCACTGCGCTAATCGTTTTCTTGGTCAATTTTTTTAACCCCAAAGTTTTTTTAAGCTCGCTGTGAGTAAGTAATAGCCTCTGATAGCTTTGCTTTAATGAAATTGGTTGAGTAAAACAATGCTGAAATGGTTTTTCACATCTTATTATTGTTTCAACGTGAGCCACCCTTATTAAAAAAATTGTAGAAATGACAACGAATTAAGAAATTTACTTTGAAGGCTAATAATAGTACGTTACTCTATATTAATATAACCTTCAAATCACTGAGAGCCTCAGTTGTACAGGGTATTTTAATCGTATTTGTACAAGTGAGTGAGTGAGTGAATTTGTGTTTTACGCCCCATCAGCACCAGTGTGGGCTATTTAGAGGCAAATTTGTACAAGACTTTCTACTACAAGTAACTTATAATTTGTATACATATGAAGAAATTAACCTAAAAATGAACTAGATACATGCCCCCTGACAATATAATGACCCTATTATATGTTTGATGAATGATCACACTCAAACACCAAGAAAAATTTACTACATAATTTATTCTTGGGACTAAGTGTGGAAAAACAAAGTCATATTTAACATGAAATTAATACTTTTGATGTCCCACCGAAAAAAACATTTTCGTGACAACTTGGCAATTACAACGAATTACCTGACATTATCCGCTGCATTATGCAACATTTTGCAAACACACAAAATTTTTGGATATATAAATCTATCTATATATTTCAGTAATTAGTTGACCTTGAACTTACTCTGACCTATGTACAGCCAAGGTCATGACTTACCACAGTTGATCATCAAAAGGATCCTAATGGCCATAATAAGAGCAATTGGCTTATTATTTCTGAAACAGATATATTTCAGACTGAACCTCATTATGGGGTCAGAAATTTATGTCAAAAATCAACTGTCTATTCAATCATGTCCATTTGTCTGGGGTATAGTTCTGGGCACTGTGGTTTTAAAAGCTAACTGAACTTCGTGCACAGTGTCCCCGGCATTTAAATTCCCTTTGGAAGAACACTGATTTTCACTGAGCAAAAAAAATTTCTACATTTTAAAACTGTCAAGACTTATGAACACAGAAGGTGTCCATTGTGAACAAAAATTATTGTTTCTTGTCTATAAATTCCTTTGTGTTTTCTTTCTTTCATATATTTGGGTTTCTGCATTCCAGGTGGCCTAATGGTCAAGCCGCTTGTTTGTGTAACAACTGGCTCCAAGGTTGAGAGTTTGAATCCCACTCTTGCAACTTAATTTGATCTGAGCCCAGTCGACATTAGATTTAGTTGAAGGTGAGTTATATAGCTTGCTATACCGGGGCAAGCGAAAGACCCTGAACATCAGATTCTGCGAATCAACAGAGTGTGTACCAGACCCCAGTCTTCTCATCTCATCATACGACAATGACCAACAATGAATTTGCAGCTCCCTCCACAAAAAAGGTCGATGCACAACTTGAACTTGCAAGTGAGCAAGGCCTTCCCCAAAACCATCATTCTTGATTTGTACCTATTTTCCACAAAGGATGACGATTTTTCAAGGGTTTCTCAGAATTTTCATGGACAGTGAGAATCTTGTTAACATATTCAGTAACATAATATAACTCAACCAACGCAGCTAATAACTCTTACATACATGTATTCAGTGTACAGTAAGGTCACTTCAACCTTGGAAGCTACTTGGAAGCTACTTCACTATTGACCACTAAACTTCTCCTCCTTTAAATTGGAAATCATTTTACAAAACCATCAATATTTTATTAACAATTAGGAGTTTCAACAAGAAATTGATTGGCCAACTCAAGGCAAGCCCAACACATGTGAGGGGAAAAGATATAACACAGGAGTTGAATCAATGAAGCACTATATTATTTATGACAAAAACAATGCTGAAATCAATGCGCTTAAAAGTGTCCCAGAAAAATACAAACACTGAAGGATTGAGCTTGGAGAATCTCCTTCGGCCAGAATGCAATTTGGACATAATTTGTGAACAGACATATAAATTTCAGTATTATAATGTAAGTCCAACATTGATTCCCAATTGGCAGTGAGACCTTTTCAACTTTTTCTGATGTTCATTTGATCCAATGGAACGTCAAGTCCTCGTCTGATTGAATGTTTCATAGATTTATTAATACCATATTAATTATATATAACTTCAGAGACATAGAATGTATTTTTTAACACTGTCTGGTATCGATCATTGAGTAAATGTCAGTAAGAATTGCATATTTATTGAAAGTGCAGTAAAATGCTAAAATCCACAGCTAAACCAAATACATATATATATGCTAGTATACATTAGTTACCTACAAGTCCTACATGTTTTGAAATGTCTCAAGCATTTTCAACATCGATATAGGCATGCCAAGAAAATGAATTTCTAGAATATTATAAGTTGAGTAAAGTGACCCAGTTTCTGTTGCACTGTCATTCTGAGAGCCATATCAAATAAAGATTTGTGTTCCCTTTTTTTTTTTGTCTGATATAAAGGTATATATATGGAATGTTTCAAATTTTGATGTCTCATTGAACAAAAAGCATGTCACATACTTCTCCATCAGAATATCTTAGGACCACGGACACGGTTCCGCAATAATTCCTGTTTTTGGGATGGATGGATGACAGGGGCTTTACGTGAAAATACATGACAATGTCATGTATTTATGAACTAGGTAGGCTAATTGGGACAAGAGGAGGACAAGGCAATGAGTTGAAGGATGATTGAAACAGCCATCCAACATAGACTCAGGTGACCTGGCAAGACCTCAATGGATTCGAACCCTGGACTCAGCAATTGGCAGCCTAGCATGCTACCACTAGACCAACCTTCCCCTTCCAGTTTTAGGGCAACGAGAAGCTATTCTTTCCCATGCGAATGGGGATACATCATTTTTTAACACCATTTTGACATTATAGTACCTTTCACATCAAGTGAAAAACGAATAACCAACACCCGCCCTCTATCAGCATCATCTAGTCCTCACTAATAATCTATAACTTACGTTTGAACTGAAGAGACAATTTATTCTGAAATCTGCCAAGAAAAGAGACCAAATTTGACACCTTGATACAGAAGTTGCTGTGTATAAAGATGATTCAATAATCAGCATGGAAGAAAACTCTTGTCTGAAAATTGGGTTTCTGTCCTAGATGTCGGCACCTGGGTCACTACTACACATGCTACAGGCACCTGGGTCACTACTACAGGCACAGATCTGTCACGGACTTAATAAGAGACAGGATGTTGATAAGTCTTGAAATTGGAACACTCGTCACTTTTTAAGGCTATCTAGGACAAGACGATAACTGAAGATATCGTAACAGACATGATTCAAAAAGAAACAAATACAACGAAATTACTATTTCCCAAATACTAATTTATACAATTTGTATATTGACATTCATCTGACTCAGTCCACCTGCTCCAAAGATGTAATACACTACTCCTCAGTGCAACCCACTGCTCCTAAATCTGACCCACTGCTCCTTGGTGCGACCCACTGCTCTGTAGTGTGACCCACTGCTCCTAACTCTGACCAACCGCTCCTCAGTGCAACCCACTGCTTCTCAGGTGCAACATGTGCAACCCACTGCTCCTTAGTGCATGCAATCCACTGCTCCTAACTCTGACCAGTTGCTCCTCAGGTGCGAACCACCGCACTGCTTGCTGTACACTTTCATTTTGGAATAGTGAAACTGCTCCAAATTCCAGGCTAAAGGATAGTAGTATCAGAAATAAAAGTAGTAGTTTCATTATTTCAAATGAAAGTGTACCACAGTCAATAGAGCAAACATTATAAGCAATATCCACAACGACATCAACAGAGGCAATCAGTATGAAGCACATTTTGCATTAGAATTACTTGTCCCTGCAACGAGCACCCTCCTCATGGGCAACATCTTCCTTCAACTCTGATTTGTTTTTTGCAAAAGGAAACATTTTATATATCAGATGATTTATTCACTGCACGAATATGTACTGTATGTCTTCTTTCATGTTGACTTTTATTCATTTTTAAATCTCAATAAAAATTCCCAACTGTACTAATTAATATTTTCACCACATAATCATGATAATATTATCAACAAATTTAAACACTAATCATCAGCTACCAGGGGAATTAAATAAAATTCCATAATAGCAGCATATTATGCTGTTCCAGAAAATATTTTCACCAAAACACAAATTAATACACAAAATGTTTGGCTGATAACAGAAGTCAAGAGGGCAGTGGCGCTTTTACCATTTCTACACCGGTATTTCACCAACCATTTTGTAAAATTTCTTAACATGAGCTGTATTTGAGTTTTCCTTGGGAAATAAATAATTAAGATTTTTTTTTAAATTGACAAAATGACTTTTTTAATAATTGCATGAAAAAGGGACAAAGCGAAGCAAAAGTCAATTGAATGATATGCCAAAACCTGAAGAAGAAATTAAAAGTAGGGGTAGCGGTACACCAGTCCGAAAACAAATAAGTGAGGTCAAAAAATCTCCTGCGTGATCGCCGGTGCGGGCAATACCTTTCGAAAAAATTCAATTTACCAAGATGCAAATTGCACGGGTTAAATGAATCATTTTAAACGTATTCAAATTAATTTTAAATTTTATATTATTTTTCTTCATTTTCCCATAGCTATGTAAATCAAGTGAAAACTCCAGAGAACACTGTGTTTCTGGGAATACCTCAAACCAGGCTCAATCAGAGGATTGATCTAGCACTTAAAAATATTGATTTCCCAGAAATGAGTCAAATGACACAGGCCAGCTGAAGCCAGTAGCCACAAGCACTGCGGTGCACACTGACAATTATGCCAACGTTTAGTCTCAAAGGTTTATCAGGTAACCCAGTGGCTCTGGTTGACATTCAGCTAAACACACAGAGGTTGCAATCTTGATCTTGACTGTATTTAGATGGGAACACGTGAAGAAGATCTTGTATTTCTTGGAGTGACAGCAGCGGGGGAAACCCCTTGACTACTCAATGAAACTGAGTAAATCGAACGAAACAACGACACAGGAATGTGGAGAATAATCTAAGGAACACATACCTGTAAGCAGGGGTTGGATAACCCCGTTGGAATCCCAGTTGGTCTCCATTTTCGTGGAGGGGCCATTGCTCATGACCTCCATTCGCTTCGCCATGTTTTCGTCTGTGGCTTTCTGACAGCTCCACCTCTATTTATAGATTTCTGGCAAAATGGAAATCCTTACAATGACGTCACGGCGCCATTCAGATACTAGCGCCCCTGGTGAGGCTGATGCAAGTCTGAGCTTGTTTTTCTCACTCTTTTGATCAATATTTAGATTTGTCCATTTAAATTATTTGAAAACGTCTCAATTCAATTGTAACTCATCAAAATTTAATGTTTTTTTAAAGATTTTCAAAACTGTCAGGCCATACAGTCGAATTTACAACTTGAATCCTGGCCACTAGGGCCTTTTTGCTTCCTCCAATGTAAATTTATGTACATTAAAAACATTTTAGTTAAATCTGGACCATTTCTCTTTTATACATTTTAGATAAAACAATGAGTTTCATAAAATTAATAATTTTACAATTAATATTGTATATTTTTTTAACAGTATACATTTCAATCGATGATGGACTGTGTTCAAACAAAACTAAATACATTATTTTAATAATTTTTATTTAAACAAACTGGTTATTAAATTTACAGAGTAATGAACTAAAATCCAGGTAAGTATAATCATTTGTAATGTTTTTGTATGAATAAATGTGGATGTATGATAAATTATACTCATTGACCAATATATATTCAGTTCACTTATTTTTTATGGCGAAGAGAATTCCAATACATTGCGAAACCCTAATTCATGCAAATTGTGAACTCTTTTAAATTTAGAGCATCTTCATATTTAATTAAATAACTTAATTATTGCATTTTATAATTAGCACCAAGCTTCAGTTTTGTAAATAACATATACTTTAAATATAGGGTACAAACAGTGTACACATTCAACGACCGCAGATGTAAATTTATTCCATTAGGACAAAGAGATAATTTATCAGCGTATAATATAAATATCGAAAATATATAATATATAATGAAGATAATAATGATGTACTTATTCACAAAACGGAATATAAAAGTTTATAAATAGTCTTTGTACACAAAACATGTAACTATAATCATGCATAGGCCCCTATAATTTCATGTAATACAGTGTTTCATCCTAGGAGAAATAAATAAAAGTTCAATGAAAATCACAAACCACATAATTTAAAAAAAAGCTGCAGATTTTTTAGATTATAATTCATACACAATATTATACAAAATATATACATTCCTTGTTAATTTCTCACAGCAATAAATACATTTTTCAAGGCAATTCAATTTCACAAACAAATCCTGACTGCGTGAAGCAATCATAATTCCCCCACGTGTAATTATAGACAGAAATCTGCAAAACCCACACACAGGTATCTTCATAGGGCTCTTTCTTGAACCCCCAATTGGGGTCATCGAAGTCAATCACCTTGTTGGGCACTTTCCATGCAAATTCGTTGATGCCATTGTAGTATTTAGCACTGGTCCACCAGCCCTGCCAGCCTTCCAACATTCCTGAAACATATGTTAGAGATTTTTTAAAATAATAAAATTGTAAACAAGTGTTAGCACTCTTTAGAGCACGTTGGCCCGCCGCAGCAGTTTTCGAAGGTCTGTGTATTAAGCCCCAGCCCTGGAAGTGCCAGTGCCCCTATACAGTATGTCTCATAATGCACGAGAACTTGAATAAGGCACCTTTTCTACAGCCTGTGTAAATCCAAAGCATGAACCTAGAGCAATGTAAATAATTAGATTTAGTAGAACTAAGTCGAGAGTGGTGCTGCAGTGCTTTTTTTTTTTGTGACGTCACAGCAATTTAGGCCATTGTTTCAGTTGCATCAAGAATGTAAACAAGTGTAAATGTGCGGCCATCGTCCGAAATTGCCACAATTTGAGCCTAAAACTGCCTCTCAACACCACAGAAGTGTGATGAACTAATTACAAAACTGCTTATGTACAGGTAGGTCTGTATATTTCTGCTGTATGACTTTTAGATGCTGAGAAATCAGGCCAAACACCAGTTCACATGTTGGATGAGACAAACTGTAGTGTCAGATTGGGAAATCTCTTCCTCCTCGAAAATGTGAGCTCACTCATGCATGTTTGAAATATAAGCAGCTCGGAAAGCACCCCTAGTAACAGAGTCTAAATATGTGCCACATAAAAAAGAATATGTATAGATCTGATCATTATTCCATATCCGCTGCATGGACCTCAATCAAAATCTAATCAGTTCTTTGTTGTGGTAAATAGAAAAATCCTGGTGAGTTTCAGACTTTCAGTTGAATCTGTTCAGCAGTTCTTCCACAATCGTGTTGACAGACGGAGAGACGGCAGACAGACAGTCAGACACATGCGAATGAAAACATTAGGTCCATCCTTTGGCCGGCCTAAACAACGGTAAAGAGAGGAGGGCTGAGGAAGATCAATTTTCAAGACCCAGTGGAGGACTGATCTTCCACAACCATTCAGTCATCAGCAGGCCAGGTCGAATTAATTTTATTCCAAATTTTTCTCCACAAGACATTTTGGGGGAAAAAGGACACGTTCAGACAGTAGCAACATGAAACAACTGATGTACAGTAACTCTTTAGTATTCATTGCGGCACTGCCACACTGATCTTGGTGCCACATGGTCTTTTTAGACGACACCTGATTGCATAATTTCCAAATTCCAATGGAACATGTCTTTCATTGTGACCACAAGCAGTGTCAACAGTAGTCTTTTTATGTTTCAAGAAGTTTGTCCATGTGAAAATACTGACTCCATCTAATTGAACAGTGTAATTAATAATTATGCTAATAGCTTGTTCTTGATTACTAGACTGTATGGGAGAATTGTAAATATGTTGTAATAATCATGCACAATTGTGTTGAGAGCCATTGATTTTGTCCAAATTAGCCCACTACTTATGAATTGAACAATCAATTTTATGAATTGAGCCCATATATATTTGATTTGATCAACTTTGCAGGACATTAATACTTTTGGAGTTTGTATCAATAAGGCACCATGATGTGCTTCTGCGGCTTGTGCATTCAGCTATCTCTTTCATATGGGCCTGCAATACATGAATATCTAGGTCACAATAACATTCATGAACAGTGCGAAGATAAAAGAAGTGGCTATACTAGACAGCAGATATATTTGATAACTTTGCTTTGTTGATCTTCGAAGAGTTACAGAAAGATGACATCTACCTGACTCATCTTCCGCATTTTGAACTACGGGTAGGCCTATCACAGTATCAATTGGTTCGTGCGGCACTGATTCTATGGCATTCTCAAACGACCCTGGAATTTGCTATAGTTGCTGAAAACTAATTCACTAAAATGAGATTGTATGCTTTTATTTGTCGTGAAACTTGCTCAATTTTGGTATACAAAGGTCTGATAGGCCTATAGATTAGTGGTAATAGTTTGAATAGTTAATTCATCTACTGGTCTATAGGCCTACTACTAATAACATTTACAGACCTGCGATGAAGAACACCTTTTGTAAGTCTTTAGTTATGTTTTTTCGATACAAAGCCGCTTGTAAGTAAGTGAAACGGGGAATGTTTTGCCATTGGGCAAAACTAAACATCCTCTACCAAGCTGCTTATGGAAGCCCATCTCTCTATAGGCCTATATCTATCTATCTATCTATTCTGTCTATCTATAATTTCATTAATTTGTGATGTTGTTTAAATGAAATATATATGTAATCTTTACTGAAATGGGATCAAACATAATAATTATATAATGCTCAATTCTGCTAGAATTGTATCAAAAATGAATTGAATGGACTTACGTCCTTGCTTGCTGAGGACTCCTTCCAAATACTTTTTCTTCTCAGGACGGTCCACGTTGACCAAGTGTGCATACTTGCTCCACCTCTGGCACTGTTGTTCCGCTTCCGGTTGGGACTTGACCTCTTCCGCTCTGGTGGTCACTCTGTAGCAAGCATCCAGTGCAGTCACTTGTTCGAATGTTGTCGGGCACTGGGCTGAAATGGACAAGGGGGTAAATGGTAATGAAGGTTAGTGGTGTTCAGTAAAATTTAGATGTTGAGCAAGGGCTTTTGTTGATGGTTTGGCATGCATTTAGGCCTACATGTAATCACACATTTGTATCTACCAAGTTCCAATCTTGCTTTGACAACAGCTATTAACACTTTAACCCAATATAGTAGATCGTATAATATTATATGCATATATCTACAATTTGGTTCCAATTCATATGCACTCTTAACGCAAAGGTTCTTTATGGTATACAAAAAAAAGGTTCTAAATTTTTTATGCTGGCTTCTTGAACTTTAGGACAAGATTTGTTATAGTACAGTATTGGCTATGCAGCCAGCATACTATACTGGTTGCCCCGTACGGAAAAGTGTCAACCAGTCTGGTCCCCACCATTTAGTAATGTCAGCTAGAGCATTACAAAATATCTTATGATCACAAATACTTAATATTGTTGCATTGATGTAAAAGTACACCTGCCACTCATTAATCGACCAATTGGTGCAGATACAATTGTTGCAGGACCTGAAATAATTGGGGGTGAGTTGTAACAATTGGGGGTGAATAGTAATGAGAGCAGTTTGTTCTATTTATAGGTCCAATTTCTGGGTGGCACATCCTTGGGGTGATTAACAGACTGTTGGTGACATACAGTTAGTGACTAACTGGCAGTTCAAGACTAACAAACAGTGAATCAACAACAGTTAGTGCTTACTAACAGTAAGTGACTAACAACAGTGACTTACTAACAGTAGTCACCAACTGATGAACAACAGTTAGGGACAAAATGACTAACAGTCAGGGACTAGCAGTTAGTAACTTAAAGTTTCCTAATAGTTAAGGACTAGCTGACTACATGACTAACTAACAGTTAGTGACTGACTAACAGGTAGTGACTGACTAACAGTTAGTGACTGACTAACAGTTAGTGACTGACTAACAGTTAGTGACAATTAGTGACTAATTAACAGTTTGTCACTAAACTGACAGTTTTTGACTAACCAACAGTTTTGACTAACTAACCATTTTTGACTTACAGTTTTTCACTACAAACAGTTTTGACTACAAATAGTTTTTGACTAACTAACAGTTTTTGACTAACTAACAGTTTTTGACCAACTAACAGTTTTTGACTGAATAACAGTTTCTGACAAATTAACAGTTTTGACTGACTAACAGTTTTGACTACTAACAATTTTGACTGAATAACAGTTTTTTGTACTACAAACAGTTTTTGACTAACTAACAGTTTTGACTGAATAACAGTTTTTTTTACTACAAACAGTTTTTGACTAACTAACAGTTTTTGACTGACTAACAGTTTTTGACTAACTAACAGTTTTTGACTAACTAACAGTTTTGACCAACTAACAGTTTTTGACTGAATAACAGTTTTTGACAAATTAACAAAGTTTTGACTGACTAACAGTTTGACTACTAACAGTTTTGACTGAATAACAGTTTTTTTTACTACAAACAGTTTTTGACTAACAGTTTTGACTACTAACAGTTTTGACTGAATAACAGTTTTTTTTACTACAAACAGTTTATGACTAACTAACAATTTTTGACTGACTAACAGTTTTTGACAAATTAACAGTTTTGACTGACTACAGTTTTGACTACAAACAGTTTGGACTAACTCCCCCTTTTCACTAACTAACAGTTTTTGACTACTAACAGTTTTGACTAACTAACCATTTTTGACTACTAACAGTTTTGACTACAAATAGTTTTGACTAACTGACAGTTTTTGACTAACTAACAGTTTTTGACAGAATAACCGTTTTTTTTACTACAAACGGTGTTTGACTAACTAACAGTTTCTGACTGACTAACAGTTTTTGACAAATTAACAGTTTTGACTGACTAACGGTTTTGACTACAAACAGTTTGGACTATCTCCCCTTTTCACTAACTAACAGTTTTGACTAACTAACCATTTTTGACTACTAACAGTTTTGACTACAAATAGTTTTTGACTAACAGTTTTTGACAGAATAACAGTTTTTTTAATACAAACAGTTTTTGACTAACTAACAGTATTTGGCTGACAGTACTAACTCACACTTTTTCACTAACTAACACTTTTTTACTAGCTAACAGTTTTTGACTAACTAACAGTTTTCGACTGACTAACAGTTTTTGACTAACTAACAGTTTGTGACTAAATAACATATTTAGTGGCTTACAAATAGTAACTACCAAAACAACGGACTTAATGACTAACAGGTAGTGTCTAACTGATGAACAACAGTAAGGGATGCCTGATTAACAGTTAAGGATTGGCAGTCATATATAGTGACTTACTAATTAATAGTGAGTCATATTGAACCTATGCTCCCCCATATGAACTTGCCAACTCAAGCTAAACTGTCATAGGAATAAAAACAACAGTCAATACAATACACCAGTTAGTGTAGATCAGCAGAGCAGGTATAAGAAGCTATAAGAGGATTTATAGATGAACCCATGATGTGTGTGTGTTCAAGACCTAGTTAGTGAGAGATATAGAAAAAGTATAGTTGGTGTCTCCGGAGTATCGCATGCCCCCCTTGGGATGAAGAGATAGAGAGGGTGAGAGATAGACAGATAGATAGATAGATCTATCATGGGTTCATCTATAATTCCTCTTACAGCTTCTTATACTATATCTTGGGTTCATCTGTAGTTTCTCTTATACCATTTTTAAAAATTCTTTTGGCAAAACATATATACTCTTATTGTAAATTTTGAAATCGTAATCACTACAGCCAGCATATATCTTTTTTTTCAAAAAGATTTTCTTGTTAAGGGTTCAACTGAATTGAAAAGGTTCAATACTTGGTGGGAAGGCCCTATGATTGGTCCTGGACCCTATGCTCCCCACTTGAGAGAAAGGGGTTCCATTGTGGGAGTTCAGTGCAGCTGGATTAACTAAAGGTCGTCTTAGTTGTTGGAACCTTTTTAAAAGTTGAGTAATGAACCTTTTAGGGTTCCTTATCTATACCTGCTTATAGAACCCTTAACGGTTCCAAATGATAAAATATTTTTATTGAGAGCGTGGATTCGTTATTTGGTGTCTGATAAAAAGCTGCAGGAAAAATATCTTTTAAGTTCTCCATTCCTTACAGACCATGACTTTCGAAAGATTTTTTTAACTACATGTACATTAAACCTCAGCTTGGAACTCATTTCTTACCCAAAGTGTCTTCAGGGAAAATCTGAACATCTTTTTTTCCAGAGCATGTTTAGAGATATGGTTGTCATCATTATTTAAATGATCAAATAATGTTAGAGGTGTCAGTGAGTGACTGCTGCTTAAGGTCATCTTTGGTTTTGTATTCTTAAACTGACGTCACTATATGATGCAGGGATGACCTGTCCACGATGTAAATTGATACATATTATATGTCACACTTACCAATGCAACTGTGCCTGTCCACCCCCAACTGATAGAGTTCCCCCTGGTCACAGGTGCAGAAATAGGAGCCGATGGTGTTGGTGCATCTCTGGTCACAGCCACCATTGTTGATCTGGCACTCGTTCACATCTGGAAAATGAGGCGAAAATGGTAATAAATTATATTACGGTTGATATTACAGGAGTCTTTTGCCCTAACTTCTTATTTCGGGCTTCAAATACCATAATTGGTCATTTTAGTAGATGGGCACAATGTACAGTGCTGCCTATAAGTTAGTGGAATGGGTGGTGTTTTGCCGTTGGGTCAGAAAGATTACAAATTTTTAAATTATTACGATAATGGATCATGTTCATTTTGGTCAATTAAGGAGTGACTAAGTTGTCTGCCAGCCTGATGATGCATAAATTGAAGGAGTTTATGAAGATGGGCCGCATCAACCAAAAATTCAAAATTCTTGCTAAAATATATGTTGTGACCTTCAAAGAATGATTAGAGATCATTAAACATTTACAATGGATCCTGCTGATATTCAAACTCCAACATCTAGTTTTGTCTTACCACTTCGTCTCCGGAAAAGTATTCTTTATTAATAAGCAACAGTAGGCCAATATATAGGCCAATATATAATGAAATGATTATTATGATTTATATAATTGAGTACCTTCACACTGATTGGTTCTCTCATTGAACTGGTAGCCCTTGTTGCATTCACATCTGTAGGACCCTCTTGTGTTGGCACATGTTTGTCTGCATCCTCCATTGTCTTGTAAACATTCATTCACATCTGATAAAAAGTGAAAAATCAATAAATCTTATAAATAAGTGAAAAAAAAAACAATGAATGTGTGTATAGCAGAAATACTATGAAATAGTAGTGGTTGGTATCAGCAGTTTGAGGATGTTAGTGATGTCACTGAAGTGAAGGCCCTACCTTTTACTTTGAAGTGAGGCAGTAAATTTGTGACTGAGAGACAAGTACATAAATAACTGTCTTGTGGTTGCATCAGTAACATCACCGGTAAGAGAAATGAAAACTGACCACTCATTTCAATTAAAAAGACATCAGTCATTGATGTCCTTAATGAGCAGAATGTCATCAAACATTCTTCGCGGGCTGTAACATGCTCCATCAGTTACACACATTTGATGATCCAGATAAAGTAGTTTGCATTTGCATTGCAGATATAAAATAAGTTTAAAATTGCATTAACCAGTTATGTGTTTCCTTGTTTGGAGGTAAGCATAAACCTGGTGAAGCGCTGTTTAAAACATTTACTTTTCATTTCGACAACTCAGCAAAAGCAAGCGCTGTTTGACTATAAAATTTCATTTAGATTTTTCAAGTGCCATGATTAACTACACTTTATAAGAAGAATATATTCATTCTATAAACTACAAGTAGGCCTATGCTATAAAACATTTGAAAAGACCACTCACCATCGCAAGATTTTCTGTCGATGTTCACAGTGAATCCGTTTTGGCATTTGCACTCGTAGGAGCCGAGAGTGTTGGCACAAGTTTGTTCGCATCCGGCGTTTTTGGGAAACTCGATGCATTCATTTATATCTGCAAACAAATCAATCACTCAATTCCAATTACTGTCAACAAATATTATATTATTATCATGCAGCAAACACAGAAATAAAAAAGAAGAAAATGGCGAGAGAAGATAACTGATTTGGATATGCACACATTTATGTAACATTTGGCTCTCTGCAGAAGTTACAGTGACTCACCAGAGCATGTCTTGAGGTTCCTGTCCAGTGTGTACCCTGTCTCACAGTCACACTCCTTCCCTCCAGGGACGTTTCTGCAAATCTGCTGACAGTTGCCATTGTTGATGCTGCAGTCATTGGTGTCTGCAATAAAGGTAAGATCAAATTGTGATTTCCCTCGTATACTTTTCGGCTTAAGAGGTATAGTGTAGGATAAGAACAGTGAAGTCTAAGATAAGACAGTGGTCATGAAGTTTTATGAAGGCGATGAACTCGTGCTAATGCTGATTAGGTCTAAACGATAAATAAAAATGATATTTAGATAACCCATTTGGGATTCAGCTGGGTGACACCCATTAAGGAGACTTTTGAAGAAAATTAATGTATTTCTGTGATTTTGTGTCTATAATATATAAATAATTATGTTATACTGAAAGAAATTATTAAAATTTTGAGGTCACATACTCATTTCATCTAGTTAACCCAAGTGACATTAATTATAATTATTAAACTTCATTGTTTTGGTAATGTTCAACTATTTGGTTTTTGGGTAAAACGCTATCTATTATAACCGGGTGCAGCGGTAGAGTGAAATCCCAGAATAAGATAGGATGGAAACAAACGGCAAATTCCGTCACCAGATCATCCCAACTTGTTTCACAAACTTATCGATCAAAACATTTTGTAATAAAATAACTTGGCGTACCATCGCAAGTAACTCCATCGGCATTGAGTCTGTATCCCGTCCTGCATGAACACTTGAAGGAGCCGTACGTGTTGGTGCAGATTTCTTCACATCCGCCATTGAGGGTTGCACATTCATTCACATCTGCAAAATATATGCCATGTGTCTTGGATTATTTTTATCAAGGAGGTAGGTGATGATAGGGCTTTATATCCTGTATTTATGCTCTAACTAGGCTTAGTAGGATAGAAAGGGACCACAATAATAAAGTGATGTGCACTCTTGGCACAGGATGAAACATCCATCAAACATGGTTGGTTGTCCGCAAGGGATGAACTTAACTGCGGTCCCTAGGATTCGCAGCTGATGCAAGGCAAAAAATTACTATTGATTGATAATTTTGAAATACCTGCTACAAAACAAACATCTTTTCAAGTTCCTATACTGCTCTTAGTTATTCCAAAAAGATGCCTGACTTACCATTGCAGTTGTATTGGTCGACATCCAGCTCGAAACCATTGAGGCAATCGCACGAGTAGCTTCCATCAGTGTTTACGCATGTCTGGTTGCAGAGACCGTTCTTCTCCTTACATTCATCTATATCTGTAGTCGTAAGATAAAAGATAGCAAACTGTCTCATTCAATCAAGATTATGGCAGTTATTGGATAGTACACTGTTGGTCACAAATATGGATTATAATGATGCTTGTTAGTAGGGATTTTTCCCAAAAGGACTAAACATTTTAGGGAGTGTCCCTTAAGAGGTACTAAGCAAAGGATTCTGTCAACTTAGTACCTCTTAAGGGAATCCCCCTAAAATGTTTAGTCCTTTCGGGAAAAATCCCTAGTAAGTGAATACTGAATAGGGTGATGTTTTGCCATTGAGTCCATGCTAAACATCCTCAACTAAACTATTTGTGAGAGCATAAATTCTCAGCGGTGATATGAAATCATATCGCGTCATAAAGGCAGATATTTTAGGTATGTCCGACATGAATTGCTCATCGGAGACTTTTACCCGCATGAAACTGGGGGTATAGCAAAGAAAATTGGCAGCCATCCGTGTGAGCAATTTCTATGGGAAGGGCAAATATAACAGTTTGTAGAGCAAAAAAAATTGGGAAGCCATTGATGTAACTCAAATATCTGCCTTGATGCTGCACAATGTTTTCATCTTAATACATAGTCCTATAGTGCAGTCATGATGTGCATAGAGCAATACAGCATACTTATGTCTCAAAAGCAAGAAGGCAAATCAAATTAACCAGACTTTGATAACATCTCTAATAAAATGGGATGCTCTTTTTCATAAATGTACTTTATCTGCACAGTTATCAAGGAAAGTAATTCCACATCCCGGGGGGGAGGGGTACTCACTCTATAAGGGTGTATATAGAGGCGCCGCTGGATGGTAATGGTTTTTTGGCCTTCTTGGATTAAAATGGTTTTGGTTTTTTGACCATTCTGATTAATTTGGTTCTGGTTTTCGCAACCCCAACATGTTTGGTACCGTTAGAATCGGCTTCAAAAGAGGATTAAAATGGTTTAAAAACCATGAAGATTAAACTGGTTTGCAAAAAATTTTAGTGAAGGATTAAAATGGTTTGTGGTTTTGGCGCAGTTTCCAGATTAAATGGTTCTGGTTTTCAGAATTGCCGTGGCGCATCTGTATGCAAAAGTCCGCGAAGTACCCCCCCCCCCGGGTCCCACATCATGTCAACCAAATTAAGATGGGTTAGATTTGACATGTCAAATGTTATGGGCTTTCATTTGGTCAGAATTGTCCATGTGACAAGCATCATAACTAGCCTACATAGAATAACTGATGTGCTTGAAAACTACATGAGACATACACACAAAAATATGTGAGAATAAGAAAATCGTAATGTTTCGTTCAGTTCGCTGCACCTCAGAAACAACCTAGTCAATGGTAGGAGTGTCCTTCTGTTGTCACTTCTTGCACAGAATTCTTGAGTTGCTCAGCAAACGACACATGCAATAAACCATTTCGAGCCATCGGATGACACAATTTTACGATATTTTGTCACAAACTTTTATGACTCACCATTGCAGTATCGTCCGTCGACATTTATGCGGTAACCTTTGTTGCAGTCGCATTTGTAAGAACCAGCCGCATTTACGCAGACCTGAGCGCAAGTGTGGTTTCCCATGACACACTCATTGACATCTGGAACGGATGGATGGAAAAGTATTTGAAATTGGCACTTGATATGTTAGATGGATAGAAGATTGGTGATTGATATGTTAGACGGATGAAAGATTGGTAATTGATATATATGTTAGATGGATGGAAGACTGGTGCTCTACAAGTCCACAAACTCTACATCCTGTATTTTATGTACTCGATAGGCTTTCTGGTGAAGAAATGTGGACAAATTAATTTTTATCATAATTCATGAGAAATTTTTACGTACCAGTGCAAGTTTTGCCATCAGAGTTGAGTTGGTATCCGATCTCACACCCACATTGGTAAGAACCTTTGGAATTAATGCAGATCTGTTCACAGCCCCCATTGTCCACAAGGCATTCATTCACATCTGCAAAGAAGAAATTTTCCATAAAACCTTTTGACTTCCCTCAACACAAGACTAGAATGTGTTTTACCAAGAACCATTTTCCAAATGTGCTGAAATATGCAGAAGTTAGGCCAGTTCACAAAAGTAAAGACATTCTGAAGAAAAACAATTTTCGACCAGTCAGTGTGTTAACCAGCATGTCCAAAGTATTTGAAAGTTGTGTTTGTGACCAATTGATACACTATTTCAATGATATACTGTCTAGTATGTTGTCTGCCTACAGGAAAAGGTTTTCATGTAACAATGTAATCATAAAGTGTATTGAAGAATGGAAAAAGTTTTTAGACTGTAAAGAATATGTAGCTTGCCTATTGATGGACTTATCTAAGGCATTTGATTGTCTTCCGCATGGTTTGTTACTAGCAAAACTAAGTGCGTATGGTTTACATGAGAATGCATGTCTGTTTGTAAAAAGCTATCTGTCAGACCGTTTACAACGTGTCAAGATTGACATGTCATGTAGTTCTTGGCTTAAATTGAAGAGGGGAATTCCCCAGGGTTCCTTGCTTGGACCGCTTCTGTTCAACCTATTTCTAAATGATCTTTTGACCCATCTGAATGATTATTGCACTGTTTTTAATTATGCTGATGACAATAGTCTATCATGTCATCATTCTAATATAGAAACACTTGTGTCACATCTTGAACTAGCATCAGAGAGAGCCCTGACTTGGTTTGACCAAAATTTCATGAAAGCAAATCCGGATAAATTCAATTTGATCATTCTCACTGGTAGAAACCAGCATGAAGAAGTCACAATGCGACTTCGCAATACTGTAATAAAATCAGAGGATGAAGTTAAACTCCTTGGAATAACCTTAGACAGAAGTCTAACTTTTACTCCCCATATTAGAAATCTTTGCAAAAAAGTTGCAAGACAGGTCAATGCCATGTCTAGGCTCTCTACTATGCTATGTCTTCAAACAAAATGGTCTGTTTTTAACTCTTTTGTCAAATCTAATTTTGCCTACTGTACTGTTGTCTTTCATTACCGTGGAATGCAAAATGATAAGAAGTTAGAAAAGATGTATGAAAGAGCAATTCGGACAGTGTATAATGATTTTGTGAGTCCGTATCATGAGTTGCTAAAAAGGTCAAATCGTAAAATGTTATTTGAAGAGAGAGAGGATGTTTTGATTGAACTGGTGTATAAAATTTTACATGGATTGTCGCCACCTCTTGAGGAAAATATGTTTGTTAGAAAGAGATTAAATCACAACTTGAGAGATACAAACGTGTTAGTGGTTCCAAACTATGAAACAGTAAAGTTTGGTTTTAATTCTCTGAGAGTAAATGGTGCTATATGTTGGAACAGAATGCCAAAAGCCATAAAAGACTGTGATAAACTTGGGTGCTTAAAAACTGCTCTTCGTAATTATAAATATACATGCAGATGTGGATCATGTATTAGATGTTTCTTTTATGCCTCTCGATAATTTTCAAGTTTTAACATTTACATGCTTTTACCCAATTTTTAATGTTTTTAAATATCTTATGCTTGTACATACTGTATATATTACTTGTCGGTAAAAAGCAGATTTCTGCTTGCGTTTCTTGTTTGTAATTGCTATTCCGACTTTAAATAAAGTTTTCTTTATCTTTATCTTTTATCTTTTATGACATGGCAAACTGGCATTTTCCAGGCTTTTCATTGGGCTCTTCAGATGTCTCTGTCACCATTCTTGTTCTACATTTCCAATAGATAAGAGTGGTCTGTGCATTAATGCATTATGCCATTATCACATCCTGGTTGAAAACGAACTGATGTGACTGTTTTCCTCCAGAACTATAAATGGTTTTCTTTTTTTTTTTTGCGCCGCAGATAGAGACCACATCCCCTCGAGAGACTGCGATTATGATATGACCGCGTAAGGGGTATAGTAATCTTACAATGAAGCAACCATGCACTATCCACTAACAGAAAAAGCCAAGAGCACTGTTTCAAGTTAAAGCTTAGGATTTCATTTTCCAAGGCTAATTGATTTGATCATATATCCAACTGAAAACCAAGCTAGTCTGGTATCATCAAGCTGCTTGAGCGAAATGATCAGGATACATACAGTGAGGTGGTTTACTGTCAAACTATACAGTGACTGACAATGTGACATATGGACTTCAGTGTGATCAACAATATAGTCCGGTGTATGAGGTCAAAAAATGGACCCGCAAGTTAACCGGCTGGAATTCGGTCCACCTTGTACCAAATTTTCTGAATTTTCCAGAAATGACATCCGTTTTGCTCCAGTCCGAGGCTATCTCCATCAAAAATGGTTGTCAAGGCAACCCTTTTCTGTTTTTAGAAATATGTATAAATAGTGGATTTTGTTCTGTAAAATAAGGTATGTTTGCTGCAATTGGTGGCATTTGACCTAAAAATCTTCCCTTGCATGTTTCATGATGTTTCAGTTGGATTTGCAACTTTTTGTTATTGTTATGTTACCATAGCAACGGTTTGAATGATAAAAAGTCATATTTTGCCTACTTACTGCAAAAACAACATTGATGACAGGAAAAAAATTTCAGTTACCAGCATGCTTTTTCTGGTATTTGAAAGCACAAGTCCCTAAAATTAAGAAAAAATTATCACAGGCCAGCTGTGTTGATAAATTTTACCATGGCAACAGATTTAAATTGATGATGCACATTTTTTGTAAACGAACCAATTCACATATTTAGCCATTTCTCCACTTCAAATTACTGTAGAATCGTGAAATTTGGTACATCGACTGTAATTTTGACCTTCTTTATTTTTCTATAATTTGTTGAGATATATGTTGCCATGGCAACCATTTGCACCCCTTTTTTCAAACAATTTCACATCAGCAATTATGCTTGGCTAGATATGGCTGTGTAATACAGTAAACTGATGTAAATTTGATTAAATGTGATGGTAAAACGTCACCAGTTTGTTTTCTTAAAACATCTTCCATTTTCAAGGTCACATGACCATTACCATGACAACCAAATACAATAACAATGCTCTCTTTAGCTTAAAACGATCTTCTTCAAGCTGGCGGGCAAAATGATTGAGATTTTTCTTAGTGAATCCATTCCTAACAACAGTTACTCTTATCTACAGTGTGTGAAACTATTGTATTTGATATAATACACAACCTTGTTCATAAATTACTGAGGATAACAGAATAAACTTAAGGTTTTTGAATAAATTAGTACAGTTAAACGGCTTAAAACCTTCAAATTGTCCTCTTGAAGATGGGGCTTCTAGGCATCAAAATGATCATTATGGATGTGAATTTATGGATAGAAGTACAGATCCCAGCTTTCAAGAATGGTAGATCCTGATTACTAGAAAAATTGATGGATTTACCTGTTTTCATCCCTTTAAAGTCGGCCATCTTGGTTCCAAATTGGCAAATATAATTGGCAGCTATTTTTGGTGAATGAACTGATTAACATTTTTAGCCGTTTCTCCTCAAATAATTACAGTAGAGTTCTGAAATTTGGTACACAGACTGGAATCTTTTAGTTCTTTCATTTCCTGCAGAACAAAACATATTTGTTGCTATGGCAACAATTTAAATCCCACTTTTAGACCATTTCCTATCAGCAATAGCGATGCTGCCCCAAATATAGCTGTGTGACACAGTAAGTTGATGTAAATTAGATTAAATGTGATTGCAGAATATCGTCATTTTGCTTATTTTTAAAATATTATATTTTCATGGTCACATGACTGCTACCATGGCAACCAGATACAATAACAATGATTTTATCAGCATAAAAGGGTGTTTTTAAGGAGCTTCAAAGCATCCAAATGGCCGTTATGGATGTAGATTTATGGATAAAAGTACACATCTAGAGTTACATAATACCATAAAAATCTCGAGTCCAATTTTGTGGAAATAAGTATCATATTATCACATATGCTGTACTTCCCTCCAGTTTAAAATGTTAAGATGAAATGCTTATATTACAACTTAGCATTGGTTTTCTTCTGTCGTATTTATATGAAAATGAAGTGTATCTCGCCCCCTGCACAAAACAATCTAAAAATGTTAACAGTAGCTGAGTCTGGTCTAAAATTGCAATATTATCTGTTTGTTTTCTCTCCTTCTTTAAAGCTCTTTTCATTAGAAAACATCTTGTTGTGGATTGAAACAGCTCTGTAGTTTTTTCCTAATTGCGTTGACAGAAGGATGATGGATGGACCGACAGACACATGCAAATGAAAACATTAGGCCCATTCTACATCGAGCCTAATTAGGCTGGTTGCTATAATATTGTAGACTGTAGAGTCTTGAAGGTTTGTTATAATAGGTTCCTACTGGCACACTTGGCTAGGGGGTCAGCCCTTTATCTCAGTGGTAAAACATTCAAGAGGTAGCTGGATAAAATCCCACTCACTATTGAGTTAACAATGATGTGAGATTATGTGTCAAAATCTCCGTTAAGTTTGGCGATATAATACAGTGGAGTGTAGTGGGTCCGGTTTGTACACGTATGTATGTATGTTTATAGACTAAAAAGGACCCCAGAAATGCATAAGTCTGACTGGGCATAATAAGTTGCTTCCAGCAGTTGGCTAGGGAACTGGCCCTCTTGCCCAAGTGATATTGCATCAATTTTGTTTGAAAGTCTGTTAAATTATCATGAATCAAAAGGGTAACATTTCATTCGCTTTTGTCTTAATTAGGATCATTGAGAGAGGGTCCAACATCTGAATTAACACCACTGAAATGCTTAAATGTTTGCATGCTATTATGAATGTTTGTAAGCAATATTGATCTGCATTTTCAAATTACATACAATCAGCATGAAAGACGCTACAAGCTCAAGAACTCATACAGTCTGAACCAGGAGTCCAGGACATTTGCTTTAAAAAGTCCCTATTTGAAAAATAAGGGACCAAACATTTTACTTGATTTTTGGCTAATATGCCCTGTTATTCCAAGGCTACATACAGCCAATAATTTTTAAAAACAAAAGCAAGAAAAATGCCATGTCAAGAAATAATAATTAATTGACGGCTCATAGCCCCTTCAGATAGTTTCAAGCTGCCAACAGCAACATATTAATCTCAGTTACTGAAATATTAGTAATGGCATTGGCCATTTTGAATCCTATGTTCCGCCATTTGAGTGGATACTTTTGTGGTTGTCATTCTAGACAGCCTGGATGTGTACTACATTTATACCATTCATGAATTTATGTCAACAGGGATCACTTAAATGCTGCGCAGCTCCCTTTTCATGAGTAAAATTTCATGAATTTTAGCTGTCCATTTAGATCAAAAATTAGGTTCAGGCCATGATCTTCAGTTATTACTAGCAATAAGCCCATGCTACCTTCAAAATTAATTGGAATATACATATATTTGGGTGTAAAGATTGACTTTCCAGAAAATAAATCACTTCGTTACAGCAGGACTCCAGAAATATTACCTGGTGCTCAAAGAAAGTGAGCAACTGACAGAGACGTTGCAGGTTCCACCCTCTTCTGTACAGCATTTATGAATCAGCTGAAAACTTATTATCATAAAATAGAGCATTAAAAGGAATGCAATGGCTGTGAAAAGGGGAAGTACTGCCTTGGGGGCCAAAGGAAGGCACAGGGAAAAAAGAAGCCCAGATATTAAGTAGAAGTGGAGATAAACCCTACAAATACGGATACAATATCACATTAATAGCATAAAATAAAAGTCCTAGGTTCTTTATTTCAAACATAAGAAATATGGTTTCACACACTGGGAAGAGAAGTAGTCGTTCTTAGCAATATATTCACTGATGAAAATCCAATTGTACTGTACATTAGTTTGAAAAAGACTAGAGCACCTGCTCTTTTGGGACCGGAGGGAGAAGGCTACGACATTTCACTGGTGATGCTCTATTTCATGTCCTGGCTTACATACTTTTCTGGGCAGATCCAGCTCTGTTCTGCAGGATGCGGGCCTGAAAGGCAGCTGTCCCAGTGATCTACATGCCAATTCGATGTCCAATTCACATGAATTTCTCAAGTCTGCAGCTTTGCTCCTCTCGCCTGCTCTAAACAGCAGACTGGCTTGTCAGTCAGTGTTTTCTGCTGATAAATCATTGCTACCCTGTCAGCATGCCTTGGCGGTCCAACGTTGGACAGCCGAGGCATGCTGATAGGGTAGTGTATCTGGTTGTAGTGAATCTGGTTGCCATGGTAACAATCATGTGATCATCAAAATACGACATTAAAATAAGCAACCAGATGATATTCTGCAATCAAATTTCATCTGACTTACACCAATTTACTATATCACACAGCCATGTCCAGGCCAGCATTACAGTGCTGGTAGGAAATTGTCTGAAAACGGGGTTTGAACAGTTGCCATAGCAACATTTTTTTTTTTTTTTTCTTCAGAAAATGAAACAACTAAAAAATCCCAGTCTGTGTACCAAATTTCAGAACTGTTCTGTAATTATTTGTTGAGAAATAGCTAAAATCTGATGTTATCAGATCACTCAGCTGGTGATTATATCTGAAGTTTCGAATCCAAGATGGCCGACTTTAAAGGGGTGAAAACAGGTAAATTAATTTTTTTTCTGGTTATCAGGAACTACCATTCTTGATGGCTAAAATCTGTAACTCTATCCATAAATTCACATCCATAATGATAATATTTATGCCTTGAAGCCCCATCTTCAAGAGGCCAATTTGAAGGTTTGAAGCGGTTTAACTGTGCTCATTCATTCAAAAACCTTAAGTTTGTTCTGCTGTCCTCAGTAATTTATGAACAAAGTTGTGTATTTTATCAAATACAATAGTTTCACACATTGTAGATAAGAGTAACTGTTGTTAGGAATGGATTCGATAAGAAAAATCTCAATCATTTTGCCTACCAGTTTGAAGAAGATCGTTTTAGGCTAACGAGATCATTGTTATTGTATTTGGTTGTCATGGTAATGGTCATGTGACCTTGAAAATGGAAGATATTTTAAGAAAACAAACCGGTGACGTTTTACCATCACATTTAATCAAATTTACCTCAATTTACTGTATTACACAGCCATATCTACCCAAGCATAACTGCTGATGTGTAATTGTTTGAAAAAAGGGGTGAAAATGGTTGCCATGGCAACATATATCTCAACAAATTATAGAAAAATAAAGAAGGTCAAAATTACAGTCGATGTACCAAATTTCACGATTCTACAGTAATTTGAAGTGGAGAAATGGCTAAATATGTGAATTGGTTCGTTTACAAAAAATGTGCATCATCAATTTAAATCTGTTGCCATGGTAAAATTTATCAACACAGCTGGCCTGTGATAATTTTTTCTTAATTTTAGGGACTTGTGCTTTCAAATACCAGAAAAAGCATGCTGGTAACTGAAATTTTTTTCCTGTCATCAATGTTGTTTTTGCAGTAAGTAGGCAAAATATGACTTTTTATCATTCAAACCGTTGCTATGGTAACATAACAATAACAAAAAGTTGCAAATCCAACTGAAACATCATGAAACATGCAAGGGAGGATTTTTAGGTCAAATGCCACCAATTGCAGCAAACATACCTTATTTTACAGAACAAAATCTATTATTTATACATATTTCTTAAAACAGAAAAGGGTTGCCTTGACAACCATTTTTGATGGAGATAGCCTCGGACTGTAGCAAAACGGATGTCATTTCTGGAAAATTCAGAAAATTTGGTACAAGGTGGACCGAATTCCAGCTGGTTAACTTGCGGGTCCATTTTTTGACCTCATACACCGGACTAATACCACACAAGTAGGCTGACCACTTATTGACAACAACAATATTCAGCCATGGTTAACGGGCTATTCGGGGGCTCTACTTCTTGACCCTTTCTTGCCCCAAATTGGTAAGTTGTGTAAAATCCCTACCCTGTGTGACCAGGCTATATATCATGATAAGGGTGACATGGATGTGGCTAAAAATAGAAGAGGGGCTCTATTGTGATGAGGTGGATTTAGTGGTTCTTGCAGGAAAATGGAGGCTTAAGTAGATACATTTTGATGAAGTTTTGGCAAAACAGCCTAACAGACCTTTTGATTGACTTGAGATAATCTGAAGACATGCCATAAATTGCTGATGCATCCAGCTATATATACCAACTCTCTCAAACAATAAAATTAACATTCACTCATTTATGCCAAAGGAATGGATTATGGAAGTATTACTCTGAGGAAGAGTCATGCTTTTGATTTTTGCTGAAACTTTATAACTTCTTTTCAAAAGGACTAAAGCTTTGGAACAAAATTTTGAAATTGCTCACCATCACAAGACCTGCCATCAGCGTTGAGTTGGAAGCCCTTCCGACAGCTGCACTTGTAGGAGCCCGCTGTGTTCTTGCAGAGATCCTCACACTTCGATTTGTTCGCCTTGCATTCGTTGAAGTCTGTATTATTTAAAATTACAATTAAACATTGTTTTAAAAAACTTGATATTATGAAGTGTACTTTAGAACAAAATTAATGCAATAAACATAACATATAATATCAACGAAAACTGTGAAGAATGAAACTTGTTATAATATCTTTATACCAGTCCAAAAACATTATTTTGAATGAAGAATTGGATTGAGAATTTTTTTTCTTAATGTGTGTTATCAAATGATATATATATATATATATATATATATATATATATATTGTTATTTTTCTGCATTGTTTTATTTTCAATTTTGTATTTACAGAAGTACCCACCAATACAAGTTCTTCCATCCTCTTCAAGAACATGGCCTCTAGGGCAGCTGCATTTGTAGGAACCTGCTGAGTTGATACATTTGTGGCTGCAGTCATCTTTGCCCATTCTGCATTCATCCTCATCTGAAAAATTAAATGAACAGGTTGGTTAGTAAATTGATAAATTTGTCTATCATGGCAAAGGGCATATTCAGATCTAAATTTGAGAGAGGATGACTGAGGCTCTAGTTGGGTTTTTGCATCTCCTATCCCTTGGCCGTTTTACTTTTGAATTCCCTGCCCCTTTGCAGTTTCATCAATGGTACTTTTGAGTTTCCTGTCACTTGGCCATTTTACTTTTTGTGTCCCCCGTCTCTTTGCCCTTTTACTTTTGAAATCTCTGTCTTCCCCATAAGCCCCCGCTTCATGAATCTTCTAAAAAAAAGCCGAGGACATGATTTTGGTCCTTGATTTGCTTAATGGCCTATGACATTCTACAGACAACACAATTTTGCTACGTGATTATCAGGTTCAGAATTGTTCTTTTTATTTTCATCTGAACAGAAAGCTCCCAATAAACAACACATTTGGCATTGCTGGCGTTTATCACGGTTTATGGTATCATTTTCTTTGAGGAGATAACCTCTTTTTCATCCTTAAACTTCCAATTTCCTTCTGGATTCTCAAGAATTCAAGAGCATTCAGAAAATCATCATATTACATATCCAGTAAGACCAGTACAGTACAGGCTGAGAATGGTTTTGCCATGGGGGTTTGGTTTAGAGCTGTATACGTTAAAGGAGGTACGTACCAGTTAATTATCTTCCAATGGAAAATTTATCAACTTTTTGGCTTTCATTATAAGCTAGATCTCCCTCAGAAAGTTCTCTTCTATAGCAACCAGTCTAGCATCAACAAGCTTGGCTGATTCGAGGATGCATAAATGTATAACTGCCTTTGTGATAAACTCATAATCAGGGAGCTTCAGCCGCTTTATTGACAAACCACACGTTACCATGGTGACTGACAATGTGACCTATTGACTTGAATGTGATCAATAAGACTACACTGACTTTGCAGTGTGAGCAACAAGTGGCTGACCACTTATTGACAACTAGGATTGTCTGCCATGCTCTGGGGGCTACTCAGGGGGAATATTTCTTGACCCTTTCTTGCCCCAAATTGGTTAGTTGTGTAAAATCCTGACTCCTATGACAATGGACCATCAATCAAGATAAGGGTGCCAAGGATGTGGCTAAAAATAGAAAAGGGGGCTCTATTATGATGAGGCGGATTTAGTGGTTCTCATAGGGAAATAAAGGACTATACCTTATGATGTAGTTTTGGCACAAAAGTGACAAAACAGGCAAAAAAAATTACAAGCTTAGTTCTGCAAGATAATGATACTTGTCCCGTGAACCTCGTAAATATATCATATTGGGATAACACCATGGGCAACCGGACTGTTATGCAATAATATCTTAATTGTAAAATACAGTACAACCAACAAAACGTTCCCACCTCTGCATCTCCTTCCGTCTGGCGACACTTCGTAACCCGCATCACAGATGCAGTAGAAGGAGCTGTCCGTGTTGACGCAAGTGTGTTGGCATCCTCCGTTGTTCGCCTGGCACTCGTCAACATCTGAACAAGAAGATAAAAATCATTTGCTAATGAAGGGTATTAATTGTGTGCACACAAAAGTACTGATGAATCATTGCATGATTTGAGGTGAGTAATGACTGAGTAGACCTAGTGAGTAGGTATATAGGCGTATTACCTTCTTCATATTATAAAATATTTTTATTCTGCAATTTTGATATTTCCCTCTTGATACAGTTTGTTAATTATAATGTTTGTAAATTTAAATTTTCATATTTGTCTTACGTACATATTTGTGCACGAGGGATTTGTTGTGTTTCTAAAGCCTTGCTAACCTACTATAAGAATAATTTCATGACACAATTTTTACCAACGGTCCAAATATGTAGATGAACCTGTCATTAGAAATGGTTCGTATAATCATATTTAACTTTTTCTATCATATAAATATATGAAAATATACCAACCTGAACATGACCTGTTATCATCATTGAGCTTGTATCCCTGGCGACAAGAGCACTGGATGTCATTGTTAACGATGTTACAAATATGGTCACACACTCTGCGACTACCCTCTTCGCACACTGGGCCAGTGGGACGAGGAGCTGAAATTATATGTTCAATCATAAATTGAAATAGTAGAATTCAGCAAAAGAAATTTGGAAAAACAATCGCAGCTGGCAAAGTTGTTAAAAAAAATCAGCTGCATCTAGTTCCTTTTATGTAAAAGTAATGATAGATTTTTTATGTAAAAGTAGTGATAAGATATATAAAAGTAATGATAGATTTTTTTTAGAGATGTGCTTGCTTGCTTGCAAGCGGCATCTCTATTGTGGGAGGAAGGCTCTGAAACTTATGACAACTGCCGTGGTCATGATGTTTCATCTCTGTCATTAAAACTTTGCATACAGTATTACAGTCTCAATAGAATTTTATCTTGCGTTGATAAACTTTTGGTGTAAATTAATAAAGAAAACAAACAGGCTGAGTTTCTACAGGTCACAGGTCAATCACCAAAAGTAGGTCACAGGCCAGATACCCTCCAGCAGGTCTTAGTGACAAATACCCTTGTGCAGGTCTCACATGCCAGATACCCTTGTGCAGGTGACAGGCAAAAGGGTAGATACTATCATGGGCAGTCTATCTACAAGCATTTCTTTTAAAAAGTGCTTGCACATTATTTTTTATGTCTCCTGTCACAGTTTCTTTAAATTTCTCATCAACGTTGGACAAAATTTGATATAGACTACAACTTTGATGGAGCATGAATAAGAATTGAAACGATTGACCGTAAGTGAACTGTTGGACTAAATTGCATGTACATGTATATAAAATATATATATATGTTTAAAAATGGTCTTACCTGCAGTTGGAATAATGTCACGAAGTGTAGACTGTGGTAACGAAATACAAAATACATGTTAAAGGAATGCAAATAAAATTGTTAAATATCGAATTTCTTGAAAAGATAATTTTAGCCATATTTTGATTTTTATTGAACATAGATTATGCTGATATTGCTGGCAATTTTTTTTTCAAAATAACCTTTCTTACATGACATATGATATTCTTGAAAAGTCTTTTTTAAAAGTTTCATTAATCATTGGTACAAAAAAGAAACATTAAATGTTAGCAAACTTCAAGACATGTCAAAAATTAATATAGTATTATGATAAGAATATATGTTATGTCATCAGAAACATAGGAGTCAGAACCAAAGTGGCATGCTTCCCTCTAGAAGTAAAAAATTCATTATTAGTTAGTTGCGCAGAAATAGGGGTTAAATGTTAAATAGCGCAATAGTTTTAACAAATGTAGATTAACTGGGTTTTTTTTTGCAGGGGTCCAATGTTTTGGGTTTTTGCTGCGGCAACACTGGTTCGCGCAATTGTTTCATACCACTTGTTGCAATTGTTATATATAGAAGCATGACTTTCATTTGAAGCTAATATATCACCAGATTAAAGCAATGTTCAAAAGAAAGACAAGAGTCATATTAGACCTGTTCCCCCTGCCAAATTTACTCAGGTGTTGTCATTCTAAGCTCAGTGTATATGAAGATAAATTCCTTTAAAAATGTAAGCAAATACTTTTTCATGCCATGGAAAATCCTTGTTTTTTTTTACAAATCAATCAATGCAGGGCCTTCCTTTTAAAAGTAATTTAAGACTCTAAAATCCATTAAACTCACTTAATTATGGAACACACACAATTCCGTTGATTGAAAGTGTAGGCCTACTTAAAATCTATCAATTTATAATCTTTAAAGTTCTGCCAGTTGCATTTTATATGGACCTCCAAGAGGTCATTAGGGGGTTACCAAAAGGAGGGGTGCAGAATATGTGTGTGGACACTGGACAGTGGAGAAACAGGCAGCTAAATTACACTTTTTTACCATTTATGGAAAATTTAGGTCACTGAAAATATATTTTAAGGTCTTGCACATTGGGAAAAGGTATCTTGGGAAATATATTGAAAGTGGAACATTGGAAGTGAAGGCAGGATGAAGAAGCACTGTCTGGACATCTTATAAAGTTAGTAAATTCCTTCATATGAAAACTATATCCACTGCAGCTAAGCAGTGGATAATAATGCTGGTTGGTGTAAAACTATGCTAATAGTTTTTGATCGGTGTTTAAGTCTTGTTTCTATATTGTTGTGTTATAGTTGATTTGGGTGAAATTTTCAATTAACAATGGTTTGTGTAAAATGTTTGTGTTAATATTAGTTTGTGTTAAATTATTGTATTAATGCTGATTTGTTTTAATTCTTTGTGTTAAGGATTGTTTGTGTTAAATTGTTGAATTAATGTTTATTTGTGTTAATTTTTGTGTTAATGATGGGTTGTGTTTAATTATTGTGTTAATGATGGTATTATAAACAATTTTGTGTTACTGTTGATTTGTTTTAATTTTTTGTGTTAATGATAACTTGTGATAATTTTTACATGTGTGTTAATTATTTTGTGTATTTTTGTGTCTTACTGCAGCTTGTGGTGGCCTAGGTCTGGGTGGCGCTGGTGTAACAACAGGGGGTCGCGCTGGCGCTCTAGTCGGCTCCGGCAGGGTTCTATTCAGCAGTTCGATGCTAACATTACATTCGTCTAATTGACAGAAACACCATATAATCGGTCTTCTTTCGCCATCATGCTGCCAGCCATTGAGGGTGTCCTGTGTGCACAAAAAGTGATGACATCATCAATAAGTGTGTAGATAATAGATATAACGTACCGGTAAGGAAGGCGTGGCAGTTGTCGTGGTAGTAGTAGTTGTTGTTGTCGTAGTCCGATTCATTTGGCCAACGCTCGTATTGCACTCGTCAAAATCACACAAGCACCAAATAATCGGCTGTTGCTGGCCTCGCCTCTCCCATCCACGGTCATAGTCCTAGTTAGTAAAATTAGCAAGAAAAGTATCATCAAATGAGTTAAATTAGATTGATTAGTTAAAGAGTAATAGGTCTATTGCGGTAACAATTTTAAATATGGTCAAGTTTTACACAGGTTATTCATTTCAATGATTTCGCTCTGTGACTTCTAATAGGTGTGGCCCAGATGATCTTGGGGGGGAAGAGGGGCTATGGATTTTTGGTGAAAAAAAAGTTTGCTTCCCACTTGACACTGAAAAAAGTATTCAGTACATGAGACAAAAGAAGTTTGTTTCAAACTGACGCTTTGGTACCGTAATGTTAAATTTGCAATTAAAAAGTTTGTCGTTCATCCACATCAGAAAATAATTGCTCCCCGACGCTTCACGAACGAGAAAGAAAGTTCTCGGGCTTCAAATCCATGACCCGCACTGTAGCAGATTGGGTACATAATATAGGTTGCTCCTACTCAGTCCTAGCACTTGGAAAGGGGGCCTGCCCTTTAGCTTTACTTGCAGGATATGTGACTCTTAATGGTAAAGTGTCATATCTTGCATCGACCCGAAAAGCTCAAACGTAGCCATTTTGAATCCCACTTGTGGCGACGGGTAGCATTACAGCAAAACACTTTGATATAGAATTAGTGTGGACTGTGGCACTGTGAAAATGGCACTTCGTGTGTCATCATGCTGATGATTTGTCATGATCAAACCCAATACTTTCAATGTTAATTTGCCTGAAGGAGACTTATCCCACTTTTTGGTGACTGCCAAACAAAAGGATTATACATCTGATTTTCACTCTAAAATCCGTTATGAGAATTCAAATGGCTTTCTCTTGATCATGACTAATCAAACAGCCTCGATGTTTCCCATGTTGAAAGTAGAGAAGATGACACTTCATCGGCTATCATGAGTCACGAAGTGCCATTTTTACAGTGCCACAGTCCACTCTAATTCTATATCAAAGTGTTTCGCTGTAATGTCACTAATAATGTGAGATTATTGACTGGAGTGTATCAAAATCTCTGGGAAGTTGGCATGCTAGGATGCTCTGAGCACTTGGCTTCGGGGATGCTCCTTTAGCTCATTGCCAAAGCATTGCATTTTTATGGGAAGGTTATTACAGCGCTCCACTTTGATACCGAAAAAGAGTGTACTGTTGCACTGTGAAAATGGCACTTTGTGTGTCATCAAACAGATGATTTGTCATGATCATACCCAATACTTTCAATGTTAATTTGATTTAAGGAGATTTATCCCTCTTGTTGGTGACAGCCAAACAAAAGGATCATGCATCTGATTTTCAATCCAAAATCAGTTATGACAAGTCATATGCCTTCTCTTGATCATGACTAATCAAACTGCCTCAAAGTTTCCCATGTTGAAAGTGGAGAAGATGACACTTCATCAGCTATCATGAATCACAAAGTGCATTTTTCACAGTGAACTGATCCTCATTTTTTCTTTATCAAAGTGCATCACTGTAATGTTACAGGCCTACGACTGTGTTATATATTTAATTTCACATAAATTGTTGTTCTCATGATATATCATTCTTTTTTGTTGTTGCCCTACCATCCTCAAAATTTATCAGAAATTCAACTTTGCTAACAGAAAGCCAGCTTTCTCCTTGACCACCACACCATGACATATGTCAATGGAAATAGCTGGAGGAAGTTGTGACAACTTGGATATGCTGTATCATATTACACCTCACATTGATCTGTCCTGCAACTGGACAAGATGTTGACATGGGACTCATCTGAAAATGACAGGCACTGGGGCACAAAGCTGCAACAGAAAATTCTAATATGCACATTGTAAAATATATAAAGGCAATGTTTCGATGGTGCACAATTCTGCCTGTGTATAAAGACTTAATGGGAAGAAGATGTCCGCAAGTTGATAGATGTTCATGCCATCACTGAGTTCCAACATAGTTATTCCGCCATCGGGCATAAAATTTAATGAGCATGCATACATGTGCTGCCACTCAGGGAGCAATTTCTCGAGCTCAAGTGAGCTGTCAACAGAAACTGAGTGTGAGGAGCTCAAATAACTTCTGTCTGCAAGAAGCTAGGATTGTTCCTGGGTAGCCTATGTTGATGGCCTTGTTTACTTTATTGGAGAACATGCGCAGGCAGCTGGGTGGCCAAGTGGTTTAGGTGCCCACCTGCTCCGCTGAAGGTCTTTGCCTGAATGGGTTCGAACCCCGGTATGCTGGGCAAGTAAAAGATCCCTCACATGGGGTAAATGTGTAACATGTTTAGGAGTCCCACTCTCTCTTCCATCTCATCAATCAACCCTCATGAGCGCTCGGGACTGGGCTTAGAGGGCTGCACTTACCAGATCTATCTATCTATCTATCTATCTATCTTATCTTGTACTTTGGTTGACCTACATATCGAACAGAAACTTTGTGTGTGCAATGAAACTGGGACTATTTTTTGGACGAGCATCCAAAACTAACTTAGCGCCAGGTGGCAGCAGCAGGCAGTTCTCAGTTTCAATGGCTGTGAGGACTTTGGCCTCCAAACTACAATCATGAAGAGACAGACATATCCAGCCTTTAGCAATGGCTGAAATTGGTATGCATGCAATGGTGGACAATGCACATCTGATTTATGTGTAATGTTATTATGTCAAAAAGTTTCCCTTTTCCCAGTATTTGTATATTTCGAAGAAGTAAAATACTACCGAGAAACAAACTGCTACCGCCCAACTGACAATGCACGTGAAGTTCACGTGATGAACATAAGGGAAAACTGGTGAACATGACATAACTGAGAGTTATCATGTGTTTTTGTTCACGTGAGAAAAAATCCCACAGTTTCGCGGGATAACCATGTGATGAACTTCACCATTATCACTTGACTGTCTTCATGACATAACTGAGAGTTATCACATGTTTTTGTTCACGTGAAAAAACACGTGGTTAACGGTGAAGATACCCCCCCCCCAGAAAAATAGATGGAGCCACCTGTACAAGAAACACAGCTGTTTACGGAGTTCCGCACAAGGTCTACTTTAACTGAGTTTAACTAATTAAGCAAATGATTATGATTTCTATCTCTGAATTAATGCACAGTATCTGGTGGAATGATGCTTATTAGCTCAAAAAGCACATATTGGATATTATTAAAAAAGACTAGTCATCCGAAATGTGACACATATATGACCACAATCCTTGCTTCTGGTAACCCTTAAGACGACTGAAAAGAGACTCACTGCATCACACTGGTTGTGACAAAATGTCAACAAGTTCTTGTGGCTTCTTCTTCAGCCCCACAGCTATTAAAAGCCCAAGATAATGCTTAAAACAGTCCAAGTTGACTGGCTTGATGAAGAACCAAATTAACCCGGCGGGAAATTTTGTCTCTTCTCAAATAATTTTAACTGGTGAAGATCTTGGAAAAACTGATATGCATTTACGAACGTCAACCACATGATTTTAACAGAAAATCACATGGTTAAGTGGTGAAGATTGCCCCCCCAGAAAATCATGTGGTTAATTGGTGAAGATATTCGCTTGAAAATTTTGTGGTTAACTGGTGAAAATATTCACCAGAAAATCACTTGGTTAACTGGGGACAAAAACCCGTGGTTTGTGTTTGCAAATACATATCAAATATAACTGAGGGGCAATTTCACATGATAACTCTCAGTTAACCACGAGTTTTGTCAGCTGGGTGGTCAATGGTCATGCAGCCTGCCCTCAACTCATACTTATGACAAATTCTACCATAACTTTTGAATTTAAAGAATTATTCTCCAAACCTGATAACAACCATTGAAATCCCTCCATGGGACTCCGGGCCAGAAGATGTCGTCAATGCAGCCCCAGTAAGTACCTGAAAATGAATTATTGACATTTTACATATAATTACATGTACATACGATCTCTGCTGTTGGCCAATTTGTGCACAAAGCTACTTTAGATATAGTACAGTGAGACCAAATAACAGACAATGCTGTCACCACAGACATTGCCAGTGTGATCTAGTATTTGATTGGAAAAGTCAGTTCCACCCTCCCTCAGATGATCCCATTACTCCATGGAATGACAAAGGTGCTGGAACTGACAGTAGGAGTGGCATGATGACAGATGACTATAGAATGAGCTTTTTTCATGAGAACCCATGGATTTGATTGAAGCAAGAAGGATAAAGACTTTTACTATTGTTATAAATACTGTGTAGCATATATGGGCTTGGTTAATGAGTATCTTTACCAAATTAACTATTGATTTAGTCCATTTTGACTATCCAGTTTATACCTTGAGACAAACACATAGCAAAATAAGTGAACAGCAAAGAATATATGTACAGGATTTATTGCAGTGAAATACTTGTGATTGGCTGACAAAGGTGTCAAATTGTATTTAAGATAATATTTGGTGGACTCACGTAGATTAGGATCCCTCCTGATGAAGCACTTTCCTCTCCCCAGGTCGATCTGACACTTGGCGACTCTTTCGGGGTTCCTGATGATCATTTCTCCACACGTATCCTCTCCCGAACAACTGAAGCAGGTCACTTCATTCGAGTCCTCTGTGACAAAAATAACAATAATTCAAATTTATTACCAGTTCAGTAGCTTCACAATATTATTACAGCAAGTCAATTTAAAGTTAAGACTATTTCTCTGTGACAGTCTGTAAATTTTATATGCAAAAGGAGTGGACTGTAACAATGTGAAAATGGCACTTCGTAACTCATACTGATGATTTGTCATGGTCATACCCAATACTTTCAATGATTGAAGGAGACTAATCCGGAATTATGCATCTGATTTTTACTCTAAAATCAGTTATGACAAATCAAATGGCCTTCTCTTGATTGTCACTAATCAAACAGCCCCTTTGTTTCCCATGTTGAATGAAGAGAAGATGGCACTTCATCGGCTGTTATGAATCACAATTTCACAAAGTGCATTTTTCACAGTTTAGTGGTCCTCTCATTTTGCATAACTAACGGATGGGCTGTAAATATGCATTTTGATTCATGACAGAGGTCTGATGAAGCCTCATGATCAAACTTTCAGCATGGGAACCATACAGGTCATTTGATTAGTCATACATCAACATGATTTGTCATAAGTTACTCATAACACATTTTAGTGCAAGAATCAGATTCTTTTTGATTTGTCATAATCAACATCATTTGTCATAACACATTTTAGTGTTATGATTCGGTTAGATTTGTCATTTATAATCAACATGATTTTTCATAACAAATTTTCGTGGAAGAATCAGCTTATGCGTGATTTGTCATAATCAACATTATTTTTCATATCACATTTTAGTGCGAGAATCAGCTTCTGTATGATTTATCGTAAATCAACATGATTTTTCATAACACATTTTTGTGCAAGAATCATTCTGTTTGGTTTGTCATAAATCAACATGACTTGTCATAACACAGTTTAGTGCAAGAATCAGAATCTGTTTGATTTGTCATGAACAAGATTATTTTTAACACATTTTAGTGCAAGAGTCAGATTCTGTTTGGTTTGTCATAAATCAACATGATTTTTCATAACACATTTTAGTGCAAGAGTCAGATTACTGACATTTTTGGTTTGTCACAGTCAGACACCATGCAACATAAATGTCTTGATTATATTATTAGGCCTGCCGCAGAATTGGGTCTAATGTTTACCCTCGGCAATGTATATTGCCGTCGGGTATTGTAGTTAGTCTGGCAAATTTTTGTCCGTCCGGCGGGCGGGCGGGCGGGCGGGCGGCGTCACACAATGTGTATTGGCCTCTGTGCCAAAACTATTACACCTATATATTTGAAATTTGACACTTGAATGGGTCTTATAGTGTTAATGTGCGTTCTGGAGTTCATATTTATGTAATGACCACAGTTTTTGTAAAATATTGAAAATTCGGAAAAATTCCGGGCCAGAACTTGGAAACGGTTATACCTATGGGCATGAAAATTTACCATAACATGTATTAAATACCCTAGTTGTGCCTTTTGGGGGTCTGAATGCTCTAACTAAAACAGTTTTCAAAGAATGAACCAAAAATGTAAAAAAATTGTTTTTTTTCAACCCTCTGCAATTCCCTCAATTTTGGAGTTAGACATTTGAAATTTAGAATTTAGTTGTCTAAAATATAGGTCTCTTAACTGCTTGAATCGTTTAGAGGGTCCATGTAACGAATTTTGCATAAAAACCAAAATACTGGAAAAATGTGTAATTTTTTACATTTTTCTGGAATTTTGGTCTCTCACGCCAAAACAGTAATAACTATATTTTTGAAAACCAAAAGGTATTATACTTAAACCTATCAAGAAGGAACTTTTATGGCCATTATGTAGTTGACGCAATAATTTAGGCTGACAAAACAAGTTTAAAATTCACAAAAATGTGAGATATCCACTTTCTGGCCATTTCGTTTCTAATAAAGTCATGCCATGCTCTTGACTTGAATATGAACAAAATTAATAAACATGAATGAAATACATGGTTTTCATGCATATATCTGTTACATCATCATATATTTGAACATAAAAAGAGAGAAATTGCTAAACATAGGCCAAAACTATAGACCTTTGATTTGTCACATTTCAGTCAATTTTGGATCTTGGTTACTCAAAGTGCCATTCAATGTGCCCCAAGTATAATTTTTTGTATGTAGTTTATGCAATTTTTAGGCTGACAGAAGAAGTTTAAAATTCACAAAAATGTGAAAATATCAACTTCCTGACCATTTCATTTCTAATCAAGTCATGCAATGCTCTTGAATGTAAACAAAATGAATAAACATGAAAGAAACACACGATTTTCATGCATATATCTGTTATATCATTAGATTTTTGAACATGAAAAGACAAAAATCTCTAAAAATAGGCAAAAAACTGTAGACCTTTGAATTGTCACATTTCAGTCAATTTTGGATCTTGGTTACTCAAAGTGTCATTCAATGTGCCCCAGGTATACTTTTTTCATCAAATTCTTCCTCAGAATTTATGTGGTTTAATAAGATAAATTATATATTATATAAATACAAATATGCTTTATGCACATAGTTCTGACTCAAGGGGCCTTACCATTCTGAACTTTTGACAAGAACTCTCAAAACCCCATTTTGCTAAAATTAACCTCAGTGATGTAAATTAAAGGAAAGAAATTAAATTAATATCAGGCCTGCTTTTATTTATAATATTGCATAAAACTAAATGTGATCAAATAATGATTGCAGAAATGATTTAACTAAATACAAGGTTATTTAGAAATTTACTTGGCATGCAACAAAACCTTAATTCTATGAATTTCAATGTTTCATTTTATATCCAAAGATATTTAATGTTGGATAAATTTGAATTTTAATTAATAACAAATCTCAACCAAAGCATATTTAGCACCTTTAAGACAATAAGTGTCACTGCTTTGTTTGGGAACAGGGTGCAGCTTCTGTTGAATGGACATTATGTAACATGATGTCACTAATCCTCTCCAATGGCCAAACCCAAGAACAAAGGGGAGGGTACAGAAGCAGTTGAATAGCACCCCTATATTTCTAACAAAATTCCCTTTTTTCTTAGAAATATGTTCAAACTGCATTGATAGCCTTAGTTTTTTTATCTTAAACATTATAATGACATTTCCAATTTAGATCAGAAATATAGGCCAAGTAGAAGTTGAGATGTGACTTTTTATATCCCATGCAGGCTTTTTTTTGCCTTTTCAGCTATTGTTATACTTATACAGCCAAGTTTGGACTGCATTTAACCTTTTTGGTGATAAGTAGTAAATGTATTAGTCTTATTAAAAAGTATCCGTAGGCCGCACATTGTTTTAGTTTAATATTTAAAATAGATAGATTGGATAGATAGACAACCTAACTATTATAAAATTATCTGTTTTTAGGCAGGCCTTTATTCTATTCATAATTTATGATAAGATGGATAGGTAGATAGATAGATAGATAGATAGATAGATAGATAATAGATCAATATATAGATAGATAGATAGATAGATAGATAGATAGATAGATAGATAGATAGATAGATAGATAGATAGATAGATAGATAGATAGATGGATAGATAGATGGATAGATGGATAAGGTGTTTTAGATTAAAGGTGTTTAAATGACTGAAGATTGCTTGACTGATTGGACTGATTGAATGAATGAATGATTAATTAATTGTTTGACTGATAGATCCACTGTGAATTTATCCTAGCAAATATATTTTCATGTTGCACTATTGATTAGTTGTTAGATAGATAGATACATAGATAAATAGATACATAGATAGATACATAGATACATAGATACATAGATACATAGACAGATATTTTATATATAGATAGATAGATAGTTAGATATTGATTGATTGATCATCTATAATTATGTAATCTAATACATCCAGAGAATCACGGATGGACGGATGATTGGGACTTTACCTCCTGTATTTATGCACTTGGTAGGCTAATTAGGACAGGAGGAGGACATAGCAATGAGGTGACCCTTTTATTTCATTGCAACATCTCTTTTCAGTACCTTGAATCTGTTGAATGCTAGGGCTGGGAATTTGTCAAAATTAAATACAATACAACATCATATAAAATAGAGAAATTGACATTTCATTCATCTAAAAACACTTTCCGTCAGCCAGAAAGAGTAAGGAAGCTTGAGAGACCATTATGATTATACAAACATTCTTGATACATTGATTGCATCTAGAAATAGTTAAGAATATATCTGTAGGGGGGCATTGAAATATATGTTCATGAACCTATGAGCTAAAACCATGACAATTGTAGAAATTTTGGCCCAGCTCTCCCCATCAAGTTGGAGACTTGGGCCATACAAAGGGAGACTGGGCATCTAAATATGACTGGTTTGGTAAAACTGTACTTGAGGGTCATAATCTATCGCCGATATGTCAATTGATTTCACCGGCTTCAGAATAGCCGAGGGTATGCTGCTGCGCAGCCTATGTTTTCATTTGCATTTGTCTTTCCGTCCATCCATCCGTCCATCACTCAATGTTCACCATTGTTGTATAACAGCTTAATGGATTCAAACAAACTCAGGATTATTTTTACTCACAACTGACAAGACAGCTGTAAAAGGTAGGGGATGCTAAGTCAACTCAGCAGTGCCATGAAGCGGAGAGTATCACAAGATGCTTACAACAAGCTGTGACATACAAATATTTTATCACTTGTTCAATTATGTTTTTACCAATTGTTGGGGACAAATGATGAAAAATTGAAAAAACGATTTTAATTGTAGAAATTCTACAAGGAAATTGGACATTGCGAAGGAAAAGAAGTATCAATTTCTGTGGGGTTGATCCAATTATGCAACCCAAATTGAAGAGGATTACAAACAATTATAGTTGTGTGGATGACATCATATCTCAGGAAATGAAAAGCAAATGTTGAAGTTTGCAAATACAACAGAGAGATGCACATGGGCTCTAATTACATAATAAGAGAAAATTTACAGCTGTTTCATACATTATTGGGAGAGAGAAATGTGTCTCGACAGTTTCGCTCTGAAATCTGCACTTGACGAGTCATGACAGTTGATGATGCATCATCATCACACCTTAAAACGAGAGTCTCGGATTAGTCATGTTCAAAAGGAGGCCTTATGATGTGCCATAATCAACTTTTGACAACTTTCTCATCATTCCTCGTCAGAAATAACTTAGGCCACACATAATTGATTCTTAGCTTTGCGGACCCGTCGACACAATAGATTTTCTGCCGACGGAAAAAAAAATTGAAAAAAAAACTTTTTTTTTTTTACATAATAATTTTTTTTTTTTGTCCGTCTGACTGATCCTAGAAAAAGTGCCTTAAGAAGACCCGAGAAGCTAAAGATCAATAATATGTGGCCTTACAGGGTTGAGACGCATAATATGAACTAAATTTTATGATGAGACATTTCCAAGAGAGAAATGCAACTTGGCATGGATTTAAATAATGCTATCACCTTATATGTTTATGAAAGGAATTGGACTGACAATTAAAATTCAATGACATTCAAATTGGCTGGTCACTGATTTCGGTTGTAGTCAATTTTGTAAGTTTCTGAAATCCCACATATTTTCACTTTCATGTCGCCTAGACACAACCAGGGCTGTTAACAAGTACTTGAGTACTTAAGTACTTCTGTACTTAAGTACAATTTCTTGAGTACTTGGAATGTACTGGGTACTGGAAGTACTGAACCCAAAAGTACTGTACTGGTACCCAGTACTTTGCAAAAAGTACTTGAAATTTTAAGTACTTTTTAAGTACATTTAAGTACTTTCAGTGAAAAAAAGCCAACATGACAGCTTACAAGACATGTTGAGTGAAGTGTCAATATTTTCCAAGACAATTTGTGAATAAATAACATTTCATAAAATCATAAATTTTATATAGTCTGTTATAAATGTTACTTTATAAAAATAATACTTTTCAATAATTGAATTTATATAATAAATAATTAAAAAATAATTATTTATTTTGGCTCTTAGAAGAGATATATATGGAATACAGTTTCATTGGATAATGCAGAAATATGGCAATTGGATTGTGCAGACCTATAGCAATTAGTCAATTTCAATTTATGCTATTGAAGAACTCGTACTTAAACCAGTCAAAGAAAATTAGAAATGTGATTGCAATTATGCAGGACATGACAGAGTCACTATCTGAGTAGTCCAACTTGCTGAACTAGCATCTCAGTTCTGCAGTAAATATGTAAACAACATTTATATAATTTTCATTTAATATAGGTAAAGTTACTTTGATTATCAAGAAATAATTTATCCATAATGTATTAATTCTGTTTTACTCACTGAATTTGTTTGGTTAACCTTTCAAAAGTTATGAAAATGAATATGGTTATGATAATTATTTGAGAAATAACTTTTATTTCATGATGCATCATGTTGAAAGTATGCTGCATACATGAATAAATTCAGTAATTATTCAATCAATTTCAATGCCATCTTTTGGAGGGGTTTTCCATGTTCATTGAGGCATGTATGTGTGAATGCATTGGCCTATTGTCTTTAGCAAAGAAATTGGGTCACTGCATGTACCTGACCTTGTACACAGGTGTGAGAATTACCCTCTTTACAATTGGACAGGGAACTTCACAATAGAATGTCAATTTTCATCAATTCCTTGCTTAAACATAGGCCTAATCTGTGTCAGTTTAATATCAATTTTTCAAAACTAATTTGTTCAATGGTAATAAATATTTTATTCATTAATACCCAATAACCCACTAATTTTCTGGGTGTCTAATAAAGACCCAGTGATTAAAATCTTAATATCTTATTCTGACTAGTTCCTTAATTTGTCTTTTGCAATATTATTAATGAAGTTCCTACTTCTATCTATCTATCTATCTATCTATCTATCTATCTATCTATCTATCTATCTATCTATCTATCTATCTATCTGTCCTTAGCCTCATTACCGTGTCCTCCTCCTGTCCCAATTAGCCTACCAAGTGCATAAATACAGGACGTAAAGCCCCAATCATCCATCCATCCATCCATCAGTCTATCCATCTATCAATTTATCCATCTATCTATCTATCTATCTGTCCAATGAAACTGTATTCAATGAATATCCCCATTTGCTTGAAAAAGAAACACAAGTTTTTGTCGGTTTATTTAATCTATAATTTATCTTGCAAGATTTTTCGTACAGGATGAGTATAATTGCTTGTACACAATATTGATAAAGTGTATGATCAGATGATGGTGTTATTTTTCACTATATTTCGAAAAAGATTGCAATTTTGTTTTCGACAATTGTGATTCAATGTGTGAGACATCAAAAAGTACTGGGTACTGGACTTAAGTACTTTCAAAAGTACTGGGTACTGGAATTAAGTACAGTGATTAAAAAAGTACTGGGTACTGTACTGGGTACTGGGAACATTTGAAAAGTACTGTACTGGACTTAAGTACTTCGAAAAGTACTTATTAACAGCCCTGGACACAACCACAAAGTCAGGAGGTTAATGGCTTAAGGTAACATGAAAAAGGCACCTGGAGCAATCTGTGTCGCCATCGGTTAAACCCGCATTGTGTCCGAAATAAATTGCCGAAAAGTTCTGCAGAGGCCCAGACATATATATATATATGAGACACATGCAGACTTTTGTCGAACTGCAATTCATAAGCCAAGAAAATGCAATGGTTTGGTACAGCCAGATATGCTAATGTCTGATCCGCAGACCTTGGACTCTCACCAAGGCTTGATAAAAACCAATGGGAAATTTATTTAGCAGGTCATTGACATGTTCTCTCATCAGAGTGCTGTCATCATCCGGGCCATCATCATGGAAGGCCACCTCAAAATATGAAAGAAAGAAACATCTTCAATTTTTGGCGGCTGTGCTGCAGTTATGAGTGGAGATAATACGAGAGCCAAACAGCTTGAAAACATTCCTTATTATTTTGTTTCTCAGCACACTTGAATTGAATTTGTTGAAAAAATGGTTAATGTGTCTTTCGTTCCCGCTAAAATTTAAAATCTGTCAAATAGTGGAAATTGATATGGCAATGAATTTCCAATTGATCACTCAATCGGCCAATTTATAGCTATAAATACATCACAATACATGGACCGACTAGCCAAAAGCACTGATACTGCAGTCCTGCAACAGAGGGTCATTTTGCCTCAAGCATTTGGTTGCCATGGAGGTTGCTATGATGCCCAAGGCCACTTGCAACCACGTGACATATAGGCACTCTCTAGTTTTGGAGGTCAATTTTGGTTTCAAAATGTCATTAAAAACACTCTCAATATAACTGATTCAGCAGAGATGCCAAATTGTACATTTAAGGTCCTTTTAAGGGGATGTTATTTATGGGTTTCGTTTGTGCGAAAAGTTGCATAACATTTCACTTTTTTGGCTCGCAAATTGTTTTGTTTATTTTGACGTTGATCCAACCTTGATCTCAAATGTGAAAACCGCATTACAGTTGTGCTTGAAAGTTTCTGAACCCCTGGCACTTCTTACCTTATTTGGGAGCATCTCCCTAACAAACATGGGAATAGCTTAGAAATTGGGTTCATAATAAAACTGAACACCATCTGTTATGCGTAAACAACTATTCATAATAAATATTGAGATTTATAAATTATTGTATGATAAAAGTCTCCAAAACAGTGTGTTCAAAAGTTTCTGAATCCTTCTGAAACGTATACAATCAACAACTTATATGGTCCCCTTTTGCTAAAATGAATGCTTCCAAACACTTTTTATGGCTGTGGACCAACAATTGGAAGACTATCTGTGGGATATTTGACCGTTCTTCAAGTGAGCATTTTCTGAACCCTCGTAAACTGGTGGGTCATCTGACGTGGAATGCTCTGTCAAATCTGACCAAACCATATCTAGTGGATTCTGATCGGGAAACTGTCCCAGTCATTCTAGAACCCTAAATTTGACAAGTTCTAACCAATTTTTGGTAGATTTGCTTGTACATGTATACTCTGTGTAATTGTTCTGCTGGAAGACCCACTCGCGGCCAATTTTCAGGATGATTATTGAAAACTTTACGTTTTTTCTTAATTTGATATATCTCAGAATCCACTATGCTGTCAAAAATAGTTCATTTTCCTGTCCTATCTGTAGCAAAACAACTCCATACCATGATGGAGCTGCCATTATCTTTCATCTTTGGGAGGATGTTATGTTCCTTGAAGCAGCACCTTTCGGATGTTGCTCATAGCCTTTTCGATCTTGGCCAAAAAGCACAAAGAAACCTGGATACAGGTACTTCACTAAAAACAGTCTTGATGAATTATATGATTACTTGAACCATGCATGTCCTGTGGACAGACCAATTAAAAATCAAACCTTTTGGCCACAGTCAAAATTTCTATATCTGGCATCCTGAATGTGCTGCTTTCAAGGAACAGAACATCTTCCGAACTGTGAAAGATAACGGTGGCTCCATCATAGTATGGGTTTGTTTTGCTAAAGATGGGACAGGAGAATGAACGAGTTGATAGCATAATGAATTCTGAGAAATGTCAAGATATGCACTTAGAAGTTAGAAAACATAAAGCTTTCATTTATCAGCCTGAAACTCGGCCGCAAGTGGGTCTTCCAGCAGACTGAGTACTCAAGCAAATCCTCTAAAAATTTGTTAAAATCCATCAAATTTAGGGTTCTAGAATGGCTGGGACAGTTTCCCGATCAGAATCCACTAGATTTGGTTTGGTCAGATTTGAAAGAGCATTCCACGTCAGACAACCCACCAGCTTACGAGGGTTCAGAAAATGCTCGCTTGAAGAATGGTAAAACAAATGCTTTTAACACACAATTTTGGAGACTTTCATCATAAAATCATTCATAAATCTCATAATTTGTTTTGAATAGTTGTTTACACATAACAGATGGTGTTTAGCCTCATTATGAACCCAATTTCTAAGCCATTCCTATGTTTGTTAGACAGTTGTTCACAAAAAAGGTACAAAATTTCAGGGGTTCAGAAACTTTCAAGCACAACTGTATATTACGAGTATGTTACACAAAAACTCGCAAATTTTCCTCATCGGATCTCAGGATCCTGAGCATGCTTGTCTGTCACATAACTGTATTATTTTCATCAAGACAGACCATATATAATATTCATAACTAAACCAAGTAAATCGTTGTAGATCAGCCTTTCCTTTGGCTTTTACAACATAGCAATGTCTGAACTTACTATTTTGACAGCCCTAATTTATAATAAGTGATTTTATTGAGTAGAATCCTTCCGTTTGCCAGTCACAATTGCAATGCTTTACAGAACATCAACACATTCATCTTGGCCTCTCAAAGAGCCCTTGAAATGACTCATGGCACCTAAAGTGATGTCAAAATTCTCAGGTGTGTGAAAAAAATTGGCTAGGGTCACTTCGTGAATCTTGTCTTTGACTGATGCGGTTCAGGAACATATCCTTGTGATGAGGCATAGGAGGTAGGGGTGACCACAATGGCATTACCTGGCACCCACCCACCAATACTTCATTTTCATTTACTTAAGACAATGATGCTTTCAAACAAAATATAATGTATATATATACATGTAGTATGGATATGGTATTGATTAGGGTTAATTTCAATTACTCTGGGCAGCTGAATATATACAGAACAGTTTTAAAACAAGTTATCAATTGCATATTAAGGGCTATTGAGCACTGTGTATTTTTCAATAACTCCCTTTTGTTGTTCAGTATATTAATAGAGGAAAAGATTTAAAAGGACAATCCTATGCCTGGGTCCCATGCAAGAAAAAAATCAGGAAGTTCGAAATGTGACCAAAAAAAATTCTATGAAAATCATGTTAGAATATTGGTGCAGGAAAATCTGCTCTAATTACTCTGAGACCAAAAATCAGTAATAGAAAAAAAAAGCGCGTTTGGGGAGCATCGGAGGAATAATCAGAGAAGTTGGAACAAATTTCGTTTTCAAATTTTCATGAAATGCATGTTTCTTGCAGTACCCTGATTAGAAATGCATGGTGTGTCAATTCACACATATCTGTCACTATATAGAGTAGGTCGGGGCAAGAAGCCCGGGTTAGGTGAGAGGCCCCCCCAGGCTTATATCCAAACTTACATTTTTGGTGCGTTTATCTATTGATAGGATTGAAGCTAGAGGTGTTTTATGTGACGTCACAAATTTTCAGGGCAAACAGCACCAAACCATAGTAGAAATTAAAGAAACAAAATAATGTGCATGGTTTTTGTAACATTGACTAAATCTTTGAAAGCAGTTGTCAGAAATAATCTTGGAAATTTTTTAAAGAACAATGGATATCTGCATTGCTTTACTTTGTGACTATCACATAAATATGAATTGGATCATGTTTTTTGCATTTTAGTTCAAAATATAGAGGTCAAATTAAAATATGTCGGTTTGGGGCGAGAGGCCCCACATGATATGGGGCATGAGGCCCCCTTCACTGGGGGTTCAAAGCTGCTTCAGGAACCATTATTAATGTGTACTTTACCTTAAATCTTGATAGAATATCTAATTAAAATAGAAAAAAAATTTGGCCCGAAATTGAAACAGGGCAAAAAATATTTAAAAATAAAAGTATGAACAGAAAAATTCTGAAAATCAGAAAAAGTGAATAGAATGCCTTAAAAAGGATAGAAGAACTAAGAATAACTTTTAGGCTGAATGCGATCGCAAAAAAAATTTCCATAGGATTATAATAGGGGGGCTTCTTGCCCGATGGGTGGGGTAAGAAGGCAATTTTAATTTTTTTTACAAAAATGGCCGTAACTCCTTTATTAAAATAGGTAGACATTTGTTTCACTAGTTATTAGTAGAGTCAAGTGATCCCTTCCTGACAGCATAAGCATTCAAATAATCGCCCATAAAAAGTAGGTAAAATCACACCTTGAAGTTAAGGGGGGCCGCATGCCCCGACCTACTCTATAGGCCTATATAGGTCAATCTTTTAGAAAAAGTTCTTGTTGAAGTTTACACAAGCCAAATAGTTGTTTTTTTTTCATGTAATACTTTATCCAAAGCAAAGAGGTTGTTTAAAAGTGCTAAGAAATACTCACGTGCTTCTGTGGTGTCAAGAAGTGCAAAATAAAGCGTAGTGGTGACCAATAGCAACCGGAAAAGGGGCGAAATAACATCCCTTGTTTGTAACATCTTTAAAATTTTCATTTTTTTATCCAAGATTGCTGTTGCAATAAAATAATCAAATGATGGATTAATTAGTAATTATCCCACACAAGTAATCCAATTAACGCCAATTAATTTAGGCCTAATTGGTTATTATATCACAGTCCAGTGAGGGGTAATTGATCCCTTCTGAGGTACCTCCAAGCCAGTAATGAGCAAGGCTGTCCACTGTTTACCAAAAAATAAACAGAATTTGGCCAAGTGATGGTTTCTATTTTGAAATTTGTGGTAAATTCAAACCAACGCCCTTGTAGAAAATTCCAGTGCTGTTACATAGTTTTTGGCAATTGCGCAGGTCATTCCATAACGAGGTCCTGGTTGCTATGACGACGGTCACGTGGGACCCCACCCCGTTGCCATGGTAACAAATGAGTCCTTCATGTCCTCATGGCAAAGTATCACCTCTATGGACCTTCCATACATCCGACAGTATGTTCCTGCCAAATGAAATTTGAAATTTGCCGCAGGTCATTTTAAAGGCCTCCCAATTCCTATTGTTCCAAGCCTCCATCATGCTGGACTCTCACCTGCCATTGTTCTGAGGTAGATTATGCATGTGAATTTCAAAATACTTCACATTTTGTCACATTTAAAAGTATACTATAACTGCTACAAATTCTTCATAGTAACACATTCAAAATGCATAGTACACTCCATATGGTAAATGGCATCAACACCAGCTGATGGTTGTCAGATCTGTACCTATTTTTGACAGACAGATTAATAGATTAATAGATAGATAGATAGATAGATAGATAGATAGATAGATAGATAGATAGATAGATAGATAGATAGATAGATAGATAGATAGATAGATAGATACACAATTCCTTGTCGATTACATCATAGATGACACTAAATGGAAAAGCCCTGGATATTTAGCTTTTTGTTTTTTGGAAATAGTACTTTTGTTGATATTCCACAATTTAAAAAAAACGCTTTTTCAATGAACTATAAATAAGCAAACCCAATCATGATAATAGGCCTAGGGAGAAAAGTCTTGTGATACTCCAGGAACCTTTATGTCATCATATCTCAAAAATGATACCTAAGTTCTGCTACACAGTTCTATGGAATGCTGACAAAATAGGATGCACAATTCTGATTTCACCTGACACAAAAATATTGTATGGTTGCACAAGTGCCACTGGCCATGGTATTATCATCAAGTCATCAATTTAGTCTTTGGTCGTTGGTACCACTTGGGTGCCAGTCACTGTGCTGCCACCCTGTGTATATTATTATGCAAGTTGTGTAGTCTTTAGGTAAACCACAGAATTATATAAGGTCTTATGTATTTGGTCAGTGGGTGGCTTATATGATCACATATATCTGACCTTTGAAATATGTTTCAGTAACCCAAGAGCTCTTTCTACTTTTCCTTCTCATTTCTGCCTCTTCTTTGTTTCCTTCCTCTTCTTCATTTGCCACTTCTTCCACTGTTTCTTCTCCTTATTCTTCTCCTTCTTTTTCACCTTCTTTGTCTAATGCCTTCATCATCACCCTCTTCTTAAAGCTTGTAAAATTTAACTTGATCTTTCATTTTTAGCAGCACAGATGCTCTTAACCCTAGAATTTCAGGCAATCTCGTTAGCACTCTGGAGGTCACTCTCTTTCACCAAGCTCATTCAAATTTACTCAACATTCTCTGTAGGTTTTTAACTTTCGACCAGTCACTTTTGGTGCCCTTCGGTGATGGAAAAAATGATATAGAAATTAAAATGGACTGGCTTCCATGGGTCAAAGGTCAACCATGCCTTCTTCTTCTTCTCCTTAGTATATGCATGGCCGGTGTGCCTGTGTTGGAACCATGCACAGTCTGTGCTGCTTAAAGTGCTTGCACGTTATTTTTCTTTATTTCTTTCCATTGTGTGTCCCCAGCCTCTTCTTCGCCATCTTTACCTCCTCCACTATTCATCTTCTCCTTTTAATTTTCTTCTTCAACTTTGTCTTCCTTATCCCATTGTGATCTCGATGTTTTTCTAATTTCTTGATCTCCTTCTTAGTCTTCTTCTTTTCACTCCATATCTCTTCTTCATTAAATTTTATCTCCTTTTTTGTCTTCTACTTTGTTATATTAATCATTGTCTTCTTCTTCACCTTCTCCTTCTCTGTCACCTCAATCTTAGTCATCTTCTTCATCATCAGATCATCTCTTTCTTTGTCATCTGCATGATGATCTGGTTCTTTGTCTTATTAATTTTTGATATTTTACTTGTTGTCTTCTTCTTTGTCAATGCCATATTCTTCTTGTCTTCTTTAATTTTCTTCATCATCATCTTGTCCATGAGTTTTCTTCATCATTCATCTTGTCCATGCACTGAAAAAAAGGTTTGTGTGAGACAGACAAAGAGAACGATAGGTGGTGTCCGTCCAAAATTAAGTGTAAATTCAAAAAAATGGATCCAGATTGAAAATTTCCTTGTCTGTATTACATAAAAGCTTGTCTGATATACACACAATTTTGAATGGACACCTGCTAACGTTCATTTTGTCTGTTTTACACAAATTGTATTTTCAGTGTGTCTTCTTCATTGTTATCTTGTGTTGTTGAACTTGTCTTCTTCATCTTTTTGTCTTCCAATTCATCTTCTTCTTATTTGACTTCTCCAATTTGTCTTCTTCTCCTTCTTGATCTTCTCCAACATTGTCATCTTCTTCATATTCTTCTTTGTCATCTCAAACTGTCTTCTACCCCTTCTTTGTCTTCTCTAACTTTGTCTTCTTATTTGTCCTCTGGCCATCATGTTCTTTGCCACACTGTTTTGTCATCTTTGTTGTTGACAGCCTCATCATTATCTTCTTCTTTTCTACTTCTTTGTCTTGTTCAACCTTATCTTCTATGTTATCCCTTGGTCATCTCCTGTTTTGTCTTCTTTGTTGTACGTTGACGGCGGCGGCCAGGCCTAATTATTGTCTTCTACTTTTTCACGTCCTTCTTGTCATCTTCAACTTGTTTTCAATTTTTGCATCATATTCTCCATCTTCGTCTTCACCAACTTTGTCATCTTCTTCAGCTTCATTTTTGTCATCTCCAACTTTGTCTTCTTCATATTCTCCTTCTTTGTCATCTGCTTCTTTGTCTTCATCATTGTCGATGGTCTAATAATTGTCTTCTTCTTTTTAACCTCCTACTTCTTCTTCTTTTTCACCTCCTTCTTATCTTCTTCAACTTGTCTTTATTCTCTACACCATCTTCTCCATCTTTGTCTTCTTTATATTTCTAAACTCTTCTTTAATTAGCTGTCATCTTGAACTTGTCTTGATCATCTTTGTGTCTTCTTCATATTATTTTCCTTCTTTGTCTTCTTCATCTTGTTTCATCATAAAATGTATTTATCACCTTCTCCTTTGCTCTTCTTCTTTGATATTCGTCTTCTTGAAATATCTTTGTCTTCCTGAGGTTTGTTCCTCTTCTTCTTCCTGGCGTTTTTCAAATCGTTTCTTAATTCATTGTCAGTATATTTCTTAGTAAAACTATAGTTATCTCCATTATCCTTTTCATCATTTTTTTCTGTCGTCTGCTCTTCTTTCTTCTCCTTTCTGTCCTCCTCCTGTTTTATGTGCTTAGTTTTCTTCAATCCGCGCCTGTTAAAAAATCAGTCTGTTTAATTAAGCAAAACAAGACAGAAAGAAGGAATGAAAGAATTGAAAAGGAAGAAAAGTGAGAAAGACATCTTAATTAAAATAGTTACAATAAAAGGAAGGTAGAAATGGTTGTTTTCTGAAAGCTCTACACAAAATTGGACCTCATCAACTCTATCATCTTTTCAGTATGCCAACTTTTGCATTCCTTTGTCTGTACAACTAATGATTGTATACAATAGAGTATATATATCAGCACCTCTAACTCTAATTATCATAAGAATAGATCTAGCTTTCATGGACCCTCAGAGCCTGACAGAGGGCATCAGACAGAGCACTTTGTTGCTGCAGTTGTAGGACCAGGTCACAGCACCAAGTCATCCTGGTCTAACAAGTACAGAGTCGTGAAGGAATGTGAAACAAGGCCAGGGCAAAAAAGGGTAAGGCCAAGCAGAAAATACTTGTGATTCACTTCCTTTGTGCATTAGTCACTTCGTATTAAATTTGATTGTCATAAAGTGAAGGATATGATCTACAGTGCTGCCTGTAAGTAAGTGAAATTGATGTTTTGCCATTGGGTCAATGCTAAACATCCTCAACCAAACTGCTTGTGGAAGCATGAATTCTCACCCAAGACAAAAACTTGTTGGGTCATAAATAACAGTATGTGAGGCTTGTGAGATAATAATGTCAGATATGGGTCAAAGTCTTGGATTTGTAGGAGAAACACAAGGCCAATGTTATTTCTATTGAGCACTCACTTACTTTTTTTGTGATGTTTGGTAGATGTGTAGAGTGGAAAGGGAGGAGTGATGCATAAGGTTTGATTTTAATATATATTGTAAATATTCACCCCAGCTGATGACGAATGAAGTAGTGATGTATTTCAGGTTCTGTGTGGTGCACCCCCATGCAGATGTCCAAACCGTGCAAGATTATGACTCCTCCCACAGGCAGAAACAAGGTGATTCTTGCATGATTTGACTTGGCCAGGTCAGTCCACTCATTAACTATAACAAGGTATGACAGTTCCACAATGCTAGCAGACGAACATGGACTGATCCAGTTGTATTATACCTTCAAATTAACACTTTTAACAAAGAAAACACCAAGATGCCGATTGCAATGCTTGCTTTGCTGTATTTTCTAGATAGCAGACATACCTGGTAGTGTTGACAGTTGTTTTAACCAACAAAATTAAGCAAAAAACCAATCTAAAAACTGAGTTCCACACTGAACTGGACGGAAGTTTAAGAGCTGAGGTACCCACAGCAACAATAATAAAAAATTTGCAAAATAATTCCCACCTCCTGAAGCCTATAATTACTACACAATTTACATAACTATACATTTGGCAGGGTGTAAGTTTTTGAACCTGATTGGTCACCTATAGAAGCTTAGAAATGTATTTAAAAAGTTGAAGTGAGGGCATTCATGCATATCTGAATAAGCAATTATTTCCAAGGTTTCAATAAATTGCTGTTTTGACGGAACCAAAAAATACTTTGGCTTCATTCTGAAACTGTGAAGCTTTGTACATCACACATATTGTTAAGCCCAGTTGTGAGTCTTGCCTGTTGGTCTGTATGTTGTTAATGGTTTATTGTTTTTTTTGTATGTGAATTGGTTTACTTTTAAGATATTCAAACTTCCATTCAGCAGTCAATCATATTCAGTCATGCATTTCCCATTTCATTTGATTGGTTGGTTCTCATGATGGTTTTGGCTGAGCAGTGACTGACCTGGACCACATTTGACATATTCAGGTCGCACAGACCCACTGGATTTCATGCACATTTTACCAAGATTTGGAACATTATCTTGTGTTTTAGAAAATGTTCATCCCAAACTTTATATATGCATTATGCATGCATTATTGCCCATTGTATTGCTTGCTAGATATACAGATATATAGACAGATAGATAGATATATAGAGATAGATAGATAGATAGATAGATAGAGTTAGATATATTATAGATGGATAGATAGATAGATAGATAGATAACCTACAATAGATAAATAGCCCAAGACAGATAGGTAGCCTAAGATATAGGCCTATAGATAGATAGATAGCCCAAAAGTTTCCTCAATATCTTTCTTATACTAATATTAAATAAGGGGCATTTATCCATTTTAAAAATAGTGATATCAAATTAATTGAATTGATGAGAGCAGTTTGTTGTGGATTCACAGTCAGGCCCACATAAATAAAGTAGTTTATCACAGTTATTTTAAGTGGACAAAATTGCAGCAGTCCTGTTTCTCAAATTGGTTGTTGTACAACAGTTTGCTTTGCACCCAAGCGGTCCGCTACCAGTATCTAAAGACTGCATTTTGCTGTTACCTGTGTCGTCTGCTGTAGTGACAACGTGCCAGTTCAGTCTGGAATTGCCAAGCAAGCTGTCATACCTTTTCTAATAGTAATAGGCTTCTGAGAGGTGGCACTTGAATGGTCAGTAGAGTGAAACATACCACTGATGATACAGATTGTTCATGCCTGTGAATTGCCATGCTAGCAGTTGTACAGTTGTGCTTGAAAACTAGTGAACCCATAGAGATTTTCCATTGAAGACAATGATAAAGTTGACTCACCATACTGGCCATAACATAAATGATATTGCACGAATCATTGAACCAATGACTGTATTATACCATTGAGGTTTCCCACTGCATGTACCAACCTGGCCATTGGATTTGTATCAGTGGTCTTTGCACTAGATAGGGGTCATAATTGTGCAAAAGTAAGTGCAACCCAAGCGTAATGTTAAAAGATAGGAGCAGAGGGTGTACTTACTTTTGCACAATTATAACCCCTATCTAGCGCAAAGACCCCTGATACAAATCCAATGAACAGGCTGGTACGTGTAGTGGGAAACCTCAATGGTATAACACAGTCATTGGTTCAATGATTCGTGTAATATCATTTATGTTGTGGCCACTACGATGAGACAATTTTATCATTGTCTTCAATGGTAAATCTCTATGGGTTCACTAATTTTCAAGCACAACTGTAGGAGGAAACCAAACCTTAATGGTATGATGCAAGCATTGTATGAATGGTGCAGGCAATATTAGTATTACATTAACACCAGTTCTTACCCAAACGGACTTTCTACTTACCAGTTGGCTGAAGATGTATTCCATGTATGTTAATGATCAAGAGTGTATTGGAAAATAAGTACGAGAAACCACTGACTGATTGATCAGACAACTTCTCAGAATCTACATTAAGGATATTCTCAATTTTGATGCATGTGACAAACAAGCAAGAAAGTTTCAACAATGAAAAAAAAACTAACAGATTAAGAGTCTAATCATTTTTTTAAAAACCGATCATCTTGTTTTTTTTTATATGTGAAATTTCACCACACATTATCTGCCATACTTCTAACTGAAATGAAACAGGAAAAAAACTAGGGAAAACAAAAAACTGCAGTGCCATTTCTTTTTTATGATTTATGAATATGTTTGTATGATATATGATGACATGACAATGCTGTAAGTATGCTAATTGTCATGTTTGTGTACTTTGATACTCTCGCATTAACACACGTCTGTTGACAAACAGTAGGCCCATAGGTATTAAGTAGTTTATTTGTACCTTGACAGCTTTAAAAATACACACTTTTTTGTTTACTGATCTTTGAACAATGATTTTATTATTAAATGTACGATTTTTCCATCTTTCATCAGCAGTCCAACACACGTTTGTTGCGTTTCGTTTTAAGTGTATTTTTTGTTTTTCTGAAGAAAAAACAAAACAACAAATCCTGTGATTACTTGATCATCTGTAGGACCTGTAAAAAACCGACTATGGTAACTGCAATGCCATAACAATGTTTGCCTTGTTTTTTTCTAAGGCAGACTTTAAAACATCTCCTTTTACTATAATATTGAATTTAAGATGTCATTCAAATGTGTAAGGCAGCTTTGTAAGAAAACAAAGTACGAAAACAAAATTTATGTAGACTTCACAAGAGCATTTGACTGTGTTAGCCATACAGTATATCCACAATAATCAAGTTTACATCCATGTAACTGTACACTGACCATGTGTGCCATATTTACTCAACTTTGTGCCAGACCAGTGAAGTAATGTACATAAGCATGGAAATCACATGGGTTACCTTTAAAATAAACTAATGTCCAAATTTACAATGGTACTTGGCATAAGGCCTTGAAATAATGGCAATTCACAGTACCTCTGTACCAATGATGCAGCACTGTTGTATCATGCCACAGAGTGAGGTATACTAGGAAGAGGAAAGGATGATGTCAAAATAAGACTGTAAGTCAAAATAATGTGGATCTAAGTGTCGTTTTAAAGAAAGCTTACTTATACTTATTTCCATTTTTAGACCCTAAATATGACCTGAAAATTTACAGCATGGCAAGAAGCAGCAACTGCAATGCTAATGCCAAATCACTTCAAAATGCCCTAAGAGGACTTGTAAGTTTAGAAATAACAGAAATGGCCAGTTTTTCCAGAGACAGATTTATTGTGTCAAGACCTACACAGCAGAGAAGAAGAAAAGGCATAAGAGAAGCAGAAGAAAAGGCATAAGAGAAGAAGAAGAAAAGGCATAAGAGAAGCAGAAGAAATGGCATAAGAGAAGCAGAAGAAAAGACATAAGAGAAGAAGAAGAAAAGGAGAACAACAAAAAGAAGAGCCACAGGCAGAAGAAAGAATAATATTCAAGAATTACAGTGAAGAGATAGAACAAGAGTGGCCAAAACTTGGTTCCAACAATATGCAGTATCCTCTAGACAATGAATCTGTATCATTGTTTTAGAATGTGTGGTCTCAAAACCAGGTTCACACAATTGACCATGATCATAAAATGGCCTTGGTTCTCCTTCTGCCCACAGGTGGCAGCACGAAATGCTATTGTTTTCTCTCACTGTGAACTTGGAGGTTGGAGTCACAGTCCCAAACTGGACTGTCTTGATTTTTGACAATTTGACTAAGCACCATGGTGGTTCTACCACTCCTTCTTGTCTTGATGGCTATCCATGCATCTTCAGGTAGATATTTTTAAAATTATATTTCACTGAAATTTTATTTTATTTTTGTCGAATGTCTTTTTTAAATGTGACTGTATACATTACAATGCAAGATTTGTAAACAATGAAGGTATAAAATGCTTTTCTCAAAAGCAGGTAAAACATTTTATTTCTTAACACTTAACAGCAGTCTTATTATCATCAAAGGTCTGCAAAAACTTAAGTCTACATCAGACTGATGAATGGTCATGTAGCATGTGCATGAACATATTTTCTCAAAGTGAGGGAGTATAATTAGAAGAAAAATAGACATAAATGTAGCAGAGGATATCAATATATGATGAAATGAAAGAAGAGGATAACAAATAACCATAAAATGGTTACTAGCTTGCCTACTTACAGTATTGTCTAATTGCACAATGTTAATTAGAGACAATATATATATGACAGAAAATCCTTCCACAAGGCATACAAATTTTGGCCATCATTGTTGTGAATTAAGAGAATGAATCAACTTTCATTGATACAGTTGCATTAAACTGACCTTTTATGATGTTAGTTGATGTGCCTTTGAATTTTGGAAGTGGTCTCTCTGCAAGCATGGCATAGGTATTTGGTGATATCATCATACTTGTGCAAGGGGATTTCAATGCAATCATCATTGTGAATTAACTTAGTCAAGAGAACCAATCAACTATCATTGATATAGTTGTATTAAATAAGCATTTTATGGTGTTGATTGATGTACCTTTGGATTAATTATTTAAAGTGCTCAAAGAGAGTATGTTCTCTGCAAGCATAGTTCAGCATGCATTATATGGTGATATCATGATACTGCTGCAAGGTGATTTCAATGCAATCATCTGATGTACAGAAAAACAATTGATAGGTAACATAATGATTTGAGATGCTATTCTTGGTCAGATATATTTCTATTTCAATTCAGTAATAGTGCATCAACATTGTATGAGATTAACATTAAAGGTACAGTCATTGGTAATAATAGTTAGAGAATATAGAGAAAAGTACATGTAGCTCATTATCAAAATTGTGATCATGGAAGTGCAGTACCAAAAATACGCTCTACTCATCAGGTGCCAGAAGTTTTTTTTGCAGAATCCTTGACCTCGACCTTGCTATGAAGGTTAATCATTGTAATAGTTACATTTCGTTACATAAAATTACATATTGTTACATAATGTTGACATTGTCTGACATTGTTTCATGTTCCAATCAATCATAGTTAACCTGAGAACTTTTGAGCATGGCCAATCCTTAAAATTCTGCAGCATATATTGACATGTTTGCCTGCAAGAAGAAATTAGTCTTAAAATCAACATTTAACTTTGTGAACTACTAGATCACTCTGAAATATCAAATTCCAACACTTCCTGCAAAGAGTGATCATTTAGTGCCATACCCCCTGGCGATTTATGCTGTCAAAATGGCACGTGCCATCTCTTGTCAAATATTTTTCTGTCATTTCAAATTTTTGAACCCTGTGTTAAGCTAGACAGCTACACAGCCCAATAACTGTGTCAAATGTTGCAGACATCTACCTTTTGGAATTGTTTCAAGTCCTGAGTTTCCAACTTTATTGTAATCTCTTTATAAAAATGAGCCTTTCATAACGGTTTGGTTTTAATGTTTATAAAATATTTGTTGTTTGATAGATCTATAAAATTGTCCCACTCTATATACACTAACACAACCAATCCATCATACATACATGTACATTATTGTCATGTATAGGCCAAGGGTATTATTTCTTATTTCTGATTCCTTTCTGATTTATACTTCATTTGTCACAACTTTAATCATGATATGTATGTCGCTGCACCTCTAAAAGTCTAAATTTGATAAAATCTATGTGACTTGATATTTAGGGATATTCGCTGTCCAAAAAAAAAAAAGACTTGTGTGCAGGGTGGGGACACAAAATTTCCACTAGGCCTATTTTACTGGGGGTTTTTTTGGCGGAAATTGGAGACAATTTACAACAAATGCATATCAACAGGGTTGGGAATCAAGACAATAGAGATTGTTTTAATGCATTTTAGGTCAGATTGTCTCCAACCATAAATTCAACATGGCTGCCAAAAGTTGAAGGTGCGTCTAAAAAAAGTCCTTCCATGTTTTGAGGCAATCATCCATATTGACATTCCAGATTCATGATGACGACACTCTGGTGGGAAAATTTGTCGATGACCTCATTTAATTAGCAGGAAAAATGATTTTGCCAAATGTCTTTCATCTTTTATCAAGCTCTCGAAATGCTATGCAGTGAAATTGTATTAAAATACAGATATATCTCAAATCTAAAGTTTTTAAAGTCTGTAAGATTGAAAAATATCACAAATTAAAAAGTCAATAAAATATTGCACAGAGGCTAGTGACCAGTTGCATAACGCTTTGAAAAGGAGTGTCTTAAGTTGGCGTTTAAAACGATCGGCAGACAGTTCGCTTCTCATCTCTTGAGGAAGATTGTTCCACAACCATGGAACAACGACACTGAAAGCTCTGGCCTGGACTACAGATGAGTGAGAGGCACTTCCAAGAGTTTGTGACAAGCAAATCGGAGGCTATGTGATGGAAAATGTTCGATAATGATGTTCTGGATGTAATGTAAGTGGGTGCATGATAAAGAGCTTTAAAAACCATCAGAAGGATTTTATATATGACCCATTTCTCGCCAGGAAGCCAGCGAAGTAATTTTCTGTGGACACAATTAATGGAACCTACGAATTAGGCTTATCAAAACCGTGTCCCAAACATTCATTATATGGTGGATCTTTAAAACCTTGCCCATACCGGTCAAAAGTATTTTGAAATGGTTTTGGAAAGTGTCATTTTGGCATAAGAGAATGCACAATACAATCTAGAGATCATCATAAAATATTCATTTCTAAATCAAACAATACACAATACATTGTTGATGATAAATCCACCCAAGGTATTTATATTGTTTGTGAACCATAGCATGCTGAGAAAAACAACATTGAAAAAACTTGAAAGAATAGTTCATTAAATCTTCTTAACAACATGTATGACTTCTGGAAAAAAATGTAGGTACAAGGAACTGTCAGTAAAAATAGCAAATTCGTGAACAGCATGACAATTATGTGCTGGCTCAACACATATATATGATGGAGTGAACGAAAGGACTTCTGACCCTGAGAACTGTAATTAGTCCAAGGTACACTCAATGTTGCACTTGTCATAAGTTCACTCTAAAATACTTCGGGACATAAAAAAATCCATGTTGGTTTTTTGCATTGAAATTTGGTTTTTCAAAAAAACATTTTGAATCTAAAAAACCAATTTTGTCTGAAATTTTTTAGAGTGTTCACTCTTAGTAATATGTATGGAATCATCTTATTTTCCTGAGAAATTGATTACTTTGGCAGATTCTGCTTTACACATGACTAGCATAAGACCCGTGAAAGCATATATGAAAGGGAAGGACTAAAAGAAAGGGTGTTTTCTAATGGCCTATGGTTAGATTATGGGAAAAGATGAAGGAAATTTATTTGACTGTAATTTGAACATGAAACCTGGCTAAGGACATTGTAGAGAATACATAAAAGCTGCCAGCAAGTTTTCATATCTGAGCAATCAGTAGTTTGGCTGGAGTAGTGTAAGGGGTCTGTGAATTAATAGTATGATAACCAGCCAGTTTTAAAACTTCACTGGAAACCTTTTTGACTTATTAGTTAGTCGAACCTTCAAAACTGATCAAATTACTACCTTAGTTAGTCAAGTTACTGATTTAGTTAGACATTCGAGTAATTAAGTTAGCCATTTCTGTACTTTAGATGACCAATTAAGTTGGTAATTTTACTCATTTACCTAGCAAAACTTAATTGGTCGTTTTTGAGTCATATATTATTACTATTATTATTATTTATTACATGTTAAAGTACATTATAATCAAAGAGAATGCTAATGCACTGTACAAGGTAAAATTAAAAATATGAAATGTATATAAATAGGATTAAAAATAATATATAAATTTATATTCAGGGTTACCACTCGCGTCTGATTTCGAAATTCCCTGACTTTTCCCTGTCTCGAAACAAGTTTTCCCTGACCACAAAAAGGCTCTCGCACAAAATTTTGGATAACAATTGGCGGACTTTTGTCAATTTACGTTTTCATTTGAAACAAAAAGAAAAATGGATGATGCTAGGTTGCTCACTCAAGACGTATCAAGCCATAGATTCCTGATTTTAAAGCCACTTCATAACCATCGAGCAGGTTAGACTGGCAAATGTCACACATTCTTATCACAAAACCATCGACTTTCGTGTCGTGAATAAGTTTTTATGCAAAATTTCCCTGACCAACGTGAGATTTCCCTGACTTTTTACAAAATCAAAAATTTCCCTGACTAATTTCAAAGTTCCCTGACTTTTCCCTGACCTTGAATTTACCTGACTTTTCCCTGACCAGTGGCAACCCTGATATTGAAAGAATGTTACATTAAAAGTCGTCTTTAAAAAGCAAGGGTGAAGAGATGGGTCTTCAGAGCCTTCTTAAAAAGTTCAAGGGACGATATTTGCCTCACTGGAGGGGGGAGGCTATTCCAAAGCTTAGGCGCTACAACCACAAACGAGCGACCCCCATACGCCAAGTACCTGGGCTGAGTGACTGCCAGCAGGTTGTCGTTGCTGGAATAACTTCTACTTAACTTTAGTAAAATTTGAACTTTTTTGGTGGCACTAATGACTTTCTTAAGACTTCCGAGTAATTTGGATCCGATTGAAGTGCTTGCATATTAATTTATTATGCACAGATTATTTTTTAGCATATTATATTTGTTTAAAATCTCAAAATTAGGCAACTGACCATTTGACAAATTTAGAAATTAACTTAGTTGAAATTAATAGTTAAGTTAGTCTTTTTGACCAACATCACTAATGGGTGATGCAAAATTGTGTGTATATATTGAAAATATCAAATAATAATTCATTATATTCTTTGGTAGAGTGAGAACATCCGTCTGTGCTATTGTTTGATAAAATAATTTACTAATTTTCATTCTCTTTTAACCTCCAGGCCTCCTCTGTCACAGATGCATGGAACCATCCCTGTGCAGAACTCCTTCTTTCCACAGGACAGCCTGCAAGGCCAAGGCAGGAGGAAGGTGCTTCATAAGATACGATGAAGCAGGAAGTGAGTATGATCTAACATTTGTCACAATTTTTTGGGTAGATTAGGCCAATGTCTTTCAGTTCTTTGTTAGATTACAAGATACCTGTAAGTAAGTGAAACGGATGCCATTGGGTCAATGCTAAACATCCTCAACCAAACTGCTTGTGGAAGCTATACGCAAAAAAACAACAAGGATTTTTTTAAAAATCCATGTTGGTTTTGCATTGAAATTTGGTTTTTCAAAAAACCATTTTGAATCTAAAAAACCAATTTTGTCCCGACATTTTTTAGAGTGTATGATACTTATTCGATGCGAAAGGTAACATGTGAGGTCATGATGGACAATACTTGAAGCATGTGAAATCAAGATTAATGGCTGTCAATTTTCTTTGCTCAACAAACAGGTTTATGTACATATTGGTCAAAATTGTTTATAATTAATTAGGTGAACACCCCTCCCCATTGAAATAGTAATTACCTTGTGTTTCACTGACTTATCAAAGACTTCGACCCATGTAACTCACAAAAGTACACAAAAGTGGCAGCAATTAGTATTATATCCCACATACCTCAAGTATCATCATTTATGACCCAATAATATTATGTTTTCAGCTCATCATATATGAGAATTTATTCTTCCACAAGCAGTTTGGTTGAGGGTGTTTAGCATTGACCCATTGGCACCTGTTTCAGCTACTTACAGAAAGCACTGGATTGTAATCACCGTTGGGCAATGGGCATCCAAGCATATTCTCAATTTTTTGCCTGCCTGTGTCTAGGCCGGCCACCAATTTTATAAAACCATATATCGGGTTCACTTATGCAATAAAATCATGAAGTAACCACAGGAGTACAGCACCGTAGTACAAAAGGCATGGGGTCAATAAAACTTCAAAGAGAAGAGGTCATGTAAATTAGGTCAGGGTCAAGGAGAGGTCAAATGAGGTCACTAAGGTCACAGAAACAGTTGGGTCTAAATTGGAATTGCATGTTAGGCATTGTTTTGCATCATGTGTGTGTTTCACAGAACAGCTGCTTTGATACTTTCAAGGTTAGACAAGTTTTGTATTGTTAACAAGAGGAAGTGAGCAGTGTACCCATCTATCAAGTTGTTGTCTAATTTTAGAATAAAATTTGATGATATATTTTTGTATAGCAAGTTTTGTTTTGATAATTTGAAATACCAGGGGTGTCCCGAAAGTTCTGACTAATTTTTTTGGCAGACCTTTCTAATTTTCTTTTTGAAGGAGCGAAATCAAATTTCCACAGAATTAATTTCAGGTATTTTACTATCTATTTTGAAAAAAAAAATCAAAACTGTCAGAAGTGTTTAAGTTACTTTTCCGTTACCATGGTTATGAAAGGTCAGTGCACCCAGCGCAGCTCAATTTCTAAGACAAAATTTAATAATTTAGCTGTGTTTATAGTCAGATAATTTATAGGAATAAAATGAATGATTGCAAGAAAATGTGTTTATCGATACCCTTCCAGTCTTTCAAGATATCCTCCATTAAATAAGAAACATTTATCTATATTTCAACCTGATCAGCTGAGGCGATTGCCAAAAACTTTCTCCATCAATTGCCCTGCAGCTCTTGAGATGGTTCGGCTGAAACCCCTACTGCCTCATCTGGTTTAATTACCAAATTTCCCGGGCCAAATTTATCCTTCTGTGACCTTTGGTGATACTAAAATATATAGAGTAGGTCGTGGCAAGAAGCCCGGGTTAGGTGAGAGGCCCCCCCCCCCCCAAGGGTTACATTTTTGGTGTTTTCTTATTGATAGGATTGAAATTAGAGGCTTTTTAGGTGATGTCACAAATTTTCAGGGCAAACAGCACCAAACCATAGTAGAAATTAAAGAAACAAAAAAATATGAATGTTTTTGTACGTAGAGTAGCGCAGGGCATGCAGCCCCCCTTAACTTCGAGGAGCGATTTGACCTACTTTTTGAGGTTGATTATTTGAATGCTTATGCTGTCAGGAAGGGACCACTTAACTCTACTTATAACTAATGAAACGAATGTCTACCAATTTTAATAAACGAGTTACGACCCTTTTTGTAAAAAAATTAAAATGGCCTTCTTACCCCACCCATCGGGCAAGAAGCCCCCCTATTATAATCCTACGGAAATTTTGTTTGCGAGCGCATTCAGCTTGAAAGTTATTTCTTGGGGTTCTTCTATCATTTTTAAGGCATTCTATTCACTTTATTCTGAATTTCTGAATTTTTCTGTTCATACATTTATTTTTTGATATTTTTTGCCCTTTTTCAATTTCCGCAACATTTTTTAAAATTTCAATTAGCTATTCTATCAAGATTTAAGGTAAAGTACACATTATTAAATGGTTCCTGAAGCAGCTTCGAGGCCTTAGTGAAGGGGGCCCCATGCCCCATACCATGTGGGGCTTCTCGCCCCATTGAAATATGTGTGTTTTGGGCGAGAAGCCCCACATGGTATGGGGAATGAGGCCCCCTTCACTGGGGCCTTGATGCTGCTTCAGGAACCATTTAATAATGTGTACTTTACCTTAAATCTTGATAGAACAGCTAATTAAAATAGAAAAAATTTGGCCGAAATTGAAAGAGGGCAAAAAATATTTAAAATAGAAGTACGGACAGAAAAATTCAGAAATTCAGAAAAAGTAAATAGAATGCCTTAAAAATGATAGAAGAACCCCAAGAAATAACTTTCAAGTTGAATGCGCTTGCAAAAATAATTGCCGTAGGATTATAAAAGGGGGGCTTCTTGCCCGATGGATTTGAAATTTTTTACAAAAATGGCTGTAACTCAGGACTTTATTAAAATTGGTAGACATTTGTTTCACTAGTTATAAGTAGAGTCAAGTGATCCCTTCCTGACAGCATAAGCATTCAAATAATCGACCATAAAAAGTAGGTCAAATCACACCTCGAAGTTAAGGGGGCTGCATGCCCCGCACTACTCTATGCCAGTTCACTATTTAAAGAAATATTACTCATAACCAGAAATGAAAGCGCAGCCACACAACACTGAAATTCTACATACATTTGGCATGTTGACCAAGGAATGAGCTGAAACAATCGCAGTTTTATTGACAAACGTTTTATGGAAAAGACTCATTTAGTCTAACATGAAAAGAAGTAAATTTAGGTTCAATTCCATAGAAATATAGTAATTTATAGGGATTTTTGGAAAGCCTGAAATAATAGGGCCGCTGGTGCACTCTTGACATTGTTGACCCAGGATAAAACATCCGTTGAACATGGGTTGCCTGGACCCGGAATCAAACCGGAGTCCCAAAAGTTTGCAAACTAGTGCTCTACCACTGATGTCATACCCTTTTTCAGCTAATATTTGTTTTATTAAGTTTACTTTGATATTTGATGCAAAACTGCAGACATTTTGGGCCATTAAATTCCCAGTATCATTCCAAAATGTTGTGTTAAGTGGAACTCTTGTTATATAACTTCAAAAAGATACAGAGAAAAAACTGTTCATAACCCATAAATTTCAACAGCTGACTACTATTTTACAAAAATATTTAACTCACTTGCCATAAATGCCCATAAGTCTGGACACTTGTGGCATTCTTGGCAAAACACCAGTTTAGTTGTAAAATAAACAATTGTCTCATACCATCCAAACATTAAAAAACAAACTTATGTGAAAAAATCTCGTGAAAGTTCAACACTTACTCATGAAAATGATATCATGGCTAATAAATTGAATAACTGATATTAAAATATAATTTGCATCAGTGATGGATAGGGTGAGATTATTTATGACTTTATAGCATAAAAAGGACTCATGTTTTAGTAATTGCAATACAAATGGCACTGTGAAATAAGGACACTCCATTTTAAAAATGCAAAATACTGATACCCAAAGTAAGGTGGACCAGGAGTGATACTTTGACACTCTCTATGCCTGGAATTTTTGCATGGATTTGGACTTAAGGCAGCTAGCTGTGTGGTTAGAGGCCAGGGCCTGCTCCGCTGAACATGCTGAAGATCTTTGCCTACATGAGTACGTTCGAACCCGGGGTGGAGAACTCAAAATTTTCACTGGACCTTCATGAGGAAAATCCCAGCTGGATTAGGATGAGATATTTAATTGGCAGCCCCTGGTACCAGTGTCAGTGCAGGGCAAGTAAAAGATCCCTCACATGGGGTAAATCTGCAACATGTTGCAGAATCCCGCTCTCTCTCCATACTCATCAATCAACCCTCGTGAGCGCCCAGAACTGGGCTTAGAAGGCTACCCTTACCATATCTAGGACCAGGCATGATAATGAGGAAAGTTGTGCTCTCTGCCAGTCCAGCTGTGATAATTATAATGAGGCAAAGTTCACTTTTGGTAAGGATGAAACATCAAATATGGATTACCCGGCACTACCAGTGAGCTCGACTGGAGACTTGTCACATCTCAAATAAATCGAGCCTTTTTTGTTGCTATGAGGCTACCCCTCGGGAAAGAATCACCTAAAATATCATGAGAAGCATGGAGGCTTAGATGCACACTGAAAAAAAGGTTTGTGTGGAACAGACAAAACGAACGTTAGCTGGTGTCCGTCCAAAATTTTGTGTAAATTCACACAAAATGTATGTGTATTTTTGACATTGCATTGTCAATCTTGATCAAATCTTTGTGTGATTTGATCAATGAAATGTCAAAAATACCCATATCTCTTGTCTGAATTTACCCAAAATTTTGGACGGACACCAGCCAACGTTCGTTTTGTCTGTTTCACACAAACCTTTTTTTCAGTGCAATTGATCCTGGACACTTATTCAGACGAAAAAGGGTTTGAGGATGGGATACGGTTTATTGTCAGGGTAATTTTTGACACAACGATATGTATCTGATATAACTTAAATGACTTCTCGATAAAATCAATATTTAAAATTTCAGACACTCACCAAGGATGTGCCAGCAACGGAGATTGGAAGAAACTTCGGCCCTCTGGTAGAAATGGGTGCCAACGCGTCTATTACCAGTGGGGCGTCCGGTACGCCACCTGGTGCTTATGCGACACTGATTACTGCAACACCAACGCCACCGACATCACAAAAGGCGCAACTTACAAAATCCCAAAAGTGTCCAGAGTCAAAATGTCAAAGTCAATGTCAGCCAGAGTGCCGAAGCAGGATGACGTCCCCCTCGAGGGTCACGCGAGTAACCCCCGATGGAAGTATTTGCGCCCTGAAGGAAGACAGGCAACTCTCAAGAAAGTCACCAAAGCAGAAACCACCCATGAAAATAGTATCACTTTTGGTATGTAACTGCATTTTTATCGCATAAATGTAAAAAAATATGAATTTACAGCCAGGAAATTTGATATGCAAAATGAGTGGACTGTTGCAAAGTAAAAATGGCACTTCGGGACTCATGATACCTGATGAAGTGTCATCTTCTCTACATTCAACATAGAAATCATTGAGGCTGTTTCATTAGTCATGATCAAGAGAAGGCCATTTTATTTGTCATAACTGATTTTAGAGTAAAAATCAGACGCAAAATCCTTTCATTTGCCTGTCGCTAACACGCTGGATTAGTTTCCTTAAATCAAATTAACAATGAAAGTATGAGATATGATCATGACAAATCATATGAGCATGATTACACACCATTTTCACAGTGCAGCAGTCCTCTCTTTTTGCACATCAAATTTCCTGGCTGTAATCATAGCAATTCAAAATTTCCTGTACATTGGCATAGTTTGAGCGGATGATGGGGCTTTACATCCTGCATTTGTGCACTGATGAAATTTTTAAAATAGAATAGTTAGAATCCCCAAGGAAACTATCATGGTAATGAGGTGAAGTTCAATTTCGCCATGCAGGATAAAAAACATTTATCTATCAAGAAATTCATCTTAGCAGAATTCTAGAAAGAAGGCTTCTATCAGAAGATAAACGCGAATTTGAAGATGAAGAATTGCCCAATCTTCTATTATGTAACACATTAGTACATGTCATCACCTTTTGTGATATGTAGGACAAAATTATGGAAGATCTGCCAAAATATTTTTATTATGTGTTCACCAGCCAATGAAAAACAGTGACCCCAAACACCTTTTTGTAGACATCTGTGTGTATTTGCTAATTTATGGTCATGTTATGTGACTTGGAATAAAATATTTTTCTTTTTTTATAAAGAATAGTATAGGCCTGAGGATTCTGAAGAAAATGCCTGTATCCAAGCATACTGCATGGTTTTACAGATGACATATTCAATATTTACCATGCCCCTATAAAGAAGTGATTAATTTGAGTTACACCGTAATTAACTTGGTAATGGGATTTGGTAGCAAAGCTGACAAAAATATCTGAAAAGCACCTGCAACACCCTGCAAAGCAGATGCTAAGCAAACAAACTTGTAACTTTGTAAAGTACTGTGTACTATGCTTAAGCTTTATAACAATTTGTGAGGTAGATTTCTTAAAAAGATAAGAATCAGAATCACAGGATCCCCATAATTTTTAGCAGCACAGCTGCTCTTACCCCAAGAATTTCATGCAATCTCGTTAGCACTCTGGAGGTCACTCTCTTTCACCAATCTCATTCAAATTTACTCTACATTCTCTGTAAGTTTTTAACTTTCGACCAGTCACTTTTGGTGCCCTTCTGTGATGGAAAAAATTATAAAGAAACTAGAATGGACTGACTCCCATCGGTCAAAGGTGAACCATGCCTTCTTCTTCTTCTTCTCCACAGTATATCTGTGACCGGTGTTCCTGTGTTGGAACCATGCACTGTCTGTGCTGCTTAAAGTGCTTGCATGTTATTTTTAAAAGATTGGTTCCCTTTCACATATAGTCCTGACTCTTGGGCCCAACAGGGACCACCCAACATAGTCATCTGAGTGTTTTACTAGATGATGCCCAAAATTCCAGAATGACGTAACAAGCATATTTGGACAAATATATATTTTTTAATTCAACCAATTGGCAGAACCTTACTTCTAGTAGACATTGGAGAACCCTTTATATTTGTGGTCGTTTGCAATGTTCGCAAAAGTGTATGCATTGACGGGAACCTATGAAATTTTTAACCATGTCGGATCACAAGGCAACACATTTTATTATTCAGTCTAAGATTGACATGAATGGTAAATCAGTGGGCTTTAGTGATTTATTATCATAAATATGTTCATTTTGACCTTTTTCCGCAGCAAAACCAACAAGACGGTCAAGGCGTGACTGTCGGTTCAATAAAGGAGGCTGTGACCACGAATGTGTCCCAGGTTTGAACACGTGGTACGGAAACTGCAAGTGTAATGAAGGATACTTCCTTGACAGTGATGCCGCCACTTGCAAAGGTGGGTAACAAAAAAAATCTTTACGTGTATTGACATAATTCTATCTGTCTATTCTTTATCTGTATCTAAGCATTCCTAAACATTCCTATCTTCTTTTTTATACCTGTCTGTACGAGTTAATCCATCTATCCTCCCGTCTGTCCATTCTGTCCATGTCCATGTATCTATCTGTCTACCTGTCGATTTTGCTGTCTATGCCTGTATGGCAATGTTGGTTCTGCAAGGCATTCTTCTGGCAGACAAGCTCAGTAAATCAATCCTTGTTGTAGCAGGGTCTTAGCCTTCTCTGCGGTCTTACAGATGGTTACGGAAATTCCCTAAAGATCCAGGAATTCTGGAAAGCTGCAGGAGATCCAGAAAGGAAATGAGAAGTTTCAGATCTCTGAGGATGGCAAAAAGGTTATTTCCAGAAAGGAAATGAGAAGTTTCAGGATGTCTGAGGATGACAAAAAGGTTATTTCCAGAAAGGAAATGAGAAGTTTCAGATCTCTGAGGATGGCAAAAAGGTTATTTCCAGAAAGGAAATGAGAAGTTTCAGATCTCTGAGGATGGCAAAAAGGTTATTTCCAGAAAGGAAATGAGAAGTTTGAGGATGTCTGAGGATGACAAAAAGGTTATTTCCAGAAAGGAAATGAGAAGTTTGAGGATGTCTGAGGATGACAAAAAGGTTATTTCCAGAAAGGAAATGAGAAGTTTCAGGATCTCTGAGGAAGACAAAAAGGTTATTTCCAGAAAGGAAATGAGATGTTTCAGGATGTCTGAGGATGACAAAAAGGTTATTTCCAGAAAGGAAATGAGAAGTTTCAGGATGTCTGAGGATGACAAAAAGGTTATTTCCAGAAAGGAAATGATGTCAAAAATGAGCACGATGTCAAACGTGTTGTCGACACTGTTCAACGATTGAACATTGTTCTGAGCACAGGGAAACATTGAAATTTCAAAACATCAAATTATGGAGATTTTGCCTGTAGTTGCTGTGGTCCTTTTGGCAAAACTTGCTTCTTTCAATGAAATTTGGGTACTGTTTAGTATTGTTCAGCACTTCAGCCAAGACAGATATTGAAACCTAATTGGGCTCATTTACTAATATGTACTACACCAATATTATGCTGCAATGATAATTGTATTTATGTATCCCATAAGTCAGGTGGAGTAAATCACTATTCATTTTTATCTTCCTCAGATGAAGATGAATGTCTTTCCAACAATGGCGGCTGCAGTCAACAATGCGTCAACCTGCCGGGCAAACACTCGTGCGAATGCTTTCCTGGTTATCGATTACAAGCTGACGGCATCTCTTGTTTAGGTTAGTATTTCTTGTTATATATGGAATTGCATAATAATTGGAAAACCTGATTATATAGCACAAGTCCTAACTGAGCAAACAAAATTGGACAACATTGACAGGTTATTTGATCCGTGGCTCATATATCATTGTGTGTGAAGTATATTGAAATAATGTTATTTCTTTAGGAGATATCATGAAAAACATAAACTATAGAAGTTTTATTTATTTTCAGAGGTGAATGAGTGTGACGGGGGCAAAGGGCCCTGTAGCCATGACTGCCAGAATATCATGGGTTCCTTCAAGTGCCTGTGTCCAAGGGGCTACCAATTGGACTCCGATGACATCACTTGTGTTGGTAAATGATCATATTTTTCTCCTGTTGGTTTTGTCAATACCAGGTTTTATTGACCTGACTAGCTTATTTTATTCAGAAAATGATAAAATTATAACAAAATGTTCAGTGTTCACTCCCCCGTGCGGCGTGCATGTGCAATCTTACAAGGCTGTTGTCCATTGAATTACTGGGACGAAAATCGGTTTGCGCACAGTGCGCTGAACCACTGATCATAAAATTGTGTCAAATTCTGTGGACCACATAGTTTTTATTATGGGTTCGTCTATGTCTGAAACCACAATCGAAACCTCAGTTCTAGGGTTGGAAACAACGGAAAACCGAGCCTACTGATAAATATCACAACCGCCCAACACCATAGCCAAAACCTGATATTGACCAAACAACTGTTCTGTCCCATGAGGAAACATTTACTTACACTGTCGTTATTATTTAGTAACGTCATTCATTTCCATCCCTTTAATTCCTTCAGATATCAATGAGTGCAAAGCTGGTCTGGCCAAGTGTGAGCAACTTTGCAATAACACAGTCTCATCATTCGAGTGCTACTGCAGAGAGGGATACAAGCTCAATGCTGATGGCTGGTCATGTGATGGTATGTTACTTGTCCAAACGCAATTTTGATCGTTATTACAGAAATTTGTCTTGCAAATACTGTTACAGACTTATTGAGCAGCAAAAGAAAGTTATCAAAGACATACAGGGTTCGATGGGCATTTGATAAGGTTCATTTGCTGTATTGTAAGGCTGTTCAGACAGTTTGCAAATTGAGCCAGTAGTTTATTTTTTGGAAATACATAATTTATTGTTTTCCTATATCATTGACGTGTCAGGTCAAGGAACTGCATAACCATATATATATTCTGTAATCTTCTGTGTTTCCCACATTGCCCAAAATGTGATTTTCACCGCTTTCCAGATGTGAACGAGTGTTCCCTTGGCACCAGTGGTTGTGAACAGCGTTGCATCAATGACCAGGGTTCTGTCCGCTGTGCTTGCTATCCTGGATACAGATTGGCCTATGACTTGATCAGTTGTGAAGGTATTTAAAATAAACTACAATATATGCATAAGAAATTGATTTAATTAGTATATTCCTTGTGGGTTTTACATTTACGGAAAAGACAGTAGCCTTTAGCCTTGTTGAAACCCTAACCCCACTAGACCGAAGGATAAAAATTTTCAAGAATGCCTGCAATTTAGGCCAAATACCTAAAGATACATTCTGATTACCCCATTAGATACTGATGAACATGAATTACATTATCAATGTAAATTAACAAATCTGGACTCTCAATGTAATTCTTCTGCAGGAACCAACCCACAGCAAATTTCATCCCAAATGTAAAACAAATAAGTCATATTTAAAGGTATCATACTCTTACCAATGCTGTATATTACAGAGTATATGGAAACTACCATTCCAATGTACATGTTCTACCACCCACAGCAAATTTGATTGTCATCCTGAATGTAATACAACTGCATTTTAAACTTGAAGTGTCATCCTAAATGTAATACCAATCCAGTATGTAACAGATACTACCATCGCAAATGTAGCACAACCCAGAGTAAATTTGACTGTCATCCTAAATGAAATACCAAATCCATTAATATTTAGAGACTATCATCCCAAATGTAATACAACACACAGTAAATTTGACTACCATCCTAAATGTAGCACAACAAAGATATGAATTTCAGGTGTCATCCCAAATGTAATACCAATTTGTCATGGAACTCACAAGAAATTATGCTGTCATCCTAAATGTAATTCAGCAATTAAGTTTTGAATTTCCACTATCATCCTCAATGTAATACCAATTCAGAAATATAAGAAACTATACCATCCCAAATGCTATACAAGTCATAATAAATTGGACTGTCATCCTAAATGTAATACAACCAAGTTTTGAATTTGAAATAACATCCTCAACGTAACACCATAAATATTGTAAACTGTCATCACATGCAAATGTAATTAATACAACTCATAATATAAATTTGACTGCCATCCTAAATGGTCCAGTTTAGACTCAAACTGTATGGCCCACCCAGAAAATGCAAGACAACCTAGTGACAATATATACTTACTCCTTTAAATTGTTTTCAGATGAAAATGAATGCCTAACAGACAACGGCCAGTGCCAACAGGTTTGCAACAATACGATAGGTTCATTCAAATGCCAGTGCAGACCTGGATTTACTCTGGATGTGGACGGGAAAACATGCAACCGTAAGTTAAATAATTATTATGGAAGATTATTAACTTTCTGGAATATCTGACAGCATATGATTGAAAATTAGGGAGTTTGCCACTCTGCATGTGCCTGCATGGTGATTTACAAAAGCCTAATTATACATTTTAATCCACCATTGAGTGGCTGATCTACTATCTCGGAAAGCATTTTATCTATTTTGAATAAAATTTAATGTTTTGCAATATTTTATTTACAGCCATTCCTAATGCCCAATCCTGCTTCCAAAATAACGGCGAATGTTCTCAAACGTGTTCAACAGTAGATGACGTTACTGTTCAGTGTGGTTGTACCGCTGGTTACCAGATTGATTTAGATGGAAAAACCTGTAATGGTAAGGGAATCATTAATCATTGATTGATTCATAGATGATAAGTTTTATTATCAAAAATGTATATCGTATCAAACAATAGGAGTTGATAACGTAACTGCCAATGCCTTGCAGAACTTTTTAACATTTTGATTGCATCTTTAAATTAGCACAACCCTCCTTTTATCTATTTTTCATGTAATTAATGATTTAATCATTCTCAAATTCATCTGATGATATTTCGTCTTATTCAGATGTGAATGAATGTAAAATGGGAGACAATCGGTGTGAACACATCTGTGAGAACACAGAAGGATCTTACAAATGTAGCTGTGGGAAAGGTTTCACACTGGATGTGGACGGCGTTTCTTGTAATGGTCAGTATCCTTGATGGCATATCTACGTAATGTTGCAGACATGACACAAAATCTGTATTGTACAATTTAGCAAATCCTCAATGAAAAATACTTATCAAACATACACTGTAATTTGACAACCAGAAGATTCAACAAATAATAATTATTGCGAAAGAGACAGACTCAAAACGTCTCATCTCGTATATCAAAAATGTCCATATTGAGGAAATTCCTCGACTCCAAACCTATGATACTTCACTGGCAGATTTCCAAATTTCTTGGTTTCTATGTATGTTCAGAATAACTGCTTCTCAACCTCCAAAGAGAACATTTGCTTCTCATGTTTTCCATTTATTTGCCATTTTTCACAGATGAGGATGAATGTCAGAAGAACAATGGCGGTTGCCAAGGAAACTGCATAAACACAATTGGAGGTTTTAACTGCACATGTCCCTATGGTTACACCCTAGCAACCAACCAGAGATCTTGCAAAGGTAAATAGGCCTATTTCCTTAGCACACTCTTGACTGTAAATATAAAGGTCAAGTTATCCTCCCTTATCCCTCACTAAAAGGCCCTTGTACTATCTCACAGCAGGAATTTTCTAATTTTAGTTCTACATACCACATTTTAATGAAGTCTCAACAATTCCCATCATATCATGATCTCTTTGCTGTTGTGTTGCTGTAATAGGGGATAATGATGACATAGGTTTCTAAAAATGGTATATTGGTAGAAGTTTTAAAATTGGGGCCAGATCACAATGTGCAAGAGTTGCAAAGATGATCATTTTCAGGAAAATGTATATATTTATTACAATCAAGAGTGTATCAGTCACCAGTAATTGTGTTTGCCCCACATAGTTTTACATGTAGCAGATATTTTAAAAATTGGCCCAAAGAAATGTCACATAGTATAGTGCATTTGCATTTAAAGAAAAAAAAAGTATAATTATTGTATGAAATTATTTCAGATTACAATGAATGCAATGAAAACAACGGTGGATGTGAGGACATCTGCATCAACACGGCTGGGAGTCACCTCTGCAAATGTCGCTATGGGTACATGCTCAATGTGGACGCCAAGGCCTGTGATGGTTGGTAGAATATTTAATTTAAAATAATATAGGCCTTCATGGCATTACAATTAATATTGCATATGATGATAAATGTTGTTAATTGAGTCCATTGTAATCCATATGAGTGTAAGTTACCTTTTTGGAGTCTGAGATTTAAGCTATAGGAGCTTCCGTCTGCATCTCAGCTGAAGAAGTCTGTGAGATGCAGATGAAAGCTCCTGTAGCTAAAATCTCAAGACTACAAAAAGGTAACTTACACTCACAATATTGCATATATAAGCATATTGTCTTGATGTGTAACATAGATCCTAACAAATTAATATGCAGTTGTTGGTAAAAGTATTCAGTATTCACCCTTTTGTTGTTTTCCAGTTGAAACATCAATTTGAGTATTCTGATCCCACTATCACTCACATTATCAGAAATATATTATTTGATCATTTGCAAGGTTGCACTAAATAGTTTTTATCAGATTGATGCAATAGATAATGTCTTGTACCCCATTGTGTTAATGAATGATGATGTGTTTTCTGTCTTCAGACATGGATGAATGTTTACTGCGGAATGGAGGCTGCAGCGGGGAATGTGTGAATGTTGCTGGGTCCTTTTACTGTTCATGTAATCCAGGATATACTTTGGACTTTGACAACAGGACTTGCCTGGGTAAGAAAGGTTTAATATTACACCGGACTGTAATGAGTTGGTGATTTCAGTGAGTATGGTTTGGGCTTCAATTGCATTCATATTTGGCTCTCAAATTAGATCAGCTGGACCTTTGTGGAACAGCAGAACTTGTCAATCATCCTTTGCCTCTTTTCTGTCGTCATAATTATTGCCGAGGACATCCTGAATTAGCATGCCGACACCCCGAGAATGTAAATGCATACCGAATGCAGATACAGAAGGTGAAGTCCCAATAATTCATCCATCAACCTCATTGAGCGGCTTAACTGAAGCGGAAAACCTGGGATTCAACTTCATTGGCAATATGTATCGGGTTGCAGAGGACCTACACTGTAAAATGTTAAATTTTGAGTGAGCTTAAATAATTTAGTGAGGTGGTTACACAATTTGTTTGAGCTAACATAGCTTGTAGTTTTAAATTGTGATAATCTGTCTGTTGTCATAATTTAAAGCAACAAGCTATATGTTAGCTTTTTAAAAAGGAATTCTGCAACCATATCACTCAATCATTTGACTTGACTGAAATTCATATTTTACAGTGTAGACTTAAAAATTTCTGAGAAAAACTATACCTCTGCATTGTTTGCAACTTACATTGTATCGAGGAAAGTCCATTTTCTCTCAGCAGCCTGAGTCTCGAAGACTTGCGTTGAAAGTATATATTACCATATTGGTTGCACTATACTCTATCTCAACTATTTGTGTATAATAGTTCTAAATCCAATTTTCAGATGTGAACGAATGTCGTTACAACAACGGGGGATGCCAGCACACGTGTCAGAACCTGATGGGAACCTACTCCTGTCAATGCGAAGAAGGATTCAGGCTCAATTTGGATAAAAAGTCATGTGATGGTAGGTCATTGTACTTTATACAATGTAAAATATTTTGGACAAAACAGGTTATTAAAATATTCTTTTGCAAGGAAGCTTGTTTTTTTTTTTCCTAAAACCTCCAGTGTTCATGAGAATACATCTGTACTGTATTTCCACAAACCAAATTGGAATGATAAGGAGGGCAAGCCCAAAAACGTGTCATAAAAAATTGAAATCTGTCCCAATCCTCAGCGGAGCTGCATGGAGAGTTCGATTAGTTTTCTTTATAGCGTGATAAATTTATTCATTTTGTGTTTCAGACGTAGATGAGTGCCTTGAGAACGACCCGTGTGCCTACAAGTGTGAGAATTCTGTCGGAAGCTTCAAGTGCACATGTCCGAAGGGTTATGAACTGGACTTTGCAGGGGGATGTATAGGTACGTAACGTTAAAAAAAAATTGCTGTACCAAGATTTTCAGCAAATCAAAGAGACACAAAAATGAATTTTCCCCACAAATTCCAGGCAATTCAGAATGCTGGTCATTCAAAATGTAATCGAAGTCAGTATAGATGTTGTACAGTAGACCCATGCAGAACATGGTAGAACTGCGGATGTACACCAGTGCTGTGTTGGACTACTGAGTGATGAATGTATGAATGGACCTTATATACTAAAACACTCTCTGAGAATTGTTGAACATGGCCTGCGCTCTCTCCGGCATCATAACAGCTCGCAATAGATATAGCCGGCTACAATCTAACAAACTAAAGGGACAAATCGTATAACATTTTGCTATATTTTTTGTTTTAGACTATGATGAATGTCAACAGGAAGATAATGGAGGATGTGCACAGATTTGTCTCAACAACGAAGGATCGTACAATTGTGCTTGCAACGACCTGTATACTTTGGACTCCGATGGAAGATCGTGTTTACGTAAGTAGTTAAATAACTAGTTTATGCTCATAATTCCCATTTATCAAAAAATTTATTCCACCAAAGAATACCCTTACATTCTAAATTATCTTTCAAAACAATGCTTTGTCATTTCTTAGAGGTGAAAGTGTGAGCTATAGTCCTTATTCGGCTTATTGGAGCACCACACAACTTAAATATCATTAGGATTAGCACAGAAACCCATCAAAAAATCCCTCATATGTTGAAAAATCCTGGGCCTTTGCAGAAAATCAACACCTATAATATTGATTCTTAAGTTCTCTGAATTTAAACCTACTTTCATGCCGTAGCATTACATATATTTACTAACATTACTTAGCCACTAATTGACTCGCGTGAATACACCGGGCCACTTGCCAAACATGAGGCACATGGAATCCAGATGAAAGTCTTCTGACCTTCACTTTAACCTTTGCCCTTAAACCAAAAACCTTGAATTTGGCAGCCATGTTTTCAAAATATGTGCACCCATTTATGGATGATACTATGCAAACTTACAACTGCAGAGGAAACTTGAATGGCAGCTCTATAAAAGTTAACGGCTGCCAGCTGCTTCCTTTACTAAGTTAACAAGACGTCAAATTTGTAGCCCCTTGTCTCAGAAGTCCGGCGTCATTCTCGTTATCGGTCCAAGACAAGAAATATATCCCTAAAATACATGAAGTAATCGTGTACCTCATTTAGCCCCCTAAAACTGTTACCTAAAATCATCCGATTCATACACTCTGCAAACCGATTTTCAGAAATTGAATTGCCTCTTTGTTCCCATTAATATTTGACACTAAAAAAAACTACCTTCAATATTCATCATAACTTTGACTTTTTTTTTCACAGCAACATGTCCAGCCGGCTTCCAGAAGGCCAGAGGAATTCCTTCATGTTATAGGATCCATACAAATTCCATTTCTCTGGATTTCAACAGTGCAGACGATCACTGCCAGAAACTCAACAAACACAGCCACCTGGCGGAAGTTGACACAACCGAGAAGAGGCTCCATCTAGCGAATCTTCTGAGACCTACCTCAAGTATGTTAGAACCTTGGCCATACCATACATACACAACTTCATTGAAATACACCTAAATAGCCTATTTACCACGACCAGTCCAACCACGTTTACTTTTTTAATGTTCCGAAGACGTTTTTGCAAAGTCTGTGATGGAAGATGGATGTCGATACTTTTAAGAATTTTAAATGATGTAATGTTAGTGGACATGCTGCAACATTGTAACATCATTGTTTGTGCTGCTGTTATAGTATATATACGTTTCTGTTCAGAATATTATAAATCAAAAAGTCATCAATTTATGGAAATTGCAAAATTTCAAGTCCAATGTTTTTCACCCTTTTCCAGAATTATTGGACGGCTGGCAAGGGTGGTGGGTGAACGGCAGATACTTGGACGGAATCGCTCAGTTTGTGTGGAATAATAATTATCAAGGAATATCATTGAAGGTAAATTGTCTAAAGTTTCTTGAGTCTTTGTGCATGTTCTCCCTGACATGAATTTCAAACTGTACGGTTGGATTAGTTTGTCTGATGTGGATCATTCACTTCACATTTGCTGCACTATTTTTGATAGGCTGTTCAGTGTCTTACAAAATCATAACAAATATGCTGTAACTCATTTATAGACAGCGAAGGTTTATATAGTCAATGCAATTCTATTCACCATGCATAAAAGATAGGGTATATAAGATATAGCTGAAAGAAACATAACATATTTTCCTAACATATAAAAGTCATTTTGTTTTCTTTTCAGCATCCGAACTGGGGTATACAGCGCCAACCTTTCAACGGAACATGCTTGTGGCTCATGCAAAAATCTTCTTATGCTTTTACTTTCGAAAATTATGACTGCTCAACACCGTCCGGTTTTATATGTGAAATTCAGCTAGAAAAATAATTATTAAGAAATTGTAAATGATTGTACAATTGCAATTAATACAAATGAAGACTTACTAATTTATCTAATGGTTAATTTTAATCTGGTGGCGGTGAGTGGGAATGAAGTTTGTTGTAATTTTATATTGTATGAGAGAAAGAGAAACATATTTCACTGTAATAGAAATAGTTTAATTTGCAATCAGAAAATAGTTATTCGGACGGAAATATCCAAATGGCACTGAAATAATTCTTATTCAAAATAGTGGAAGTGCAATTGGAAAATGAAGTTTACTGCAATTGGAAAATAAGGTAATTGCAGTTGGGAGTAGTTTAATTACATTAAGATTTGTTGGAAGGATATATATTATTTTATTTTATAAGGTTGTCATAGGAAGATTTGACTCATCCATTACCAATTTTCAATTTCAACTTCCAATGCGGTTTCACCACTTTGACAGTTGGATATACCTCCATGAATCCCCTTAACCTTTCCCCTGTTCAGTTTCTTTGGTTTTGAAACATATATGCCGCAGGAAAAATCCTTCGCTAAATGAACATTTACCGACAGGCAGAGATTTTCAGTTGTATCTGTTAAAGGACAACTGTCATGCACTTTTTTTATTTGATATATTTATCAAACATAATTTTTTAAATGCATTGACACAGTCATTCATATATTTGTGCAAAATAAAGTGCAATAAAACAAATTTTAATTCTCGATTTTTGGCCTGAGAAATAGCACAATTAAAAGCGACCCCTCGTGAGCTATAGGCCAGCTGCCACGTCAGGCTGGGTAATATTATGCAAGAGATGGCAGCACTTTACAGTCCATGACCATCAGCGATCAATTGACATAGGCATAATTGACATGCATGACTGGTCAGTGGTCACTGGTACCTAGCAGACACTGGCTGGGCTGGAGGAGAGAGAGAGGGAGGCTACCCTGCCTTACGTCACGCATATCAAATGAGGCACCTGACTGAAGGTCCACAACATTGGGCTGAAATGCCAATTTCAAATTTTTTCCCTAAAATATGGTGAAATACGATTTTGGCTAATATTAGCTAAATGCACCCGCAACACCTGATTCTTTCATTAGAACATAGGTTTATTAAAAGTAGGATTTTGACGAGTGTGTGCCTTTAAAAGCATGGCCAAAATAAGAGACGACAGTTGATTTCGAATGGCAATGGCGAACAGTGTTTTGACAACTACTATATTGCTGTTTTAATTATAACAATGAACCACACAAAAAAAAGCTAAAAAGAATATGTAAACAAAAAAACGAATTAATAAATGATTGCAATTTGGTGTCAAATTTGGCTATGATTCTACATTCTGTAATGTTGACTGAAAGATGTGACCAATGATACATAAAAGCAGACCATTGTCTTGTAAATACACTTAGTGCAAATGGATGTGGGTTGAATGCTTGGTCTACTGTATATAATAAAAGACAAATAAATCTAATAAACAAGAAACAATGATGTTTGATACTTTTTAATTTCAATATTATACTACACTTATTAAGTGAGAAAAATGGTGGAATGGGGGAGAGTTGGGACAGTGCCATGACTCTCCTCGCATTTACCCAGATTTATTTTTATTAAGACAGAAGAACTTGTGTAGAGCAATTTTCAACAGAAATTGAACATTTTTGGACCTTTATAATTATTCGTGGTCTAATAAAATTAGATATCAGGAAATATAGATGGGGAGAGTTGGGCTATCAGGCCGAGGCCTAAGTCTGACAGCAAACTACTAGAGTTGCAAGAGGCCTCAATACTGGATTAATGACTTCTATGACCACCGCACTACAGGTTAAAAATATTATGGCTTCAAGTACAGCTTTACCGAACCTGATATATTGCAATGGCCCAAGTCTCCCCCCTGAATGGCCCAAGTCTCCAACTTAATGGGGAGAGTTGGGTCAATTCTTTTCCAATTTTCATAGGGCTGTAGCTCATATGTTCTTGGGCAGATATCAATGCAAACCTACAGATATTCTTCTGAAATATTTCAAGATACAATACATGCATTAAGGGTGTTTATATAATCATTACTGTTAACAGGAGGTGCAAGAATGTTAAAAGTGGCCCAACTCTCCCAAGCTTCCTCTACGTGCTAATATATAGCACTGACACAGTAATGCCAATTTGAGAATGCCTATAATAGGTATCAAGTTTCTGGACATTATTTAGGAATCAGGCTTAGATACCAGTGCAATATCTCAACATTGTCAAGATAAGATCTTTCTGAGATAACAAAAAAGATAATTCCTGTCATTTACAAAGATATTTGCAATGCTGTGAACACTTATGGGTCAATATGCTGGATATAGCACATTGTTAATACAAGACTGGTAATGAATTGGAAGTGAACAAATCTCCACTTAAAATGGTAAGTTCTTGTAGACTTCTTAATCCTAAAATAAGAAAGAGTGCATGCTACTCAATGCATTGTAACAGCTACATGTCTCTAATTGCACATTGATTGATGAGAAATGTCAACATTACTTGAATCATATATCTGGGGGATATCTTTAGATATCTTTAAAGCACTGCAATGACAGTTGTACAAAATACAGACAGTGCAGTGTGACTGATCAAATGCTGTCTCTATTCGAGACTGACAAGTGGCAGCAGAATGCTGACAGTCCCTGGAAAATTGAATTGGGTCAACATTAATTTCATCTGTTTTGGACAGATCACAAGATCAGCTTGCACAACAGCTGTCCGTTTTACTATGCCAAACTACTTTCACAAAGCATGGTTACTGACAAAGATCCATTCCACTGCTTTGAATGAAAATGTTTGGAAATCATGAGACAAAAAGAAAGTTTTGAAACTTTAGCATAAACTTTGCTTGTGAAAGGGATGATTTTACTCCTCATCAGAAGTTTGATGGTATTCATTCTACTTGTGCCATTTAGTACATGTTAAATTGTGGTACAAAAAGAATGCTCTCTCACTTATTCATGTATCCATAGAAAGCCAATGTTTTTGCTTTGTGATATCAAAATGCTCATTTGTATTTATTCTGTTTCTTTATGGAGATTTATTAACTAGGACAACCATATAATTTACAATTTCACAAAAGCTGTGTAACACTCAACAAAATGTCTTTTCCATGCCACAAGTGGCCTCCTCTACACTGGCATTATATGTGAGCTACAATGTATACATCCTCCATGATGAAAAATAGTTCCAACTTACAGTGGGGTGCGAAAGTTTGGGCACCCTTGGAGTAGGGTCACATTTTTTCAAATTTGAGACTAACCATTTGCAGAATCTTTCCAACGTGAATTGTGTGAGTGAAGGATACCCATGCACTCAATTTTATCCAGAAAGAACAATGGAAATATAAACATAGGCTGCGCGGCAGCATACCCTCGGCTACTCAGCGGCTATTCTCCAGACAGTGGGATACATTGAGGCAGGACCCCACTGGGTACTCTAATATCCTCATGAACATGAAATTCCCGTTGAAAAACTTTCATTGAATGGCCAAGAGCTGTGAGCAAAATAATATAAATGTTTCCCGTCTGCCATTTTGTATTGGCAGGAATTCAAAATCCACATGCAATCAGCTTGCAGGATGGGTCCCCCCCAGAAAAAGAGGGAAACAGTTAAAATTTGGGCAAGGAGTCAAAAAGTGTGGCACAAGATCAAATGAACTGAAAATCAATGGTTAGCAATTAGCAAGACATTACATTATACTGTAGAAGTGGTATAATTTGGTATAATCTGGATAATGAAATTCAGGTAAGTATTCCACTGTGCCTATTGGTGCCCTGTGGCAAAATCTGTGCCTTTTTGTGAACAAGCAATCTGAGAAATAAAATTTTTAACAAGATGAAGTCAAGAAGATGACTGGTTTCGGTGACAATATTAAGAACAATATTATCCGGCATAGATTACCCACAGTAATTCATCCCCTCTTCCACTACCATTTTAGAAAGTTGGTTTTTTATCAAACTTATTTTTGTCTGAATGTAATATACAGTGGTGACAAACAGGAAAATAAAGCAATGCAGTGCACAATAGACAGGTAATGACCATTAAAAAGACAGCTAGAAATGGACAACAACTGAGATAAAGACAGTCAGAAAACGATCAGGACATGTAGGGGACTGTTTAGATAGATAGATAGATAGATAGATAGATAGATAGATAGATAGATAGATAGATAGATAGATAGATAGATAGATAGATAGATAGATAGATAGATAGATAGATAGACTTTTGGTAGTTTGATCAATCCAATTATCAGTTTTTCTATTAAGATGTGTCATAATTCCTGCAGAAAAGATAAAATTACAATTTCATTTAAACTGCATAAAACTGAATTGCAATAAGGGTAGCTATTGTTTGAACAAAAATTAGATATCTATCAGTTCAATAAATTTCTGTCTGTAAATCTTATATCTAATCAAACAGTGTCATTGACTTCAGTTCTACATCATCTTGATCCTGGATCCATTTTAGAATGTAGCCATGTAAATTGTTGGATGTTGTAACTATTTCAGTTAAATTACATTATCCTTGCAGACATTCCCCTTAAAGGGGTTAAAGGGGCTTCCTTAGTCCCCCTCCTCAGCTGCTTAACACCCATATCAATTGGCTATTGTCTGCTGTACCCCAATATTTTAATCACCTTATGCAATGCCATTATGTAACCTGACAAAAGAATGGAGGGTGGCATACTTCACACACCTCAGAAGTGTGCCACTGTGATGAGGGGGGGGGGTCCAATGAAACATCACTAAAAATCAATGGTTACCAAGAGATTAAACTTGAAATGATATATCTACTAGTCAAAATGAAATCTGGATCATGTGATTCGGGCAAGTAGGCCTATGGCTGATTTTGTGCTTTTTGTAAAAAGAATAATTTGAGAAAAAAGAATAATTCCTGTTGATGATTGGATTTTGTGATATATCCATGTATAGGAATCTTGAATCATTGTAAAGCTTTAGAAATTGTACAGGATTAAAATTGCTATAATAATCTATCCATCTATGTATGCATCTATCAATCTATCTATCCATATATATATATATCTATCTACATGTGTCTATCTATCTATCTATCTATCTTTCTATCTTTCTATCTATCTATCCATCTATCTATCTCCATCTTTCTATCTTTCTATCTATCTATCTATCTATCTATCTATCTATCTATCTATCTATCTATCTATCTATCTCCATCTTTCTATCTTTCTATTTATCTATCTATCTATCTATCTATCTATCTATCTATCTATCTATCCATCCATCCATCTATCTAGTCTATCTAGTCTTAGCTATTCTTATCATAAATTACAAATATGGAATATGGGTCTAAAAACATAAATTATAGATAAGATGTCTCCAACCAAAACCATTGTAAATAGTAACACTAAAACAAGGTTTATGCCAGTATATATATATATATCTTTTAAGACTAAGCAAGTTGCTAGTTAATACAAAGGTTAAATGCTGGTCAAACGTTGGAGAATAACAATAGCTGTAAAGAAAAACAAAACAAGAGAAACATGTCCCAACTCTGTGTACAGCCTGTATGGGCTACAAAAAGTCATATCTCAGCTTCTAGTTGGCCTAAATCTTTTATTCAAATTGGAAATTTCTTTATTTGTTCAATATAAGACTACAAAGTTGGTGTCAATGCAGTTTGGACATATTTCTAAGAAAAAAGAAAATTTGTTAAAAAGTTGAGGGTGCTGTGCACTGCTTTTGTGCTCCTTTGTTCCTAGCTTTGGTCACTGGACAGGATTAGTGACACAATGTTACATAACATGAAGGGCTGGAGGGATGGGGTACAATGAAGCACAGACATAGTGTCTCCAGGCCCATTCACAAAAAAACTGGACCCCTTCCAATGATGACACTTTTACCCCCTAAACAATATTTCTTTAAAATGCTAAAAATACAATTGGAGTGAGTTTTAAAATGAATTACAAGACAGATTTATCCAATAATATCTTGAAATGTAAAATTGCACACTGAAATTTGCAGAAATTGGGTTTGCATCCCAAGTAATTTTCTTTGATAACCTTCTATATATACATAGCGGTCTTATTGCCAGTCTGTCTTACATGTTTTTCATTAAAGACCAAAATAAAAGTAAGCTGACAGTACTTCATATGTTAAAATGTATATAACTGATGTTAGATTTAAACCATTGAGTTACAATTGAGATTTAAGATTTCTTGTCAAAGGATTGGCAGGGAAGACAATTACCCTGTGACATAACATTACATAATCAAGACTTCTCCAGTGCTCCATTCAACAAAAGCCAGTCTGTCTGATTCAATCACATTTAATTTTCATGCAAACAACTAAATAAAAGGGGCTGACATTTATTCATCTTCTAAAAATTTACATCACTGAGTTTAGATATTAACCATAAAGTTATAATAATTGGGAGTTTTAAAAAGATTTAGTGTCAACATTTAAAATATTAACACACAAATGCATGTTTTTGAATATACTTAATTAATGCTTTGAAAGTCCACATAATTATATATAAATTTACATATTTCTTATTGATAATATTTCATGAGGAGAGGTAGAAAAAGTCAAATTTAGACATTATTGTGGCAAATTTGATTGACCAGGGCCAATATTTACTGATATATATGATTATCTGAAAATCCTTAATATTTATCTAATTTTGTTAATATTGACCTATGCTGTGAATAAAAGTTTTCATATTGTTCAAAATCAGCATGATGATGATGTGAAACATGTCAGGTTTATTTTGACAAAAAAATGTCAACAACTGTTATGACATCAGAAGGAAATGGAGAGTAAATAGACATTTTAATGATTTTTTGCCTTTTTTCAATCATACATTTGACATTTCAATGGAAAAAATTGCAACAACTCATGCAATGGCTGTGAATATGAGTCAATAGTGTGTCTAACTACAATAAGACCTAAAGTTAACTAACTTACCTATTACCATTTGGCTTTTCAGGCAGAAATGTTGGAAAATTGGCATTTTTTCGAATTTTTGGGTTTTTATAAAAATTCATAGGACCAACATTCCAACTGATTAGAGATGTTTAAAGAGGCATAAGTTAGCCACCTAAGTGGAAAATTTCATAGATTTAACTTCAAAATTTACTGAATCATACAAGTTTAAAATAACAGTATTTTTTCATATTTTTGGTAAATTGTCGTCCGTTCAACTTTCTCAGAGCATTTAGACCCACAAAAAACACATCTTGGGTATTTAATATATACAATATGCCAATTTCAGTGTCAAAAGTACTGCAGTTTTTCAGCTGTCACAGAAACAAAAAAAAAACAATTTTTCACATTTTACAATGATTGTGAGAAAAGTATTAATGTCATGGGGATTAGACCTACGAAAGGCTCAACTGGGATAAAAGATACCATATTTACCCAAAAATGATGAATATGCATGCCATAGTTTTGGCTTGACACCCAATACACAAAAAAATATTTTTTCACATTTTTCAATAATTGTGAGAAAAGTATTAATCTCATGTGGATTAAACCCCTAAAAGGCACAACTAGGATAAAAGATATAATAATGTCCCAAAAATAAAAAGTATACATTCCATAGTTTTAGCATTACTCCCAATACACAAGTGGGACGCCCGTTATCCGGACGCCCGCCCGCCCGTCCGCCCGCCCGCCCGCCGGACGGACAAATTTTCCCAAAGTAACTACAATACCCGTCGGCAATGTATACATTGCCGAGGGTAAAAATGTAAAACAATACAGGTATTTTTGTTAGATTTTACATGTGCAAAAGTTTGGGCACCCCTGCAGATTCTGATCTTGCTTTTTGTATAACTCTACAATTAAGTAATATAAAAGCTCTAAAATACTTTGGATAATAATGTAAACATCCCAGGACTTCATTTTGTGTGAATTTTTAGTTTTAATCCCCAACAGAATGACTCAAAACTTGGCAGATTGGAGGTACCCAAGGTACGTCAGATTATTTAATAAAATTTCTATTATTTTGAGTCCAGGAGCTGAAAAAGTTAATTTATCATGTTTATTTTTCATTACCTAAACATGACAGATTATTCTTTGATGACATTTCTGAGCAGCTCAGACCTATAGCCAACTAAAATACCTAAAATGCCACAAAAGTTAAACTTTCTGGGCATCTATGTCAGAGTAACTTGACTTTTCTTGTTAAAATATTTCTGAAACCTGCTGTTTTTGAGTTGTGTTGTGTAGAAATTACAATTTCAGAATTAATACAGGTGTCATCCATGATTTTCGGCCTGCCTATTCTTGCCCTTGGAGAGTCAAACTTGTTTATCACATTCTGGCGTATCAGAGCAATTCCATTTCAATGCATTTTTTTACTCCCTTGTCTCAAACACCACAATGACTGATCCAGAATGCTTCCAAATAGCTAGATGGGTCCTTTGGCATGTCTCAGACAGTCAGATTAAGCTATGTAATTTATATACCTTGTATAGCTTGGCTTTTCACATCTGCATGCTGACGTTGGAACGATGCACCTGTCGAACACGTTCAGTGTCACACCTGTGGAGGTCTATGAGGTTGATATATAAGATTTAATTGTTACAAAATAGCAAAATTGACTAAATAGAAACAAAATCAACCCCAAATTGAAATTTTTTCAGCAAAAATGGTCCCTGGCTGGCAACAAAAAGTTGAACTGCACACTAATATTTTTGATTTTGCTGGATATTAACCTAAACAAATAATGGAAATCTTAAATATTTTTGGTTATTTAAGATAAAATGTTAGTTTTAGGTAAAGGAGAGGCTAACCAGGTCTCCTGGCCAAGAAATTTTCAAAACTCTCAGTATAACTGAACATGCGCAATTGATGCCATAGGTACCACAAAGATGGAACGTTTGGAGTCTCTCTGTTGGGGAGCACAATAAAAAATGCAATGAAATGAAGTCCTGGGATACTTACATTATTATCCAATGCGTTTTAGAGCTTTTATACTGCTTTAATGTTGAGTTATAGAAAAATCAAGATCAGAATCTGTAGGGGTGCCCAAACTTTTGCACATGTAAAATACGACAAACAGACCCATGTTTTTTTATATTTTTATATTTCCATTGTTCTTTTGAGCTAAAATTGAGTGCATGGGTATCCTTCACTCACACAATTCACATTGGAAAGATTCTGCAAATGATTTGCCTGAAATTTGAAAAGATGTGACCCCACTCAAAGGGTGCCCAAACTTTCGCACCCCACTGTATTTTGGTATTAACAAGCTGTCTGCTTAAAATTGAAGCCAACCAAGTCAGATTAGACACTTGTAGTCACAGTGGGCCAAAGCTTTGCAAAGTATTACCTTGAAACATCTTTGATATTTAATGAACTGCCTCCACAGTCTCCATTTAAGTTGGCAAAAAAAAAAAGTGTATTGACATGGTCGAAGGAGAACTTGCCTTACCTTGTCTTGAAATTATTGTCCTCCGAGTATTCTCAAGAGATACCCCATGTAATGCAATGAAGGTGCATATGCAGGCCTATAATAGATGAAAAGTTCCGTGTGGATAAATGGATGCTCAAATGTTCCAATAAATAAATCTTAAAGGCACACACTCGTCAAAATCCTACTTTTAATAAACCTATGTTCTAATGAAAGAATCAGGTGTTGCGGGTGCATTTAGCTAATATTAGCCAAAATCGTATTTCACCATATTTTAGGGAAAAAATTTGAAATTGGCATTTCAGCCCAATGTTGTGGACCTTCAGTCAGGTGCCTCATTTGATATGCGTGACGTAAGGCAGGGTAGCCTCCCTCTCTCTCTCCTCCAGCCCAGCCAGTGTCTGCTAGGTACCAGTGACCACTGACCAGTCATGCATGTCAATTATGCCTATGTCAATTGATCGCTGATGGTCATGGACTGTAAAGTGCTGCCATCTCTTGCATAATATTACCCAGCCTGACGTGGCAGCTGGCCTATAGCTCACGAGGGGTCGCTTTTAATTGTGCTATTTCTCAGGCCAAAAATCGAGAATTAAAATTTGTTTTATTGCACTTTATTTTGCACAAATATATGAATGACTGTGTCAATGCATTTAAAAAATTATGTTTGATAAATATATCAAATAAAAAAAGTGCATGACAGTTGTCCTTTAAGCAATTAGTCCTTTCTTATGTTCTGCCAGTGCTTTAAAGGGGTTCTCTTTATAAAATAGCAGGCTGGATTATCTCATTGCTTGGCATTGACTGATTGTACAATTTCTTTATTTGGTACTTGGTCCAAAAAATATATCATTTAATGTTTGATTATAAATTTACAAAAAGCAGTCATCCATATGTATTTGACTTTCAGAAAATTATTATTTTATGAAGATTTTGAATAGTATTCACTTATTTCAATGCACTCATTTTTTTGCACATGACCACATTGTACGAACAATATGCCATGCATCTGCGTTATCATTTGTGTATGTAGCGTTATCAATGATATACAGCAACAAACAATAATTCATGATATCTTGCTTCTCCTCCAAAATTAACACCAAAAATAAGCATCCCCCCTTCAAATCTAGACTTACTTTTTTTGCCATCATGACCATCTTGAGGTGGCAGAGTTTAAAACAATAGTTGGTAGCATTTATGAAAGTTTATAGTAGAGTCTCTTTTATTTTCCTGGCACAGTTTTTTTTTTATTAGAAAAAGTTAACTTCCATACAAAAGGACGTAGATCTAGGATATTGTTCTCGAAAATCTGGAATCTCCACTGTGAGTTCAAACCTTCAGTGGAGAAGGCACCTCAATAACACCTCATCACCCACTCTGCTTGGTTCTGCCATGGACAGATAGTAGCTGAATTTTACAACATGCAATATATTATCACTGGAAACTTACAATGTTGGAGACATGATGTTTCAACCTCTCAGCTAGAGGTCTTGTTCACATGTGAGTGAAACACAGGATGACTTGATGTGTTTGTTGTTGTTACAACAGTTTTGATAACCTTACATGCAGCTCTATAAATTCAATTGCTTGCTTCACATGCTACATGGCTTTTACATTGTACATTTGTCTATTTGTATCATAATGCAGAACAAACTAGCAAAACAGATATAATTATATAAAATTGCAGGTTTATCAAATCATTACATATTAAAATACGTTCATCTTTCTTCCTCAGAGCAGTTACCCAAGATACGCCACAAGTCCTTCTCCAAACCTCCTCCGGTTCCCTGTCCACAGAGGTTCGTACGATCAGGCGTCTGATTCCGGAACACCATATGATGAAATCGATCGACGGAAAAGCAGTTTTGCCAGCGTCAACAGTGCACCACCTATCTATGAGCAAAGAGAAACTGTGGGTAAAGTAATTTCTCTGCTAAATAAATATATGAGTGCTAAGGTAGTTTAAGGCCACATAAAATTTTTAGCTTCTCAGATCTTCTCGAGGCACTTTTCTGAGGTCGGTTTGCCGGACAAAAGAAAAGCTGTAATCTCAATTTTTATTATGTTGATCAATTAAATAAAACTGTGGGTATTCTTTAAGTTTCCGTCTGCAGAAGATCTGTTGTGTGACATGTGTATGTATGTCCAAGAAGCTGATATACTATGTATTCTGCTTACAACAAACGCCTAAGACAAATCAGCTTAAGATTGCAACCTATAAACAATGACCAAGGTGAAGGGCCATTGGGTAGCTTCACACAGCTGCAATCAGAGGGAGGAGTGTAGGGTGGCTATTTATAGACACAGCACAGCAGACAGCTACACCCCTGGTGAGAACTCCATAGATAATATTATTGGACACAACCATATGAAGGGAAGCATTGTTTCTGGAAATGCCAGTCCCCGCTTCAGTCGCTCAGCTCAGCTTCAGGCCCAGACCAGCAGCAATTCTGTGTAGTCAGGCACATGAACTATAGTTTGTCATCTCAAGCAGAGGACAGACGTTTGGCCAGATATCTTGGCAACCAGAAGTCCACAGTAGAAATACACCTACCTGTGTGTAGTTTACCTTCATTGTAATAAAAATATCACATTTTTGTGATGTTTTCGTGCCGTCTTTTTTTGCAATATTCGCCAATTTATGACAACAGCAGTCCAATTTTGCACAATGTTGACATTTGTGATGCTACCAATCTGACACACAACGGGTAGTGACGTCACAAAAGTGCATTGCAGCGCCACCCCAGACTTAGTTCTCGTCAACTTGGTATCAGCAGAGCCGCCAATCTCATTGTGTTGGTTTTTATGGACTGTACAAACAATGCTAAATTCTGTCCCAATGTAAGACAGGACACTGGACACACTGTAGCAGCAGATTTCTTCACCAATGTGAACTGATCGGGAGACACTAAAACTTCCATTCCAACTGACAGCAGGTGGAAGCACATGTTGGCAACATATATTTTGCTGCCATCTGGTGATGTCCATGCAGTGAACAACAGTCACAATATTCTCAAAAAGAAAGAATATGTATATTCAGCCCAATAGCAGAGAGCTCGGCATTATCCTACATTAGCCCCCTCAGGGGTCTAAACATTTAGGCCCTTTTTTCATGGGAAATAGTGGTGGTAATTTTTACTGTATAAGCGTCATTATATTTATACAAAAGATGACGCTTATACAGTCAAAGTAACAAAGAAATAATTGTCTAACTATTTATCAAAATACTGTCTTATTATACTCCTGCTTTAGCCCCCTTTTCCATTGACAGTACCATTGAAAAGGGGGCTAAAGCAGGAGTATATATAAGACAGTAGGATATATAAAATACTGTCTTATATATACTCCTGCTTTAGCCCCTTTTCAATGGTACTGTCAATGGAAAAGGGGGCTAAAGCAGGAGTATATATAAGACAGTAGAATTTTTAGAAAGAGACAAGTGTTTCTTTGTTACATTGACTGTATAAACGCCATCTTTTGTATAAACACAATGACGCTTATATAGTAGAAATACCAGCAAAATATAGGAAAATACTGTCTTATATATATACTCCTGCTTTAGCCCGCTTTTCAATGGTACTGTCAATGGAAAAGGGGGCTAAAGCAGGAGTATAATAAGACAGTTTTTGCTATATCCAACTGTCTATATATACTCCTGCTTTAGCCCCCTTTTCAATGGTACTGTCAATGGAAAAGGGGGCTAAAGCAGGAATATAATAAGACAGTTTTTGCTATATCCTAGTGTCTATATATACTCCTACATTAGCCCCCTTTTCAATGGTACAGTCAATGGGAAAGGGGGCTAAAGTGGGAGTATATATAAGATAGTATTTTGCAATATATCACACTTCAGTTTGAATGTTTTAAGAAACATATAACTGTGAGTATTCTTGGTAATGATCTCCCTTCACACTTTTACAGTATTTATACCATACCTATGAGCCATCAGCCAATCAGAAGCCTGTATTTGGCTGGTATATATCCTATATTCTTTGTTGTTCACTTATACGCCCATGGGAGTATATAGGATATATAAGCCTCATTGTTAACAAATCTCATAACACAAAAAGCCAAACTACACCAAACAGTGAATTGCCAACAAAAATAAAACAAAAATAAACAAAAGTACTATAAGACATAAAGCCTTTGATAAATCCTTAAATCCTTTAATTCCAACACAATCTAGATTTTTAATGCAAATATCATGACTAAGGGTAAGGGTTCAACCATATTAGATATCAGGGAGGGGGAGAAGGCTTACACTTTTAAAAATAAAAAATGTCTTGTCATGTTTTGGTAAAATAAATAAATATACCTTTGAGCAGTCTTAAAATAAATAATTACAGGTGGTGGTATTTCATTATACGTGGCTTTGTGTCATAAAAACACACTCGAAATAAATAGGTCTCATTACTGCTGCTGTTACCATGAAATAAAAACTCCAAGCCCCCCTCCCCCTTTATATCTGATGGTCAGCCCTAACAATACAAATGCATACATCGTACATTCTCCTGATTTTTAAATTATTTTTTTCCACATTTTTTTATTTTGCCTATTTCCCCCGCATATTTGTTGTTCAATTCCCTCCCCAACCCCCCCCAAATATTTTCTCCTATTATGTATATATATTTTTTTTCCCAAAATTTCTTTTTTTCAATTCTTTTTTTTCCACAAACATTTTTTCCCTACAATGTTTGCCCTCATTTTCTTTTAGTTTTTCTTTTCACTTTTTTAATAAATTTTTTTTTCACAAATATTTGTTCCATATTCAACCGGTTTTAGTTTCCACTTTCTAAAAAATGTTCACTCCCTATATTTTTTAAAATAATTTTGCTACTTATTAGCTTATTATATTATCTGAGCATATATATTAAAGTGGGTAATTTGGAGACTTACACACCTATGCCAAGTATTGAAATCACACAAATGAAATGCTTCTACAATCCGATTTAAAAATATACGGGAAATCTCTTTAGCTTTTTAAGTATTTGACTAATAATTTACAATACCTTTCACATGCATTGGCCTTGCACATCCAAGAAAATTCTCAGAATAAGTAAGAATTTCATATCAAATATAAGTCAACCATGTTGCCTTTTGGATATTTTTTCTTCAACTGATACTTTCATGTCAGTAAATTAATCCCTCTTGGCAAATTGTTTGTAGCTGTTTTCTACTTCTCTCAAATCCTTCTTGTTTTATTTTCTTTTTTAAATCTCTTTTTTTATGTTTTATGTTGTTTTGTTTAAGGTATAAGTTAGTTATATCCCTTGTTTTCGTGAATATGTGATATACACCTCGGCTTACGCCTCGGTATATATCACATATTCCCTCAAACGCGGGATATAACTAGCACTTATTCTGTGATATACAGACCCGAAACATGATTGAGTTATTTTTCAGTTTCAGTTTTTGTTGATCAATATCCATGGAAATACCTATAAAATGTTTAAACCCTTAAGGGGGCTAAAGTAGGATAATGCCGAGAGCGCTTTAGAACAAGTGTTTACCTTATAATTCAGCTTTTGGCCATTAGAAAAGTTTGTTGCCATCTTTAATTAAAATGATGTCCAGTCCAAATTTTATGCATCATTACTCATCACCATTCACCAACTAATGTTATATTTTTCAGGGCAAATTCAGAACAATGACAGCGCAGAAGAAATCAATAAAGATAGAGACGAAAGCCGGGAAATTCAAAATAATGAGTCCGAAAATGACTCCAGAAGGAAGAAATTCATCCTCATATCTTTGTGCATTTCCCAAATATGGTCATCAATGTTTTACTCGTTATTGGCTCCCTTCTTCCCAACTGAGGTATTAAAAATAATAACATGCAATGTAGAGAGTTACAGACATGCACTTTTAAACCTTTAAGTTGTAATATCTACTCCAAAAACCATTTTAAAAATGACAAGTATATGATTTAATTCACCTAGATATTGTTGTTGATTTGTATTAGTACTACTTAATTTCAGGCACTAAAGCAGGGAGCTTCGAATACAGAAACGGGTTTTATTCTAGGAATATTTCCAGCTTTAGTTTTCTTGACCGCACCCATCTATGGGAAATATGCAAGTACTTTTTCTTTTGACATCACTTGTGTGTGTTGTCTTTTTTTACTTTGATTTTTTAAAATCAATTAATCAACCTTTGCATGCAGTTAACACACATCTTTTTTTTTCAACTTCAGATAACTGTTCTTGGTCCCAAATTTATGTACGTAACAGGGATATTCGGAACGAGCACTTGTGCAATTCTCTTTGGGTAAGTTATTTGTTTACACTTCTTGCATTGGGCAACACTTGATGTCATGCTCTCAGCTTGACATCACACCTTTTGCAATGGGCAAGACTGATGTCATGCTCTCAGCTTGACATCACACCTTTTGCAATGGGCAAGTGTGATGTCATGCTCTCAGCTTGATGTCACACTGTTTGCAATGAGCCAGACTGATGTCATGCTCTCAGCTTGACATCACACCTTTTGCAGTGGGCAAGTGTTGTGTCATACTCTTAGCTTGACGCCACACCTTTTGCAATGGGCAAGACTGATGTCATGCTCTCAGCTTTCTGTCACACCTGTCAACTGGTAAGTTGATGTCATGCCCTCAGCTGACATCACACCTTTTGCAATGGGCAAGTTAGATGTCATGCTCTCAGCTTGATGTCACACCTTTTGCAATGAGCAAGTTATATGTCATTCTCTCAGCTTGATGTCCCACCTTTTGCAATGAGCAAGTTAGATGTCATGTTCTCAGCTTGATGTCACAGCTGTCAACGGGTAAGTGGGTGTCATGCTCTCAGCTTAATGAGACACACTTTGCATGGGTAAGTGTGATGTCATGCTCTTAGCTTGATGTCACACCCTTTGCAATGAGTTAGCATGATATTATGCTCACAGCTTGATGTAACACCTGTTTCAACTCATCAATCAATGGCCTATAGGAGCTATTTTATAATCTAGGGTATACAATTGCAGTTTCTTATCATTGGCTTACATAATGTAATAAATTCGTTTATTTTACAAATTTACACAAATGAATCTGTGCTTGTGTGAAATTGTTGAGGGCAAAACTTTATTTGCTTATAAACAGGCCAGATGGTATTCTCCGAGACACAATTAAATTCATAAAAAAATTATTGAAAATCTATCAACTGTTGGACGCAGAAGAGAAGTACTTTACAATTTTATAAATATTTAAATTCAAATATGATCATTTCAGAGTATTACAATGGTGCCCAAAGGGTGTAACGTATGTCGCGATGTGTTTCTTGACGCGGACAGTAGAGGCGTTGATGTGCTCCATGGTGGGAGTGGCAAACTTGACTATCGCTTCAAAAACATTCGCAAGTAGGATAAGCTCAATAATGGTATGTTGTAGATGCAATTTCAGATTTATCATTGAAAAAAGTTTGGAAAAACAAATGTCCCTCCCCCACAGTTAACTTTTTTAGGGAATTTTACAAGCCTGCAGCTGTGTGGGTCTGATGACTGGTCCCCCTCTTGGTGGATTACTTTATTCAGTGAGTATGTTATATATATACATACATTATACAAGAAAAGTTTTTTAAATATGCAAAATATTTAAGTAGAAAAAATCAAACAGCATATTAAAAAGGAAAGTTAACAAAGTAGCCTCAGTGACTGCAATTAATCTGCATACCTCTATTGTATAAGCTGATGTCATTTGCATTTTATTTTTCATGTACATTGTACACATTTTTTCAAATCAAGTGCTATAATTCTATAACACTTGTTGGCAATAAGCTGCACTGTCTTACCCTTTTGTCTCACTTTTCCCAGGTGGGAGGTTTCTACCTTCCCTTTGCTATCTGTGGAGGTGTATACATGCTTTGTGGTCTGCTGAGCTGGATCATTCTTCCTTCAATACAAGGTACATGTAAACCTACACCCTTAACAAACAGGTTTCATATGGAACCTTTTAAGGTTAAATAAACCTTTTAAGCTTATAGAACCCTTTAAAAAGGGATCTATAAGCTGGTATAGATAAGGATTCCCAAAAAGGTTCATAATTCAACTTTAAAAAGTTCCAACAGCAAACAAAAACAAAACTGAAATAATCCAGCTGCACTGAACTCCCACAATGGAACCCCACTCTCTCATGTTGGGAGCAAAGGGTTCCGTCATAGGGCTTTCGGACCACCAGTATTGAACCTTTTCAATTCAGTTGAACCCTTACCAAAATGTAGAACCTTTTTTCGGCTGTTGGTTATATATACCATCAAGAACCTTTTATGTTAAGAGTGTAAGCATAGCGCAAACAGTTATGTAATAATACAATTTGGTTGTGTACACAAAATTTTCAAAGTAATTTAATGTTAGTTACTACCATTGACAATTTTTGGACCAACAGGCGAAGAGACGCCCACTCCGAGCCCTAGCCGGTGGAAACTTCTTCGAATCCCAGTCATCCTTCTGGTTGGTTACTTGATGATTGTCGGCCAAGCTGCCATTGGGTTCTGCGATGTCGCTCTTGCCGTACATGTCGGGCAGGTCAGTCACTCTCAGGGAATGTTTTCGTTTGGTATTTTTGAAGAGTTCTGCTGGGGCTGCATGATATATGGAAAATATATCTTTATCGCGATATCACAATTCAAAAGACACGATATTGATATCATAAAATTTAAACATTATTTAAGGAAATCAACTTTTTTTCTCTCACTGAAAGGATTTACGGCCGCGAAAATGGTAATTTTTGAACGTATGTTAGGTTGGCGGAAGGTGCCAGAGGGCCAAATCAGCAATATTTTAACCTTTATTTGAAGAAAATCTTTATTTTAAATGTTTTATATCGAGAATTTATCGTTATCCACAACTGAACCCCTAACATTGATATTGAACATTTTGCCAATATCGTGCAGCCAAAAGTTCTACCAAAATTTTCTGAAAAAAATTATTGATACCCAGTCAGATTGCTGTCAACCAGTTTCATGTGTGCTAGCTGCTGTGGTTTGCACTGTTTATGGTTTTATCACATGCATACTAAAATTTAATGTATAAATGTCTCGTTTCAGTTCAAGTTATCACCGGCCATTGTTGGACTCCTCTTTCTTATTCCATCTGGTGCTGTAATCATTTTAGCTCCTCTCGCTGGCTGGATAGTTGATAAAAATGGCGTAAGTTTGATTTAATGACGGCAAGCACTGAATTTTACAAAATTGTAGTAAACATCCAAGTTATAATTTAATATCAAGTTGCTTATACCACAGTCCGATTTTAGATGTATTATGTTCTTTAAAACTTTTAGGTTTCAACAAAATGTCGAGTTCTGTTGTAATTTATTGGCTTCATCAGTCTGATTCCTAGCAATGTTGTTTTTGGTAACGACGTATATGTTTTTAATTCATGGGATACCGGTCAACAACCATGCCCAGCCCTACATTGCTGACCCACTCGCTGTTCAACAGGGGTCGCTTTTCATTGCGCCTAAATTTGTAGTTGAATTTTTATATTAAGTGAAATTAAAAATCAGCAATGTTTTCTAAAAATGGAAAACTTGAGGCTCTCAAATGATACATAAGTGCTCTGGAAGGGCACTTAAACTATATAATAAATCTGGCCTTAATTATGTAGGCAATATTTGGTAATGAGGTTTACGAAACTGATGAATCTATTCAAGAACGGTCTCTTCGAAGTTTTACCATCCGTTTCCCATGGGCTTCCTCAGCTATCTGAACAAATGGAAGTCTCACAAATGGATTGCACTTTGTAAGATTAAGACACAATCAATAAAATAAAAATGTTCTTCAATTCCAGGCTTATGCGCGGATCATCATCATAGGAGGAGCAAGCATTGGTGCTGTGGGCTTTTTAGGACTTGGACCATCCCCATTGATATCCAAGATTATTCCATCGTATGGTTATCATTTGCTTTTTCTTTTGACAAAATAGTCGAACGTGACATTAGGGGCTCAATTATGATACTTGGGGAGTTATTAATTTTATACCAGGGATAAACTTCTGAAGCGATTATAAACTATCTCTTCACATATGAAGAAGCAGCAAAACTTTTTGCCGTAATTGTGATACGGCCGTACCCCAGCTAAAGGTTGAAACAATATTGCATGTGCTGAATAAACTTTCTTTTCAGCATTGCGTTGAACTAACTTTTTTATTTCATAAAATATTTTCCATAGCATCACTCACACACCCGAGTATCTTCTGGTTGGCCCCCTAATTATGAAAATAAAATAATTCCCATTTTATTTGAGAGATTCTGGGGGGGGAGTAGTTGAGAGTAATGGAAATATGACGGTAAATTATTTTCCATAACACATCTAGTCGTCTACAAGCAGTTACGTCTCTGACCAGAAATTCATCTCTCATTCAATATCATCAATTCACTTTGATTAGTTTACTCAGATTACTTTCACCTTTTATTTATTCCAGCAAAGAACTATGGGTGACAATAGTATCCCTGGCAACTGGAGGAGTGGGAATGTCATGTCTGGTCATCACATACACAGAATTTTTAATAGCCACAAGGTAATATCATCTTGAAAATGACGTCTTGAGGGTTCAATTAAAATTAATCGACCAATCATTTATTATATATTATTATATATTATGAATCAAAATACCTCAGAATTGAATCAAATCATTCCAATTGGACTCACTATGGATGTGTAATTTCCCCTGTAACACAAAACTTGATTTTCAGAGAGAGGAATTTTCCAGAAACGATAGAAGTCAAAGGGATGATTTCTGGCATGTATAACTCACTGAATGCATTGGGGTAAGATTCCAACATAATTTAGAAACAAGTTTAAAAAAAAGAACTACATCTAAGTTGATTTATACATCCACCAAGATGGAATAAGGTGGAGGAAATCCGGCCAGTTTTGCATATCTTTGTTTGCTCTTCAATTCTACCTGCAGTCCAATTTTTTCTGTTCCAGAAGTTTTCTGGGCCCCACTGTGGGAGGAATTATGCTGCAGCACTTAGGATTTGACTGGTCATCCACCATATTTTCAGCAGGATGTATCTTGGCAGTAAGTGAAGGATGTATCAATCAATTTATTAACTTTATTTATAATTTATATATATTTAATGTTAGATGTGCAATACAGGAGATTACAAATTGTTAACAAACCTATAAATCCACCAAGAAGGCAACAACATTAATTTGGCCATTTCCTGGCAATCATGTGGTGTCAGTGCCACCACTCTATTGCAAACTTCATGGCAATGAGTTCATGGTGTCAGTAAAAACTGTATTTTTATTTTCAGGCAATAATGCTGACCATATACACCGTAGCTGTAAGATGTCAAACCAGATGTTGTCACTCCGTAAATACTGTAGACCAAAACGGTGTTTCAACGGAGTCTTTATTGCCAGACGACACAGCGAACAATGTGGAATAAAAACATTTGATTTCTAGTTGAATCAATTATAATAATTATTCTTTTGTAAAAAAAATGTTTTTGTAAGAAAATAAAGCTTGTTTGAAGTTGATGTCTTGGCTTGTTTTATCATCCACTCCAGAACTATTTTCTTTTGCAACTTTTACTTTTAGACCAGCAATTTGTATACTTAGTGAGACCGTGAGGTCTTTTACTTACCGTTACGGCGTTTTTTCTGTATTAAAAATTTATCCGACCCTTCATAAAAGCCCAGCCCCTGCATAACGAACCCATTTTAAACACAATTCTACAGGGTGGTCAAGAAAAAACTTTACAGTCTTTGGCTCATGAGGCACAACTCAGTGAGTTCTTATCCAATCAGTCTCATTCTTGCATGAAGTTCAGGATGGTATCTCAGTAGTATGTTTGTACTCTTGATTTTAATTTCAATAAGGCGTTACGACAGCAGACTCATTTCGATAAACTATAGTAGCTTGAAATTTCTATCAACCTTCTTCTCTTTCAAGGTCCCCACATGTCTGAGTTTCACTCGAAGACAGCTGAAATCTTAGAACCACAGCTCTAAGTTACCGTAAGAATATGAAAGCAATGCTAAAATATTTGAATTTATGGCAATGCCTTGCATTCGGGACAGCAAGATGTGTGAAAATGGCCTTTTTTAAATTTCAGCAAAATCATAGTTCACGATTACACATCATGTCCCAGGGGAACAAACTACAGAATATATGTTGCCATGACTAATGACTATCCTCTTTACATTAGAAAAGACTGGATTATTAGGATAGTAATAATGGACTAATTTATAGAACTATGCCAAAGAAAGAGAGTAAAGTTTTTCCTTGACCACTCTGTATAAAAAGATGCCTGTATCCAAAGTTTTTAATGCAAAAAATTATTAATCACCCATCTCATCATTACATCTGCCCACCGGGTGCAAACAATAGGGTACAACTAAATAGTAGGCCTACTACTTCTTCGTGTAGGCCTTCCTATATGAGACAGTCTCAGACAGAGACCTCAAATCTTCATCTACTACTACTTTGCATTCTACAGCAACTTTGTATTCCACCTGCAAAAAAAGAGACATGACATTTGAAACCATTTAGTATTCAATTTGCATCCATTAATATGTTATTGTGAAAAAGAACTGTTCTATTTGCATGGCCTGAAGCAAGTGGACAGTGCCAAAAATAAAATATTCAGAGGTTGAATGTACACATAAAATACCTTTTGAAGTTTCACAAACAGTAAATAAGTATGACACAAACACAATAGTACGACACAAAAAATTCAATAGTATTATGTGAAACTTTCTGCGTTACTTTTACAGCACTAACTATAATAACACATACAAATCTTGAGATTTTGTCAGTTGCCATACATACTATCTATCTATCTATCTATCTATCTATCTATCTATCTATCTATCTATCTATCTATCTATCTATCTATCTATCCATCTATCCATCTATCTATCGTTCTGAAGACCTGCCAACCAACCTTCCAACACTGTAAAATTTGAATTTTGAGTCAGTTTAAATGATTGAGTGACTCAATCATTAACATTACTCAATTTGAGTGAGGTGGTTGCACAATTCCTTTGAGCTGACATAGCTTGTTGTTTTAAGCTATGACAACCGATAGACTAATAGATTTTCATAACTTAAAACAAAAAGCTATATTAGCTCAAAGGAATTATGCAACCATCTCACTCAATCATTTAAGCCCACTCAAAATTTCAAATTTTACAGTGAACCAATTTGTCATTCTATCCGTCCATCTTTTTCTATTCGTGTCACGCATATCAGCATACTGGCCTCTTTTCGAGGACACCTTTTCTGAAATCTCATTTCCCCAAAGGCAATATATTACAATCGACATACAAAGAAAGAACAGTCGAAGTACAAGTACTTGCAAGTAACCACCAAGTGTTCTTTTTTACCACAAGAGGTCACTGCCTCAAGGGCCATTATTCACTTCCGGTACAATTAAGGTCAAGGACTAAAATCTGGAGTTCCAGAAAAAATTGCACAAGAAATGATTCATTAAAATGTCCCAGATAAGTTAAAAGACCAAAGTGTCATAGATATGACTGATATGGTGATTCATAGATTTTTGGGAATTCTAGGAATTATCAACTTACAGTGGCACTTTCTTGTTCACACCTTTAGAACCCATGGCCTGCAAAGTTTCAATTTTTATATAGGAAATGTTCATTCAACTGCGCCCTGAGGGCACAGGCCAAGGCCAAAATTATTGTTTTGTCTTTATCTGTCACTAATAAATTTATTACTAGCATTAACTACTAGTGACAATTAAGACTAGACTTTAGGCTTTTGGGCCTTTCCTATCTTTAAGTATTTGTGCAATCCAACAAAACTAGACAATTCTTTCTTCCAAAGGTAAAAACATGAAATTAAGAAAAAAAGAGGTTCGTTATCATTTTGGACATTGCAGGGCTTCTGGGAAGTTTGGAGCATAGCCTACTTACATCAATTTTGTGAAATAGGCGTAATGAAGTTTATTTTCTTTTTGGAAATTGCACAAATTCATAAGACCAAATTGAATTGATTCCATTTGTAAACAACAAATTAAAAAAAAAGTCTTTTAATAACACAAAAGAACAATTCAAGATGCAAGAACCTGCTGAGGCATAGGATGACCTAGAGTCTCATTCAAAGAAATACACACAATTTTTATTTCCTGCAGTGCCACCTGTAAGTAAGTGAAACAGATAATATCTTTCCATTGCATCAATGCTAAGCATCCTCAACTAAACTTCATGTGGAAGTAAGGACGCTAATCTGATGAGAAAAAAAATAATCATATGGGGTCGTAAAGGATGACATTTGAGGCATGTGGGATACAAATGGCTGACATTTTTTTTCCTCTATACTAACAGTTACATATGGATCAAAATCTTTGGTGAGCGAACTTCCCTTCACATTGAAATAACATTGGCCTTGTGTTTCACTAACTTGAGAAAGACTTAGACCCACACCTAACGCTGAGTACAGAATAGAAATTTTGGCAGCCAAAGTTATTTTCATCTCATTGGATGAGAATCCATGCTTCCACAAGCAGTTAGGTTGAGGATGATTAGCACTGACCCAATGGCAAAACATCAGCATTTTCACATACTTACAGGGGGGCGCTGCAGGTGGCCTATTGCAATTTAAAATAAATCATGTTCTTATTTAATACCCTTTAACGTAAATTCAAATACAACATCAACTTCCTACTCTAATCGTGAAGTAATTCTTGAAATTTATTTTGTAATGTGGGTGCTATGCACTAATCTGCATGACTATTGTCTGCATAATTTGGAAATCAGCTCTGAAAATTAGCATTGCAATTTCCTATGCTAATCACTTCATATTTAAAAGCATAGAAGCAGCACAAGAGAATATTAAACCCTGCAAGAACCAGTTGGTGAAATAAACAGGACAGGGGATGGAAGTGGCATGCATGGTAGGTGCAGATATATAACTTATTTATTATGTGAGAAACAATGATATTGTTATATTAAGACATGTATCAATTACCATTTACTATAGATAGATAGATAGATAGATCTATAGATAAATAGATAGATAGATAGATAGATAGATAGATAGATAGATAGATAGATAGATAGATAGATAGATAGACGGATAGGTAATTGCAGCCGTCTAAGCCCAGCTCTGGGCACTCACAAGGGTTGATTGATGAGATGGGAGAGAGAGCAGGAGCCCTCAACATGTTACACATTTACCCCATGTGAGGTTTATCTTTTACTTGCCCAGCACAGACACTGACACAAGGGGCCGCCAATTTAACGTCTCATCCAAACGACATCCAGCTGGGATTTTGCTCATGAAGGTCCACTGAAATTTTCGGATTACCCAGCCGGGGTTAATGTTCTTGATTGCATGCTATGTTGAAGGTCTTTGCCTGCATGGATTCAAAGAGCCACACAGCCACCCAGCTGCCTATATATATTTCTGATTGGACATTTCTATTCTCAGCAATTTACCAATCTATTCACCCATCTATCTGTCTAAGTATCTCCCTATCTTCATACCTGTGTTTAAGATTCTGACCAGTTGGTAATGCTGCAGCCTTACAACAAGTGGGTCCAAGGTTCGATTCCAGCTCTTGCCGGGACCGCAGTTTTAGTAATTTTTCTCCTCCTGTCCTCATTAGCCGACTAATCGCAGAAATCCAGGACATATATCCAGTTATCTATCTATCTGTCATATCGTATCTATATATATTTCTATCATTATTGGCTCATATTGTATCTATCTATAAATTTAAAAAAATCCTTTCAATAACTGCAAAACAAAAGAAATATTAAAGCATAAATCTGCAGCTCAATGAAATCCCATTCCTCGCGTGTACAACATCCATAGAGTGGGCATTGCTACCATTTGATAAATAATAAATTACTAAAGTAAATACATGGCAGTCATATATGTTACACAGAATATTGACATCAGCATTTTTTCTGATGCAGCAATATCCATCAAAGTATTGGTAACGGCTGTTTGACATAAATTTAGGACAATATGAAATGATACATATATATCCATGTCAATTTTGGACAATCATTCTTCTCTATACACATTGCACACTATAAAAGAGCAAGTGGTGCACCATTTTTATGGCAAAATCTGACAAAACTAAAACTACATGTGCAGTATGGTCACTCTTAATGTAAATTTTACAGTCTAAGAAAGTTACATACACAATGTTACACCACCTTCTTTTTTCGAAAATGACAATTAAAATTTTTTACCACTTAAAAGAATTTTATCTGGTAAAATTTCCACAAGCTGGTTTTACAGTGCAAAGATTCTTGCCACATACAATGTAGGCCTATGTTTGAAAAAATTAAATTGACATATTACTGGTCATTCTACAAAAATTCAGGTGAGGTTAAAACATTCTGTGACTTGGCATATTCATAAAGTTGCATCACCATATTTTGAACCTGCCTTAATCCTGATATGTAAATATTAAGTTTGAGTCATAAAAATGGTGACACCCAAAAGTTTTGGTGTGACATTGGCACAGACTGTACAGTGCAGGTCAGTGACACTGAAAAAAAGATGAAGATGGAATTTTAGGGCTTTACTTCCTGCATTTACGCACTTCATATGTAAATTAGGATGGGACGAGGGCTCAGCAATGATGTGAAGGATGATTGAAACTGCTGTCCAACACAAGTCTAGGTGACCGTCCAAGAGCGGCTGCCATTGAAACCCAAGACCCAGTGATTAGTGTGCTACCAAATGAGTTAACCTTCTTGAGTTATTGTCATTTAAAAAATATCTAATTTGCAGGTGGATAATCTTCATGTAAATGTAGAACAGGTTATTTGATTCATTGAGGAATGATTGGGATAACACAGACAATTATTTCAATTTCTTATTTGGATGAAAATTAATTTTTCAATTGCAAAACTGACTAGTTTCGTCAGCAGCAACCATAATTGATTTAGACTGGAAGCGCTTCCTTTATTAATAATATTGAAGGAATTATTCACATAATAGTGAGCAAAATAATACTCAGAAGTATGGTTGTCTGAAATATAAATTAATAATGATGTCAGAGCCACAAATAATTACTTGAATGATGTAACAAAGGTATAAGTGCTAGTTAATTAGTTATGCCCCAAGTAATGGGCTGCTCCTAAAAAAGTCAAATCAGTCAGCCACTGTATTTCTCAGAAATCACCCTAATAACTGCGACCATTTTATGCAGTTGTGCAATCAGACTTTCAAAAAGTTATAGGGCCTAATGAATCACTTTTAACTTTATTGAATTAAGTAATTTTCTTATTACAATATTTCCTAGAAATATCACAAATTAAGACATTATGAATAATCATCACATAGGGCTAATATAAGGCAGTGTGTCAAAATGCAGTGTCACTTACTTCCTTGAAATGGCCATAGAATCACTTAGTGTTATCTTAAGTAAATACAGAGAAAAGTGTCTTTAACGGCTGAATAATCACATTAATGGCACAGATAGCAAGATAGTTGAGATAGCTGCATAGACCATTGCTTAAATACATTACCTGTATCTGCATACTTGCCAGTACAGATAATCATTACTTCATAAAACGCACAATTTCTATTTCGAAAGAAGAATATCCAACACTCTATGTAAAGTTGGCACAAATTTACTGTAATAGACCTATACATAACCAGGTAAGGTTTTCTTCTTTGATATGTAACAATGCACATTATGATTTTACATAAATGTGTTTTTTTTTTATTGTTATTATATCACATTTGATTCGAATCTGAAAGTATCACATACAAAAACTGACACATTTGAAAATTATAAAATGGAGGATTAAATCATCGATTTGGTCAATTCTGCCTTCAGTATGTTTAGAATGTAAGAGATATAATTAGTGTCATACAGTCCCATCTGTAAGTAAGTGAAACGGGTGACCTTTTGCCGTTGGGTCAATGCTACATATCCTCAACCAAACTGCTTGTGGAAGGAAGGATATAATTACTCATCCGATGAGAAAATAACAAATAATACAGTCATGAAGAACAATACTTGATGAATAAGGGATACAAATGCCTGCCAATTTTCTTTGCTCTGCAGTTAAATATGGGTCAAAACCATTAAATATATATAGCATTGATCTGAGTTTCACTTTCTTATCAAAAATTGTGACCCATACCTAACTCCTGAGTACATCAAAGAAAATGAGCAGCCATTATTATCACACATGCCTCAAATATTGTCCTTCATGAAAGTTTGTTTTAATTTTATCGGATAAGAATCCATGCTTCCACTAGCAGTTTCACAGAGGATGTTCAGCATTGACCCAATAGCTCATTTCTATCTTTTAAAGGGATAAAAATACTTTATGTCAGTTGATGACAATTTTGAAGAAGACGCCCTTAGAGTTCAGAAGCATGAAGTACAATGTTTTACTGCATTATTACGATTTAATTAAATATGATAAGTATTTTAAGATGCACATTATGAATAATCATGTCCATACCAAGAAATACATGTGTGAAACTGTTTATACATTAAGTAATTGTTTGGACAATTTTGTTTGCTTGTTTGTATACACCCAATTTTCTTTCTTTTTCTTTAGTTTTTTTAACTTACAAGGAACCAATGACATAGCCTGGCCCATATATATCCTGTATAACATTTCAAGGGTTGTTTAATGTTTCCCTGGGAAAGGCAACAACAGTGAGTCTCGATCATGGGTCCTGTTTTATGCCGTTTAATTCTTTAATTGGTATAATTATTAGGATGTGCAAACTATCCTAAGGACGTTCTCCATTTATGAGACTACATAATTATGAGACACTGAAAGGGGAGTTGGTGAAAAAAGAGAGAACAAATTAAAATGCCAAAAAAGAAAAGTAAAAAAAATCCAAGCTCAGGAAGAGGAAATGAAATAAAAAGATAAGTTCCACCAACCTGAGAAGTAGATTATGATAGGGGAGACTGGGGCGAGTTGTGTCACGCTATTATATTTATAAGTTGTGCCAAACCTGTTTCGCTGAGATGAAGAATTCCCAACTTTTAGGGTGTGAGGATGAGCAGTCCAAACAGTTTCAAAATTAACTTTCAACTTGGTGGTGTGATATCACTGGCTTAAAAGTGTTTTGTTTGTGTCAGATAGTCAGTTATGGTTAATCAGGTGATTCAGTGCTTAAAGCAGCATCAGTGACAATAAACAAACTAATTAAATGACTTAAGGAACTTCATCAAATATGAAGATTAGGACAACAAAAAACTACCAATGATGTGGCAAGACCAGTTTTGCAAGTTGAAAATAAGAAAATTGATTTTGTAGTGGACCGCCAATCTGCAAAGAGCAGTAATGAGTACCAGAATAAGGACAGTTTTCTGAAAGTAATCAGCGCCAATCACTAACCTCACCAAACAGCGAAACTTATCTCACCAACCAACTTACGTCACATGACACACCTTTAATTTACTTCGTCTAAATAGTCTTGATTGTGGTTAGAAGTTTCACTTACAAGAACACAGATGTGATATTTTCAAGATTTGATTATCACTCATTGAATCCACCAGTGACTGCATAATTACTGCCCAGTGATGGAAATGGAATATTTTCGTCAGGGGAGCTCTTGGCTGTTGGAGCACCGCGCCATTAAAAAATTTAGAAAGGGGGGAAAAAAAGATCTCTGCCACAAGAAAATAATTTGGCTTATAGTACGGAGGACTGAAAAAGTGAACAGGAAATTGTATTTTCACCACTGATCATTGGAGGAGCTGTAGTAGGGAAGAGCTCCCCCAGTTTTCTGATCAAGGGAGGTCAGCTAGCCCAAGCTGCCCCAGTGGCCCCCCCCATTTCCATTATGTACTGCCTAAAGTGCTTGCATCTTTTTTCACATCAGGTATTCAGTTCCCTTTTGAAAAGTCACTGGTTTCTATCAAAGTGGCCTAAAGCAAAAAATGGCACCAAGTACCCCCACTACACCCGCGTGCAATGTTCATACAAGTAATGCTACAATCTCACGGCACGTTACGGAGCACTTTAGGCGTCGGCGGGATGGTATTTCCTGGTAATTTGGATGAATTTGGGCGATCCGCCGTCGACTTTTCACATCCCCCCAGGGGTAGTTTTTGTTCCCCTCAGGGGTTCCTAGAAATGGAAAAACTGCGCCGTGGATGTCAAAAAAGATTCAACAGGTTCAAACTTTTTTTTAATGACAGCGGAACGGAGCCCAAAATTTTCTTGATTTTTGGATGTCCGGCGGGGATTTTTTCAGTGAGAACGTCTCAAAAACATCTCCAGTGGGATATTAGGACATCCCCTGCCCCTGAGGGGACCTCTCCTGCCATTGAGAACTGCCCCCCAGGCATTTAGATCTTTCCCGCAGGGATATGATGTTATCCCGCCGATTTACAATCTTATCCCGCCGTGATATGCTTTTAATTAATTATATAATGGTTTTATAAACATTGTATGTCGCCGGGATGGTCATTTTATTTCCTAGAATACTACTCAAGCTACCCCTCAGTGGCAAAAAAGGTCTCCGTAACGTGCCGTGAGAACTAGGCATAATGCTACAATCTCATGGCACGTTACGGAGCACTTTAGACGTCGGCGGGATGGTATTTCCTGGTAATTTGGATGAATTTGGGTGATCCGCCGTCGACTTTTCACATCCCCCCAGGGGTAGTTTTTGTTCCCCTCAGGGTTCCTAGAAATGGAAAAACTGCGCCGTAGATGTCAAAAAAGATTCAACAGGTTCAAACTTTTTTTTCATGACGGCGGAACAGAGACCAAAATTTTCTTGATTTTTGGATGTCCGGCGGGGATTTTTCAGTGAGAACGTCTCAAAAACATCTCCGGCGGGATATTAGGACATCCCCTGCCCCTGAGGGGACCTCTCCTGCCCCTGCCGAGACCTCTCATGCCCCTGGGGGACATTTGCAGCCTCGCCGGCAGTTTTTTACATCCCGCCGACGGTCTTTTGACATCCCGCCGACGATCTTTGACATCCCCCAGGCATTGAGACCTTGCCCCCCAGGCATTCAGATCTTCCTCCCAGGCATTTAGATCTTTCCCACAGGGATATGATGTTATTCCGCCAATTTACGATCTTATCTCGCCGTGATATGCTTTTAATTAATTATGTAGCGGTTTTATAAACATTGTATGTCGCCGGGATGGTCATTTTTTTTCCTAGAATTCAACTCAAGCTACCCCTCAGTGGTAAAAAAGTTTTCCGTAACGTGCTGTGAGAACTAGGCATAATTGACACATGCTGCAAAGAAAACTATGGAGATTATGACATCTCTGTATAGATATCCCTGTGACATCATCTAGCTGCAACTTTGGCTTGCTTTCTAGGTTGCAACTTCATATGATATACACAAATATAAACAAATGACAAAAATCACAAAACATTGCAACACAATTTGCAAGCTGGCCTTTTTTGCTGTATCAAGACCCTTCTGGAAGGCAGGGGAAATGTCCAGAGCATAAGACAAGATCTTAAATTGGACTGAAGTAGGAGTATATCACGATATGCAGGTTAGACAACTGTGATGGTAGCTGAGCACTTGATATGTAATTTTTTTTAAATGTTTTGAGTATATATATCGAAAATGTAAAGCAGATGGTATCAAAACACATTCTAGTACAAACACATGGGAATATCATAAACTATAATATCACTTAATTCGACAAGAATGGACATTTTCCATCCACAGGTAAATACAATTATTTGCATCCATTGTCATATTAGTGACAAATAGAACTTCTACTTTTATTTGCGTATGAGGTGATGTGACAATTAGTTGCTGTACACAGAAGCAGACTTAATAATCAGATGCTAATATAAATAATAATAAATAAATAATTTTATTTACCTCAAAAGTTTGAGAGATTACATATAACATACAAGGATCACAGAGCAATATTTGAATAAAAAGCATATTTGTAAAATCAAAGAATTATTAAAAACTGATTAAAAATATCATAAGTTGAAATGACTCGATTTGATCAGTTGCTGTCTGTGTTACTTTTTAAAAAAACATAGGGAATGTCTTGACAGCAATTGAGAATGTCCACTGCAATGTTGATGTTTTGTGGGTTGACTATCTATCCACTAACCTCACCTGTCTACCAATTGATTTGTCAATCGATCAATCGATTGATCTATCGGTTGATCTATTGGTTGATCTATAGATTGATTTATCGATTGATTTTGGTTCATCTATTTATTGATCTATTGGTTGATCTATTGGTTGATCTATTGGTTGATCTATCTTTCTATCTTTCTATCTATCTATCTATCTATCTATCTATCTATCCATCTGTCTGTCTATCTGTCTATCTATCTATCTATCTATATATCTATCCATCTGTCTATCTGTCTATCTATCTATCTATCTATCTATCTATCTATCTATCTATCTATCCATCTATATATAGATCTATATATAGATCTATCTATCTATCTATCTATCTATCTATCTATCTATCTATCTATCTATCTATCCATCTATCTATCTATCCATTTTCAAAATCAATCCATGACATACATTATTCAGAAATTCACAGCACTGGTGTATAATCTTTTGGGAGAAAAACAAAAAATCTCAAAACTAACTACAACTGTACTAAATCTCAATCCTTTTTCTGCAGGTATGACAGGTAGGCTGGGCATAATGACGTAGCATGCAGTTGGACAGTCATCAGCGGAGATTTTAACAGCTCAAAACAGTAGACCATAAGAACTGTCACAATGGACATGTACACTCCTAGTATACCCAAGGCTGTACTGATATTACTGTCACTAGCTTATATACATACAGGTAAGTGGATTAATACTAAGGAATTATAATATTGAGATGAAATAAACATTTTTGTGATGTTAAAATTATTAAGGATGTCAATTAGTTTTTAATGTAAACCCTGTATTGGCGGATATATAAATTATAATAGGTAATTTGGTTTAAATAAGACTCAAGACTCAAGAATTTTATTTCTCCACAAAATTTACAATTATACAGTTTTGATTTTTGAACTTATTATCACTGATTTGTAAAAGAAGCAACTCTAGTTAAATACAACATGTACAATTAAAATAAATTCTGTGGACAGGATGACCTATCTAAGACAAGATTCTTGTCGCTAGCGACAAGCCAACCTGGGGAGTATGGGAAAATCCAGTCATGATATTTTAAAAAAAGTATACTAGATTATTATCATTGACATTCCATCAGGAACTTTAAAATATTTGACAATCGCCAGACATGATATATAAACATGATAGATTATTCAAGTGTTTTGCTTATGACATTCCGTTCAACAGAATGAAAAGAACAATTAAATAATAATTCATGGAGCACAGTAAATCAATCCAGTAGATCAGACATTGCATTAAAATACAGGAGCTTATTTGAACATACACGCAGAATATTAGTTAGCAAATTCGCAACCAATCAGGTTTTCTTTACCTTAGTCAGCCAGACTATCTATGGCAAATATAGCAATGAACCCTATTACAGGTATTGTTGTATGTATTAAGCAAGAATTGCTTTGCATATTTGCTAAAACCCCAAAACTATGTGTTGTAATTTTATTTTTGATATCAGTGGGGAGATTGTTATATTGATTTGGAAGACGGTATCTAATACTGTTTTTCACAAAAGCATGTTCGCTTTGAGGAATTCTTAAATTAGATCTTCCTCTAGTGTTATGATTGTGAACTTGTGAATTTGTTGCAAACATGTCTGTAAGAAAGTGCTTGGGCAAGGTTCTGTTTTGATGTTTGTATATAAAGCGCATCTCCTGGAGTTTAAATAAGTTTTTGTTTTCTTTTTCAATTACAAAAGCTCAATTTCAATATATCTATATAAGAAATATAATAGATGTTTACCGATTTGGTTTAAAAAACTTATCTTTTAGTTGGTTGAATTCTTATACAACTTATACCTCAATTAAAACCATGGATTCTTAACATAAATTAATTGTACATTTTAGAATTCTGCACGTTTTTTTTTTTCAATTAATATGAGATGGCACATCCATAAAATTATCTATCACCATATATACACTCATTTGGATCAGAACATAATACAACGCAATAAGACTTCTGAAAAAAAGTAGGAAAACCACAATAAAAAAATAACGAAAATACCTGTAATGAATATGGATGACATCATTATGTGACCGTAATAAACATTTATACAATATAAAATAATAATATCACAATTTCTTTGCAGCCAGAACTACAGACTGCAGCTTCTATCCAAAAAGGCCCCAGGCAGCATACAGTGGATGCCTAGTAAGTGTAACATGTTCTATTTAGCCCCAAGGCTATAAAAACACAGTTATTGTTACTGCATGAATATATGATGTGGTTAATAGATTTATACATGTCCTCTACAAAGATGCAATATTATTTTTTGAATTGTGACAGAAATACAAACAGGCCAATGTCACATTTTGCATCCAGCATTTTGCGCTGTTGGGGATAATAACACTCTAAAAACTAAAGTTCTAATAAGATACCAATATTGGTATTTAAGCTTGTCCCGTATTTTGAACACCTTTTGGTTAGTTAAAAAACCATTAACAATTGATATTTTCAAAAACCAGTTTCATTTGTACAAGAAAAAATCAGTATTGGTTTTTTGTTTAATTTTCAGGAAGTTAGTTGTGGATATTAATGTTTCAAATTGCAGCTATTGTAATTCCATCATAGAAATCCACTAATACTTACATGCATACAATAGAAAACACAATGGGTTTTTTATTCCTTGACATTTTAAAAATTGATTCTCCTATTATGCATTGGTGGGTATTTTATAAGACCTTTTTAGAAATTTTGGGGTATGGATAATGGTCATATTGGTACCCAATTGCAGGTTTTCGATATCATTTCATAGACATTTTAAAATACCAATACGAATTGTAAACTGCAATGAAAATAGTATTTCAAAGTTTCAGGATTGATATAACCGGTGCTATTCGAGGTACTAGAATGAATCAAATATGATTAATCAGGCAATCAGAACCATCCCACAGGGAGGCAGATCATTTTGGATAATACCAAATTTGATTTATTGTGATCCAAATTTTTTTAATGCAGGTTTACCAGTATTTCAGCATTGGTATCAATAAATAATCAATTTTTTCGCATTTCTCTTAAAATATTCTGTAGATAAAAGTAAATAAAAAAAGTAATGATTCTATGGATCTGATTTCAATGTTTATTTTTACATATACAAATTCACAAAAATTCATAATAATTGTACATATTGATATTACTAGATACAAATTTATTGAAAAACCGATATTGACACTCATTTATCACACTTTGGCCTTGGAAATAAAAACATCACAGCAGTCATTGGTAATCACACAAAATAAAAACATCACAGCAGTCATTGGTAATCACACACACAAAATAAAAACATCACAGCAGTCATTGGTAGTCAAAACACATGAAAGCTGAGATTAACAAAAGTATGAATTGGTTGAAATAAAGACAGATAACATGTAGAAAACATTATATTGTTAATGACTTATATTTCCAAAAGCGGCAAGTCAGGGTGGCAATGCCAATCGAAATGTCAGTATCATTAGTTTGTATCGAAAGTCTTCAGCAGCCAATCTGGATTCGAACCCCAGACCCAGCGATTGGCAGCCCGGCATGCTATCACAAGACCAACCCTCCCCTCTCAGTAGCCAAGAGGATATTTTTTTGTCATTATTAATGCACAGTATTGGGATGGTATGATTGTTGGTTGAAGTTTTCCTTCTCGTATCACTATTTATGCGCTTTTAGGTCAATTTGGATGGATGAAAGGTGAACAACTGTTCTTGAATCGAACCTTGCAGTGTGCATCATTGTGATCCTGAAAGTGGAAAAGCATTGGTATACAAATATCACTTCTATGCAAAAACAAATTACTCAGTCAAGGTATTCATTATTTACACATCAAATACTTTATCTGCAAAACCTTCAATGGAAGTTTTTGTGCTAAAACTCCACATTTCATTACTGACTAACATTTATAAAATCTTCCATTATTTTGTAGTTTCCCTACACACTGGCAGAATTTGAATTCTGAATTCTTGTCTTATCACTGTGTTTTACCAGTAAAAGATCTCATACTGTTCGCACTCACCTCAACATTGCGAAAAGGAAGTAGACATTTTCCTTTGGTACTCTATGCGGGGCAAGGTAACCATTTCCTGGTGAGATCTGAAATAGTAGGTAGATACATCCATGAGTTTTTGCAAGGAGGATACTACCGAAAATATATCAAATAACTTCATTCAATTAAATCAATGCCTTGGTTATGCAACATCCCCTGTTCACTCATTATTTGACTGAAGATTGGTCAAAATAATTTCATTTTAACACAAGAGAATATCAGAATACTATATACAATAAGTATTTGTCAATTGGAAAAGATAAGGAGGAGCTGTTATTCAACTTGTACATACCTTGAGAAGCATTGTCTATATTTTTCCCAACTTGCTTTATGGCGCAAAATTCTTCCAAAGGTAGTTTTTGTATTAACGGCCTCAGTATAAACATGCCATTCTTCTTCTGAAACAGGAAGTAAAAAACTATCTTTCAAAATGTCAAAGATTTTTAAAATATCAGTAAAAGTACTGTATGTAATTTTTTATAATTCACAGGCATATGTAACACTTTTCACCTCAAGAATAGTAAAGCACATTAGAAACTCTATACAACTCAACCCAACATGGGGTAAAAATTTGTGGGCGACTGTACCTTTGTCAGAAAAATGTGAATATCAGATATGAAAATAATAATAACATTATTATCATAATGTAGTATAGGTGTCAGCACAATTGGACCATTAGCAGGTACAGTGCCGCCTGTAAGTAAGTGAAACGCATGCTATTGTGCCATTGCATCAATGTTAAACATCCTTAACCAAAATGGTTCTGGAAGGACGAATTCTCATCCGATGAGAGGAAAACATTTTGGGTCATAAAGGCCGATATGTGAGGCATGTGGGATAAAAATAGCAGCCCATTTTCTTTGCTGTAGTTGGAGTTAGGTATGGGTCAAAGTCTTTGATAAGTAAGTGAAATGCAGGCCCAATGTTAAAACATCTATAGGGAAGGGTGGTTCACTTACTTATCAAAGACTTTGACCCATACCTAACTCCGACTACAGTGAAGAAAATGGGCTGCTATTTTTATCCCACTTGCCTCACACATCGGCCTTTATGACCCACTTTGTTTCCCATTCATCCGATGAGAATTCATGCCTCCACAAGCAGTTTGGCTGAGGATGTTTAGCATTGATGCAATGGCACAAAGTCATGCATTTCACTAAATTACAGGCGGCACTGTAAGCTGTGCCACATGATGGGGCAAGTTGTGTAGCTCAGTGTATCCGGTGAGACCTCAAATCTCACCAATTTCTTCAAAGATAAAATATGTGTCATGTGTATGACATAATTATGGCTGATGCAGTGATGCTCTGATGCTCCAATACGTGAAATGAAAGTTATCACAGAACATTGCTGGCCCACATAAACCCCCCCCCCCAAAAACTTTAAAGTATAATCAGTATATATGCTTTTTGGAACATGTTTGTAATTATAAATTTTCTAATAGCCTTAATTTCTTCACCACATTTACAGGGTTGCGTGTGAAACAAGCAAACATGTTTCAAAAGAGAATTAAAATCCCATATCATACCATTGGCACAGCTTACCAATACACAACCTGCCCAAAATATTTCCTTTTCGCGGAAATCTGTCACTCCATTAAATGCCAAATCACACAATTGAAGAACAAAAATGCTGGTCTTCAGAGTACATTCAACCAAAAATACTAAATTTCTGATAGACTCTTTTTCACATTATAATATTTGGCAGTTTTTTTGTTCAATTGAAAATTATGGAACTGGGTATCCCATATGCCAAACCACAATTTCATGCTGCCTTAAATTATCATTAATCCTTTTACAGGCAGAATGCGATATTCACAATATTGAATGCCTTGGGTCATTGTTATATCAGAACACTATCCATGTGTTTGATTTATGTATATAATGTCATGTATATGAACCAGACATTGTGTACACCTTTCCCAAATAAACACAGTTGCATTCAGAATGCATATTTCTTCACAGTTTAATTAAGGAATTTAAGAAAAAAAAACTTACCAAGTTCTTCTCAATCTTCTGCACACTGACATGCACACTCTTCTACTGCAGTGTTGAGACTAATAAACTCTGCCTTAAACCATCTTAAGTCTTGATTGATAAACAAACAGCTTTTCTCGTCAGGCAACATGTTCGCAGTTGTGTGTTCTTAGATGAGGTCAACCAGTGAGTGAGCCCTGAGAGATTATTAAAATACCTAATTGGATATTCCAGTAGCCATGACTGATATACAGCATAGTTAGTCCTCTCTCTTAAAACTTCCAAATAAAGTAACATGCATGAATTTTAAAAACATTAACCACAACATTAATATTCTAAACATCTCAAATTATTGTTCCACAAGTATATTAAAAATGGATCACAATAAAGGTGATTTTTCAGAAGTTTGGTTTTTATAAATACCATAATTCCCCATGACCAAAACCAATTTTCATGAAAAATACCACTTGCTCTGAAGAAAACCAAATATAGTTGAAAAATACCAAACTGGTTTTTTATTGTACACACTGGTTTTGCACAATACCACTAATATCCAAAATTTTTTAGAGTGAATGGTAAAGATGAGACGCCAGAGCCAAGAATCAAACTGGGTCTCAGAGGTTATCTACCTAATTTATGATGTGTGGTTGCCCCTCCTTTGAGATAGTTAAACTTTTGGTTACCACAGAGAATTTAGGAATTTAAACTTTATCGGCTAAGGGATACTCACATTTTGATATGAGAGGAAGGGATTGACAGTCTGTTCTGTGTGACAAGTGCAAGTATATTGAAAGTCTAATTAAATTAATTAATATGCCTCCCCCCATTTTAACATTTTTACCAATATGCTACCCCGCAACCGTTTTTCCAAACTGTCTAAGGCAAATAAAATAAATTTTAACATTCGTGACATTATCTTAATGTGTGATTCTAACAGATTTGTCTTTATCAAAACATAACGGATCATTCACTAATTGGCAAGTCACTAAAACCTTCGAAATCACAGACGACATACATCCGCTATCTCTGTTCCAGGTTCCCTTTTAACAGGGACAGAGTTAGCTCAATAGCTGCTCAGGGCTTCTAATCACTAGGTTACGAGTTCCGGCTCAGGCCTAGCGTCCAAAGGGAAAACCTAGTAAGTCAAATTTTGGGCCAAATTGAGTTAAGGTCAAAATAGGACTTCTGAGACATGTTTCTATATATTTATTAAGTTTAGATTTTCGAGAAGTGGCCCATTACCCCAGAATGACACTGGCAAATCCCAGAAAGTCTATCTCTTATTGCACAGACTGAAATTTAAAAGTCAATTTTCTCAGAATGTCCTAAATGTGACTTACTAGGTTTTCCCTTTGGACGCTAGAGGCAGAGTCACATAGACCCATACTGACACAGCCTAAGCTGGCGAGTTTGGAACAACAGTTGGGGGTAGCACAATGGCAAACAATTTAAAGTGCCACAAATTGTTGTAAAACAACATTTGTGTACTGATATGACTCAATTCTGGCAAAAACAGATATATTTATTCAAGGCAAGGAATTGATGAGTGTTTGCCTTTAAACTGGAAAAAAGGCATATTGATTTAATTTGTTTAGACTTGCAAGATACTTGCACTTGACACTCAGACTGTCAATCCATTTTTCTTATATCAAATATGAGTATTCCTTAGGCAATAAAGTATATTTCAAAGGAGGGGCAACCTCAAATCATCAATTAGGTAGATAAACTCTGAGACCGAGTTGTGATTCTTGACTCGGGTGTCTCACCTTTACCATTATCCCCAACAACCCCAATTACAGAACACAAAACAAAATCAATATATTTAATAATCCTCAGCCTTATTGCTGCTTCCTCTCCCTGTCCCATTCAGGCCACCACAATGCATAAACACAGGATTTATAACTCACTCATGCATTGTCTTTTAAATATTTCTGTGATAGACATTGTCTTTTCATCTTCAGAGCCCGTCTTGCCTCCAAACTTTACAAGGTCTGATCTTCCCTTCCACTTGTGTGTGTTCATCCAAAACATGTGATGAAGAATCACAGACTACAAAGAGCATAGAAGGAAGACAAGCTCCCCTGCCCTTCCCCTTGCCAGAAAATGGATTTCAACTCATAAGGGACATGCAGATCATGATGAATGCAGGTGAGGGAGGCCTATATAACATACTTACCAAAGATGGAATTGGTAGTCTGCCAGCGTGCAGGTTTCATAAAAAAAAAAATTTATACAAATTTAACAAAGTGTCACCCACTTCTTGATTAACAAATTAATAGCATTATACTTACTTGCCTGATCTGGGATAGTTGACAGATCAAAATTAATAAGACAGTAATTGTCCAATTTAGCCACTTGTTGGTAAACTGTAGCTGCTGTCTACAAGTGGACTGCTCTTGCATTGCAACTTCTTTTTCCAGCCTTGGCAGATCAGAACATATGCTGTCTTGTGTTGCCACCTAGTGATTAGTGTGCTATTCCGTGAGCTCCTGCCAGCGTCCACATCATTTCAATCGGAGGAACAAACACATTTTTGTCTGGAAGACACCGGGGCTGTTTCTGAGTGTGCTGATGGCCTTGTCTACTTCCTTAGAGAATGTGATTGGCGAGTCTGACTCTGGTATACATAAATGTTGAATAGAAATGTTTTGAATGTGCAATGAAATTGGAACTATTTCTTGGGACAGCAATGCTGTAGCATACAAAATCAACTTTGTGCTCAATTCCCATGACTTCAAACATGCTTTAAATCCTTCAAATGCCAAAGTACAATTCACCATGAGTTCTCTAAAATATATGATATTATTATTAGTCATGTTGAATTCTTTGTGGCAAAAAATTCTGCACAAAGCTTGAGAAATAGATCAGTGAAGATGTATCACTCACAGCATGTCATGCAAGCAGTCTAGCTAAAATGAGAACTGCATGCTGCTGCCACCTGGCACAAAAGTTGATTTTGTATGCTACAACATTTCTGTCCCAAGAAATAGTTCCAATTCCATTGCACATTCACAAAATTTATATTCAACATTGATGTACAGGCCTACCAGAGTCAGACTCGGAAATCACATTCTCTAAGGAAGTAGACAAGGCCATCGGCACACTCAGAAACAGCCCCGGTTTCTTCCAGACAAAATTGTGTGAGTTCCTCAGACTGAAATGATGTGGACCTCTCGCAGGAGCTCGCGGAGTAGCACACTATAGTCACTCGCTGGCAACACATAACAGCATATGTTCTAATCTGCGAAGGCTGGAAAAAGAAGTGGCAATGTAACAGCGGTCCACTTGTAGACAGTCATGCAAGATGAGCAGAACAGAGAGGTCCAGCACATATGGGTTGCAAATTATTGTGGGTGTGATATCTACACTGCTCAAAAAAATTAAAGGAACAGCTCTTTAAAGTAAAATTTTAGGAACTTGGAAAGATGCAACTGAATTTCAATGCAAAGTTGGTCTGCTTTAGCATTTTGAAGCGTTCATTAAATCATGGCTGAATGGATTGAATGAATATTGTCTGTACAGGGACACTGAAACTTTGGTGACCCCCAAAACTGATGTGAAAACACGATATGACCAAATCCAAAATGTAGTAAAATTCACTCTCTGATGCAGCCAAATGTTTCACAATACTGTGTTAGGCCAAGATGAGCATGACCACACTGTTTGAATGAGATTGCAATGCTTTTGATGAACCTGCGGGTGGTTAATTGGGGGATCCCGGGTAGCTCTCGAATGTTTTCTTGTTCATGTTCCTGTATGGTCCATGGAGGTGGTGGCTGACAGGAAACACACTGTAAAGGATGTCCTACATGTGTTCTATGGAATTGAGGTCTGATGACCTTCCTGGACAGACCATCATTGCAATACATTCCAATTTAAGATGAGCTGTGGTCATCCAAGCAGGTTGCAGATGTGCATTTTCACGCAGGAGCAGAAATTTTCCTTCCACTGACCCATCATTAGGCTTCAGTGTGATTTCCACAAGCCCATTGATGCACAATATGCCATTCATTTGTCCTGTATGCACTCTGTACACTCCATGTACCCCTCCATTGACAAGGCATCTGTGACCATCAAGAAAGCTCCCGAAAATCTTCATGTTTGAAAATGTTACACTCACAAAAACATCGCCATGGGTTTCTTCTGACACAGACATGATGCCCGAATGTCAAAAATGAGACCTCCTTGCTCCAACAGACAATAGAGGTCACTGCAGACACAACTGCTAAAACAGAAGCTCCCTGTTGAACTCCAATATTGATGTACGGCGTTGTGGGGCAATTGGAGGAGCAAAAAAACACTTTCTGCATCTCAAATGTTCTTCATACAGTTGGTTCCTAACTTTTTGGTTCAAAATTATGAAATTTGATGCATCATCACAGTCATTTTTCAGTCTCATGATGATGCCAATGCCAAAGTTGCTAGTGATAATGGTCCTGTTGCCGCATAATGGACCAATGTCTGCCCTTTCCAGGTCTTCTCTCATACTGTTCGGTGCACCTGTACCTCTGCAAGAGCCAAGAGACCACATTTGGTGACACACCAACCCTTTAGTCCCCCTTCTCACTTCAGCACCTTTCTGTGGGAGTTACCCATCCCTGACAACCTCAATTTGAGACAAAAACTGTGTGGAACACTTTGCCTTGGCCTGCAGTTGTCAGACAAACCAGACGAATGAACAATTTTTTCATCCTCTGTTTGATAATCCTTTTTTTTCAGATCAGCAAATCAACAGAAATCACTTTGTTTTTTGGGGTCGCCCAGGACAATTGCTCCTGACAAGGCAATTGTTGACCAATGTGGCTGTGACAACTGAATTGGTTGGTCAAATGAACAGACAATAGAAGCATGTTTAAGTCATTTAGCCACAGATTTCCCAGTTTCAGAAAAATGACCTGAAAGAGCTGTTCCTTTAATTTTTTTGAGCAGTGTATTATATTCACTGATCCCTTTAAGTTTAATTGTTGTTTCAGTAGCTTGTGTATCCTAACACTGAGGTAAAAAAAACAGTGACAACAGCTTAAAAAGAATTCAAGCTGAAGTAAACATATAACTTTAAGTTTAAGGGACTACCTAAAAGGCGTACTTTAATACACATTGTATTTCAGAGAATTGTTATTCAAAAATGATGAGTTAATGCATTGATAAGCCTACATGATCATGGTTCAACTTTATATTTCATTGATAATAATTTCAGATCTCAACGAATGTTTATCTGGCATGTCAGAATGTAATCAAATCTGCACGAACACCTTTGGGTCTTATAAGTGTGAGTGCTGGAATGGTTTCACTCTCAGTCGGGATGGAAGAACGTGTGTAGGTATGTTGCTTGTAAACATTATACATTATATAGATAATAGAAAATGACATAGACAGTGATCAGTAATGAGATGATATGTACTCCTAGTCTTGTAAACAAATCCTATCCTGAGAGTATGACTGCTTCTATTGCATTACAGCCTTTCACTTTGATACAGAAAAAATGAGGACCAGTTCACTGTGAAAAGTGCACTTTGCGACTCATGATAGCTGATGAAGTGTCATCTTCTCTACTTTCAACATGGGAAACAAAGAGGCTGTTTGATTAGTCATGATCAAGAGAAGGCCATTTGAGTTTTCATAACTGATTTTAGAGTGGAAATCAGTAGCATAATCCTTTCGTTTGCCTGTCACCAACAAGAGAGATAAATCAAATTAACATTGAAAATATTTGGTATGATCATGACAAATCATCTGTATGATGACACACGAAGTGCCATTTTCACAGTGCAATGTTCAGTACACTCTTTTTCGATATGAAAGTGACAGGCTGTAAACCACCAGCTATAGGATTATTAAAAAATAGGCCATTTTGACCATGTTACGCATTTGTGGCCCACCTTTTGACATGCGACTGCCTATATTTGTGCGTACTGCATCATATCAATTGAAAAATATCTTGCTGCATGCTGTCAAAGAATAAAAAATACAGGTTTACAAGTGAAAATCCTTTTTGGTAAAAATCTCTATTTTTGAAAAAGGATATTTTGACTATTTACCCGGGTTAACAGCTCTGGACAGAAACTAGATATCAAGATATATTCAATTAAGGAAATAGCCTGATCCAAATAGGAGTAGTGCACAATAGGCTTACATCCATGCTTGTCTGTTATGAATGACATAAATTTTCAAATATACTTACCAAAATCTACTTTATTTCAGACATCAATGAGTGCATCACAGGGGGTCACACATGCACCTCCGGATGCATAAACCTCGTTGGATCTTACAGATGCTCTTGTCCAAGCCCAGCGTTTCAACTGGCTCCAGATGGAATCACTTGTATTGGTAAAAATGTTATTGCCAAGATTATCGAAAAGAGAGGAAAAGCGACAATTTTTTGCGCATTCACTTTACACCATATCTTATCAAGACATATGCAATTTCTCAATATCTTTTATGTCAATTTATCTTCCAGATGTTAATGAATGCATCACAGGCCAACACACTTGCAATGGCCAAGGACAAGCTTGTGCGAACACTTACGGATCGTATCGGTGTTTGTGTCCTTCAGGGTTTGCGCAAAGCAGAGATGGAAAGACATGTCAAGGTATGTATTGGAAAACAGCATAGTAATAGCATAGAGAGGTATTTTAGTACATTTTATGTATCTAGTACACATGCACAGGTGAGATACTTTATTATGTTGTTGCCATGGCAACCTATATGTTCACTGATAAATGTGTTGCAAAACCTTTCAAAATTCAAACGAATGTATAGCTTTTTTAAACATAAATTCTAGTGATATATGTCTTCTGGCTGGTATAGACTGTTACAGAGCCACCTGTAAGTGAGTTCAACAGGTGATGTTGCTCCATTGGGTCAATCCTAAACATTCCTAATCCTTGTTTCCACAAGCAGTTTGGTTGAGGATGTTTAGCATTGACCCATTGGCAAAACATCAGCGGTTTCACTTACTTACAGGCGTCACTGTAGTGTTGATGCCGCCTCGTTGGCAAATGGAGGTTTCCTTGGTCCCAGCAGGCAACATCCAACATCATGCATTTTATTTCTACTGTCTAAGTGATAGTTAGAATCGATTTTCAGGGATATTAAATGCATGTTTCTCAGAGCTAGAAAGGTGGAGCCTAACTTGCCTCGACCTCAAATACTTCTTAGACTCGTCCCTGAGACTAGTGCTATATCTTTAAGAAGTAATCACCATAGAATTGTTCATGTCTGCTTATTTAATCCATTGTTTGCAGCCAGTTGTTAACATGCAAAACTGTTGGTTAATGCCCACCATTTCAGAGCTTAAAAGTATCATTGTGAGGCTGTCTAAGAGTGGACCGCTGTTTAACTTGCCACTGCTTTTTCCAGCCTTATAAGAACATAATATTATGTGGTCATGTGTTGCCACCTAGTGGCATGCGTGAAATTCGGCTTCTGTGAGCGGTCTAATAACTGAGTGTGGGGAACTCACAAAATTTTGTCAAAAATTTTGTCTGGAAGAAACCAGGGCTCTTTCTGAGTATGCTGATGGCCTTGTCTACTTCTTTAGAGAATGTGATTGCTGAGCCTTACTCTGGTTTACCTCAATGTTAAATAGAAACTTTGTGAATGTGCCATTGGACCTATTTCTTTGGAGCTGCAATGCTGAAGCATACAAAACTAATTCTGTGCCAGGTGGCAGCAGAATGCAGTTCCCATTTTCACTAAATTTTCACCAGACTGATTGCGAGATCTAATAGTTATTAATATTAGAACCGTTCAAGTCGTCTGGTGCACGGTACTGACTCACCTGTACAGAGCCTGTGGAAACAAAAAATATTGTTTTTGTTGATACACAGAAGGCGCACCAATGAATTCATGAATTAAATGTGATTTAACAAAGAAATGCTCAACTTTGTCTTCAGATGTCAACGAGTGTCTTACAAACTTGCACGGCTGTCAACAGGATTGTCTAAATACGATTGGATCTTTCCGATGCGGCTGCAGTCGCGAATTTAAATTGCTGGCAGACGGACGGAGTTGTGGTAATCAAAGTTCAATAAAGTCTTTTACTTAAAAATATAAATCACAGGCAATCTATTTTTGCCAGCCACTTAATTTTGAAAGGAATTCCTATCGCATTCACACATCATCAGAAATGAATATTACATTCAGAGACCTTAAATTAATTGCCTTCTTAATCCCTAAAAGTAGAAATTATTGACATTTAATAATACTATTTATTTTATTTGTCCTTTTCGTTGTTTTGCAGCTCCGGCTTCCGTCATTGAAAACAACATGGTCTAAAACACGAAAGTTCCCCAATTTTGTACATACAGCAACCTTGTTGACTTTATTTGTGATGTTTCATTATCAGTATGGACCAGCTTTAATTTATTTGAACATTATGCAGACCGGCACACTATAAATTATTTATTTTGTTTTGTTTTCCTTGTTTGAATTTTATCATTTTGTACACTTTTTGTTACTTTCCATTCAGTCGTTAATGTAATAAATTATCTGAAAAGCCTCTTCTTGAGTTTCATTGTATTATAGCCCTTGAAGTTTGAAAGTCTTGCAAACCTATATCTCAAATGATAGGCTATAAAATGTCATAAAAGCCTTTATAGTTCAGTCATAATAGTCTACATTTTAAAATAAAAATCTTTAGTGCTTGTTGTCACATAAAAATTATAACAAAATATTAGTGAGTCTTTTTTAATGTACCATAGAACGGGGTAATGTTGGCAATCCAGGGGAAAGTTGGTAAGCTTTTTTAACCTACTTAATGGAAGAAATGCCCATTTTCCTCATTGACAGCTATTGACACAGGTTCTTCTATTAAGTAGGTTAAAATAGGTCGCCAACTTTCCCCTGGATTGCCAACTTTATCCCGTTTTACGGTATTCAGTATTCATTACATGTATATAGCATTTATGACAGTGTATTTTGTGACATCATGTAGTAGCTTGTCATCCCTCACATGGATAATAGAAATGGTCTAATGTATGGTATATCAAATTGCTAATCAATTTTCTTCCAAGTAACTCAGCAATTAGCAAATTGAGAAATTGAAAAATTTTAAAAACATGACTATTTCAGTCAGTCCAGAAAGCAGTCGGTAATCAAATGCTGCCATGCAATGAAATCGAACTCTGTGCCTCAAAATCACAAGGATAGCCACTGAGACACATGACATTGCAGTGTGAAAAAAATCTTCACACCAATGGGGATGACAACATTATGGAAACTTTAATCAAGATTTAAGAACAAGACCACAATCGGGGGCATATGGAGTAACTTGATTCTGTAGAGCAGTGGAAGAAGGTGTAATGTTCTCGAGAGGCCCCCACTTCCTGTCTTGCATGATATCAGTCTTTTTACAAAGTGGCCAATCAGAGACTTGCATCATGACAAGTAAAATGTGGTTTCCAGTTGCAGGCCAGCATAAAAATCCCGCATAACACTGTCCTGCTACTTAGATTCAAATTTTGTTAGCAAATTTTATCATAAGGAGGAGCTAAAGTAGTCTGTTCCACAGCCCAGCATAAATATACAGGTTATGAGTCAGTGGAACAGGCTAGAGCTAAAGTCGCTATTTTGATGAGAACAACAAAAATCTGCCACACCTCGACCCTTCAAGAGAAACCTTAAAGGCACCCATTTAAAAGTTTCTATAATAATTCATTTTCACAAGTGCCAGTAAGCAGCTTACAGGGTTTAGCGCTATATTAATGTCTTATCATTATCATGAAGAATAACAACACACATCTCCATATACTTCAAAACTTTATTTAGCTAATAGACACATCCGCACAAGCCCAGAACGATTCCTGCTGCCCACATCCTGTGCACTCCTTGCCATCGGGGTCCGTTCCCCAACTATTGCCTGAAATTACCAAATAAAATCCTTTAAAAACCTGGCATATTGGAAAATATGTATAGGTTATTCACCAGGGGAGAGGGAATATTTGATTTATCACCCAAGGGCTCTAGTCTGAGGTGTGATAAACACATTCCTGATCCCATGGTGAATAACCGGCTTATAACATGAGACAAACACCCAAACAGTCAAACATGAGAGGATAAGTGGACAACAAAGAATATGAGAATGATCGCTATGAAATGCATGTAGGCCTACTGGCATGTGATTGGCTGACAGAGGTGTTGAAAGGTATAAAGGACTTCACCAAATTGAAAGGGACAATAGAGGAATTATTTGGCACTTAACCATTCAGAAAAATGGTGGTATTGCTTCCATTACAGACGAAAAACTTGAAGTCGATTACAAAAATGAGCCTAAAAGAACATATCAGGGCAAAAATTGAGAACTTGCAAGATCTTTAATTAAACGTCTCTGGCCTCATAGATTCCTACCTGCATAATATTTCCATTGCAGGACACACTGGGAGCAAGTCACATCCTCCGGTAATTTGACCTGAAAAAAAAAAAACAACATCGAATATCAAGTTAGTTTAGTACAACATATAGAACTCAGTCATTCAGTTTGAACGCTTCAGTCTTCATAAAAGATTAGTCCTTTTGGTCACAATAGAATATCAATCACTAAAAATAAGGCATATAAACTGTAATAAAGCAGACAAAACAAATGTTATCTGGTGTCCTCTTGGTGTAAAATTAAGACAAAAGTTTTTTGTTGGAAGTTTCTTGGTTAAAATTTCACTTAATTGATTATGATTGACAATTTTCATCGCCGTATCACACAAACATTTTGTCTGACATAAATAAGTATTTGACCTGCTATCATTTTTTCTGATTTGGGCACTTACGCTTGCTCCAAAATTCTGAAATTTCTCAGGTACATCTGGTCCAACACTAGAAGACAGGTTATGAACAGAAATTAAGTGAAAGAAGGATTATGTAACATATTTGCATAAGAATCCCAGTAGTCTTTGGAAATAAGTATTTGACCCCTTTGTTTGTGAAGGGTTTATCACCCGACTTTTAAAAAACAAACACTTGTAAATATTATAACTGAAAATTATTGCTATCTTTTAAAAAACAAACACTTGTAAATATTATGACTGAAAATTATTGCTATCAAACCCTATTTCAATGGTTTTCCATATTTTATTTAGTTTTGAATGCCCCCGGTAACACCTATAATTTTTTGGTAATTTCTTCATTTTGAATTATGTTTCTATTGTCTTGGAATATTTTTTTTTCAACTGTGCATCTTCAAAATGACAAAATTACCAAAATATTATAGGAGGGGTATATAACTGAGGCCATAAAAAGCCGAATGAAATTGGGGAAAACATTTGAAATAGGTTTTGATTGCAATAAATTTCAGTTGTGATAGTTTTCCAAGTGTTTGTCTTGTAAAATTCTGGTAATAAAACCTTCGCAAAAGAAGGGTCAAATACTTATTTCCAAAAACTATTGAGATTCTTGTGCAAATGTATTGCATAATGCTTCTTTCACTTAATTTTTTAGCATTACCTGTCTTCTAATGTTGGACCATATCTACCTGAGAAATTTCAGAGTTTTCGAGCAAGTGCAAGCGCCCAAATCAGAAAATATGGTAGGGGGTCAAATACTTATTTTCCTCACTGTATGGACATGAACACCAGCTAATGCTTTGTTTGGCAATTTTACACAATGCGTTTCAAAATCAAAAATCAAAATTATGCCACACAGTGAACTTGAACCCACTTGGGATCTCAAAAATGCCCTAGCAAAACAGCAAGCAAAAGTGATGTAGTAACATCCGACAAGTGCTAAATTACAGAATTGCACTGGGACGTTTCTTGTGAGGTCATACCCCTGTCCATGCCATGCTATTCTCAAAGACCCATAGGAAGTTTGTGAGGTAGCATCCTATACTTTCAATGCTAGCAGAACAAGTCGCCAATGGAGGCACAACACTCATTACTGAGGTCACAACTTACTCAATGACAAATTGACAGTTCATTTCAATGCGATAGATAGTGCCTGTTGTGAGGTCATTTATGGCCACTGAGAGATTAATGTAAGTGCTCAATATCCTTCAACTTTTCGACCAGACGGACAAACAGATGTTATAAAAAAATGCTGTTGGGAAACTTGAAAGATATGCTATTTTTCAAATTCCTGACTTATCAAAAAGTTGGTTTGGGCTCCTAATCAACCAAGTTACCTCAAAATAGAAAATCTTCTTCTCGTCAGTTGGCACGTAGTATCTTGTTTCCCCTCCTGATCCAACAATTTCCAGCAGATTTTGGTCAAGGCATTCTTGGGTGACGATTCTGGAAAGACTTGAACACTAAATATTTTCTAATCCAGAATGAAAGAAAAAAACTCCAAAGCACATGGTTTCTGGATCGTTTCAAGTCTGTAGCATAAGTCTATACTTATTTGTAATGAAATTTATGTCAAATCTGCTGACATAGTAGATTTACAGTCTGTCAATTTGATATGCAAAAAGAGTGAACTGTTGCACTGTGAAAATGACACTTTGTGAGTGAGTCATCACACTGATGATTTGTCATGATCATGATTGATTTAAGGAGATATATCCCGCATGTTGGTTACAGTCAAACGAAAGGATAATACATCTGATTTTCACTCTAAAATCAGTTATGACAAATCAAATGGCCTTCTCGCTGTGCATAAGATCACCAATTGCAACTTACTCAGTGGGATTATTCCAGTCACACAAACGCATCTCGAACCAACCCCAGTGGTTAGCTGTGATGTCAATTTCGATTGGAATCACTTGACCTGAAAATTAATATTGATGTTTTTTGTCAAAATATAAATTAATGCGAACCTATATACTACATCAGAAATTCATCACATAATTTTGCACCTAGTATAGGTACTGCATACATTTCACATATGGTTTCCCTATATTCTCCTGAAGTAACAAAATGTGGCACTCTCAGGAGTGCATAGTGCTCTCGCAACGGAAAAGGGGTTGGGATTCATACAGGGTGTCTACTGTCTACAGAAAAAGAGGACAGTCACTTGTCTTCTTTTTTGACCTCATATAAGTTAAGAATTTGGTGATAAGTCTGACATAAGGGTTGATTTGACAGTCAGCCATATTTGATCTATTGCAAAAATTTATTTGTGAATTAGATCAATATTAAAGGCAAAATGGAAGTATGATATGCGAAAGTGATTGCGTTGCTCCAAGCTGCCCACGGTCGTCCTGTTTTCCTCATTGTTTATGAGAAATTTATGGTGCTTGTAAGAGAAGGAATGAATCATTCATGAGTAGTGGGACATTTTCTGATGCTCCAGCTGCCGATAATTCAAATTCAGGACCTAACACTTGGTCTTCAACATGGGAACATCCGATGACAAGAAAATCACAAAAATATCTCAAATAGCCATTGATCAGAGCACCAGAATCAATGCAAATGTTTATAATAACATTCTGAGAGAATCTGTGATGCCATGGCATCAGACAAGAAACCCTTTTGTTGGCAACATCATCTTGCAACAAGGTGCGGCACCTGTTCATTCTGCCTGGAAGACTCGGGAGTGCCTCAAAACAAACCTGCTGAGCAAGGTGGAGTGCCAGCCGTTGTCTCCTGAACTGGACCCAGTGAATTACTTGGTATGGGCAACTTTGAAGACAGAATCCAGCAAGTTATCCCAACCCTGGCAGTAAAGTTAAAGGCCTCCATTACATCATGTTTGCACGTGGCAAATCTTGGTGGAGTGCGTCAAACCTGATTTCGCATCATTTTGGTCTCATCTGCAGAAAATGACGACCGCAAGGGGTGCAAATAATGGGTAATTTGGTTGTTCCGATAATGCTGTTCATACACAAATCATGTTTTGTTGAATGATGATGCTTGGAACAAAATAAACTCTAAACAAATCAAATTGTGTTGACTGTCCTCTTTTTCTGTAGACACCCTGTATCTTTCAATCGATTGCTGCATTAATATGACCTAAGCTTTAGTCAGTATTTCAAAAGTTTCATTAGACACTGTGCAGCAGTTTTTCCTCAATCTTGTTGACAGATAGACGTACAGACAGATGGACAGACAAATGTGCATGAAAGCTCTGTCCCATCCTGTGACAGGACAAATAATAATTGATAAAACACACACAAAACCCACCAGCAGAGTAGGACCTGACTATGATGCCCTTGCCATATTTTCCGCCAGCCTCGTGGTCTCTTGGTTGGGCGACTTGAAATGGGTCACCACAAACTCCACACAAACCGTTGTTGTGATTCCACTGATTCTGTTCACAAAAAACATATCAATGAACATTCAACAAAAAAGTCACAAACAAAGTAACTGTTAGGAAAACTAAATCAGCAGCGTGAAAATTGTTGGAATAAAGCGGACTTATTAGACAACTTATATTAATGTCCGATGCTTATTGTTCATGGAAAATCCATGAGGAACAGCCCATGCAATATACTTTTTTTGATCACTGTTCATACAATCAATCTTGCAGCAAAAGACCAGCACATTCATAGTAACAAGGTGGTAACACCCTTTAGAGTGCACAGGCCCGCAGCCACACTCTAAAAAATTTAGGACAAAAGCGGTTTTTAAAAATATCAAGTGGTTTTATGAGACAACCATGGTGGTTTTTGCATTGAAATTTGGTTTATCAGGTCATTTTTGGTTTTTGTGTTAGGAATTGGTCTCCCCCTCAGGTAAAATGGTTTTTCAAAAAACCAAAGCCTCTTGTTGGAAAGAGTCTATCCTGGTATTAGAGTTCTTCATGCCATGATAAATATTGGTTCATGTGTTGACATGACGACATTTGTTGATGACTAACCAGATTACCATACACAAATAATTTGCTTAGAGACAATGGGTTTTCATTTATCTAGTGATATTTAATAACCTAGTACTAGTTTCGATGTATAAGGAACTTCATGGACCTCATAGACAACGTTGATACTGTGCTTGCTGAGACAGATCAGCTCCCCAGAGAACAAAGACTCCTTCTGTACCACACTTAACGCCATCTATACTGATATGCATTTGACAAACAGAAGTTCAAATTTAACAAGGAACAAGTGATTAACAAAAACACAGCAAGGAATCATTGAACCTATCAACACTGAAAGCATAACTAAGCTGTAACAAACAAAAAAACAGCGCATTGTCTCAAAATGTGTTTTTATCCCAGCTTACATATCACAGTTGACTTAATAAGTAGATTGAGTCTCATGTTTGTCAAAGAATCATGAACGAGCAATGGTGAGCCGAGTGGTGCCACCTATAACTATACTTTTTAAAATTTACTTTGTAACTTTGCAGTTATAAAAGACCATGCTTGATGCATGGGCATGTTAATTAGATGATTGTGTTACAAAATTGTACAAACACCATTTGCAAGAAATCATTAATGAATATATTTTATCATGTGGAAGAGTAGGTAAGCTAAACATTTCGTAGAAGTATCACTACACCCAAAAACTCCAACATGAGAATGATTTAAGAACAAACTTCAGTCAATCACAGGCAACTGTTCTTGAAATGTCCCATTGGTAATATAGCTTTGCAGTGGCATTTCTCTGTGAGGTAAGTACATTTTATTATCTTGGTAGTCCATAAATGGACTGTAGACTGCTTGGTAAAACAAGGAAGAAAAGTCTACTGATTTTAGAGCTATCTCCAGTGCTTGCTGGGTGTGTAGCTTCACTCTCTCTTCCCTGTGTTTCTTTATTATACTCCATAAATGTTCTGTTTTCACTGTTACAGTTTGTCTTCTCTCTTTGCAGATCTGAACAAAATCAAGCACTTCCCCCCCCGATAGATATCCCTCCCCCCCCCCCCCCACAGATAAAAAATAAAATCCCCCCCCCAATGAAAAAAGCAGCAGCTGCAAATAGTTATCAAATAAAGCCTTATTTTATGTGGCTGGGGTGGCAGTTTGGGTCCCTGGCAAGTGGAATAAACGATTTTACATCCTGTATTGCCGCACTAAATACAGCCTATGTTGGACGGCTGTTTCAATCATGCAGTACTGGATTTGTGTGTCCTCCTGTCCTAATCAGCCTACCAAGTTCATAAATCCTTGACGTAAAGCCTCAATCATCCATCCATGAATCCCAGTTGATAGGCCAGCCATGGACCAATTATGTATGAGATGACATAATACCACTACTGATTTCTCAGATATCCAAACAGCCCCCTATCTGTTTGGTTTCTGAAGAAACCAGTTTTATTTGGTTTTTGTTAAAACCAAACAATTCGGTATTTCCACAAACCCTAGTTGGTTTAATATGCGGGACAAGCTCAAAAACCAAATTTGGTTTTTTGGATGCTTTTTTTTTTTAGAGTGCATTTTCTTTTGTGCTTTGACATTGAAAGCTTTGGTAAACTGAAAAAGTCGTATGAAATGTCTACAGCTTTATAATGCTATCCATCATTGGAAGGCTGACAGAAAAAGCTTTTATGTGGTATCAATAACATTGCTGTAGCTTCACCAGGAACCAAGATGTAATCAATTAAAAAGTGCGTATTTGTGTGTCCGTAGCACCAAGACGATTTCTGCGAATGGTCTGTAACTTGCTGTGCATATTGAGACTTGTTTAGGTCTATTAGTGTATGAACTTTTAGCTTCGTAGGACTCATGGTTGTCATCACCATACACACTTTTATGAGTCATTTATGATGGGAGCCGACTACAATAAAATCCCAGTATATCACAGAAATCAACTTACAGCAAATCCCCCGCAGTTCAATTGGTTGTCACTCCAGTTCGCGGTATTGTTGAACCCAAAGCGCCACATGCTCGCCCGGCTTGGAGGCTCATACATCCGCCCATGCCCGGAGGCCTGCGCAACGAACAGAAGAACCACAAATGATACAAGAAGCATTTTGCCTGGTTCGAAGAGAAGTGTCAAATCATTTATCACACTTCTTGGTTTTATATAGGCAAAGCAGTGATGAGAAGATGGAAGTCTGATTAATTTATAATGCTTACCCATAAAACAATTAGCAAGCATTAAACTTGAAAAATGACACTATAATAAGATGATAATAACAAGAAGTCACCAGACAGCTGGTTTATCCCACATATTTGAATTTAAATCAATTTTTTTAATATCTTTATTGTGTTGATGCAAGCTTTTTGAAGTAATTTCCACAAGTTCATTGTCAACAGAAAAATAAAAACACTGCAGTGCTTGTATTTTAAAAGAAAACATTACTCACAGAAAGTAAGAGCATGGATATTGTTCAAGTGCTTTATGGTACGATTAAATTAAGAAATTAAAACTAAAATATACCACCTGATGACCAAACAAAAAAAGACACTTGACAAGTGGGAAAATCGTCACCCTCTAACACCTGAGTTTGGTTTATGTAACATTACAACAATTAACACACATGTAACTGCAACTCTCTTTGAACTAATGCGTTGGAACATTAAATCACCATTATTACCCCCTAAATTGAAGAAAAAAGTATAAATAATAATTTTGGATGGGGAAGGAATAGAGAAAATGCACCATTCAAAGGCTACGTACTATTCAGTGAATGAAGCATATTGTAAATCTTGCAGCAGTCAATACGAGGGGCGTTCAGAAAGATCACGGCTTTTTTTTATATGGACACTTATTTTCAATCTAGAAAAATGAATTTTTTACAGGATAAAATTCAGCAGTTTTGGAATGGATTTCTAGAATTTTGGACAATTTGGACACTTTTAAGTCATTCTGTGGTTGCCATGGAAACAGAAAGTTTGGCTAGGTGGAGCAGGTAGTACGGAGATCAAGAAAATCAATGAATTGCGGCTGAGAGAGACCTCACTCTGCCACTTGTATTAGTAAGATTGACAATAATTAACACAAGAAATATAATATTACCTTTTAAAAATACTCGCAAGTACCACAAAAGCATTAAATCATACACCTGACGCATTGAAATAAATGTTCCTTGAAGCATTCCAGGAAAAGTTTATGTGAAAGCATTTCAGTCATCCAAAGACTTTTCTCCTCCAGTGCCTGAAACTATTGCCCACAGTGATTAAGGTAATGGAAAACCAGGTCTAATGTAAAGCTATATGTCAAAGGAAAAGCTGAGATGGATAATGCTGTCCCTTTAGGTCTCTTGCTCATACCAGTGAATCCATGCTTTGTCATAAGTCCTGATGAAGTTAAGGACTCAAATTCTGGCGCCTGAATCGCTCTTGCAAATCGGCCATGCAGGAGTGCTTTCCCACATTGGTTCGCTGTAAGAAAACAAACATTTGGTATGCTTGAAAGTATATTTAGAAGCTAATATCATATTTCTTGTGTTAATTATTGTCAATCTTACTAATACAAGTGACAGAGAGAAGTCTTTCTCAGCCGCAATTCATTGATTTTCTTGATCTCCGTACTACCTGCTCCACCTAGCCAAACTTTCTGTTTCCATGGCAACCACAGAATGACTTAAAAGTGCCCAAATTGTCCAACATTTTGGAAACCCATTCCAAAACTGCTGAATTTTATCCTGTAAAAAATTCATTTTTCTAGATTGAAAATAAGTGTCCCTATAAAAAAAAGCCGTGAACTTTCTGAATGCCCCTCGTAAGTGATGAAATTACGCTTTTCAAGTATGGTTGCAGTTTGCATATTTTGCAGAAAAAAATCCGTAAGAGGACTTGCAAATCAGTCCCACTGTGCTGTTTCATTCACTGCCAACAATCTGGTGAAAATGAGAACTGCATGCTGCTGCCACCTGGCACAAAAGTTGATTTTGCATGCTACAGCATTGCTGTCCCAAGAAATTGTTCCAATTTTATTGCACATTCAGAAAAAATTTCTATTCAACATTGATGTATACCAGAGTCAGACTCGGCAATCACATTCTCCAAGGAAGTAGACAAAGCCATCAGCACACTCAGAAACAGCCCTGGCAGTTTCTTCCAGACAAAATTGTGTGAGTTCCTCAGACTGAAATGATGTGGACCGCTCGCGTGAGGTCGCGGAATAGCACACTAGTCGCTGGGTGGCCACACATGACAGCATATGTTCTGATCTGCCAAGGCTGGAAAAAGAAGTGGCAATGTAACAGTGGTCCACTTGTAGACAGCACTGCCAGGTTCAACAACTGATTACTTTAGTTAAAGAGTCTTTGATGCCAATTCCTGGCAAAATCTATAGGATTGTCATGGCAGAGACCTGATTCAAAATATGACTGTCTTTGTCGTGATCTTCCTGATAAGTACCGCTCAAATGATGGCTGTCATACCAAATGCAACAAGACCTTTACACGTTTACTGCTGTGAATTGCAACTTGACGAACCAGGAATTCCAGTCTCATTTCTGAAACTATTTGAGAGAGTAACACTCGCTCCGAGCTATATGTTCCATCAGCAGCAGCTGATTTTATCTTGCAATTACAAATGGCACCATAAAGCTAGGGAAACACGCATGTTTGGCTTTGGGAATAAAAGGCATGACTGCCATCAGGAAAGTACTGCGCATGGTCGTTCTTAATCATCTTGGTCATTCTATCCACTACCACATGGCAGAGGAACTGGAGACCGAGTTGGAGGAGAAACTGGAGACCGAGTTGGCAGAGGAACTGGAGACCAAGTTGGCAGAAGAATTGGAGACCGAGTTGGCAGAGGAACTGGAGACCGAGTTGGCAGAGGAACTTGAGACCAAGTTGGAGGAGAAACTGGAGACCAAGTTGGCAGAGGAACTGGAGACCAAGTTGGCAGAGGAACTGGAGACCGAGTTGGCAGAGGAACTGGAGACCGAGTTGGCAGAGGAACTGGAGACCAAGTTGGCAGAGGAACTTGAGACCGAGTTGGCAGAGGAACTTGAGACGAAGTTGGAAGAGGAACTGGAGACCAAGTTGGAAGAGGAACTTGATACCAAGTTGGAAGAGGAACTGGAGACCAAGTTGGCAGAGGAACTGGAGACCAAGTTGGCAGAGGAACTGGAGACCGAGTTGGCAGAGGAACTGGAGACCGAGTAGGCAGAGGAACTGGAGACCAAGTTGGCAGAGGAACTTGGGACCAAGTGAAGAGGAACTGGAGACCAAGTTGGAAGAGGAACTTGAGACCAAGTTGGCAGAGGAACTGGAGACCGAGTTGGCAGAGGAACTGGAGACCAAGTTGGCAGAGGAACTGGAGACCGAGTTGGCAGAGGAACTTGAGACCAAGTTGGAAGAGGAACTGGAGACCATGTTGGAAGAGAAACTGGAGACCAAGATGGCAGAGGAACTGGAGACCAAGTTGGCAGAGGAACTGGAGACCGAGTTGGCAGAGGAACTGGAGACCGAGTTGGCAGAGGAACTGGAGACCAAGTTGGCAGAGGAACTGGAGACCGAGTTGGCAGAGGAACTGGAGACGTAGTTGGAAGAGGAACTGGAGACCATGTTGGAAGAAAAACTGGAGACCAAGATTGCAGAGGAACTGGAGACCAAGTTGGCAGAGGAACTGGAGACCGAGTTGGCAGAGGAACTGGAGACCGAGTTGGAAGAGGAACTGGAGACCAAGTTGGCAGAGGAACTGGAGACCAAGTTGGCAGAGGAACTGGAGACCAAGTTGGCAGAAGAATTGGAAACCGAGTTGGCAGAGGAACTTGAGACCAAGTTGGCAGAGGCACTGGAGACCAAGTTGGAAGAGGAACTGGAGACCAAGTTGGCAGAGGAACTGAAAACCGAGTTGATAGAGAAACTGAAGACTTTTGAAAGTTTTACGATCTTCAATGATTGAACACTTCAGCTAACAGCTAAAACAAGAGGTAGTTATATGATCAAGGCTCCGATGTCCAGGTATGGCCGTTACGTCATGGACAGTTTGGTATCCAGCTTTTAAACTAGCTTCAATATCATTGAAATCATAAGTGGAGGTAGACAGTATCATCTGCCATTTATATTTAATATTGCAAGATAATTGCTTTATTATCTTGGGAGATATTTAATTTTTTTATTTTCAAAAATTTGTGGACGTAACATGGACAGCACACTGAAATTGTGAAAAATCAGACAGCAAATAGCATCTGTCTGCCACGTTAAAGTACAAATGTGCTTATCCTTCAAAAATAAACAATGACTTTCAATCTCTTGTGAAACCCATTGAATTTTGAGGAATAAAAGGGTAATAATATTCCATGACGTAACAGGACACCATTTTAAAGTTTAAAATCATCTATAGAGGTTAGAACCTGACAGAGGATAACAAAATTTTTACTTTTTATAAATTATTTTAACAGAAGCAAAAATTGATGCCAGTATTGCATTGCTGTGAAGGATTTCGAACTGAATATTCACAAAACCAAAAATTTAAGATGCAACATTGGACACCAATGTTCAACAGGTGATACAATTTCTCACCTGGCAATAATATATTTCATGCATTTTGTATAAATTACCACAAATGATCTTTGAAACTATTATCTATGCCTCAAAATTTCATTTTCTTTCATTTCATTAATTTTTACCATAAGAAATTGCTGCTAAAACACAGGGCTAATTTTGATTTTTTTATGATTTGCAAAACTTAGCACACTTTTTGCTTTTCTGTGACAATAAATGAAAATTTATCAAACATCCATTAAAGGCTGCATTTCTGCAGTGCAGTCAAATGATATTAGATATCTATTTCTGTAGGGAAATTGATATTTCATGTGATTAACCCCCCACAGACAATAGTGTATTTTGATACAAGAGAAGTGGAGTTTGACTTGAGGTTAATGGATTGCTTTGTGGATTTCTTCCAATAAAAATGCAATTGAAGTTAAATTTCCTATCCTGTGTATCCTTATTTTACCTGCCAGGTACAAATGAAGCACTCAAAATAAATTGTTTGACCAAAAGTACTCAGGATCTCAAATTGGTGTCTCGGTTACATCCCAGTCTTGAAAAGTTATGTCCTTGGAATTAATGAGATATCTTGTGATTGTCTTGCACAAAAAGTATTTAACATGAATTAATGAATGCTGGACTGTGAAAGTGAAGTAAAATAATAGAACAAGCCACATTTTACTCCATTTTAGGGGAATTTTGATTTGATTTATGCCCATGATGTAACTTATGACACCTCACATGCTGTCCAGTGTCCATGTTACGTCATTGCCAGGATTTGGCTATTTACACTTACTTATAATGATAAATGAATATTGTGAGCCACCTTGGTATAAATCGTGGCTAGTTTTTGAAGTATGTATAACCTTCCACTCTGAGAAACTAAAAGTTTTACAGCTGCTTTTATCATGACGTAACATGGACACAAGATAGGATGAAGTGAATTTGGTGTCTCAGTTACATCCAGTTGTATTTTCAAAACAATCTGAGAAAAAGTGTTCCAGTTGCAGCTTTTTTAAGCATTCAAATGTTTGAAATGATCGATTACAGATTTTGTCAAGATGACTGTCTTTGATGCAAGTGGCTAACATCTGTTCTGAAATATTAAGAGTATATGACTTGGATGTAACATGGACAACGTTGGTTACAGAGTGGAGCTGACTTTGGTCTGGATTTTCTCTTTCTAAGAATGGTATGCATTAAAGAAATGTGGCCAAACCCTTTGCAAAATTAGTTGTGAGTCTTCTACATATGGTCTCAACAACATCTCTGCTACTGTTAATTCAATATTACCATCTTTCTGCCAGCATGTCACTACAGATTGTGGACGTAACGAAGATCAGCCTCACTTTGGCACATCAGGATCCCCCTCTTATGCTAATTACAGTGGTGGTGGCACCGGTTTTGGTGTCATAAATTATGCACAAGAACTTGGGGATGTTATGAAAAGTCTAAAAATAGAATATCCTTTGGCCAATAACAAAACAGGAGGGAGAATAGGGACGTAACATTTGGACACCATCTGACATAGTGATGTTTGATCAACTATTATGTGGTGCCACAGGAGTTCCTGTAATATATTCAGCCATTTTCCAAGGCCATTATAGATCTACTCAACATTGAGAGAAAGAAACTGAATTAGTATGGTAAAGTTTAGCTGTCAGGAGCCATGTCATGGATGTAACAACATTGACACCAAATGTTACATCATGGTACCCACTGAAAATAGGTCTATATCTTATCAAATTTGGTCAAATTATGACTTTTTAAAAATTAGACACAAACTTCTGTTAAATGTCTTCAAATTGTAGTCGAAATGATTGGAATTCAGTTACTAATGTCTAATATATATTAAAATCATTTTTGTCTCACCAGATGGACACCAAAAAAATGTCCAACTTTTTACCACTTTTGCAAGTGCCCTGTCTAAACATTAATTAACAAGAGCAGTTTTTGCCTTGGAGTTATCTCCCATAAAGGCATGTATTTCATTTGTAAAAAAAGATAAGGGCAGAGAGCAACATATTTCCAGTGAAATGCATTTATTTATATTTTCCCATGACGTAACGGCCATACCTGGACATCGGAGCCTTGATCATATATCAAATCAACATACTTTTGGACGAAACCTTTCATTTTTCACTGTACGAACATGGAAATATTTTGGTAAACCCCATGTGACAGAATTATGTGTGAAATTTCAAAGATAGATTATTAGCACACTTGATCAATCCAAAGACCCAATGAGGAAGAGCTTCTCAAAGAGTTATACATGAATGAAATTCAGAGGCACTTGAAGCGAAACCTTTTCAATGAAGTCTTTCTTTTGTGGTTGAACATCTGCCAATGTGAAGAATTAATTTTCAAAGCAAATGGAATTTGAAGGTCATCGATGGAAAGCATTCAGAAGTAATGGATCCAACGATTCACACTCACGGCGAGGGGTTATATAAATTATATGAAATTCACAGGCTTTAGGTGCAAAACCTTTTGGTAATTTATTTTCAATTTTCAATGAATGTCAATTGATATTCTCACACATGATCAGATAATCAAAAATCTTCCAACACAAGCAAAGTATTTGAAAAAAAAAATTTAACAGCCCTCAATGCCAAGCCTTCGGAAAACTGAAGAATTTTCCACCAAAGACTCAACCAATTCACAAGGACGAGTTACAAAGTTTACAAATACCGACCAAGTTCTTTGTTCACTTAGATTTCTAACGATTGAACTTGAGAATTTTTCTAATTTTAATAAAAAGACAAATGGCAAGCACAGGAGGCAGAGTTTCATATGAAATTCACAGGCTTTTGATGCAAAACCTTTTCATGACTCCTCTATCATTTTCCAGTGTATGAACATTCCTTGTCAAACCCATAAGAGAATTATAACGTATGAAATAAACAGAAATACCAGAGCAAATCAATCAGGCAGAGCTTCTCCACTTCAACGGAGCTTCTCAAGAGTATCGTTTGAAATTCACAGGCTTTTGATGCAAAACCTTTTCAGGACTCGTGCCATTTTCCAATGTTTGAACATTATTCCAAGAGACAGAATTATAACGTGGAAACAAAACAAACCAGACATTGATGCTTAATCCTTCGTAAACGCCTTACTTAAAAAGATCGAACATTTGCACACAAGAGCAAACCAATCAGACACGGGTTCTGAAGAGTTATGTATGAAATTCACAGGATTTAGATGCGAAACCTTTTCGATAACTTTTGTCCCTTTTACATGGCTGAACATCTGCCAATAAATTTCAGAAATACATATTGTATGAAATTCTATGGCCAAGCCTTCAACCCATCTTTCAAATAATTTTCCCTGACTCATAAACTCAAACCTTTTGAAAACTCTACATTTTTCAAGTATTCATGAACATTTGAACACACCAGCAAAACCATTACAGAATTATATGAAATTCACAGGCTATTTTGGCAAAACCTTTTCGAATTTCAAAGGTTAATCAAACATTTTGACAAAGATACCAGCTTATTCCAAAACAATAACTAGTAACACAAATGTCCCAAATATGCATTTCTAACCCATCAGGAAACAAATTCAAATTCACACAAAGGTTCCAACGCCCGTATCAAAACCGCAGATTTAATTAATTGTGAAGTTGAAAATTTAAAACCTAATAAATCAAAACAGAATATTCATTCACAGGTCTGAACAGGGCAAACCTTTTCATAGTATCGACGGTGCTTCGTGCCACAAATGGAGCCGTGACTTAGTTTTTCAAACTAGGAATTTATAGAAAACCGTGGCAGTTTAAAAGGCTTTTAAACAGCTGACCTAAATGAATCATGTAAAATAATATTTACGTTATCACAGCTTTGCTTTATCCAAGACTTCTCAAGGAAGTCCCAAGAATCAAAATGATCTGTTCCTTAAGTAATTGTCATAAAAATTTCTATTCCATCTCCATATATGTATGCTGAGAAATATCAGCTTATTCCTTACTCATCAACTTTTCAGCGGCTCTGTCTCGGACACTAACACAGGGATTCCCCTTGATATAAAACCGCAATTTTGCATCTTTCCAAACTTGGTCGCAATTAATATTGATGCGGGCACTTTTAACTATCTCATCATCCGACACCGTCTCGCCTTTTTCTATCCACACCAAATTGTTATCGGCTAAATCCAATTTGTTAACATCTTCTTTAGTTATGTCAAAGGCCTCTGTTAACTTCGATGGTCCATTTGTGAACTCTTTCTGCTTTAACTTAACACCAGCGTCACTTCGTCGCCTCCCCCGTAAACTTCTGAGTGTCTCAAATTCACACAAAGGTTCCAAAGCCCGTATCAAAACTGCAGCACCTTCCCCTGAAAAACAAAAATTAATATATAAAATTTTCCTGTCAATCACCTTTCAATTCAACAAATCAAAGGCCTCAGCCTATGTTCACAGGTTGCATAAACATGGCAAACTGCCCACCCAATTTTGTATTATAGCATTTACGTCACAAGCGTCTCAGCCAATTCGGGAACAGTATTTCTTTTCAAACTTCAAATCTTCACTATTGATTTGTGTTAAGACTATTTGCTGCTCAAGAGGCCTATCATGAGGTGAGCATGCGTTTTACGCCCCATCAGGATCAGCATGGGTACCTTATGAGAAAGATCTTTTACTTGCCCAGCACATACACTGATACAAGGAGCTGTCAATTTAATGTCTCATCTGTACGACATCCAGGTGAGATATTTTGCTCATGAAATTCCACTGAAAATTTAGGGTTCCCCAACCTGTGGTTTAAATTGTTGTACTAGTACGAGTTGTACTATACCTTGACTGGAGATATTCATGCAGACATAAGTGTGAATGCTGTAGACGTAAGCAGTCCCAGGCGTCATGTACATGGGTTCAGTCTTGGGGGTCCTTCGGCCTCTGTAAGAATGTGACGCATGGTCTTCTCCACCCAGGTAGGATTCTGTCTCCACTATACGACCTCGCAATAATTTGCCTAAAATAGGAAACACATATTATTGCCATTTAAACAGAATCATATCGGTCCAGAAAGTTAATATCTTCAACCAGGTTGGTGTGTAACATTATACATCTTCGAGAGACCGCCCAAAACTAAGGTTCAAATTTGTGATAACGGTATAGGCCTAGAGGTATTTCAACGTCAAAATTTATTTGTACCTAAAAACGATTTGACTTTTAACATTGTTTAAAACCTAAATATGCAGAAATTTAACATTTTGCATTTCGTTAACGTGTAATATATATTATATATTATATATATATGCAATTGGATTACGTTACGTAAAAAGAGAGCTTTTCACAATGATGAGCAGACAATCAAAGATAAAAATATTGGGACTGAAAATTAACCGGACCATTTTCTACCATATGACCATCAATTATTGACCATTTTCGGGAAGACTTGCACGCAAAAGGAGGGTAGCCCAGAACAAGAAGGGGAAAAGCGTTTTTGAGTGGGAACCAGTTTGCCCTGCAGTACAAATCCTCGTAGGCCTACTCCCCAATATCAGGGAGATTCCGGAAACACTATTATGTCACTATATGCGAGAATTGATATCGGTAACTTCCGGGACACACGAGGGTCGAGTCTGGCGTGTTCAGAAACAAATCCTCGTTACCCGTGTCACAAGAGGTACCCGTGCAACCTTTCCGAAAACGCCCGCTATTATTGCCCCAATATTTACCATCATCCAATCTTCTCACAACAATGGCTCCAAGAAGAGACTTAGCCAGGTCTTCACAGGGCACATCATAAAATCCTCTCCCCAGTTTCTCTCGGGCTGTGGCGGTGGCACTGGTGGCAGAAGAAGAAGAAGAGCATGATGTGGTTGCCGGAGACTGAGTGGTTGCACTGGAAGATTTCCCGGTTTTAGAAATTAAATCACAACCCGCGTCACCAGAATCACTTTCCAGAGATTCTAAAGGGTCACTTGTCAAAGACCCAGAGTCATTTTTGAAGTATTTACTGGATGTTTCCAAAGAGGACTTATTTGTGCCAATTTCACCATCTTGAAGAATTTTGTTGCTCACAATATTGGGCTCGTTTATCACCGAATTAGACCCATTTTTCACGAGCTTTCGCTTCCCACGGCTCGCCATTATCTTCTACAACATATCTGACAGACCAAAGTGTACATTACAAGCAACTTCAGCTGTATATTACCACAAATTCTTCTCTATAGACAGGGCAACCACCAACTTGCTGCCACTCCACATGTATCGCATGACTGCGCAGCATTAAAATTCGGGTTGCGCGGACCGACCCGCCAAATGGTTTATCACACTGCAAGGATTTCCCAAGGAAGGTGCCTCATTTCACATTTGGACCATTGTGAAGACTAACATTTGCAAATTTCCATTGCGCAATGACCAATATTTAAGAATATTCAGGTCTCATTTGTCCCAAACTTTGGTCTTATTATTGAGGAAAATGAAAATTCCAGGGGAAAATTTGCGTCTTTGAATTGGAGTAAAAACCTAGGTAGGCGTATGTTTTTCTTCAGGCCATGATCAAAATTCAATTGTGAAAATTTTCATATATCAAATTGTTTAAAAAAATTCATTTATGAATTGTATGGTATTTCCCTGTAGTTAATAGTTATGCATCTGGTAGATATTAGGCCTATTGCAGGGGGGGTCGGAACTGCACCACGTGACCTTGATGACGTCGCAGTGAAAACAAAATGTCACGACTCTCAAGGAATATTCATGAGTTGTGACGTCACCACCAAAACGAGGCTACCAACCCATAACAAACACACGTGGCGCATGTTTACAGTGCTGTTGTGTTGCAAACAGCTGCAAACAGTGCTGTTGTGCAGTTTGTTGTCATGATTCACGATCGGCAATCCTTACAGAAACACTTAGGACATCCAGCCTACCCAATTGTGTGGTTCTAGTCAGCTGGGTGAACCTCAGTGGGTCACCCACAGGGAGCATACAGTCAATTGAAATAAAGAAATTCTACTGAATCAAGTGCTGATGGGCGCTTAAAATCGATGCTAGTATGTCAATTACTACCTATTTCAATGTTTATGAAGACTGGCACTATTATGATTATCACTTTACCCCCTGAGTGTATGGATATTAGAATTTAGGGAGCATACTGTTCAGAGCTCACAGTGCTCATTTGCCCAAAATTTTCTATTTAAATATAAATATACTGTTCCCTGTTTCTTTGCTCCTTATTGTTTTCCCATGCTTTCAAGCTTTTTACCCTAAATCATTACCATATTTGTGAAATTAAATTATTGTAACCGTTTTTAAAATGTTTGTCATTCAATGTCACTCCTTGGTCAACGTATGAATGTATCTTAGTTGTCTCAACATTGGTCAGGTCAGATTCAGAGCATTATCCCTGATCAAGCACTTGACCAGTGGATTTGACAATAAATTGCCATAGATTTGAAGCCAAAAGTGGGTTGTTTTCCCTGTATTCGGACTCATTAAGCAATATAACCCGGCAGGTAAAACCCTATAAATTTTATTAAAAACTCCTAAAAATCCCCATATTTTAGCAGCTACCGCTGGGAGGCCTGACAGCGTAAATAAAATTAATAAAAATAGTACCTTATCCAGGTCAATAGCTCTCAATTGGGCACTTTCAAATTGATACTGGCACAACCTGTGGTATTTATTAACCTTTTTTTTCTGCCTTGAATTGGTGGACTAAACCGCAAAAAATACTGGACCCGAAAGACTGCACTATAATCTGGACCGGCCAAAAAATACAGGACTGAAAAGACTGGTCCAGACCACTTCGGGGCAGAATTGGAACTTATGACAAGGCCTACCAAAACAAATGTTTTTCCTTTTTGGCCTCATAAAACTCTTAAAGATTTCAAAAGAAATGAGCTACATATCAGTGGACCACCCCTGTACCAGTCAAGGTAACTGGACCATATCACTCACCCCAGGGGCATAGATTTTTCATTTTTGTTGGCGGGGTGATTTTTTCGAACACAAATTTCGCACGAGGCCCAACAGTCTGAAAGTGACGCGACGTGGGTTTGCGGGACCCAATATAGGCCCTATTTTAGATTATCGAATATATAAGTTCTGAGACACAGGTCACAGGTCTGTCTCTAAGCTTGTATTTTCCACATAACATCCATCTGGTATCATGGAAAAAACTAATAATTGTCATCATCAAGTTATTTTTGAAATTTTAGGGGGGTATAATCATATGATAATTCCCCAGGCTCATCCTGGGGGGGGGATGCATCCCCCCATCCCCCCCCCCCAAGATCTGCGCCCCTGCTAAATGCTGCTTTTAAAATCACCAGTACAATATTGATGATTTTTTTTTCTTTAAATAAGAATTAATGAACAATAAAGCATATTAATTAAATACGTAATGGATTTTATTTGTTATCTTAATTAATATCAAGTGTGACTGAAGAAATATAAACAAATGAAAAGTACAAGGCCAGATCCTGCACAGCTATTATTGAGGTGCAATCATCCGAGGTAAACGTTTAAATATATGCAATTTTACATTACATGTAGGCTATATTATATTTTTAAGAACTGAGTCGGACAGAATTTTCGCATAACTCCCACTTACTCCTGCTACCTCCCACTACAACTCGCGGTAACCGTTGCCAACTACTATAACTCCCAGTAACTCCTGGCAACTCCTGGCAACTCCTGATAACTCCGGCAACTCTCACATAACCAATGTAAAATATCAAATATACTGAGTTCATCAAGATTAGAAATTTGGGATTATGTTAAAAGTTATCGCTCATCAGTTTTCGGGACGGTAATGAGTAAATTTATATATACCAACACTGCCCTCCCCCCTCCTCATATACTAACACTGCCCCCTCCCCCAACCTCCCAGCAGGCCAGCTCCCTGAGCCTGTCCTGCCACAAAGGGTGCAGGAACAGGGGGGGGGGGCAGGGGGCAATTGCCCCTGCCTTTGACCAGGAGGGGCAAGGTTGCCCTTTTCATCTCCAAGAAAAAAACGTTTTTAGGCCTTGATTTACAGTTAATTTAGGCAAAAATCTATAAGTATATACATTAAAATTATTATTGGCGCTACATTAAATTTTTGTCACACGAATTACATTTGCTCTTTCTCGACCGACCACCCCTGCCTCCTCTTTTCCATCCGGCACCCTTGTCTGCCACTGTATCGTGGTTTGTTTACACACCTGTTCAGCAGTTCAAGTAGCAGCCCAAGACTGAAATGGCAGATATCCATGATCTATATGGGCTTCCTTAGAGTTTCCCTCATCTCCATTCCAGCAGTGACATGGTATAAATAATATATAAGCCTAAATCTCTCTCACAACAACGAGATTTAAGTTCTGGTGCCTGCACAGGCAGCACTCTCTCTATGTTGCCAACTCAGCTGATAGTAGGGTAGCCTTACTTTCGTTCATGACGACAGGAAATGTTCAGCTCACTAAGAGGCGTTAATGCTGAGGGTAAGCTGCCGCACACTATATACTTGTACTTCATCCAGGTCAATAGCTCTCAATTGGGCACTTTTAAAATAGATACTGACATGACTTACAGTATTTATTAATATTTTTTTGTGGGCCTTGAACTGGTGTTTACGCAAATTCATACAGGTAAATTATTGAAGTATTTATTCTCAGTGGTGTAAATGGGAATTTAGAACAGCAGGAGCTCTGTCGCAAAAAAATTATAGCCGTTATCGTGACGGCATAATTGCGCGCGTATATCCTGATTCCTGGGGTATAGGCTATAGCAGATCACATGAATATAGGTCTATTTGATGATATATTAACACTTCAATATACATATTTTTCACAAAGCGTGAACATATATTTTTAATACTGCAGCCGACTCAAAGAATTAGTGTATAAGTGCTCAATGTTTTGATTTGCGGTTGGCAAAAATTGGATCGGCTTCAAAAGTGGTCAGGCAACTGCTGAAGCTTCTTGTCCATATGTTGCCTTGATTGGATGAGAATCATGTTATGAGATAATCCATTTGATCTGTTGCAAAGAGCTGCCGGAGCTCTGGACCCTGAGAGCTCCAGTGCCTTCAAGAGGTTTGGGGCTGAGCTCCGGTGAGCTCCTGCCCATTTACACCACTGTTTATTCTCTGGATTACTAATAATTGCTTTCTTTGTAAAGGTTCTCATTTGGTTCAAGGCACTTCGGTGCCAGGGTCCAGGTGAAAGATCCTAGCAGAGCATTCCATCATTTTTTCGGGTAAAAAGATCCCTTGTTTCATTGTAATTCATATTTTTTTCATTTTTTTCTCTGTCAATAAATTCATTCATTCATCCATTCAAAGATAATTATGAGGTTCTGGATTGGGGGGGGGGGCGGGATATGAGCCATCTGTAGGGCCTAAAGGGGCAAGGAATTCAGAAAAAGGTCGTGGGACTGCCTAAAAATTAAAATAAATAAAATGCATTTATTAAGAATAAACTGATACATTCTGTCTGGGAATGAGTAAGAGGGCAAGGAATTCCTTAGTAATAATTTATTGTGTGCTGGGACATTTTAACAAGCACAGATTGAGGAATTTGTTAAGATCTGATGTCATAGCATGGATTTGACAGGCACTTTAGTTGCTTTATAATTTTTTCTTGTTTATGCCGCTCGGATATGTTGTGCGTCTGGAAGAGGGCTTTCCATCAAGCCATCATTCATCAAAATCCGTTAAGAATTGCGCGAGCTAGATTTTTTTTTCTGAGACAAGTAACATATTTTCCTCTATAACGTCATGAAGCAGGCCAGTCTGTTGGGTGGGTAGCCTCGTTTTCGTGCGTGACGCAGGGAATCCCGTAGCTCATTAAGAGGCGTGAATGCGGCGCTCTTGACATGCTGAGTGGATGCCTCGTCATTGCTTGATTATGGTGGTTTATAAAGGTGCATAAACATTCAAATTGAGTGGAATTTCTCGCATTAAGCATGGATAATCGTGTGGCGACTTCACAGAACGTTGCATGTTGTATATCCTGTGATATTTTGGCTCAAAGTTGGAGGAAAATCGTCAATCTCAATGTTGACAGAAAGTGCCGAAAATTCATGATGGATTTCCCTCCAGTTCTCAGGAACCAAGGAGGTTCTCAGAAAGTTTTTACTGGAACAGTTACATAAGGATTCAAGCTATCTTAAAAGTTGAAGGAACCTCTAAGAACCTCTGGATTTAAACCACAGTGATGCCTTGAAGATGGCCTATTTTTTTGTTGATGTTTCCAACTCACGTCATGAAGCAGCAACACTGCCTGGTTGTCAGTGACAGTCAGTTGTCAACTTGTCAGCAAGCCACTGCAAGTTCTGCATTTATTTAAGCATTCAGTATGAGGTAGGTGCACAAGACACTGTTGTAATGTATTCCTAGGAATGTATCAGAAAATTGTTTCACATTTAGGACTATTTAATTTTCTTTTGTCATTCAGTAAGGGGCCGACCGATGATCTTTGGGAGGGGATGGGGCTATGGATTTTTTGTGAAAAAAAAAAGTTTGTTTCCCACATGACACTGAAAAAAAAAACCCAGTTTGTTCAGCACATGAAAAAAAAAGAAGTTTGTTTCCACCTGCAGCAAGGGCACTGTACCATAGACGACAGTAAAATTCGCCACAACAGTAAAATTCGCCACCTATAAACATGCATGACAGAGCATGACAGGGTGCTGCAAACAGCACGAAATTTTGAGAAATACTGCTTTGCATCACATACTAAGGTTACCAGAAGTCTGAATTCCATTTTTCGCTCCCTAGTGTCAATGGGAAGCCAAGGCGAACCCCGCTGGCGTCCGAATTTTGCAACAGAAATGGTCGTCCTGTGAGTCTATTACTTCTGGGAAAAATAGAAATATATTTTTTCTCAACTATTTTTGTCATCATTTGACGCTACGACACACGTTCTTGCTCTCGTCAGTGAGTCTCCAAGAAGCAATTTATCAGAAACGTGGCGAATTTTACTGTCTCCTATGGTAACGCTATGATTGCAATAAAAAAATGTGTCGCTCGCATGCGAAAACAATAGTCTGTCGATGCTTTGTGAGAGTAAAAAAAGTTTGTCCCGGGGGTAAAATCCATAGCCCCCTCCCTAAAAAAAGTTAGTGCAAAACACTAAAAAAATTCGGGCAGGTGATGCCACCGTGATTGAATAAAAGCTATTGAATATTAATGATCTCTAGGCAATTTAATTTGAAATCGTACTAAATTCAGATCTTGAAATTCGGGCAAACGTCGCCCCCCCCAAAAAAATTACACTTGCCGTACGCCTATGGATATATCTAGGCCTATTTTATTTGGGATGCTCTCTGCCAATTTCTTATGTAGTACACGGAGAATATATTATTATAATTATATCGAATTCAGAACTGAAAATATTGACCTAATGTGGACATTTTATACAAGCTTTAATTACATCGTATCAATTTCTTCTAATTGTTTTCAGATGATCATGGCATGTCTTCTCTCGCGGAGTATTGATTGACTTTCACAAGAAGCTGGAAAAGAAAACACTGATCCTGCACAGCAAATTTCATCTGTTGGCCTATGTATGCAGCACAAAATTGATCTGTGACATATTTGCTAAATCTGCATTAATGTGCAACTGTGTAAATTTTAGCATTTACACATTGTATGTAAATTTATTTTTATAAACCAGCAGGGTCTGGTCCCTCTGCCGCAAAACCTACCAGCCCTGTCAGGTCCTTGCCTGCGAAAGCTCATCTTTTACCTGCGAGATCTCACCTTTGTCTCACAAACCTCGCCGTCGTAGTCCACACCTTGCTGTGGTGGGTGAGATGTCGTTGCCGAGGGTACAAGCACTTCGACCTCCACTCCTGCGAGCTCGCAGGCTAGGAACGAGACATGAGTCTCCCTCCAGAAGCTTACTAGAAATAGAGACTATATCGAAAAATTCGAGGGCTTCATTAAACGGAGTATGGTGAATGTTTTTAATAGTATAATTTATACCTGTATCTTTTAAAAAATATCTATTGATTAAAATTTGACACATTCACAATGTTATACAATATGTATGTGTATTCTTATTTCTTTCTTTCTTGAAGACTAGATAAATGCCATGAATTCAGTCCGTGAAGTTTTGGCGTAATCTTTAATTTCATTGAAGTGCAAGTGTTGTGAGCATAAATTGTGAACAATTTTAGTCATACCCTTACTGGTAGCTCTGTTGCACAGTGGTTAGTGTACATGCAAGCTTCATGTGTGTTTCAATTAACAGGCCTCCCAGCGGCCCTACGTTTCCTATAAATTCCTATATTTCCCTATATTATGTTTGTTGGTCCCTTTATTTCCCTATATTTTCAAGCTTTTAGCCAAAAATCCGTGTAAATCCAGGGCTATATTTTGTGGCATTAAATTTGAAATTTGCATATTTTCATTTAAAATTAAATGAGTGTTTACATTTAAACATTTGTCAAGAAAACAACCAGAATTTCACCTCATTCCTTGGTCAAAATGCCATTTATCTTGTTTTGGCACTACTCATGTCAGATTCAGTAAATTTTCTGAACAAGCCGAGTCACCGATCGATCCGTCGACTGGTGAATTTGATATTAATTTACCATAAATTTGAAGCCGAAAAGCCCTTTATTTTCCTATATTTTTCCTCATGAATCTATATAAAGCCCTATAAATTTAATCGAATTTTAACTTCCTAAAAAATCGCCTTATTTTTTGTTGTGGCCATTGGGGGCCCGACTTTGTTTTTGGGCCGTCTCTGACTCAGGTGCTCAAAATTGTCACTGGAGGGCGTCCAATGATCAGGGAAAAGTCGGGGAAATGTGAAATTTCTCTCAGGTCTGGGAAAAGTCAGGGAATTTTGAGATATTGGTAAAGGAAAAACGAAACAATGCTAAAACTTCTGTAAGTTCAACTGCGATTCCACTGTAATTTAACAAGTTCCTGCCAGAATTCTGCTTTAATTTTTCGGAAATCAGGAAGTTCCTGCTGCAATTCTATATAGACTATATATATATAGCAATGCTTCTGCATTATGCTGGGGACTTCTTAGTTCTTACTTCGTAGTTCTTAGTTCGAAGTTGGGATTGTTGGTTGACCGTGATTAGTTCAAAGTTTCTTAGGTTTAAACGTTCTTAGGTTCAAAGAATCTTAGGTTGAAAGGTTCTTGGGTTCTCAGGTTGAAAGGTTCTTGGGTCCAAAGGGTTACAAGGTTCTTAGGCTCAAAGGTTCCTAGGTTCAGAGGTTCTTAGGTTCTAGACACAGGCATCACAATTGTTCACAACAGTTCTGCACTGGACCACTACCAGTGGTACAGATACAAGGTGGGAAAGTCCCCTGAATCGACCACCCTGCAGTAATGTTATGCCAATGGGGTGCAGGGTGGCTGATTCAAGGGAATTGCCCTGACTTTCCCACCTTCCTTGTACTGTTTAAGGAGGCCAGTATCATGCAGGCCATAAAGCTCTGTTGGCAAATGACTGAAATGCCTGTGGTTCTAGAGTTCTTAGGTTCTAGAGTTCTTAGGTTCAAAGGTCCTTAGTTTCAAAGGTTCTTGGAGATTCTTTGATTCAAAGGTCTTTAGGTTCAAAGTTTCAAATCATATATCCAAAGTAACATTTTAAAATTCAAAGGTTCTTGGTTTCTTAGGTTTAAATTAAGATTCATAGGTTCAAAGGAAAGGAGTTTTAAGGTTCAAAGGAAAGGAGTTTTAAGGTTCAAAGGTCCTTATATAGGTTCAAAGGGTTCTTAAATTCCAAGGTTCTTAGGTTCAATGGTTCTGATGTTCAAACTTCAACTTTGAACCTAGGAACCTTTGAACCGCACATTGGGAGAGGGGTTGGGGGTCATTGTTGCATCGGGTCGGGGAAGCTGGATAAAATAAAATAAAGTTCTTACTTCTTAGTTCCAAGTTGGGGTTATTGGATGACCAAGATTAGTTCAAAGGTTCCTTGGATCAAAGGTTTTTAGGATCAATGGTTCTGGGGTTCTTAGGTTCAAAGCTTCTTAGATTCAAGGGATCATAGGTTCAAAGGTTCTCATGCTCAGGTTCAACAGTTCTTAGGTTCAAAGGCTCTAGGGTTTGAAGGTTCTTGGGTATTGGGTTATTATTCTAAGGTTCTTAGGTCAAATGGTTCCAAGGTTCTCAGGTTCAAAGGTTCTTAGGTTCAAAGGTCTTGGGGTCAAAGGTTCTTGGGTTCAACCATTTAAGGTTCAAAGGTCTTTTCAATGGTTGAAAGGTTCTTAGGTTGAAAGCTTTTAAGATTCATAGGTTCAAAGGGGTTCAAAGGTTCTTAGGTTCAATGGTTCATAGGTTCAAAGTGCTTAGGTTCAGAGATTTAAAAATTCTTAGGTTCATATAGTTTCAAGGTTCTTAGGTTCAAAGAGGTTCTAAGGTTTGAAATGTTCTTACATTCAAAGGTTCTTAAGTTCAATGGTTCTGAGGATGAAAAGTTCAACCCTTTGAACTCAAGAACCTTTTAACCTAAGTACCTTTGAACCCAAAAACCTAAGAATCCCTTTGAACCAAAGAACCCCTTTGAACCAAAGGACCGAAGAACATTACAACCCAAGAACCTTTGAACCTTAGAACAGTTGAACCTGAGAACCCAAGAATCTTTCAGGTCCTTAGAACCTAAGAATTCTGAACCTAATAACCATTGAACCTAAAAACCTTTGAGCCTAAGAACCTTTGAACTTTTTGAACCTTTGAACCAAGAACCTTCTACCTATGAACCTTAGAACCATTGAAACTAAGAACCTTTTTAACCTAAGAACTGTTGAACATATGATCCTTAGAACCTAGGAACCTCTAGGTTCAAAGGTCGTCAGGTTGAAAGGGTTCTTACATTTGAAAGGTTCTTAAGTTCGATGGTTCTCAGGTTCAAAGTTCAACCTGTAAACCTTTGAACTCAAGAACCTTTGAACCTAAGAACCTTTGAACTAATCTCGGTCAACCAACAATCCAAACTTGGAACCAAGAACAAAGAACTAAGAAATAAGAAGTAAGAACGATAACTAAGAATTAAGAAATAAGAATTTGCAGCCACTATTTCCACATTTTATTTTATTCCCCTTCCCCGACCCGATGTACCAGTAAGCCCCTTCCATCTCAAAGTTTCCTAGGTTCTTCAGTTCGAAGGTTTACAGGTTGAACTTTTAACCTGAGAACCATTGAACTTCAGAACCTTTGAATTTAAGCCCTTTGAACCTAAGAACCCCTTTGGACCTAAGAACCTAGAATCTTTAAATCCATGAACCTTTGAACCCAAGAACCTTTGAACTTTAGAATCCAAGAACCTTTGAACTTAAGAACCTGTCAACCTCAGACCTTTCGAAATATGAACCTTTGAACCTAAGAACCTTCAAGCCTAAATAACTCTTGAACCTAAGAACCTTTGAACCAAATAACTCTTGAACCTAAGAACCTTTGAACCAAAGAACTCTTGAACCTAAGAACCTTTGAGCCAAAGAACCTCTAAACCTAAGAATTTTGAACCAAAGAACCTTTGAACTTAAGAATGTAAAACCAAAGATCCTGCCAACCTCAGGACTTGGAAATATAAACTTTGGAACCTACGAACCTAAAGACCATTGAACCCAAGAACCTGTGAACCTCATAACCACGGAACTTTGAACCTTTGATCCTAAAATTGGACTTTGAACCAAGAACCTTTGAACTGAAGAACCTAGGATTGTAAGAACCTTTGAACCTAAGAACCTGTCAATCTCAGGACCTTTGGAAATATGACCTTTGGAAATATGTACCTTAGAACCTAAAGACCTTTGAACTTAAGAACTCTTGAACCAAAGAACCTCTAAACCTTAGAACCTTTGAACCTAAGAACCAAGAAGCTGTCAACCTGTGGACCTTTGGAAATATAAACCTTGGAACCTATGAACCTGCAACCTCAGGACCTTTGGAAATATGAACCTTTGAACCAAAGAACCTTCAAACCAAAGAACTCTTGAACCTAAGAACCTTTGAGCAAAAGAACCTCTAAACCTAGAACTTTTGAACTCAAGCTGTGTGAAAGGAGCATTAGGTTAAAGGGTTCTTGGGTTCAAAGGTTTAGAGGTTCTCGGGACCCTAGGTTTTGTTCAAAAGGAGTTCAAAGGTTCATAAGTTCAAGAGTTGTTAGGTTCAAAGATCCTTAGGTTCTTTTGTTAAAAGGTTCATATTTCCAAAGGTCCTCAGGTTGACAGATTCTTAGGTTCAAAGGTCCTTGGGTTCTCACATTCTTAGGTTCAAAGGTTCTTTGTTTGAAAGTCCAAGTGCTTAGGCTCAAAGGTCCAAAGGGTTCCACGGTTCCATATATCTCGCTGGAGGGAGTTACAGTAGCCTGTTGCGGGTGTAAATCTTGGCTTATCACTGCACATGCCAATAGCCACTTCGACAGTATGCCTAAAAATTATGTTTTTCTTGTAGATGTAAATCTAGCAGACATATGCAATTATTTCGTTATTGTCACAGTTCAATGATAATTGGGTGAAGTTAACTTGCACTGCAAAAAATTTAACAAAATGCCTCTGTTGGGCAAATGAATGACTGAAGGCCATCAAATAACTGTTTGTTTGCGTTATATATAAAATTCATAGAATGCTACATGTTAATAAACAAACAATAAACTTTAAGTCAATGTTTATTACATTACTTAAACACAAAATTGACATACAGCCGTTGTGAGCACTGAGCACATTTATGGTGATGCAACAATCACAAAGCATGTTAGTTCTTCAATTCCTAGGTCAGACATTCCAATGGGCCCTAATGTTTTTAAATAATCGAGAAAATAAAATGCTGTCTTGCCGAGGAAAAACCCCCCTAAATTCCAACATTTCCAAGCAATAAAATGATCGTGGCAGGGTTGGTGGCAAGTTGAATTTATCATCTGCAAATTTCTACAAAAGTAATCTTATCTGGAGACAATTAAATTTATAATGAACTAACTTTAAATTAGTGTTTTGATGTTTTCTAAACATTTTTGGTCACCTGCCCTGTGAGCATGCCAACATTTTTAAGTTAAAAAAAAAAGAAGGATGTTGCCTGATCAACAGTTTTTTAAATTTGTAAATACTAAACACCCAAAATATTCCATAATCTTGCAAATAATTTTTGGAGCAACAGCCTCAGACTTTGTTACTTATAATTTTATGGTCTGGAACATATTTTGGGGCAAGAACTGGGCATAGGCAATGTCTGATCCAGGTACAAAAAAAAATGACAAAGGTAAAATAAAATATGATCAAATATCTCCTGTTGTCACATCATTGATAATAACAATATGAGTTTTTTTAAATTGACATTATTGAATTGAGTCCGTTTTGTTCATGTTTTGTATTTTGGAAGCTGTGATCCCAGAGTAGTACGTCATTCATCATGGATCAAGTTCTGCAGGCATGTCCGGAATCCTTCTCATCCACTGTAAGAAGAAAAACAAAGACTGTTGGTAGAAAATATTACAGAAAATAAGTATAATTAATGGTCTCTTTGAATAAGGCCACATTGAATTTGTTTTCCAAATTGAATTGGTTTCCCAAATGACAGATTCTCCAATTCACCTTCTTCGAGAAATAGCAGACATTTCGATAGATAGATAAATGCAGCCCTCTAAGCTCAATTCCAGACTTTTGGGCACTCACAAGGGTTGATTGATGAGATCGTAAAGAGGGAGTCAGTGTGAGTCTTCATCATGCTACACATTTACCCTTATTCTGAATTATTTGCCCATTATTATTCAGTATATATATTTATTACATTGCAAATTTGCCACTATACTAGAGCAATGCTAATTGGCCAAAATAAGTCACATGACAAGATCATAAAAACTGATAAATTGCATGGTTAGGGTGCGATATTAGTTTTTTTCCAAAGCATAATTTTCAACTTTTCAAATATATTTTTTTTCCCCAATATTTTTCTTCCAACTATTTGTTCCCCAATTTGGTTTCAGAAAAAAATGTTTCTCAAATATTCAGTAGGCCTATATAGGCCTATAGTAAATAGGCTACATAAATTAAGACAATTTCAATAAGTAATTTTTCTTAAGCAGATTTGTTTTGCAAAAAACACTAGGCCTATTTCAAGCTGTGGAATGGAACATCATAACAGAAGCATAGTGGTCATGAGGGCTAATAAAACAAATATGGCACTTATTATCGTGCAAACTGAAAACGTTAGAAATATTCATTTCCTCGTGTAAATTAATTTTCATATGATATTGCACTCGCCACTCGATCATGTCAGGCCGTATTTGTAGAATGGACCATGACATTGACATGTGGCGAAAATCAGTGGCATTTCTTAACTTTTCCATCATATTTTTGGGCCTCAGGAAGGAATGCTTTTTTATTACCATGATAACTACAATTAAATTTCGGATTTTCCATGACCAGACCAATGTTTTACTAATTGAGGTCAAGATTCACCCCGAAACGAATTCATGCGATGACCATTAAAATGTTGATCAACCATCCGATCAACCATCCGACTACCATAAGGCATAAGCTCTCAAATCTGTTAATTATAGCGCGAATCGTAGTAAAAATTCGAATTTTCCATGACTTTTCAAAATATTTTGATTTTCCATGACTTTTCCATGATTAGCAGTCAAAACGCCTACAGACAAGAACGCCTACCTTGATTTCAGACAATGCAAGAACGGCAAGGCAAAAACGCCTACTAATAGATGTCAAAAACGCCTACAAGTCAATACAAAAACGCCTACAAGTCTATACCAAAACGCCTACAAGTCTATGCCAAAACGCCTAGTTATTATAAAGTAACAACTGTGTTGTCAAAAACGCCTACTGTTTATAAGAGAACATGCAACTATCTTGTCAAAAAAGTCTACTGTTTACAAAGGAACAACTCTGTTGTTTATAGAACTTAGTCAGACTCACTTACCATCATTATCTTGTGAGATTTACCAAGAATTTGTAAAATCCATTTTATTCTTCTGTTTATAGTGTAGGCGTCATTACAAAAATAGCCGTTTTTGTAGAGTGCAGTTGCCGTTTTTTAATGGCCAATCGACGTTTTTGCACTGTCATGCTAAAGGAAAATTGACTGTAGGCGTTTTTGATAATGCAGAAAAAAGTGTAGGCGTTTTTGTCAGTAGGCGTTTTTGTTTGTAGGCGTTTTGACTGATCACCCTTTTCCATGACCACTATTTTTTCCATGACTTTCCCTGACTTTCCTTGACTATGGGAACCCTGAGTAACACATCTGTGAGCAGTAGAATTTCAATAGGTATTTGTTCATAACTAATTTTGTGATCGTTTGTCCATGTAAAATGTGCTAGCTCTTCCCATATTATCAGAAAAGTGGCGAATTTGACTGTCAAAACACAAGCAGCATCATTGCAATAGGTAAACATGGGTAAATTGAGTTTACAAGACTACTATACGAGTTATCAACATGCCTACAGACTTGCTCAATCACATACCAGCAAAATAACATGGTTACTAACCTCCAGTGCATGATAATAACTGCATTTGTGCAGCGCGAATTGGCCTCAATCCACAAAACAAACGTCGAGCTCCCCGGGGGATTCCCTGCTGAGATGTTGACGCTACGATGGTCAGAGGCCAAATGAGCAACTTTGTTGATTTCTGCTGGTGACGTCACGACTGATCACGTGGTGCAGTTCCGACCCCCCCTGGGCCTATTGTCAAGCGACGTCAGCCCTGGACCAAAATTTACTTCTGACAAAGGGTATATAAAGTGAAATACACCAGGGGGAGCCAGACGGCGGACGAACTTTCGCACGCTACGGCAATTTCTACAGTTTTCATTAACTTTTCAAAGTTTCTGTTGGAAATGGAGGTAAACAAAATGTAGTTTTAAGACCCAAGATCACGGGGAGCCACTTTTGTGGTACTGGAATTAATTGGATATCTTCACTGAAGTGAAAATGCACGATCGAATTTGTCTTTTCAACCGGAAGTACTACCAGTATTTGTTTACATGACAACCATGGCAATTACTCAAGACGAGCTAGCAAAAGGCATTATTGCTGCACTGTCCAATGACATTGTGGTTAATAAACTGCAGTCTACTATTTGTGAGCCCCTGAAATTTGATATCAACGCACTAAAAGACTCAAACAAGAGATTGACTAATGAAATAAAAGCTCTGAAAGAAGCTAATGTCACATTACACAAGAATGTTGACAACTTGAACAAAATCATCAATGACAAAGATGAAAAATTAACAAAAATGCAGGAAATGATCAATTCGCAGGCATTAAAAATTGACGACCAAGAACAAATGTTGCGTCGTAATACTCTTCGCATTTCTGGATTGCCGGAACGAGTGGATGAAAATCTTGTGTTGCGATTCTTGAGATTGGACAGAGAACGTCTCCACCTAGATATTGTTGAATCTGATATTGATGATATTTACAGAATCGGAAAAGAACAACATCAAAAGCCGAGAGCAGTAATGGTTAAATTCACATCCTACCGCATTCGCAACCTGGTTTATCGAGCCCGCAGAAAACTTTTACGACCAGTCGAAGAAGAACCTGAATTTGACCCAGAAATCCAAACTGGAGAAGATGAAAACGAAGACGAAAATGAAGATGATGAATATGACATTCCTGAAGATAACCCCGATCAAAAACTGTACGTAAATGAAGACCTCACCAAAAGACGTGCGACAATTTTATGGAAAGCCCGCTCACAAGTGAAAAGCAAGAAACTCAATGACTGTTGGTCATTCGATGGAAGACTTTACATCAAAAACTTTGCAAACAAAGTCATTCCTATTAATACTGAACAAGACTTATTCCTTAACATCAATTAATTATGTTAATTGAAATAATGTACTTTCAATTGCTCAATCCTTTAACAATTATAATCGACTTGTTAACATAAATCTAATTTTACAAGTTAAAACTTCAATAAGAATGCCAATACTCCTGATTAGGTTTTGAACTTATATACTGGCATTTTATCCCTTGTGATCTCTCACACCAATGTTTTCTCCTTGTCCTTGTTCAATTGTTTGTGTTTTTTATATTTTTATTTATGGAACTAGATTTGATTATTTGATACAAATGACTTACTTAACTTACTTGTACTTTTTATATAGACTTGACAACAAACTTGATTGCTACTTGTTGACTATATACTATTATAATAGTATTTATGACTCACTTTCAAATATAATGGTTAATTACTTTATGACAAGTAATTTTTCTGATATATTCAATGGTGAACTGTAATGTATGTGGAAATAGGGTTTTGTCCCATTCCTGTCACCTGAAATGTTGCAATTGTCTAAGTTTGGTTCATATAAAATGTTTACCTTTTGTAACTAGAAATGATTCTATTTACATTGAAAGACTTACAAAACCATGGCTATGTATTACTTGTACAACAAATGAATTGCCCTTCAATAACATAAATGAAGATGATGAATTTGTATGTACTATATTTAATTTCTTTAATGCCAATCGAATAGACTCAATTCCAAATTTCCAACAACTTATGTTCAATCCTTTTGAATTGAATATTAATGACAGTATTTCTCCATTGAATGATATAGATCCTGATTTAAATATCTTTAATGATACAACTGTATATAATAATGTTGTTAATTGTGACTATTATCTTGAAGATTCACTTAATGACAAGATTGCTCATATGAATGTGAACTGTGACAGTTTCTCACTTCTGCACCACAATGTAAGGAGTGCTCCAAAAAACTTTGATGATTTATGTAATTTGCTTCATAATGTGAATATTTCATTCACTGTGATAGGACTCTCAGAAACTTGGTTGAATGAAACAAATGTTGACCTATATGAAATGGATGGTTACAATAGTGAACATAATTACAGAAGTACTAAAAGAGGAGGAGGAGTGTCAGTTTATATTAGGAATTGTGTTCAGTACAAAAGACGGTCTGATCTTGATGTTTTCAATAATATTATGGAATCAATTTTTATAGAACTACAAGCTGTGCCTCATACATCTAATAAACCAACCATTGTTGGTATAGTTTATAGACCACCTGGTACTGATATTCTTAATTTCACTGAAGCACTTGATATCATAATGAATCGTGTTACAAATGAATGTAAGTGTTTATACCTTCTTGGTGACTTTAACATCAATTTGTTAAATTGCAACACCCATACAAGTACAACAGAATTCATAGATTCTCTTTATTCATACTCTTTGTTACCCATGATTACCAAACCCACCAGAATTGGCAATGAATCAAATTCACTGATTGATAATATCTTTTGCAATGACATGTTTAACAATAAATTCATAAATGGAATAATTTTTACAGATATTTCTGACCACTTCCCTGTTTTTTGCATTAATACAAACGCTAAAATAAATTCAAATCCCCCATTATATAAATATCGAATCTTTGATTCAACAAATATAGACAATTTTGCACAAAAGTTACAGACATTTGACTGGAATGCCATGTACAGCTTAAACTCCTGTCAGTCAGCTTTTTCGTGGTTCTATGAAAATTATATAAAATTATACAAAGAATGTTTTCCCTTAAAAGTTTCTAAAAGCAGATACTTAAATAAAAAACCTTGGCTAACAAATGGTTTAAAAAAATCAATCAAAATAAAAAACAAATTATATCATACATGTAAAAAATACCCTACTACTAATAATTTAAATAAATATAGAACTTATAAAAATAAAATACAATCTATCACACGTAAGGCAGAAAAAGATTATTATGAATACAACCTAAAAATTAATCAATGTAACATTAAAAAATCATGGGTCTTGATTAAAAATGCAATAAATAAAAATAAACGAAAACCACCTTCACAAGAATTTCACATTAATGGTAATACGACCAATGATGGTCAAGTAATATCCAATGCGTTTAACAAATTCTATACTAATATTGGGCCAACTTTGGCAAGATCAATTCCTCGATCTGATAATCATCCTACATCATATATTCCCCAAAGGAACGAGAATACATTATTTTTAAATCCAACTACAGAAAATGAAATTAGCAATGTTATAAAAAATCTGAAGACTTCTAGTCCAGGTCATGATGAAATTAATGCAAATGTAGTTAAAAAAACAAGTTCTCATATCATCGGAATTATTTCTCATTTAACTAATCTCTCATTAAGCCAAGGCCAATTTCCAAATGAACTTAAAATTGCAAGAGTCACCCCCATATATAAAGCTAATGATCCGAGCCTTATAAATAATTACAGACCTGTATCTGTTTTAAGTGTATTTTCTAAAATATTTGAAAAAATCATGTATGTTAGACTTGATAAATTTATTAATGATAATAATTTGTTTTACCAATATCAATTTGGCTTCAGAGAAAAACATAATACTCTTTTAGCCTTAACAGTTTTATTAGATAAAATAACAGATGCTTTCAATAAAAATAAAGTTATAGTTGGAATTTTTCTTGATTTCAAAAAGGCTTTCGACACCATTGACCACAATATTTTGCTACAAAAATTAGAGAAATATGGCATCAGAGGAATTCCCTTATCTTGGTTAAAAAGTTATCTTTCTGATCGTAAACAGTATGTGATGTTTAATAATTTCCAATCTTCTCATTTACCAATCACTTGTGGTGTGCCTCAAGGTTCAATTTTGGGACCTATTCTGTTTCTTTTATATATTAATGATTTACCTAATGTCTCTTCAATTACTATTCCTCTTCTATTTGCTGATGACTCAAACCTTTTTTTTGAAGGAAAAAATTTTACTAATATCTATAATTCTATTAATACGGAATTATCCAAAATTTATGAATGGATCCTTTCTAATAAATTATCTCTAAACATTGATAAAACAAACTTTATGCTCTTTAGACCGCGAAACAAAAAAATTGATATAAACAATAATCTCATAATTAATAACAATAATATATCTTTAGTTAATACAGTGAAATTTCTTGGTATTCATTTAGACTCTCATATTTCTTGGCAATGTCATCTAAACTACATTAGAAAAAAAATATCTAAAGGTTATGGGATCATAAATAAAGTTAAAAAACTGTTTAACAAAAATACCTTAAATACACTTTATTACTGTTTTATTTATCCTTACTTAACATACTGCATAGAAATTTGGGGAAGCGCTGCTGCTGTTTATCTGGACCCTTTATTTAAGATACAAAAAAAATTTATTAGAACTATTTCAAACTCCCATTATTTAGCCCATACAGCCGAATTATTCACTCAGTATTATATTCTTCCTTTATCCAAGTTATATGTTTATCATGTTCTCTTGTTTATGTATAAGATTGACCATAAATTACTCCCGCCATTATTCTCAAATATGTTTTCCTATAATACATCTATACATAGGCACAATACTAGATCATTTAACAACTTCCATACTCCAAGCATGCGCTTAACTACATGTCAGAAATCTTTAAAATTTATGGGTGTTAAAATATGGAATTATTTCATTTCTTTGATCAGTAATTGCCTTGTTTTAAACTCATTTAAAAAAAAGACCAAACTATATTTAAATAATAATAACCTACCCGATTTTCTGTAAACTATTTCCTGTTTTGTTTTTATCACCGGTACACTTCCTGAATATGTTGTCACTTATTATTAAACTTAATGTATGTATATCAAATAATATTAATCCTACAATTTGTTTTTATTTGTAGCCCTAGTCTTTTTGTTTTCTTTTTAAAAAAAAGAACTTGTTATTGCTGTTCTTGTTCTCCTTAATTGTATAATCAATTTATGTATTGTAATTGGGCAAAATATGTCCACCGGACATCTGCCCCCAGATGTAACTGTTATTTTTATTGTTTCAATACATACATGTATCCTGTTTACATTTGGAATAAATTGAATTGAAATTGAAAAGTGCTCCCTGGAGTAGAGCAGTAACTGTAAAATGCGGAACAGATGTTTCGGCAGCGGGGCAGCCAGTCTATTGGTTCAAGTCTTGGGAAAACACTATTCAGTCCAAGTGCAGACCATGTGGACCAACTGGATAACAGGTCCATAGTGATTTTGCAATAAATTATCAGATAAATTAATTAATTAAGGAAAAAGACAACTTTTTTTTTCAATAAATACGGTAGACTGCTGTGTCCTGGTCTGTAGACTGTATCAAAGAGAATTATTAATTGGGACATGCATACATTTATTTCAATTTATATAAACTATATAGGCCTATAATGGAATGATTTGTCAGCATCCTGGTCTTCCTCTTCTTCCTCTTGGAGGTTCCTCCTCTTGCTTTCAGGAGCACCCTTGCATGTCAAGGTTTGTTTAGCACATGATAACAGTTACTGTTCAATTAAGTATTAATAAAAGTGAACTGAGCCATACTTAGCTGGTCTTAATTTTAGGCTGCATTCTGGCCTGCACTTTATTCTGGTCTGCCTTTGGTCTGCATTTGGTATGCACTCTGGTCTTCATTCTACACTTTATTCTGCACTTTATTCTGCAATTTATTCTGCAATTTATTCTGCACTTTAAATAATTATTCTACACTTTATTCTACACTTTATTCTACACTTTAAATAATTATTCTACACTTTCTTCTACACTTTCTTCTACACTTTATTCTACACTTTATTCTACACTTTATTCTACACTTTATTCTGCACTTTATTCTACACTTTATTCTGCACTTTATTCTGCACTCTGGTCTGTACTCTGGTCTACATAGACCCCAAAGTCAGTCAGATTTGAAACCCTGACTTGCTTCAACTGACTAGTCGACTCAGCTACTCTCAGACAGACTTCACTTGACTTTCACTAACTTCAGCTGACTTAATGCAATTTCCCTTCTCTGAAACAATCTTCAACAATACAATTTCAGAATTTTTTCACTCAGAAATCACGTAGGTTGCAAATGCGTCCATTTTTGTTGAGTTTTATATTGCAGAGACTTTAAAAAAGTCCTTAAATAGTGTGGAATGTATCTTGTGCTCTTTATGCTGTCTAGAATGGTACCTAAACCATTTCTGTGAGTTGAAAATAGTTATGCAACAATAACTTGACTTTACCTGACTCGATCAGCTCTGACTTGACTGGACTGAACAATAACTTGCTGCTTGGAAAGCTGAGGCTCTGGATGGGGGAATACGGGGGACAGGGACATTGGCATATTTAGGGGGGCCCTCAGGCCTAAAATTAACATGGAATAGATGAGAAAAGTCGCGGAGCGCCCCGTATTCACCCCATGTAATGCCCCCCCAGGCCATTTCTAGATACGCCCCTGGACAGGGAACTCAAAAGTAAAATGATCAAGAGCTATCAAGGGACAGGAAATTCAAAAGTAAAATGACCAAGGGACAGGGGGACATAAAACTCAATTCAGCGCTGAGGGACAGGGAATTCAAAAGCATCATAAGTAAACGTGAAAAGAGACAGGGAATTCAAAAGTAAAATGGCCAAGGGACAGGGGGACACAAAACCCCATTCAGAGCCTCAAAGCTAACTATTATGACTTCACTAGTCGACTTTATGTAGTCGACTTCGGGGTCTATAGCTCCGCACTCTGGTCTGCACATGTATACATGCAGGGGTGCCGGAACAAGGGGGGGGGGTAGCCTGGGCAGGGGGGACAATTGCCCCTCCCGCCCTTGTCCAAGGGGGCCAGGGGGGCAAGGTGTGCCCTTTTGATCTTAATAATAAAACATTATTATGCCTTATTTTAGTAATTTTAGGCACAAATTAGTAATTTTATATTCAAAATTATAATTGACACTCTATTTAAATTTTGTCACGCGAAATTGGCGCGAATATGATTTGCCCTTTGCTCGTCTGACCGCCTCTGCCGTCCGCGATGCTTCTGGCACCCCTGTATACATGTAATTAGACCAAGAGCAAAAAAAAGTACATTTGAAGCGCTCAAATTATTAAAATTACCAAATGCATTCGGATTGTACTGCAAATAGCTCAAAATTGCCTATACTTTGTACAAGGGAAGCATAATTTAAATAATTTGAGCTTCAAATGTAATCCTTTTTGTGCTGGGTAGTTTTTAATGAAAATATAAAATATATTTTTACAATATATAGCGCAAGATTTCTACCAATACCTGCTAGCCATTTTGTTTCTCACTGGATTATTTGATTTTCTATCAAGTTGGCTAACAGAGACGATTATAGAACAAAATAATGATAACTGAACAACTGTTGTTTTTGTGATTATAGGCTATATATTTTATTTGTGAAGCATAAGTGTTAAGAATTAGCGTTTTTGACATAGGTAATCGGCGTTTAATTTGGTTAAGCAACATTGCCGTTTTGGTAATGTCAAATAGCACATGGAACGGTTTCCTAGAATGTCTGTCATTCGAGCCTGACCAGAAGGACCCAGAGCCTCATTCAATGACTCACATCACCGTTAACACTGAATAGGCTCCAATGTACTACTTATGCAGCAAATTATGGAAAGACATGAGTCACCCCCCCCCCCTTCTCTTTGCACTCTACAGAGTGCCAACCTCTTGTTAAATAGATCTATATAATTGTCATGTTATGCTATTAAAATTGAAGCTATGGAATACCAAATATGATTGAAATATCTGTGTAATGGGAGCTTTCAAAACACTTGTAACGCAACCCAGTTGTGTTATATTTCATTCTGAACAGTTCAATCTAGTCTATCCATTTTGAAGATATTGTGAAAAACAAAAAAGTATGTCCGATCAAATTTAATGTCTTGAAAAACCACATTTAGCCCAGAGCTAGCCGTCAGTTATGCAGAAAACTGGCTTGCAAATGAGCGGGACTTTCTAAAATGTGGTCTGCCATTTGTGTGGCAGCGGTGGTTGCTTAACTGTGGTCATATTCATCAATTTATTGCTGTCCCGCCGTCCCGAGCGCCTTCGTCAAGCATTTACACCAGCCCCGGAGTAGAAACGTCACTTCCGGAGTGGTTGGAGTAGACCCAATCGAATGTACCCAAAGAAACACACAAATTGGATAATGTTCATCATTTATTTGCAATATATTTACATATAATACATCTGCAACATTATATTACATCAATGTTTAGACTAAGTAAACCAAACAGTATCAACTGTTTTATTTGCTATTTTTTCTGTGCAATATTGCATACTGGTAATTAATAAATATGTACAAACTGAATGACTGCACCTATTTGGTCATTCACAACTGGAAAAGCACATTAATATATCTTCTTAATATAATTTAACAATTATAGCGATGTAAGGCAACTTTAACATTTCATTTAACACATGTGCAATGCTGTCGCTGTCCAAACAAATTTCTGTAACATCAATAGTTTTGGTTGAGGGGGACACATTTTAAATTGTGCAACAGAACAAGTTTGAAAATGATGCCAGACAACTGCAACATTAACGGTAGCTATACCAGAGAGAACTCAACTTCAGTTAGAAAACGCCAAAATATCAAATTCACGAAATTCACCATCATCATTACGAGCATATATTGTGTTCAAAAGGAAAGATTACTCAAAATTTTCCAAAAAGTAATTTTTCATCAGGGTCCTTTTTAGTGAACTGCTTTTACAAGGTTTTAAAAGAAAGGATATAATAATTGCTCATACACATATATATAGAAATAGAAATATAACAATATAGATAGATACTTTGATATTTAATAGCCAACAAAGAATATAACGACATGGGATCGAAAAGCTCTCAAAAGATAACAATGGTCTTTTAACAATTTTCATAGAAATCAGAATTCTTAGAATTAATACTAGTAAAAAATATTAAATATTTCCTCAACTTAGCTTTTTTTAGTTGTTATAAATAAATCATTTGGTGTTTTCAAACATTGTTTAGTTGTCATAAATCAACCAATTAGTGTTTTTTAAATTATCTTAACTACACATAACAGCTTCAGTGCATCAAGTTAATTACACATGACCATAAAATACATGTATTCCCATTGCACAGGTTATCAGTACTTATATATCACTAGCTGCAGTGGAAGGAGTGGGGCAGTGGGCCTAGGTTGACACAAATCTACAAGCTTAATTAATACAATTCCACAGAGACGTAAATGATATTAAGGCCCCACCTTGTATATTCTCCATTTTACTTTCACCAGGGTCAGACCTTTTTATTTCATGGTTTACAAACTTTTGGCTTCAAGGAGGGCACATACTTCATCGAACTGCACAAGAACATTAATTAAATAAATAACGACTTCCATCCTACTGCAAACTAATGTGGACCTTTCAATGAGACCATGAAATAAATGATACACCTGATAATGTACAATTATATATGTATCAAAATAGATAAGGGGTTTCCTCAACTTAAAAACATGGTAACAGACAAGACAATTGGTCCTGGACTCCTAGTGCTACAAAATAAAAAATTAAATATGCTTTACCTTTATTTTGTGGAGGGAAGAAAAGTTTCACATTTTTCAAAATAACGAAAAACATTTATTTTCTGACCTACTTTCAATATATTTATTAAAAACATCCAATGCATTTGTTTCTAATATTTCTGACTAAAAAATACAAATGTCAATTCAAAGCAGTCAAACCCTCTTTTTAATTAAATCAAAATCACCAAATTTGTTCATTAGAAACGAACGGCCATCTATAGTTTTATAGAAACATTATTATAGCACTTCAGACTTCACTGATCATATTATTAAGTCAATGGCTCAAATTTTCAGTCGTACCAAATCAACATTTTAAGAAAGAACCAAGAAGATATTTGTATTCCATAATAATAAACAAAGACTTAGATAATATGCATTATACACTATAAATTTATAATGCAGAAATGAATAAACTAATTAATTAATATTAATGTACAATGCACATGTATATCACAAAGGGCCAAGGTCGAAAGTAATACATTTATTCGTAACCAAAATCACACAATCTCCCATTGTCAAAACTAATAGCAGAAAATAATACAAAATAACATACAATGCAAGTGACGCGATAGCTTAAAACAATGGACAAACATTGAACATGAGCGGAATGATATCGCAATATATTACAATTTGGCAAAACGTGATTCAAGTTATTATTGCACAAGGTTAAGATAGTTTTGATATGGAATATAAGCGGGTTTTAAAACGTGACATTAGTGTTAATCGAAGTTCATCAAACCCCAGTACAAAATATATTTATCAGAGTAACGATCAGACACACAATTACTATAAGAATTGTATGATATATGTGGCTTGGTTATTAGAGTTAAGTGTTAAAAATGAGAGCAGCCTCTGAGACTTATTTTTAGATCATTCTTGTCTCATCCAAGTTGTGTAACATTTGCTTAACTTGCAAAAGGCTAAACAACTTGAGCCTCTCGAGGTAACGGCTAATTTATTTTTAACTTCAAAATTAAACAATTGTGGTTCTGTGGCTGGTTTTAAAACTTTTTCGAAAGTCAACAATATCAACAACATGTTATCAAGGAATGGTTTATGGAATAGGAATTTAAAGCATCCAACAACATGAATGGAACTATATTAAATCAATCATGAAGATCACGAGAGGTACAAGAGATAATTCAAAACATGGAATTAAGAAATGGAAACACTAGTTCATGAGCAAATAACATGGAAAATATGAAGAACGTAATCACACAGGCAATGATGGAATGTCAAAGGCCTCAAAATATAACAACAATCAACGAGAAAATTATGGTTTTCAAGAAAAGGTCAGAAAGGTAACAGAAATATATACAAATCAACATTTGGCAAAATAAATAATAATCAACAAATGAACAAAAGAAATGTAAGAATATCACCATTGGATACTTGGGATAAGTAGATGAGTTGTTTGAAGAGTATAACGATCAAGAAATATAGATAGATAGATACTATATCATAGATACAGGCACAGAAAATATTTAACTGTAAGCATTATCCTGACGCTTGGAAGTATATTTGGTTGAAAATCGTTTCATTCTTGGTAGAAAGGTCTAATATTAGACTCAAACTTTAATAGTGAAGATTGCCGGTCCGCTGGACACGCAGCAAGATTCATTAGATTCTCATCTGGTCCAGTAGTTCAGTCCAAAAAAATTCTATTCGGATACAGGTTAATATTTTTGGAATATGTGAAACATCCATTTCGATCTGGCATTGAATTTTAAGTCTCTGCAATGACCGTGTCACATGAAACCCAAAGGAAATAAACGCAAGCTTGCAGGCAACTACATAATGGAGCGAAGCGCGACTCAGCATGAGATAGTCAATGGGTTCAGAGTTAAGGATGCTAATCAATTGATTTAATGATTAGCGTATATATGAGTCAAGCTAAGTACATTACAAAGAAGTTGAATTATATGAAATTCTTATCTTATTCAAGACAGTCATTTTCCTTGGGAGAAATATTCTATAAATAGATCATTATTTAATAACCCTCTCAGATCCCCTGTTTGTAAATATATAGTTTTCATAAATATCAAATTTCTGAAATTAACAGATACATAATATATTTTCTATCACAATTTAGGGCTTTTCCATCCAGAGGTATGGAAAAAAGTATTTAAAGTCATGGATAACAACTAAACATAGTTAACATACATGTTCCTATATTCATCAACATTAAGCCGCGTCATATCGGGCTCAACCAATTTTCCACACAGTGGAAAGAGACTTAACTAGAAGGCAAATTGGAATTTGCATATCTGGACGGTGATAATCGACCTGACTATTGTAAAACAAGCAAGGGCTAGTCGTTTGGTATGCTGAATTGTAGTAGCAGGGGTCCCATTTTGTGAGGACGTTAGCCATAAGTGGCCTTGAGAGGGAGAAATGCATATTTTGCTAGACATGCGGCAACACACTAACGTGTTTGAAAGTTTGTAGGGCTAGAGTTATGTAGAGTAATATCATGATGCATTTTTTTGCAATGGCATATGAGTGTATATTATTGACAAAACAAGTGAAATCTCTAAGCAAACAGATATATTGCTCTCATCAGGCACTTTCTTGGAAGAGCCATTGCTGACATTTAGATTTGGCAGCAGATGTAGGCCAAGCATTCAGCCCCCCGAGGTGCGCCCCCGAGGTGCGCCCCCGAGGTGCGCCCCCGAGGTGCGCCCCCGAGGTGCCCCCGAGGTGCGCCCCCGAGGTGCGCCCCCGAGGTGCGCCCCCGAGGTGCGCCCCCGAGGTGCGCCCCCGAGGTGCGCCCCCGAGGTGCGCCCCCGAGGTGCGCCCCCGAGGTGCGCCCCCGAGGTGCGCCCCCGAGGTGCGCCCCCGAGGTGCGCCCCCGAGGTGCGCCCCCGAGGTGCGCCCCCGAGGTGCGCCCCCGAGGTGCGCCCCCGAGGTGCGCCCCCGAGGTGCGCCCCCGAGGTGCGCCCCCGAGGTGCGCCCCCGAGGTGCGCACCTCGGTCAACAAAGATACATTTATGACAATAATGAGATAATCATAATTCATTAACTGTATTTGGTTAGCACAGAATACAAATCCACTGGTGCTAGTAAGCGTTCTGCACGTTAAATGGCTACGGAGAGCATCCCCCTAGCGGGAAACCCAAGAACTACTTGTTCACAGCAGCAAAGACTGTGGGAACCAGCCAGATGACCTCAACCAATCACATCGCTTCATTCCAATGGCAACCAGCTACTCTATCAGATCTGATGTACAGGCTCTGACTATGTATCGATGGACTGGTCCCCCTAAGCTACAGACAGGTGGGCCAGATAGCAGTGAAATGCATCAGATTTAGTGATTTCTGCCTATTCTCCGCACTGTATGCATTTATCTACAGTTGTTACAGATAGATCTAGCCCTTATCTATCTGCTACATCACTCTGACGCATTAGGATGGCATGTGTGCAGAGGTTGAGGGTGAAATAGGAGCTGAGTGGAGTAAACCACTATATGTCATGTTTAATGCTGGCAAAGTTGGCAGGAAGTCAAGGCTGACAGAAGTAGTAGTGTAGCCAAACAGTATCTGGACTCCGTCCAGATAATTATACTTAATGATTGGAATCATATAAGTTAATAGATGGCAAATGGTCAAGATGCTTAGATGCAGATAGGAGAGTCATCTCAGACCCTAGAAGCCAAGCATACGCTAGTTTATCTCGAAGGAGATACATTCCATAACATAGTTTAAGAATGGTGTATGAACAGAGCCAGTCAAGCTGCAGCGGAAGCGATGGACAATCAATAATTTTACACAAGCTCTATTTCAACAAGAATCAACCAATATATTACATTTTCACATTTATCTGGACCTTTTAAAGTGGAAACGCCACCCATTACCATTTAAGGGATGAACGGCAAAATCACAGATGACCAATGAAAAATACTGAGTTTCGTAACATTTTATACAATTTTTTCGTTGTAGTCAATTTGATATAAAAATAACCTAAACCATTTATATTTTCACGTCTTCACTTTAGCCTTGGGTTTGACCAGTCCGTTTTTCACAATCCCATTGGTTTTTCTGTGGTTTACAAATAACGTTTCCTCGTCACTCGAGAAATCTGATTCAGACACCATCAGGCTGCTACTCTGCATTTTACCTGCAACAAAAAAGGTGTAACAGTCATTCACAAAAGATGGTGGGCAATAGGGTTTTTTGTCCTGTATTTATGCACTGACTCAGCTTAAAGGGAAAGGCAGGGACCACAGTCATGGGGTTAAGTGAGCTCTTCGCACAGGATGCAACATCCGGCCAACATGGGTTCTTCAAGCCGGGATTGAACCCAGGTCTCATGGGTCAGCAGCCAGCCCTTCACCACTGAGCTACCAGAGAGACCCCTTAGTTATTAGTAGATGTGAATAAATATTAGCCAATCGAAATGTAACAAATGTAGGCCTACAATGCATATAGTGTGAATGGACAAGAACACACCATATTAGGTTCTTCAGTCATTTACATGCCGTGGACCATTGTTTGAAATTGTTTAAATTTGTTTTAAGAAATTTCACAAGATATATAATGAGCACCAACTGATGACTACAAACATTTTTGAAACTTAAATATATTTTAAGGTGGTCAACTAGTTGTGAACTATAAAACATGAAACATCTTAACGTTTAAATATGGCAAACTTTCACAACGTCCTTTTGAAAGAATACAGAGTCAAATATTAAAATGTGGCGCTAATTAATAAACTACACATTAAATAGAAAATTCACAATACATTGAACAGGAAATATGCTCACTATGTATTAGCCAGCACTTTGGTTAAAGATGAGGAAAAAACTTAAGCCTAACCTAACCTTGGAATATGGTGAAAAGATGTTAATAACAATTTTTGAAAATTATTTTAGTGTTGACATATATGTATATATGAGCACCCTAAAACCAATGTTAATACAATAAAACTTAAGCATTACTATATTAGCTATCCTACATCAAATGTTAATCGACAAGTTTGATAATGCAATCAGATGTGAGCGAGAAATACTTAAATTTATATTTACTCATTTCTATTATTATCCTAGAATTTTAATAAAACTCAACCTGGCAATTTTCGCGTTGGTCTTTCTGAAGAAAATAACCAGAATAAATATTTAAAGAAAAAGAAAAAAAAGAACAAGCAAATAAACAAAAACTTGAATTTCAAGTGTGCGAAAGACGTCAAAACTTAAATCAAACTTCAAAATGTTCAATAGATTTATTTTATTATTACATCAGAAGCTTTCTTAATTATTTTCTCTTGAAAAAACTTGTGAGTATATAATTCCTTGGTGCCTTAATAGTGTCTGAAATGATACGTTAATACTCCTAAAAAAAAGAACGGACAAAATCTGATAGCAGAAGAATCCGATGGTGAACGGTAGTGCAGACCTCTTATTAAAATCCAACTTATTTTTCATTATGGTCTAGCGGAAATGTTGCTTCCATGTTAGTTATCAGTCTGGAGTTCACCATTACATGAGGACTGCTGCAATTCTAGCATGGTCATGGCCCTGACAGTATGATTAGAATTCTAGCAAGGTTACGGCCCTGAATTCTATGCACCCATCCTCGCCACACACCAGCATGTCAGTGGCTGGGCTGATTCTCTGACATCGCAGTCCTCAGCCCATGGTAAACTCCCTGACTGATTATGACGTTGCTGGCTTGCTGCTTTGAGTCCCAGCCATGGCATCGAGTAACTGAGTAGGTCCTCAGCAACCAATACTCTTCGCACAGCTTAGACAATTATACAAGCGACTGCCAAATAACACGTTCTAAGCAAGATGCTAAGAAGGACGGATGATTGGGGCTTTACGTCCCGCACTTAGGCAATTGGTAGGCTAATTAGGACAGGGGCAGGACACGGCAATGAGGCAAAGGATAATTTAAACAGCAGTCCAACATAGGCCTAGGAGACCTAGCAAGAACTGGATTCGAACCCTGGACCCAGCGATTGGCAGCCTAGCATGCCACCACTAGACCAACCCTCCCCCCGTAAGCAAGATGCCAAGCTGACAAGTGAAGAGGGCAAGAGGCAATGAGAGACTTGCAAAGGCCAAGAAAGTCAATAACAATTTCTGAATAATTATAAATTTATAACTTACTTCTAGGCAGCATCTCTGTATGGTCCTCCTTATCGTGGTCCAACTCCGAGAGTAAACTGTAACGATGTCTCTTCTTTGGTCGCCACCTATACCATCTGCAAAGATCAGAAATAATATTAGACAATAAGATAATAACGAAATAACACAAGTCATCGGATATTTCTTTCAAAATGATACTTTTCATGTGGTCTAGCAAGGGAAGGTGCCCCGCAGGGCTCCCCTTAGATCCGCCACTTCATTTGATATCTTTAACCAATTATTTTAAAAGTTACGTAGCTTAGTGACAATTTCCCTACATTTCTAATATCCAAAGATTATATAAAATGTGATAGAAACATCTCTAATATACATGTATCTAAGTTGGTTCGATGATACAACAGGTCAGACCTGTTGAACAGGTGGATTGAACCAACTTGGAAGAAGAAGTCTACTTTGAGAAGAATTTCTTTTATCACAGAGAAAAACTAGCAAATGATACAGAAGGCGATAAAGCTCTGAAGATCCCTTACCTTTTACATAAACATATGAGGCCCCAGACAGCTCCTGCTAATGACACTACTGTGATGAAAGCTATGATAATCACATATAAAATACTCCAATCTGAAAAGAAATGAAAATGAAAAAAATTCTAAAAGTAAAGTAAAGTAAAGTATTTATTGACCATATTTACATATATGTACAATGCTATTTACATTTTCCATCACCAAAATGCAATATATACGGCAGGCTGACGCCAATGCAGGCGTATTTGCCTTTATCAGTAAATATATGTAAAGTGAATATCATATTAATCAAGCACAAAATATAACCAGTGAAGCATTATCCAATATTTTTATCACAATATTTACAGAATAAATCAATTTATACAGTAACTAGAAATACATCTAATTTACAAATTGAAAGCCAACATTATTGTTAGGTGCTGCCTCTGGTTGCCCCGCATTTGAGGCTGCCAAATCACGTTTTCCACCCCTCAGGGTGGATGGGGAAATCTGATAAGACAGCCCCGCAAAGGCAACCAGAGACAGCTGTGTAGCATCTGTTCTTTCATAATTAGAGACAGACTGACGTATTGAGATATTTCTACTTGTGTATGTTTCACTATCTTAAATCGAAATTATTATTATGAAAACAAGAACCCAAGGGTTGCAAAATTGGTGAATGAGGAACTCCAAACTTAGAACATATTCTTCAATTTCAATCAACAGCAATGAAGATTTTAAGAAGTGTGAATTACTGAGTTGACTTATGGAAAATGCGACTTTTTAAAATCAAATACTCACCACAATTACTCTCGCCATCCATCAAGTATATTCGGATGATGTTGTGCATCCAGAACGCTTCACAGACGCAAGATTTGGAGACAGAACTACAATGGCCATGGCCAGAGCATTCATTTTGGCAAACTGAAGAGGAAAAATAATACAAGACTTTGCAATAACACAATTTGTAAGAGCAGAGAGTTTAGTTAGAGGTCATGAACTTCTTCAGTAATTTCTGACAACGGCAGAACCGTGCAACAACTACCGTATATACTCGTGTATAAGACGCACTTTTGATACCCAGATTTTAGACCTCTAGAATGGGTGCATCTTATACGTGGAATATACCAAATTATCAAAGTTTTTCTGTCAAAACCGCCGAAATCTGAATTTTCATCGCTCTCGTCCGCCATTTTGAAACACGCGCCGTCAACTTCGCCAAGTTCTCGCTTTAGCGAGATCTCGAGCGAGAGAAGACGGGCAAGATGGCGGCGCATAGACGTAAACAATTTGGATTCGAGTTTATTTCTTGAATTTTAGCTTACGTAGAAGGTGAGTGAGTGAGTGAGTTTGTGTTTTACGCCCCATCAGCACCAGTGTGGGCTATTTAGAGGCAAGCTTACGTAGAAGGTAAATTTACCCAAATAAGTGCCATTTTTGATGGAATTCAACCATTCAATCGTCCGCCATGTATTGTTTTTGCGCTAGTCAAATTTAATGCGACTTATACACGGGTTTCACTGGGAGGGGGGTTTTTGGGTCTCAAAGAAGGAGTGCGTCTTATACACGGGGGCGACTTATATCCGAGTATATACGGTACACGGAATGCATGAGGATTTCTCAAAATAAATTCTTAAATGCACAGACAAGATATGGATAAGATATGGACAAGATAAAATAACAGATAATCCAGCCATTTCCCATGACCTTTTTCAGTTAAAGAGCTAAAGTATCATTTTATCTTTTGTGGAATACCCAGTTGCGATCCAATCTATATTGGATCAACATTTTACAGTATATAAGCAGAAACATTTGCAACTAAAATCCATTTTGGCTCTTATCAGTCATAGTGATAGGCAACAATATTCATTTCTGAATTTTAACAATCTGAATAGGAGGCTTGTTGTACAGTTAAAGATTAATCATATAAAGCAAAATACTGAACCACATACAACTTACAAGTTCTCATAACTAACCAATTTATAACATTGTGATACTTACTGACAGTATCCAGACTAATTATTTTCAGATCCATGATCTCCATTTCGGATTTCAGTTTCTTCTTCAACAGAGTAACAACTTTCATGCCACTCATAATTTCCGTATTGCCAGATTTCATCCTGGCGTAAAAAATAACTTTTATGCTGAAAATGAAAAATATAAGATTTACACAGAAAAGCCATAAATGTTATGAGAAGATGGAAAATATTGGAAGGATAGTGAGGGCCTACATTGAGCTCTGCCGGCCTATAAGATAGTCATGGGAGCTCATCACCCTTTAATATCATTGTACTGTCCTATCCAGGCTTCAATCTAACAAATTCAACTAGAAGGCAAATTGCAATTTGCATATCTGGACGCTGATAATTGACCTGAACATCGTAACATAATATTGGTCTGGCAGTCTGAATTATAACAGCAGTAGTCAGAAGTTATCAGGGCATAATGGCCAATGGGCCTTAAGAGAGAGAAATAAATGTATTGCTACATAGCGATGCATGAAGTTTTTTGATTGATTCTTGTTAAATTTGGCCAGCATAGAATAAGTTTCCATGGGTGATGGAGTTATGTGTTTAACAACTTGACATAGTTGTGTTAAGTGACAGAGGATATACACACCCACAGCTCATCATTGCTTTGGACATCTTAAGCTAAGGTAGATACAGCTCATCTTCATGAAGCAGACACACTTTTACGATTTCAATAAAACCTGATATGTTTGAGAAAGAAAGCAATAAAGTAATTTAAACAAAGTTAAAGAGCCCTGAGGCTATTGCCCTACTTCATTGCACATTGGCCTAGAAAAATGGACCAATTAAGGGCAGAGTAAATGTATTTACCCCTTTTCACACCTCTTTCAAATGACCCAACAATCTTGCAGTATGTGTATGTGTATATATATAGGCATATGCAGCTTACATTTACAATGAGTGTCAATACTGTGTCATGCATTTACTAAAAGTACACTGTATAAAGTTTATAAACTTCAAATTAAGTAAAACTTTTATTTGATTATGTATACTACACCTTACTTTATTAAAACATATATATATCATGGGAGAATTCTTTTTATTTTGTTTCTATAAATTGTCAAACGAATGGACCAGTGTAGTTTGCTTCCTCAAATAGCCATTCTTTAGGTCAGAAGCAGGTGTGAATGAGGCCATGGTTGTAAAACAGTTCATCCTGTCTGAGCATAAGTAGGTCACAAGTTGGTCAATAGCTTTAGGGCTCTTTAACCCCCTTTTAAATTGTTTCTTTATGACACTTCCAAGATTTTGTTGAAATCGAAAAAGAGTGTTTGCTTCATGAAGATGAGCTGTACTATTCTAGAATTCTGTAATCATGTAGAAGAGGAATATGTCATTCAATAGCTTTCTAATATGTAATAGCTTTGAGAAATTAAGCATCCAATTTTATTATATAAACTGCAAGCTGCTAGGGAAAACTACAACCTGCTGGGAAAAACTCAGATCAGTGCACTACATCAGTTAGCTGGCCCTGTGTGATATAGACATTGTAGGCCTATATAGGCAGATTGTGAGGCCTGTGATCTATAAGTTAAACTCAACATTAGACCTGTATGCATGCTAGTTTCAATCTAATGATCTAGTTGTTGAACACCTGCAAATCTATATGGCTCTCTCAACCAATAGCATTAGTGTGTATTTTGCTTGCTAGGTGGCTACCAAGTGTTGACTACGGGTGTGCGCTGAAGCATCTCAGGTTCTGGCAGACTGGTCCCCCTCCCCGGTGTGCAATAGGGACAGTATATCAGTTATAATTCTTGTACATTGTCCTATTTAGAATCCAGTCAATTTTCCATGATTGCAACACAGATTTCCAGCTATTCTCGGTGTTAAGGACCAATTCACCAGGTGATATCTGTAGATCTATTCACTATCTGTTTGCTACATCAGACTGGTCCACTGGGATCACATGTGTGCAACATAAAGTAAGTTTGATGAGTTTACTGTTCACATCACTATGTGTAATGTTCAGCCAACAGGAAACTGAAAGACACGCGAAAAGACAGGAAGTAGCGCGTTGTGCAACAGTATCTGGACGCCAGAGGCGTCCAGATAATTAGTCAATTGATACAATTGTCTGAGGTCATTAGGTCAATGGACTGAATTCTTTGGCAGTAACATACATAACATAGGCCGTAGTAAAGAACAAAGATATGAACATTTAGTTCTAATAATTGCTCATGTAGGATTTTTATGTTACTGATGATGCATTTGTGGCAGATTGTTTCTAGATATTTTCTTTTTGGAGCTCTTGCTGTTTCCCCCCGATTGTTAGATTAATAGATTTCTAACTGTGTAAAACCTAAATCCTGATCTTCAATAGTTATTTTATGATGATTTCATATCACAAAGGTCTGTTTATTGATAACTCTCCACTGTCACCAGGAGCTTTCGCAACTTTTTATGGGCTTCTTCAGTTGTCTTGACATGGATCAGCAGATTGTCTGACACGGCTCAATAACTTTCTATATGCATGATATGTACTATTTTCTATTCTACATGTGCACAGAAACAAGCATTCTACACATCATCGTATTTCTCCATACTTACTGTCCACCTGACTCCCGTAAATCCTGAATGACAATCTCGGGAGGAACGTTTCCTTGCGAGTGGTGGAGGAGCAGGCCCAGTTGACTCACCAGGTTACGCTGAAGGCAAAGGAGAAACAATACATTTGTATAACGTCTGATCAATGCTCTTCATAACTTAACTAGACAAATTATGCCTAATAAGAATCGGCATGAGGACCTATCATACTTATTTATATATCTGGTCAACAACAGCCTTCCAAGATAGATAGATAGATAGATAGATAGGTAAACCTAAATGTTTTCTTAACAAACTTCTTTTTTCCACGTACCTTTTGCAATTCAGTAAATCCAGACATTTTTGTAGCTAAGACCAGCTCAACTAAATTTAATAAATTTGGATCTGAAATATAACAATTCAATCTTATCATCAAACATGTAAAAACCAATATACTTTTGATAAAACCGGGGCTTTAGAGTCAGGAGTATGAGTTGTGGTGAACTTGTGGCATATATGGACTAACAAGTGACCTATTAAGGTGACTCAACCGTGGTACACTGCACACACTTCTGAGCAGCCTGGTTGCCTAGCAACATAGCGTCACCACTGCTGCAGGCCCTGAAAAAGTTGTGACGTTACCATTTTCTGCTCTCTTTTTTTTAACAGCATGGCAGCCAGTAATTTGCTATTTAAATGAGATCTAATGCAGCTAGAAGCATAATTATTTTTTTATTGAATGCAGTAACACCTACTCTATGCTAATTCAAAGTTTCAGCTTCTCGTTTTTATCAAAAGAATTTTCTCAACTAATTTCAGTCAACTGTGTCTAAAATTGTCTTTATTTCTTTAAATTGACATTGGCATAGTCATGGTACTGCAGTTAAAAAACGACTCGGTGAATTTTTTTTATTTTTGGACATTTGTTTGACAATAACCTGTTTATGATATATGCAAATTTTAAAAAAAATCTGTATGATCGTTTTCCTAAAATTTGATTACTGCCAAAATTGATGCATGAAAAATCTGCAATTAATTAGTGTGTTTGTGCCCTTTGAGCTCTTACAGAAAAAAGTATTTTAACCTTTTTCTTCAAATTTGTGGCAAATGTATTGGTTTACATCCATGGGAATACATTTCTGACATTTTTGTGTGACAAATGCATGTAATGCTCTATTCTGTGGTACATAACCAAAAACTCAATTTATAACTTTTAAGCAGTCATCAGGCCAAACATGCTGTTACCATGGCAACCAAACGAGTCGGTGAATTTTTTTTATTTTTCATTTTTGGAATGTATGGGTCCCATAGACTACCTGTGCAAAATTTTAGAAAAATCTGTATGATCAAACTACCACGGTTGAGTCACCTTAAGGGGAGGTATGGGTGAGAAGAGCACTTTTCTGCAATTTTAAGTTTAATGAAAAAAGTTTGGTATAAAAAGTTAGGTTTTAGTTAAATTAGATGATTTCAGGTCATTTTGCATTTTTATGATTAATGGTTGTCATGGTAACCAGTTTGAAAGGCGAAAAAAGGCTGATTTTTACTGCTCACGGGATGTGAAATTTCTGAAGTTACAGACATTATTGAAAAATTTTGAAAAAATTTACAAATGAAGACAGGCAAGACGCAGAGAATTACAGAGCGGATTTTTGATATTTTTTTTCATAGTGTCAGAAATTAGGGTAAAGTAGTCAAAAGTCATTTTTATTGAAAAATTTCGCATCTATCGCTACGATGTCATATAATTTTGCAACGAAAAAAAATTTTAAAAATCTGGTCTGTAATTTTCAAGACAATTTTTTGAGGATTCCGATGATGTATCCCACAGGTTCCTACGACAAACGGTTGTCAAGATTTTTCACATCCCGTACAGGGTAAAAGTTGATTTTCACATGTTGCGGAAAATGGCAAAAACATGACGTTAACGTCATTTCAGGCAACTGACCACTAGATAAAATATTTGTGGCTATTTCTCCAGATCTAATGAAGCTACAGGTACAAAATTTTGCAACGATTTTGTTATCATTGTTATGTTTCACCACAGTAAATTCCATGTTGCCATGGTAACTACTTTTTTGTGTAGACATCTTTGAAGTGACACAACGCCACTATTTACTCACTAAAATTTGGCGATGATTTGGTATTTGACATGGCTTTAAGTGATGATAGAGACATATTTTAATATAATTGAAGCTTGGACTGGCTGCCTGAGTTGGTGTTGGTCAAAGATGTGCCATAAACTGAATATGTGAAGCTTACATATTTTTGGGGAATTTCTCACCCATACCTCCCCTTAATTTGTTTTGGGAGGAGTTTAAGTTGACGTCAGAGTCAAATTACTAAACCAGTTTGTGTGCTAATTCGGAGTAAAAATATCTGCTGGTGACTCCCAATTCCAACTTAAATTGTCATGTTGAGTCAAGCCAAATTAACCGCTGGAATCAGACGTTAAAATTAGATATTCATATACCGGTACCATCATCAGTGCAGAAACTAAAGTAATTAATTGTTTGGTCCACTTGAGCTTTTTTTCTTTTTTCACATTTTTCAAAATCGAATCAAGTATTGACCTCATTACTTAGTCCCAGCGTCAAGCCGTCAACCAAAATTTGAGTCACCCATTCACTCAACTACCTTAGCCTGTTATATAACAGACCTAATTATCAGTTTTACAAAGTACAAGTAAAGGAGACATACCAGGTTTAATGACGATAGAAGCTGTGTCAGTGCCACTCAAGCCATCGTCGTCTTTGACAGTCAGAGTGAAGATGTATCGACCAGCGATGAGATCAGTGATTTGCAGGACTGCTGAGTTGTCTGAGCCGTTAACTATCCTCTGCAAAAGAAACAGTAATTCTGGTTAATATTAATATGACTTTGAAAAAAAAAACTTTTTTCTGACACACAGACGTGCCCGACAGGCCTGTCGTCATACTAAAACTTCAGCCTTTCCCGTTCTTGTTTTCTGTCTGGTTTTTCTTTGGGAGTTGTTCAATACAAGGTGAGCACTACTAAAAGAATCATTTAGGGTTCCTACTGAAAAAGGATCGTTTTCAAGGATAATTCCGGGATGGACGTTACTGAATTTTAAGGACATTTAGCAGCTTTTATGAAATAGTTTAATCACACTCTTAATGCTGTTTGTTATGAGAACTTTGGACACACAATCAACATCGATGCAACAATGAATTTTTAAGGATTTTTTCTGCTCCAATTCAGGATTCCAGGATCTTCTGATTTTTTTTGAAGTTCTAAGGATTTTTTCAGCACTTGACAGGATGATTTTCGTTCAGGACTTTTAAAGAATTTTTCAAGAACCATGGGAATCCTGTCATTTTTAAAAGCTTTTCAACTTACCCCAGCGGCCAAACTCTTGTCATTCCTGGTCCACTTGTAGGAGACAACTTTTCTGTCGTCCGTTGATTTTGAACCATCGAGAGATATCATGTCCAAAGGCAACACAAACATCTTGTCACCTCCTGCCTTGGCTTTTGGGGGATGGTTTTCATCTGAAAACAAAAAGAAAGTTACTCAGGGAGAAGTAAACCATCATTATTGCCTGCAATATTGAAGGCATGGATGGATAATTGGGGCATTACGTCCTGTATTCATGCAAATGGTAGGACAGGGGAGGACACGGCAATGAGGTGAAGGATGATTGAAACAGCCATCCAACATAGGCCCAGGTGATGCAGCAAGAGCTGGATTTGAAGTTTTGAAGTGGACCCAGCGATTGGCAGCCCAGCATGCTACCCCTGGACTGACCCCCCCCCCCCCCATTGAGGGCATGGAATCTCCATATAAAAGAGAGTGATTTTAGATAACAATACACCCCATTGAAATCAAATACTTAGAAGTCGGTTTTGAATTATCAAATAGACAATGTTATGAAAATTAAACTCTCCAATAACTTTTTTGGCCAATAATTCTTAAGACTACCAACGTGGACTACAGTAACAGGAAGGTGTGGTAGTTTCAGTTTTTGAAGAATCTAAAGTTGAATTTGGGAGTCTATTGATATCAATGCTATTTGAAATCTGTACCATTCAATATCAGCTGAATATACTTACTTTCTTTTACAGTAATAGTAACATAACTATCGGCAGAGAGTGATTCAGCATCGTAAACAGTCAGTTTGAACTTGTATTCTCCCAGTTGCAACTTGGAGGCGGTGGCAACGGCTCTGTCTGCATTTTCTATGACCACTGTCGAGGGTCCCCTGGAGGAAAATGAAAAGAAAGCTATTAATATGCAGACACTTCATGGGTTGATTTGAGTCATTCATACTATATATAAAACAAACCCTCATCCACTCTTAACAGGTAGATGAAGATATTTAAACTAGACGTTTTGAAATGATCTTTTGACATACAAACAGTAGTCACATTTATCAGCAATTAAATTTAGCAGCCGTTCAATTTACAAGCACTTTCTGACTAGTATATCACGTATATTGAATTATCATTTCTATCTACAATATCTATCATGCAAGAAATCAGATCTGATACCAAGCCAACATGCCCCAAGCTATGACTTGACCAACTTCGGAATAGACCATAAAGTAATAAAATACTCTTATACACCGACAACATTTTCTATACTTACTTGGCCTGGGTCCAAGTGTAAGTGACGATGCCCTGATCATCTGTGCTATTGCTTCCGTCCAGGGTGGTGGTGGTCGTCGGCAGAAATATCACTTTGTCCTCTCCGGCATCCGAGACTGGCGCTTTGTTACTTTCTGAAAATTAGATAGATAGATAGATAGATGGATAGCTATGGCAAGTGCAGCCCTCTAAGCCCACTTTTTGGCGCTCACTAAGTAATCCTAGTGTCAAAATTGAGATTTTTCATGTCATAGGTAGAAAGGTAGATAAATTATGGTACATTGGTAAAAGTGAGTTAGCGAATTGGTATCGTAGGAACTCATGGGCGGATCGTAGTCAGAGGGAAGATTATGGTAAGTGCAGCCCTCTAAACTGGCTTCTTGCCACTCATGAGGGTGGATTGACAAGATGAGATGGATGGATGGATGTTTGGGGCTTTACGTCCTGTATTTATGTATTGGGTAGGCTAATTAGAACAGGAGGAGGACACGGCAATGAGGCGATTGACGAGATGAGAAAGGCGAGTCCAAATCATGTTACACATTCACCTTACTTGCCCAGCATAGACAGTCACATACATATATGTGCCACATATTATGTGGGATGATAGAATTGACGACAAAAGGCACTTCTAAGGTAGAATAAGAATTTGTTAATATAAGCATTAATTTCATAATTCATATTTGAACAATCAATAATAATAGTACTGGAACTCAAAGAACTTTGGATGCAATTTACAAAGAAACTCACCTGGTCGGACAAACACATGGACATCAGCAGTGGACGTTTGGCCAGATGTATCCGTGACTTTCAGCGTGAACAGATAATCACCGACTTGCAAGTTCTTCAACTCTAGAAATGCTGTTCTTACACCCTGCAACATCATAAAATATCTATATCTCTGTGCAACAATGATTGCAACTCCTTTTATATTTGTGATAAGAGGCTAAAACATCATTTCTTGTCTTTATGAAGTTTAGGTCTACCAAAGATTTACAAAGCTGTTCATCCCTTCTATTGTATATATATAGATACTGCAATGAATTTATAGACTTTTTAGGAAGAATACGGAATAGAAGAGATCGCCAAAAACAAAACCGACAAGTTGCTCTGAGCCTTTCTTTCAAATGAATTATCAACAATAAGAATGATAATTCTGCAGTTGTCATGCCTTTTTGCAAGTGGAATGTTTGGGATTTTTAACGAAAAATTTGTCTGAAGCATATAATCTACTCACGGTCATATCAGCCGTCAGTTTATCGTCAGAATTCTTCATCCACTCATAACTGGCAATTCCCTTGTCGTCCGTGGAAGAGTTTCCCATCAGAGTCACAGAATTCTGGGGCAAGCTGATGATCACGTTGGAGCCAGCGTTTGCCTTCGGTGGGTAGTCTGTCTCTGTAAAATAGAATAGGGCAAAAATTGATACTAAAATTGATTGATGAATCATGATACATTGTTACATCGATGAAAACAGATCTAATCTACCAACAATCAATAAATTCAATAAATTAATTTTTACACAGCAGAGATATTGAGAATCTCGATACACAGCAGGGCCTATATTTCAATATTTCATGTGCGCGATACTTTGTTGAAAAAATAAATATATCCTTTTCTAGCCTACTTCCAAATTCGTTTTCTAACAGATTCAGAAAATTTCCATTCAACATCACTTGATGGATGGATGATTGGGGCTTTACGTCTTGTATTTATGCACTTGGTAGGCTAATTAGGACAGGGGGAGAACATCCCTTGAACATAGTTCCTTATTTCTTACCTTTAATAACAGTCACATTAGCAGTTGTTGAATTCTCCACACCGTCAGAGTCAGTGACTGTAAGCCTGCAGTAAAAAAAAGCAAGAATTAAATCAGTCAGATTCTCCTTTACAAATTCTGGAGATGGTGTAACAAGAGATGGATGGATGATGTAGGCTTTTCGTCCTGTATTTATCAACTCTGGCAGGTTAATCATGAGAACAGGAGGAGGGCACAGCAACAAGACAAAGAATGAAATCTTGAAACTGCTGTCCAACATAGGTCCAGTAAATTTGGCCACAGTTGGAAGTTATCAGATTGGAACGCAAATCAACCAGAAGTTATAAGGCAAGTGGAATCAATAACTTCACCAATTACCTGAAAGTATATTTGCCTGCAACAAGGTTCTTGATGATGAGCATAGCTCGGTCGGTTGTGATGTCATCCAGGTTTTTGGAGTTCAAGGGACCCGATGCCTTGTCCCAGTGGAATTTTACTATCTTGTCATCATCATGGCTCTCTGCAAAGGTAAGACATGCAATGTATTATCAACAATGTAATGAAGATACAAAGAAGAAATTTAGGTACCTACACACTGCCTTGGCCAACCTGTTAACTTGCTCATCAGTTTTTGAAAGTCAGACAAGGGTCGATTTTTTACTTTATGTGTAAGTTATAAACCATGCAGTGTGAGCGCGAAAAAAGATCATGCTAGATGACACTTTTTGCTTGAAAGCTTAAAATATCTAATTGGCAGAGTGGTGCAGGTTTTGTGTGCCTCATACATAAACCAGAAAGTTGTATTACTGTCAGGAGATGAATTAGTCCAAACATTCTCTTGTCAACAAACCCTAGTGTTGTCATTTAAAATAAAACATCATATACACCTGTACACTGTTTGGACTACTTCAATGAAACATAGTGTCAGCGATTGACTTACAAATATTCCCCAATTTCAAGCCCAGTTTGATGATGCCTGCAGATGCCTCATTAATATAAGATTCCAATTCAACAAATTATTAACCAATCCATAATAATAATCTATCATTGGACTAACCTGATCCATCTATTACGACATCGTTTGGCAGGTGGACTTCTTGGTTGGGTGGCTTGACAACTGCAACTGGAGGCTGGTTCACTCTGGCCGCTGAAAGAAAATGACATACTCTTAAAAAGGTTTTCCATACTCTGTAGACTGTAGGGATAGAAGGGTGGTTGGGGCGTTGTATGTTCTGTATTGTGCACTTAGGTCTGTAGGCAGATTGCGACCGGAGGACACAGCAATGAGGCAAGGGTGATTGAAACTGTTGTCCAACATAAGAACTGACAAGAAAACCATTGCTGGTTAGTTATAGCAATTCATTGTCAAGTGTTCGAATGTATAAATCACTTACACTGGATAGAAAGTTAAACAGTCTGACAGTTTCAGGGACTATCCAGTCCCCTTCCTCAGAGTTGAATGACAGTGCTTGGACTTGTCCCTCTGGTGGTGGTTGTGGATGGATGTTGCCCCCTAGCAGAGAGAACTTGTGGCACCCCCTCAATGGCCCTGTCCCAAGCATGGGAGAGATTGAAGCGAAGACCACCCTGTCGATTTAATGCTGGCTTCTCCCTTCGTTCATATATTGCCTCCTTCACTCCCCGTTCGAACCAGTTTTCCTCAGTGTCTAAAATTACAACATCCTTGTTGGTGAATTGGTGCCCTGTGGCATGCAGATGGGTATATACAGCAGAATCATAGCCGCTAGAACTTGGCCGACGGTGTTGATACATCCGTTTGGCTAAAGGTTGTGATGTCTCTCCGATGTAAGTTTCCGTGCAGCTGGGTTCCCCACATTTAATCCCATAGATGACATTGGGCTTCTTCTCCTTAGCCAGTTTGTCCTTAGGTTGCACCAGCATGTTTCTGAGGGTGTTATAGGGTTTGAAGTGTGATGTTATCTGATGTTCGGCCAGTACTCTCCTTATCTTCTCTGAAATGCCTGCAACGTACGGTAAGGTGACTCTTGATTTTCTTGCTGGTGGTTGGCACTCTTTTCTATTCGTCTTCTTCTTAGCCTTGTCCTTTTGTTTCATTGCCCAATCTGGGTATCCACATTTCCTTAAAGCCTCTCTGATATGCTGTTTTTCCTTCCTCTTTTCTTCCTCATCCAATACAATGACATCTGCTCTGTAATTCAAAGTCCGCACTACTCCCAATTTATGTTCAATAGGATGATGTGATGTGAAGAGCAAGTACTGATCTGTGTGAGTGGGTTTTCTGTAAACTGATGACTCCAATGACCCATTTTCCTTAATTACAATTAAACTGTCAAGAAAGGCAAGTTTGTTGTCATGGACTTCTTCCTTGGTGAATTTGATGTTGGGATCTACTGTGTTGATGAATTCAAAGAAAGGGTCAGACTCAGACTTCTTAAGTTGGCACCAGGTGTCGTCCACGTAGCGATACCAGGAAGATGGTGGTACCCCCTGATATGAGCTTAATGCCTCGGCTTCAAACCTCTCCATATATAGATTTACAGTGATGGGCGAGATGGGAGAACCCATTGCACAACCATGTTTTTGTCTGAAGAATTTACCTTGATAAACAAAGTAAGTGGTTGTGAGGCATAGTTCTAACAGATGGCCAATTTGTTCTGGTGATAACTTTGTTCTCAATGACAAAGTTCTCTCTGCTAGGGGGCAACATCCATCCACAACCACCACCAGAGGGACAAGTCCAAGCACTGTCATTCAACTCTGAGGAAGGGGACTGGATAGTCCCTGAAACTGTCAGACTGTTTAACTTTCTATCCAGTGTAAGTGATTTATACATTCGATTATTTGGATTATACCTGGATGACTAATCTTCACAAGCGCATTGTCAAGTGTAACAATCTTTGAACCATAAAGAAACCTGGCATTCCTCTATTTATATTATAAAACAACTCAGAAAAAAATACAGGTTTTATGAAAATTGTGATCAGCGGTGTATAAACATTCAACCAAAAATATTAATTCCTGTTCATAATCACAAAAGACAGCTATGAATATATGTTTACATATAAATAAATCAATATTCATTTCAATAGCACATGCGAGAAATCCTCCCACTTATGGTCTCTATCTGCCAGCTTCATACTGTAAGTTATGGGTCCATATAATATACAAAGGCAAGTGTTAGCCTTATCAAAGGATGACCATTTTTGTCAATAATTTCATCATTTTTGTTCAGACCAATTAAAGAATTTGGGATCACATTTTACCTGCTGATTACTCAAGCTATAATGGCAACATGTGCCTTTCTTGGTATACATATCAAATTCTTTGTGAAAATCAAGTGTTCATAACTCTTTAACTTCAACCACAAGCCGAAGCCTGAAGTCAAGACTTACTTGTCACTAGTAAATACAAAGGTACCAAGCTTTATTTGTTTGCAACAAATAAAGAAAAGAGTGCATTTAGGCCAAGGTCAGAGCTTCAACTATATTTTTCATTGTGAACATTATACAAATGTGACATTTTCGTTTTTTATAGAGAGAACATTCGTAAATTTTTTCAGGGGGACTATTCAGACCACGCAATAGGGTCTTTACAGAAAACAACAACAACAACCATATTTCAAACAACGCTTAGGAGCCTAACTCATCTATGTGTATCTATTTGTTTGCTGAAATGACGGAGGGTCATGGGTCAGGGTTCCCACAAAATCTTACGACGGGAATTCCATGACTTTTCTATGACTTTAATGACCAATTTTCGGATTTTCCATGACTAATATCTTACTCATTGAGGTTGAGATTCACCCGAAACGAATTCACGCGATGACCATCGTTCACTGTCGGGCCATCCGATCAACCATCCAACTACCATAAGCCCCAAATGTGTTAAATTTTAGCGCGAATCGTAGTCAAAATTTGAATTTTCCATGACTTTTCAAAATATGTTGATTTTCCATGACTTTCCATGACCACTATTTTTTCCATGACTTTCCCAGACTTTCCAGGACTGTGGGAACCCTGCATGGGGACCCTGACTGACGGATTTTACATCTCTCTATAGCTAGATTTATGACCAGTGGGGGCCACAACAGCGGTATTGCATTTTTACCTATTGTGTGAAATTCGTCCGAACCTCAAATTCACAAATCAACATGTTTATAATATACATTAAGTTCAATTTCACCATTAAGGAGCCTTTCTTAGTCAGACCAAAGTCACTAGACTATCAGACCCCCGTCGTTTTTCAAATTCTCATAATGCATTTTCTTATTACATCACGGGTGGAAAGCCTGTGGGAGTCATTTCAAGGATATAAAACAAAAAATTTACATTAATTTCAGGGATGTGATTGGCTTAAGAGAAAAAAACCTGAAACAGTGTGTCGAGTGGCGAAGCCACTCGCATACTAGGGGGGTCTGGGGGCATGCCCCCCCAGGAAATTTTTCAAATTCAAGGCCCATATATGGCATCTAGAGCCACCTGAGACCATTTTTTTTCTGAACAACAAGCCTCTCAAAAGGTGCATAGTGAGGGAGAAAATAAAGTAAAAAATACTCAGTTCCATGACCAACAAAATTTAGACATACACTGCTGTCTGCATTAAGTAAAACAAGTGATGTTTTGCTATTGTGTCAACCAAACTTCCGTGGAAGCATGAATTCTCTTCTGATGAGATACAAAACAATTGGATCATACGAGATGATGTTTGAGACATCAAAGCTTTTGACCCATGTGTATTGTGTAACTGTTTGCAGAGCAAGGAAAATTGGTAGCCACTTGTATCCCATATGACCCAATTTTTTTTCCTGATGATCTTACATGTATTTTCTTTGCATCAATTGAGTGAATTTCTGTTTTTAACACATGTTGCGGTTTATCAAACTTGCCGACCTTTTAAAATTGAATTTATTAAAAATATGTTAAAGATGTTTATTATGTTCATGCAGGCTGCAAAGCCTAAACAGAGTGTATTCGTTTGAAATCGGATTCCCAATAAAACTTGTAAACTTGCTGTCACAAGCAATTTGGTTGAGGACGTTTAGCACAGATCCAGTCAGCTAATAGCAAAACATCAATTGCGTCATATACCTAAACTGTAATGACATTAATTGTCAGCACTTCACCAATGTGTGATACAGACGAAAACTGCTGCAGCTCCAACCTCAGACTCCAAGTAGTAATTTTAACTCATCGATCACAATGGAGTCAAGTAACAACATTTATCACCATAGACAAGCCTCATATTTTGGAGGTTTGTCACTCCACCACCTCACTGGGCTTGTGAAATAAGGAAGACCTAATTAGCAACCACTGATTCTTCTTTTTCTGACAGAATATTGTATTCTATAATGTATGTGCATAAAATTGGTTCAGAAGCCCCTGTGAATTAGACAAGGAAATTGTCAATCAAGATCAATTTTGTGTGTGATTTGATAAATGAAATGTCAGAAATACATGTTCCTTTTGTCTGAATTTACACACAATTTTGGACAGACACCAGCTAAGGGCTATTCCATTTAAAAATCTGGGGGGGGGGGTGGTCAGGTTACATTTTTGACCCCCCCCCCCCCCCATGCATCTAAAGTGAATTAGTTTCGACCCCCCCATGCATTAACTTCGATTTTTTTGGAGACCCTACATGCACCAAATGCGAATTTTTTACCCACCCTACATGCATCAAATCCGAATTTTTTTAGACCCCCTCCCACGACAAACATTTTTTGACCCCCTCCCTCAAAAAAAAAAATCTCAACCCTACATACATCTGAATTTTTTTAGTTTTTAGACAGAAAAAAAAAAATCTCAACTCTGCATATGAATTTTTGAAAGAATCTCCATCAATGTGTTGAATATGTCTTTGGCTGCACTGTATGACGTATCAACTTCAGATCCTAGCCTATCTCAGATGAATGGATGGATGATTGGGGCTTCGCGTCCTGTAGTTTTGCACTTGTACTAAGTTGGTAGGCTAATTAGCAGGGGAAGGACACGGCAATGAGGATTTGCATATTAAAGTTGGGTCTTTGCCTATCTCGGACACGGTCATTGGAAAACTTGCTTCATATTTAACTAAGAGTTCTAGACTGTGCCTATCTCGGACACGGTCATTGGAAAACTTGCTTCATATTTAACTAAGAGTTCTTTGTCTAGGCCTGACAGCTAGATATTCTCTTAACTCAGACAGAATAGTACAGTCTATTTTACTCCGACTTAAGCAAGGTTTACTGTTCTCCGTGATATGACGCAGGTGAAGCGAGACTTTCCAAAATTCTTGAATTTATTCCTTATTTTCCAAAAGGCTCTCTGTGATATGATGGAGGCGGAGGCAGTTCACCGCCGTGATATGATGGAGGAGGAAGTCAAATCCTCCAAAATTCTTGAAATTAATATTTATTTTTGGAAGGGACTTAGTTTTCCATTTTTCTTGGCATATTTTTTGTAGCATCTCGATGACTCCATACTGAGTCAGATGCTTCTCCGTGCGGAGGCGGAGGCCTCTCCGTGATATGACGGAAGCCTCTCCCTGATATGACGGAGGCCTCTCTCTGATATGACGGACTCAGACGGAGGCAGCAGGGAAAACTCTTAAATTTCACAAGATAGTTAAAATTTCCCCATTTAGTTTCCAGTCAAATTATTCCAGGGAGCTCCATTGATCCAATAGATGATTTTCTCAAGAAATGTAATTTAATTCAATTTTTGGCAATTTCTGTATCAGTGTAACTTGTCTTGAGGCAGAGCTCCTTCTCTTTGGAGTCCAGGTTGTAAGATCACATGTGAAACATCCATTACACAATATGTATTGCCTCCTAAGATCCGGCACAAGATCAATAGCTGATCCCACCAGAACTGTCAGATATATATTTTTATGTCTTACAAAGTAATTCCTAACATACTGAAGAGGATATAAATAACCAGGAAATACCCAGTGGTTCGCCTGGGGAGAGGCGGTACATACATGTATAAGAAGAAGAAGAAGCCTAGTCAGCCAAAACAAACATGGCTAAGTTATTTCCCAGTAAGTCCTGGTAAAAGTATTTAACCACTTTAGGATAACCATGTTAAGCTTTTATACAATCTGGCACAGCTCTCCATCCTCCAGAGCTGTCCACTGACACAAAATGCGACGTCCGGCGTCCAGGGAAAACCACCAACTACTACTCGCGATCATGAAAGATGGCAAAAACATGGTGCAAATTCGTCTGAAATGATGGTTTATTTAATTTCTTGTAGCAAGTAGGTAGCAATACTTTATTTAGTAGGTGTCTGGGGGGTCGGAGGACCCCCTACATACATCTAAATCGAATTTTTCGGGTCCCCTACGTACATCTAAATCGATTTGTTTGCTACCCCACCATACATCTAAAGTGAATTTTTGCCGACCCCCCCATCCATCTTACGAAAAATAAATCAACCCGACCACCCCCCCCCCCCCAGAGTTTTAAATGGAATAGCCCTAACGTTTATTTTGTCTGTTTACGAAAAACTTTTTTTCAGTGTAGGAAGGACAATGATGACTATACCTCAATATTCTGAGGGCATGATGAGATATTTAGCCCTGTACTTATCATGCCTGTGATGACATATATATGTTGTAGGCCTACATAATTATAAAGGAGTCTTATCCTGCTCTTAGCATGCTTTGTTACATGTTCAGGTAAGCACACTGAATGGATAAGTCATACACGTATGCATGTCTTAAATTGACAACTCATTTCAATTTTAAAGTTATGACCAGGTCCTGAGCTTTCCTGTAGTGACATCACTGATGCATGTCCCTGGTGGTCAAAAGTAAGCACTTGTATTTCCTTGCCTGTAACTGCTAAGACCATGGAGAACAACTGAGCATGATCCACCAGCATTTTGAACTAAGCCACTCCAAATTCTTTACCTCAATAACTAACCCTGTTTTAATATAAACCACAATATAATGTTAAGTTTGAATTGAATTTGAGTGGAATGCATCCTCCAATTATTGCATTCATTGCCATTGAAGAAGTTCATCCTCACATGAATAGAACTTTATTTCAGGCTACCCCCAAAGGAAAAATTACAAAAAGGTTGTCAAAGTCACAAACATGGCATGATAAGTAAGATGAACCACTCCAGTAATCTACCAGATGGTAATCAAATTGACTACCTTACAGACACTTGCAGAACCAAAGTAGTCATAATCAAGCCCTTTTTTTTCCAAAAGCTGCCTGCTATTAAACCTCTGTGCAAGACTGCATGGGCCTCCGTGATTTTAATAAAATCTGATGTCTCTGATGCTTTGTGACTGATTGCTATAGGCTAAGAGTGCCAGCAAAGCAACTAATTGACTAATTGAGGGACATTAAAGGGCTACATTGGTATTGAAGTTTCATATACCAAGTTGTGCACTTGGATAAAATATAATGAGGCAATCACAGCTGATTGCACTTGCCACTTCATAATGACAGGTCACTTCAGTCAGTGTCAATAGCACTTGACTTGAACATGAATAGGGGTGAAATGACCTACAGAACGTGTGAAAGGAAAGAACACTGTCTTTTACAATTGCAATTAGGATGTTGTTATAAGTGCCATCCTAATTCAATGACTTCAAAAGGCTTTCTGATTGATTACGCACGTGTATGACGCTGCGCATCAGGCGCTCATGGCGCATGCACACCCCCGCCCCCCCCCCCATAATTGAAGTGAAAATATTAAATTGAATTTGCATGATTCACAGGGGTGATGAATTTGGTGCCGAAAATACCGGAAATCCGGCAAAAACCGGAAAAATCACATGCCTGTAATTTACACCTCACGCAAACAAAATATTTTAATAGACTTACGAGGTAACACAGTGACGTTAACAAATGCTTCTCCATACTTTTTGTCGGCAGAGACGGAAACCTTGAAGGAGTAGAGACCGGCAACCAGCTGCAAATTATGAGATGTTGATCAGCAATAAATATAAAATCAACATAAAACAAGTTAAATTAAAGTAATTCCAAAAACGTGTGACCTAATAATATTATGGCTTTCAACTAAATGACTTACACGCTTGCACAATCAACCCCGTTGGTAGAGTTAAGCTTCAAACATAGGTCAGATCACACATTTACAGTTTAAAAAGTTCAAGACATCTTAGTCATCTCGAGAAAGTACCTACTTGTCTTGTTATTAGAAGCTGGAGATCATGTTGATACAATAAAACGTACAGTTTTACACCAATAACATTAAGAGAAATTTTCATTCTATTTCAATAAAGCAAAACTGTTCATGAAAGTTTTTAAAGGATGGTTGATGGGGACTGTATTTATGCATTTGGTAGTCTTCATTAGGACAAGAGGACACAGCAATGAGGCTAAAAAGGACTGAAGCAGCCGTCCAACACGGGCCCAGGTGACCCGGCAAGAGCTGGATTCGAGCCCTGGACCCAGCGATAGTCAGCCTAGCACCCTACCACTAGACCAACCTCAATTCCCCATACCTTAGACAAGCGCAATGTGTCCGTATTGCTGTCCTGCATCTGGCCCACGTCTTCCGCCGTCGGATGGGACACCAAGATCCACTCGTACTTGTATTCCGTGCCTGTGTCCTTGGGAATTGTGAATGCTGTCAACGTAATCTCATTCTTCGGAAGTTGAATCACCTTATCTTCGCCAGCTGATACTGTCAGGGATTTAACTGGAAATATCAAAAGGGAAAGACTTATCAATTTGAATTGTAACAATTTCTAGTCGTTCTACAGCTCAAAGATATACGGTGTTATTGCGTCCCATACTAGTTCCTACACACACCACCATGATTATTACATTTAAAAAATACAGACCAAATAAATAATAGAAATCGAGAATTTGAGATAGACAAAATTAAGTTCAGAAGTCTAATCAATTCTGTGTTACTAACTTACTGTTACACACATACCGGTATATATGTCTGAATTGTAAGACTTTCTTTCTGAACCTTATATTATCTATTGGCCAAAAATCTTGTACTTCAATTATTCCATGAATCAATAGAGTTCTAATGGAAGACATTGTGATTTCAACAACAATTCTAAACTCTATTATGAAAATTTGGAATTCTGTATAGTGGATACTGAATTGCAAGACTTTGCACTTTAAAAATAAATTCTTTATTATGGGCATTCCCTTTTCGACTGTTGTCCTACGAGACCACCAACAAAACCAATATCGTGAAGACTAACAAAGTTACCTTGGCCAATTAGAAACAAATAAACACTTGACAGATTGCTTTTCCTTAATTGAAACAATTTCAAACAGAGTGAGACAGGTGTTTGAATATCACGTAAGCTATATCCAAACATTAAACTTAACATGTGCGGATGAAAACAAATTTCAACAAAAATGCTACCAGTGCGACATGCTGTTAAAAGTATAATCAATAGGTGCGACACATGCAACAGTTCAACAAAAATCTGTCAAAATAGATGTAGATATTTGAATCCTATTAACATTAACAATGATAAATATTAATATCAAACAAGCTATGAAGTTTAGATGTACAGGTACAACGCGGAAAATTGATTCTAAAGAATCTCAAGTTAAACAGCTTTGATAATGGAGATAAAACATACTTTGGAAAATGAGTCTAGCAAATCATTTAATTGGAGAAAACTTAGAGAAAAAAAGGAAAACTTGCTTTTAGCATGAGACAGTCGAGACTAATTTAAAGTGAAAAGAAAAAATAGTTCAGCCTTACTTGTTCAATTAACAAGGAAATAAACCATGCTTTTTCATGGCTGTTTTTATTGAAATCTTTCAAAAAATTAATTGGAACTATTGCTCATTATAACAACACAACAAGAGTAGAAACTTTTCCCCCCATCCCTTCAATTTTTTTCTTATTATTAAATCTATAAATTTACAACAACTGCTTGAGTCAATAACTTCTCCCACTTCCGTGAATCCACAACCTTGTTGTCATACTAATTAATACCACTTACAACTTTTCATCAATCTACCCCACAAAAACCAACTAACCACAGAACCTTGCATGCATCAAAAATAAAGTCATTATTCTGTACCAAAAGAAATATAAAAGCTGAATTTCTAATGGTAAGCCTTCAAATTCTAGAAATAATTGTTGATATTGCTAAAGTTTACATGGTGTTACTTGTTACTACAAACTCCATTGTTAGTAGATTGGTCTCTATTCTCTGTACTATATATTACACAATTCTAAATCATATATATCAAATTGACCAATCTGTACAATATTATTATCGATCTTAGTCCCTTGAGCCAAAACTTAACATCAATTTCCAAATAATCAATTGACAATATGCTAATCAATAAACCAATCCAAATTAATAAGACAACCATTGCACCATCATTAACATCAATATCCCTACATTGCATCATTTGATATAATCGGTATATAATTGGTAAATAGTCATACAGTCATAACCACCACCAATCGTTGAACATTCTTCTATACCGTTGTATCTTACCACTTATAGTCTTCGACCATAGTTTTGACTCTAGAACTATTCACTGTGCTTTTCGATGTGTCGGTTTTCTCATCCTGTTCACCAAGTTTTTTCAAATGAAGTCTTTCAAAACATTTTTGTCAATTAAGATTTGGCCATATATTGATGAAACTAAACTATTTAATATTTCTAAAGATGCATTAGCGACTTTTTTGCATGCTCCTTTAAACTGCATGGGTGGGATTCGTAATATTGTAGGCCATGTAGGGCCTTGTTCAAAGTAAGTCTCTGGCCATGGGCTTTTCTTGCTTCTTTGAGGTGTTACTCTTCATGAGCTCACCACAAATTTCTAGGCCAAACGTCGCTGCACGACGAAAATATCTCCAAATTTAAAAAAAAGTTTAATTGCCACTTCGCAAAACATTTCAGTCAAGCAAAGTGGCTTACTATCACACACGGTCACAGGTTGGGAAAATCAGACACATCGACAAACACCCAATCATCTTAATAGATCAGATGGGGTCTAATAGGCTATCATTGATAGTAATGATTGCATCATTATAACGTCAAAATACAGACCAGTCATTATCTCGTCATAAACTAAGTAAAGACACTTAATCACTTAATTACATTTACAACAAAAGCATGAAAGACATTTAAATAGGAAAAACAAAATTTAGGAGGGGGAACCTACACTCTTCAGCAGGGGTGGATGCAACTGTGAAAAACAAAACATAGGATTACAATAAATGGAAAATAAACATCATTCCAGGTATGAGGTTTCTATACTAATAGCATGAAATACAAGAACAGTGCCGTAACTAGAGGGGTGAATGTACCTATGAATTCCATGTGGGATCAATCTGTCCTCGAAATATACACAGATTATGGCTGATATAATAATGTTCTGATTTATAAAGAGACTAGACATCCGAAAGCTATTGAATTTAGAACAACGCTTGAAGGTAAAATAATACAGTATCAAATTTGAAACCACACCTACAGTTTAGTTTGTCCCACAACATGCCAAACTGATGTTTGGCCTAATTGCTGAGAATCAACATTGATGGTTGGATTGGGGCTATACATCCTGTATTTATCCACTTCGTAGGCTAATTAGGACAGAAGGAGTATTATTTTCAGAAAATAGGACGTTGGCATTATGAACTATAATGAATCAAACAAAAAGAGATACTCAAAATTTAATCAGAACAAATTATATGTCAGACTGATCCCAGACGGAAGTGGAGGGACTCCCACTGTCACACCCAGTAACTTGTGAAGGAGGCCTGCAAATCAAAATATGGCAAAAATTCATGCCAATCGAATAAGAACTGACAAGAAAAATTTAGAAGACCTCCAGACTTGTAACCATGTTACGGCACTGACTAAGAGATACTACATAGAACTACAGCATTTACAGAGGCAAAAGAGGTACATCAATATTACATAGGTATGATACGCAAGGTTTCTCTACTGGCAAAGATCCTGAAGATAGCACACATGTATTCTCAAGGATGGCTCAGTCGTTGCAGACTGATAAAAACAAATTCAAGCTTTCTTGCGATTTAAGAATTTGTGAAAAAGAGTTCTTGGTAGATTTGTGAAGTATTGTTATCGTGAAACAATGCAGCAAATAGATGTATAATTTCCATTGGTGAATAGGATGGAATCACAATCAGTGTGGAATTACAAGAACCCAGGGGTTCAAAATGGAGGTGGTTAGTAATCATTAATAGACTGTGATAAATTTCAGATTTTAGAAATAACCCATTTTCAAGCCTCAAAATATAGCCTTGTGGTATATATGTGATATGGAAAAATGAATACATTCTACCAAAGAATTGGAAAGAGCATTGAAATAATGTATGAAAATGTGTGCGGTTAGCCCGGTAGCTCATCCTCCTTTTTGTGGAAGGAGCTGCACGTTCGTTTTGGTGACTATCGTATGATAATGAGATGAGAAGACTGGGAATATTAGACATATATACTCCATTCACTAATAGAATTATTTAGTCTCTGTATTGAGCACTGGATACAACAGTTACTGACATCAATCAAAATCCCATGGGCTCTGAAAAACCGAGTCCCAACACAAAATTTGTATTAAAATGTATTCGAGAAAATATCAGAAATCCTAAATTTTTCAGATTTTAGGTTTTTATGAAAATTTCATAAGATTGGCCCTCCAATGAGTTAAGGAGGTATAATTTAGACATCTAAAGAGTAATAATTTTGATATCTAAAAGCAAAATTTCGGAGGTCTATCTCCAAAATTGATGGAATCATAGAGCATTGAAATTTATATATATATATATATATATTTTTTTTTTTTGCAGAATTTCCTGTTATTAATTTTTGTAAGGGTATTTAGACCCCCAAAAGGCACATTGAGGGTATTTAACATATAATATGGCAGATTTTCATGTCCATAGGTGTAACCCATTCTGACTTATGCTCCGGAAACTAAAAAAATTTTTTTTTTTAATTTCCAACATTTTAATAAAAAAATTAGCTATTGCTTAAATATGAACACCAAAGGCTCATATATACTATAAAACCCATTCATGTGCCAAATATCATATATATACAAGTGCAATAGTTTAGGCACAGTAGCCAATACACAATGTGTGATGCCGCCCATAGCGGGTCCAAGCACAATTGAAACGAAGTCACGTCCAAAATACAACATGCAGGCTATTCATTCCTATGCCAGATGCTTGCTCTATAATCAAGTTAGTGTGCTTGTTTGACTCCAGACATCTCCAAACAAAATGGCCAAGTTAGGGCCCAAAAGACATTTTGAACATGCTCAAATTTCAAATTTCCCGCCAAAACTTCCACTCTGTCATTGTGACTGCATAAATGGAGATGTGAACACACCTCCATTAAAAATGGAGGCATACACGCCAGGAAACTAGTGAGTTACAGAATTAATAGACAGATTATGTACACTTCAAATCAGAATGGGTGTTTTTACAAATACATCTTCAAGATATGTTCATTAATTTCTAACAAGAATGTAAAAGAATATTTGTTTGTTTGAAATTTTGGCAAGATCTTAAAACTAAATTGAGATATGAAATGTTTTGAATTATTTGGAAGATCTTAAATTGTCATAAATATACACTTTAAACTGTCATTATACATAGAATATAAATTGGATTTTATGCAATTCACAAATGTCATGCTGTATATATATTTGAAATACATGAATAACCATTCACCAAGTTTCGATGAGCAAATAAGGATTTTTACAAATACGGACATCTAAGTTTATGATATTTTAGCACACTATTTACACATATCTACAGGGGAAACTAATAAGCCTAGAAAATGTCTCTCTTATCCTGTTTCTGTTCTTAAAGAAATAAGAAACATATAAAAGGTTGAAAATCTTTCTGAAGATTTTTGGCAATTTTCGCAGTTTAATTCTTCTTGCAGAAGCGAGTTGGATTTGTAGTGGATGGATGCATGGTTGGGCTTTACATCCTGTACATATGCACTGGGGAGACTAATTGTGACCTGCTCCACCAAAATGAGTTCTAAGTAGGCAATTTATATTTCCCAGAAATCAGCAAAATGTGTCAAAAGGTCACATTTCAATGTTTTTTAGCTGTTGGTACCATGTTTTCACAAAATAAATTTCCTTTGAATAATTAAGAACATTTTACAAGAAATCCATTTTAAATTATCTGAATTGGGTGTTCTTCTTGATATTTTTAGTTCTTTCATTGCAATGGCGGGAAATTCAAATGCCATTTTTTCAAGGTTTGATGTTTTGCATCACCAATGTTTGAGGTGCCATATCTTTGGATTGAATGGAGATATCAAAACATATGAACCATCATTTTAAGACCATTTCCAGTAGAATAAATTCATTTTCACAACTAAATATGACAAGGGGCCGACTTTGAACCCATTTTGGTGGAGCAGGTCACAATTACTATGGCAGGAGACGACTTGTAGTAGAAATCGCTATTCTAAAGAATATATCTGGGAAGGTACACACTGACCAATGAAACAAGATTACGAAAGCATTTTCTTGGCCTTAGTTCTGATGCTAACCACCAATTAGATACAAAACACAGAACAACATGGTCACAACAACACCACAAATAATAATACAATTGCTTACCATTTTTTGGAGTAGTGGTAGTGGAAGTTGCCAAAGAAGTTGTCGAGTTAGCTGGTGGTGCGTTTCCTAACTTTGAAGAGTCGACAGCTGTCGTATGTAAGTCCTGCAGAGAAAGTATAAAGGTGACACTCAATAGCAGTTGTGAATACAACGTCATGGTAGAACTCCAGAAAGTATAATAATAAAACAGACATGTCTAGATTATTGCATGAACAAAACCATCCATAACTCAACTTTACAGCCGCATAATACAATAGAATTGATTGCGATGGAGTCCATGCGATGAATATACTATTTTTCAGTTCAAAATAAACACAATAAATGCGTGCATGCTTTTCCAGAGTTCACAAAATATCGCATTCTCATTTCTGATTGGCAAAAATAAAACTAAGCAACAATAATTCAGAAGGAATTTATGGCCAAACCTCATTTGCAAATCAGAAAAAGATTTGAAACTATAATTGAATGCCATTTTAAAGAAATATATACAAGAACAATTATGGATATTATTTTTAAAATATGGCCAAATAATCTCAGCATAAACAGTAAGGCTTGAATAATAATTCGAGTGACTGAAGGCTAAGAGGGCCCACTTTCTGACCTCACAAACCAGCTTTTTTTCCCTGATTTTATCTCATCACAAACACCAAATCCGTGAAATAAATTAAGCAAACAGGAATTCATTGACTTACATCTTTTTGCATTGTGGACTGAGGAGGGGCACTGGTCGTCTGTTCTGTGCTCTCCACTGCAAAAAGAAAGACAGAAAATTAATTTTATTGACAAAAGAGAACATCTCCTTTGAACAGTTATATATGAAGAAACAAGGACATATAACACTAAATAAGACTTTCCTTTGTGAGGCCTAAATATTGGCCTCTAATTATTTTTTTGAAACAAATGTATACTATCAGGTTATCAGCTTTCTCAAAATCAGAGACTTATGAATTTGAAATTGACTAAGTGCAAGTTTCCGAATTTATTTAGCATTAATCAGAATTGCAGAGCTTTGGAATGACATTAAAATGCATGAAGAATAGTAGAATACTCCAGTTTGGACTACACTGGGCTGGATCAATCAAAGAAAAGTGTGAGAAACTTGTCATCCAATAGGCTTGGAGTGTTCTATTCAAGCTATATCACAGTGGAATTAGAAGCTTTTATGAAAAATATCTTCATATATATACAAACAGGAGAAATAAGAGGAGGCAGATGGAGCAACAACTTCAGCTTAGATACATCCTCTACCTTTGCCATATTTTGTCCTTTTATCCCTCGCAAACAACTCAAAATACTGGCTTTACATCAAAATTTGATCCTGAAGAGCCTAAGGTATCCCTCATTTAAATTTTTACCAAAAACCAAACAAAAATGCGTATTAATTATTTGTATAGCAAACATCAACTTCAACGTAGAAGTAGGTGCTATCTAAACAAAACATAGACATGTGCTAACTGCAAATAGATTTAAAGTAGCAATGAACAAAGTCGACCTTATCGTATCAAAACATATAAAGTAAACATTGCCATGTACTGATAGTCAGATAAGCACTCTTGATTGTGAGTCTAATAAAACACTCTATAAGGCTCGAGTGTCACTTCTGAACTTCAAGAAAAACAAAGGCAGCCTTTCACGCCATTAACCAAAATATCAGGTGTTCGATTTTTGTATACATCACTGAATCTGATCAAAGATTACAAACTTGCCTCAAATTTAGCATATATATCTTACATTGCACAAGGCTTAGCTGGAGTTGACTACTTCTCAGACAGGGCTTTGGAGTTGGGAGTCGCAGTCAAGAGTCAGAGGTTCGTGGATGGAGTCGAAAGTCAGAGTCTAACTTTGATTTTCTGGTCGAGTTAAGAGTCAAAAATCAAATTATTGACTCCACTCCGAATAATAATTAATATAAGTTACAAAGACACAGTTCAAAAAGGTGAAATGTATCCCTAAACAAGAGTTTGTTTTCAGAAAGCCAAAGGAGTCGGAGTTGGTTCAGTTAGTACTGCCCGACTACGAAACACTGTTCTCACATTAAAACTGTTCACTGCTAAATGATGAGATGCACATTTTATCACCTGGTTGCCTGTGAAGTGTGAACATTCAGTCTCAAAAGTCAACCCAAAATATCAAGGCCAGTGATATTGCTAGAAATATCAGTGTTCAATATGATCTACCAATAATAATAGTATGTATGATTTCATGAAATAAATCACGGCACAGATAATTATTCAGATAAAATTTGCTCAACATATTACATACATATTGGTATAGAATACCGGTATACAAATGTTATATACAAGCATAAATCTTTTGTTATGATACAAAAACTAATTTATCACAGCTTAGCATGTATTTCTTTGACGTCAATATCATCAAATTCATGGACAATAGATTTCTTATTACGAGTGAGAGCAGCTGGCGAATGTAAGTTTCAGCTGTTGGCAAGTTATGTTTGAATTGTCATTTTGACTATGGCTGCTGTAACACAGTTATGTCTGAATTTATTCATAAATTTTCTGTAATTATTACTAGGCAAAGAGGTCAGTGATCAGTAACGAAGTTACAGCAATGTATTGTGGTTGAAGTGCACTTGAAATAGCTTGCAAATGGCCCAGACGGAAGCCTAACACATTACACTAACACATTACACTAGATGCGGTATCATCATCAATGTCAGAATTACTGAAACTTGAAATGAAGGATAACCAAGTCAAACCAAAAAACAAATGGTCCGAGTTCATAAGACCTCACCAAAAATGGAAGTGGGTTGTATTCAATATTCTGCTTGGGTAACTAAAAGACCCTGGACGTCTCTAAATGAATAGTGCATGTGCCAGCCTCCCAGCCTTATCTCTTATACATCATACGGCGATCACCAAACAAAATAGAGCATAAATGTAAATGTAAATGTTTATTTTTTTAACGTCCATTACATAGACAGAGTCCATCTCAACAGACTGTACAATTACACCCTTGGCAGGCCTGTTCAAGCATGAGCCTTTCTCAACTCCCCGGGGAGTATGCAGCCAGGCAGCCGTATAAGGCGCCACAATGCTAAGTCACTCTACAATCGCCATCACTGCCTGTAGCCAAGTACCCATTTACACCAGGGTGGAGTGAAGCAAAGAGTTATGGAGGATCTGCTCAGTTCCTCCATGCCATGGCCGGGAGTCGAACCTGCAACGTCTCAGTTACCAGGTGAGCACCTTATCCACTGGACCACGGCATAGCATAAGTGCATCCCCCTCATAAAGCGGTTTTGTTAACCACATATCAGGGATAGGCATACCACCTCTAAATGTGGCACGTCTTCAGGATGACATGTCAAATCATGGACAAAACAATGACTGAATGCTTTTCTGCATTTATTTCAATAATAAATCCATCCAACCCAATGAAAGACGGATGGATAGATGTTTGGGGCTTTACGTTCTGTATTTACGCACTTGGTAGGCTAATGAGGTGAAGCATGATTGAAACAGCCATCCAACATAGGCCCAGGTGACCCGGCAAGAGCTGGATTCGAACCCTGGACCCAGCGATTGGCAGTCCAGCACGCTACCACTAGACCAACCCTCCCCAAACCCAATGAAAGAAGAAGACTAATCAATAAATAGTGACTGGCAAGGAACAATAATACATTTTAATACAGATAGCAGGACAGAAACACAAGAATAAGTAAAAAACAGTAAATTTCTCAAGAGTGAAAAGCTAATTCCACATACCAGCAGTTGTCATTATCCTTTCGCATTTTCCGCTCTCAGGATCACGTTCGTAGTTCTTCAAACACTCGCAGCGTCCCGACCGAGATCTTGAGTTCTTCGGGACACATTCCTCGTGTCGGTCGCACTGGCTCAGGATTCCGTAGACACACGACCGATCTTTGTGGTGTCGACTTAACGCCGAGTCAAGTGTTGTGGTTAGCATGCCCGCTGAGGAGAGAGAAGGTGAAAGCCAATGTTTAGAAATATTTGGAGTAAGTAATGGTAGGTAAAACATTTGCAACAACAAACACATTAAGAATTTTTTTTGTGAAGATTGATTAATCGTGTTAATTCTTTGGTTTCAGATAATTGGAGTAATCCTATTTATTTAAAGAATAAAAGTTAGCAGAAATGAGGAAAACTATTTTATGTTATCTCGTATACAGAAGCATTGATTTTACAAGTTAATTTGAACAAACAAAAGACATCAGAAAAAGTGTTGCAAAAAGCATACACTGCAAGAGATATCTGAAGCTTGCAGTTGTGTGGAAAACACCGGAAAAGAAAGGTTCTGTTAGCCCCAACTACAAAGCAGGCTAGCCTAATAAGATTACTTTAGGCAAGTCTTTCTTGTCATTAACTACAATCCAGAGAAATTCTACCATGCATTGATATTGATAATATGTCTGATGTTCCAAATTTCAAGACAGGACAATTCACGGAAACTGGATAGAAATCTTGACAAAAAATGTCATAAACCAGATTAATACTTACGAATGCAAATTTTGGAAGTGGGATCGACATGGTAGCCATCTTGACACTGACACATGTAGCCGATTGTGGTCTGAGACAAAACTAGACGACAATCTCCATGGGAGCCGCAGGCGTTCCGACGTTCAGGGCTACAGTCACTGCGCACCTGAAAGAGCCAGAGAATTCAGATTGTGAACCTTTAATACAAATGATATTACAGTCTTATAGAACTTAGCATTTTGGTTTTCAGGTTATTTTGACTTCATTACCAATGTCACAAGAAAGACGATTCAATATCACAAGCCACTGGGTCATCATACTCCAGAACAGTGCTCTTGCCATCTGGGTATGGAGCTTTGGATGAATGGATGGTTGATTGGGGCTTTACGTCCTTTATTTATGCACTTGGTAGGCTAATTAGCCAATTTTGGACAGGAGGACAATGCATTGAGGAGAAGGATGATTGAAACAGCCGTCCAACTTAGGTCAAGGTGACCCGGCAAGAGCTGGATTCAAACTCTGGACACAGCGATTGGCAACCTAGCACGCTACCACTAGTTTTGACCAACCCTCCCATATGGAGCTAAATTTGGATTCAGTGGTCTGTGTTCAATATGTATATTCTCAATAAGAAGCCTGGGCGCCTTTTGGTTTAGAGAGGATGTTTACCCCCATGTTTATATGAGACCGGCGTCTATTAGAGATTGGCATTTTAGATAGCTAACTAAGTACACCAGCAGTGTCCTGCATATTCTGTTCAATAAATATCATAATTTGTACTTGTTAACTTGCAGGATTTCAAGACCTTACCTCCATGTTATTGAGATCATCGTAGGCATTATCTTCTAACGGGATATCAGGTGTCTCCGAAGAGTGCGAGTTTTGAGATGTTTCCTCTGAAATAAGAAATAGAAAATGATTTCTTTTCTTCAGTTCAATGTTCAATGCTACATATGGCTCAGCAGCCGTCAGAGGCAGATGTAATGAGATGATAAGGTTGTAAATTAACACCAAAAGTACTATATGTCCTCATGGGTGAAGCATTCAACCTGATTCAATAGAGAGCACTGAACACAAAGCACCAGATTTGATGGAAATAATAATATGAAGTGCCATGAGCAGACTTAATAAAACGTTAAAGAAGATATTAAAAGACGTTAAAGAAGATATTACATTTAAAGCAAAGTCTGAAAATAGGGTTTTTTTAGTCGTCCCGCTATTTCCTCAAGATGAGTAAGATATGACGCAAAAATAACGTCAACAACTTTTAAGTAACAGTCTGTTATGCACCTCAATCAATTTCATGAAGATTTAATATTATAGGTGGGAAATCATCGGACTACTAGTCACCGACAAATTTAGATACACAGTTACACAGAATTTGAATTTTGGTCAAAGATAGAAACTTACAATCAAACAAATTAGGGATAATCAAGATTATATATAATGAAGATGAAATTGAAAATCGTAAATTAGTGAACTTACGCATAGTCCTAACGTTGATCATGACCGTACTAGCAAACTTCTTTTCTGTTCGGGGCTTGGGATCACATCCGTCGGGCAAACTGGTGTTACAGTGGATCAAAAAACAAGTGCTGGCGTGAAAAAAGACAACATTGCACGAAGGAATGCCGCAGCATTTCAATAAGCAGTCCTCTAATGATTCGGAAGTCGGGTCTTTGGTGTAGTTCCCTGCATACATGCCCCCCTTGGGGGTGGCGCTGTTGTGTAGGTGTGACTTCAGGTTCGACGAATTCTCCAGGCAAAGGTCTCCCACGCAACCTGAAAGGAATAAGAGGAAATAGTCAGAGTGATTGGATGATTGGGTTTTACATCCTCTATTCATGCACTGATAAGACTAAATATGACAGGGATAACATCAAGTTATCAACACTGATCAACAACGAAAATTACAGGTATTGGATAGGGATGCACCAATATCACTTTTTCACTTCCGATCCGACACCAACACTGGATTTTGTTGGGGATACCACTATATATATAAATATTCCAATACCACTCAGGTACAGATATCATTGGTTAAATATTGAGCAGTGTCTCCAATCCGATACCGATACTGCGTTTTGGGTGCCGACAGCCAACACCACTGATACCGATCAGCTGATACTGATACTGGTATCTGAACATCACTAGTTTTGGATACAAACAATTTCACAAATAAATTCAAGTAGAAACGTGACAGGTCAGCTGAGAAAAGGCAAATCATTGTCATTTTCCGCAGCATTTCACGAAGCAACTGAACATGCCAGAATTCTATTCTCCACTATCCTATCCTATCCCTATCCTATTCCCATCCTAATATGTCATATGTGACCTGCTCCACCAAAATGAGTTCAAAGTAGGCAATCTGCATTTTCCAGAATGAGAAAAATGCGTCAAAAGGTCACATTTTGATGATTTTTAGCTATTGGTACCACGTTTTAGCAAAAGTAATTTGCTATGATTATTTAAAACTATCTTAACCAAAAAGTGATTCTATATTATCTAAATTGGGCATCAATCTTGATTTTCCTAGTTCTTTTATTGTAATGGCGGGAAATTCAAATGCAATTTTCTCGAAGTTCGATGTTTCGTATCATCAATGTTTGAGGTGCCATATCTTTGGATTGGGTGGAGATATCAAGACAAATGAAACATAATTTTAAAGCCAAATTCCAGTAGAATAAAGTAATTTTCACAACTGAATATGATAGCATGCCGACTTTGAACCCATTTTGGTGGAGCAGGTCACATATACTATTTTCGTGAAAAAATCAAACAATACACCTAATCTGCTGATCTGAAGTTCTTCCTTTTCATTTGTCTGCACTAACATTGTAATTGCCATAAAAAATATTTACGGTCTATTTTAAGTTTAGTTTTGGAAATGTCTATCAGTGCAATTGTACTCAAAACCGCTACAATAGTTCAATAACACAAGCCGCCGCACACCTTGGATACAATTTCCAACTTCAAGTTAAGCTTTCCAACATCAACATATGTATTCAACACAATAAATTAACCTCTTTCCAAAAATATATATTTTCAATATCGCAAGTACATACACAAGCCTCTAGTTATGTATTATTATAAAACAAATGAAAAATTGCACATGACATAAGGCTCGTTACATGTATGTTTAACTGAGCAAAGCAGACTTTTCATTGTTCACATATTGTCATTTTAGATTTATCTGAATTACACACATCTGTAGCTAATATATATATCATCATGAGCATGTATAAATAGGCCTATACCTGCACAGCTTGAGTGCAAAATTTCATACATTTACAATCAATAAGTTTTGCTTCATGAATTGAATTGAAACTTATATCAGGATTCAGGAGTTGGTAGTTGGATAGGTAGCTAACTAAACATAGCTAAAGCATGTAAAGTGTAGTCGTAATGACAGAATAGACTAGTACTACCAGTAATTAACTGATGATGTTAAGCTGCTTAATTATTTTTAACATGTGTATGTTTTAAAATAACTTTAATTTAATTCAGTTAAAAGAAATTAGAGGATAGTAACATTTGGTCATCAGACAGTTTCCGGTATTACAGAATTTTTTTTATTAGTTTAAGGCAATTTAGCTTTTTCTCAGGCAGGGTTAAAAAATGAAGTCAACAACTGGTCCTGCTGAACACTGCTGAATTATGGGAAATTTACAGACTGAGTTTGCAATTAAAACATGCTCAACATGCTTTTAAAATCCACTGTAAGCTGCTTTTATCGTTTATGCATAATACAGTTATGATAACTACGCATTCACTGTACTGGTGATGACTTGGCCTGAGGAAAACAACTTCAAGTCTTGGCTACTTGGTGAAATGGTGAATTTATGCTTAATTTAACAATTCACATCTATGATCAAACTATTGGGCAAGTGGTTCAAATACAGGATGGCGAATATTCAGTGGACCTTCATTTGCAACCTTCTATCTTGGCTGGATGTCTTTCATTGGCAGATGATACATCAAACTGGACCCCAAAGTCAGCCAGGGTTAAAACTAACTTGCTTGGCAAGAACTTCACCTGACCAGTCATTTGAGTTGTTGTTTCATGATCATAGGGCCCGGCCCTTCTGTTAAATATTCTTCTATGGTACATTATAACTTCGGAAATTTCTCAACTATTACAATCAACCTTGCAAAATTGAATAAATATAATTTCTAATGATATATGTGATACACATTTTCAACCATTATAAGGCATAAGGCATATTTACCGAGCTATTTGAGCTTTTTGATAGCGATGAGGCAAATACAACTGGTCTGATTTAGGCTATTTAGAGGCAAAGGTGTAGCAGGAAACGTCAATTGTATGATCATGATGATGCAAGCATTATATTAATGATCAGATGACGCAGGCAATATCAGTGCTGTCACTATTGTTATATCCATTTCTGTGAGAAATATTTGACACGGAATTCAATGGTAAAAATCGAGGAGTGTACCTACTTTAAAGGACAACTGTAAAGTCCCTAACACTCCCCGGGACACTCCCCTGGGACACTCCCTATTCACTAAGTAGTACTACAATGTATACGACTATACGTGAATAAGCTTCCATTGGAGGCTGCTTTGGAGCATACAGTGCTCTACACGCTACATGTCCATGATGTTTTGCAGGTAAACAAGATCAACATTCGGTTGCTGGGTGATTGTTGACACACAAAACACATCTCTGAATTTGCACGTTGCTTGTGTATACATTCACAGACATAGACATGGGCAGCCTTGTGCATCAGGTGTTATAAATTGGCTTATGGCTCATGCCAATAAAGGATACTACTCCCAGCCTCTGCTCTCTCGGCTCCTAAGATAATATAACCTTGATCCGGTCAATAAGAATTTGTTCAATAATGATCACAAGTTTGAATATACAGGGCACATGCAGATGACTAGCACATACATTCATCGTGTTCATGATAATCCTGCAGCAGGGCAGATTGGATGGATGGATGGATGAATAGGGCTTTACGTCGTTTATGTATGCACTTGGTAACTAATCAGGACAGGAGGAGGTCATGGCAAAGAGGTGAAGGATAACTGAAACTGCCATCCAACATAGGCCAAGCACGCTACCAATAAGCTAACTCCCCCCCCCCCTGTACAGAGGGCAGAGCCAAGACTAGATTGAGTATCATCCCCAGAATGATGAAGACCATTATCTAGGCCATGGCATGACTTATGAGTCATGAATGTATGATCCAGCCTGAATGTTTATCACAAAGCCACCAATAACCAGTCTCAAGATAATATCAACAGAATCAGACATTCACAACGCTCAAAATAGCAGTTCATTTTTAACTTGTTTTTAAAATGACAGCAAATATCTAAACCTAGGGTAAACATGGTAAACATTTTTCAACTAATGGAGGGATAGTAAGTTACAGTAGGCTTTATGTCCTGTATTTGTGCACTTGGTACAAGTTGGTGAACTAATATAGGCTTCGTTAGACAGCAGGAGGACACAGCAATAATTGATGCAAATTGTATGTAGAAGAGTTGAAAACTTATGTTTTCATAATACACAAGATACATATTATATGCGTATGTGAATTAAGATATCATATATTGAGTTAAATATTTGCAATAATAAATAAGTATTAAGCAATTGACCAGATACTGAGATTTAAAGCACATGGTCAATTTGTATGACTACATACCTGTGACCAAGAAGAGAAATAGAACCAGAACAATGGAATGCGTGGAGGAATGAAGAAGAGGAGGCCATCGGGGATTATTTGAACATCTAGGCGATGATCTGGGAGTGTGCAAACACCTGGAGGACGAACATCTGGGGTGCGAACATCTCGGAGAAGGCTGCGAACATCTAGCAGGGTGCGAACGATTTTGATGACTGTACAAACATCTGCGGATAGGTTTATTCACTTTCAATGTATCACAGGACGTTGGAATTGTAGGAACATTCAAGGAACTGACTCTAGAGTCAGAAGAGTTTGTTCTGCAGGTCGAAGAATTCACTAAATATGATAATTTTGTAAAAATCACACTGGGAATGGTACGTCTCAAACAGGAATGAACGACAGTAGGACAATTTGTAGGAATGGTAGATTTACTAGTGTCTGTAATTTGTGCAACGTCAGGTTCAACGGACTCCTCAGAGTCGCAAGAAAGTCGGTCCACTCGGACATTCAAGTGAGACCAGTAATGAAGTCTTTCTGCCATTTTTGCTAACTACTGTTTCGGGCCTTCGAGTATAATCCTTCGTGTAGGTGATACTGTGTGTTCAGTGCATTTCTGAAAATAGAAAAAAATATTTCTATCTTAAATAACTAGTTTTAAAACTACACAAGTACACATTGCAATTGGGAATAGGGTTGGAATGATAACCGATAAATACCGTAAACAGCGATTTTGAAATTATACTGTATCGAAACCATCAATAATTCCAATACCGAAATATTGTTAAAGTCAATAAAAGTTGAAAATGCTGTCATCCATACGTGCAAACTACGATAAGAAAGTGGTTTAATAAATGAATTTTGCCAAGAAAGCCTGCAAAATAAGCCAAACACCGAGACTAGTGTGTCATGACGAATACTCTTCTGTTCTCACAAGTTCTTAGAAATTGTAAAACACGATTTTTTATACTGCGGGTTCGGGGTTTTCACATAAATTGCAATTCACCTTAAAAAACCAATATACCGCAATATCCAACTTATTGTGATACAAACTCATTGTATCATCACGATACATTTTTTGTTGAATCGTACCACCCTAACTGAATTGGGTATTGAGAATATGACTCAGATATTATATAGGCCTAATTCTAAAATGTCACAATATAAACTGCCTTCATGAATCATGACTATTGCAATTGCAACTGACTTTGAGTTGCTGAGAGTTCCATGAGCAGAGACGAGCAACGAGAGATGCCAGATTTTTATAAGATTTTAGCAAAGGACGGATGGAAGATTGAGGCTTTTCACCCTGTACTTATGGGATTGGCAGACAAATTAGGATAGGAGGAGGACACGGCAATGAGACAAAGGATGATTGAAACAGCCGTTCAACATAGGTCCTGGACTCCTGGTGACCTAGCAAATACTGGATACGAACTCGGGACCCATTGTTTGATAACCCAGCACATTACGTTGTACCATTGTCACTGGGCTATCCCTCCCCACCCAGAGAATCTACCCTAGACGAATCATGCAATTGCCGCATATTATCATACGATTTTGAGTCAGAGCGTCACAGCCAATCAGCGCTTAGGATTTCTCTTCACTTCGAAAGTTTACCGGCAATTTGCGAAGCAACTATTAACAGCACAGAGACGTACGACCTATCATTTTAAAGGTCTCAGAGAGATCTATCTAGCCATATAAGAAACACACACGTAACCCTTACGGAAGGGTCCGAATCAGCAAAATCGACCTCATTTGCCATCTTTGTGGGTGTGTCTGATCTATTCACTGAAGGCTCTGCTGAAGTGTCCCTCCCCAAAAGCGATAAGTAAACGACAGTTCCAATAAAGCCGTTTTAAGTTTTTAATTTAAAGTTAAATCAGCAAGCTGAGCCCTGGATAGCAAAACTCTAGTGTACTGGCTTTAAATGTGACATTTATCAGTTCATCCCCAAATAGTCTAACACTTCATACTTGTCAAAAATAAAATGTAGACTAGAATTCAGTCTAGAATAGAAACAATTAAAGTCTGGAATAGCAAATAACATTATTAAAAGGGAAAATATGGAAATGCCAACAACAAGTATAAAATCAAACAGGTTTAATGAAGCAGTAACTTTCCCGTTTCCCTTATTTAAAACTAAACATTAAGTACAAAAATAGCATTGAACAAGCAACTCTAAAGGCATTCACTGACTGCACTGAAGAATAGCAAGTCCACTTTTAGATGAATGCCTGAGTTATCCTTCAAAAGAACATTATAAAATCTACACACATAAATACAGTACTAATACTGAACTATGCATGTGTACACCAAACATTATACATTACATAATATGCACAGTGTAAATGGCAATCGGTGCACGCTTTAGCATTTGATACGTGTAATATGGAAAGGTTCCCTCTGCTCTGCAAAGCATGCAAGTTTTAGTAAACTGCCACAACAAATGCTAAATTTTACCATTGCAAAATAAATTTATGCAGTGATCAGATCAGACCGCCTCTGTATCGGTAAATTAATAATTTATTATTATTAAAACATATTTCTTTGAATATATATATAAGCATGATAAGGCAAAAGAAGTTTCATAATTATAATATCTATAACCAAAATTCATATATACATGATATATATATATATATATATACCATCTACAATCTACATTGGACTTGCTTTGGAAAGATGTCGCTGATGATCAGTTGAAAACTGGATTAGAAAAATACCTTCTTGGCCTTCCTTCAGGCCTTCACCATGTGCACTAGCAGACCAGTGTTTACCTGGCAAAATCATCATTTGAGCTTGTTGCCTTGACACTATTCTTGTAATTATAAATGCCAAAATATTGGTTTGCCATCTATCAAAATAATACGGTAATATCACAAGGTCAATGAAAATAGTCCAGTATGTCAGTTACTATTTTGTGCCACTCTTTAAAATGTGCTGGCTCATCTTGAATTGTTTAATGATCCATTGTAATTGAATTTTGGCTGACTGCATTATTTTTTGTAAAACTTTGGTTAGAAAATAGGGATCCAAATTTGTTAAAACCATGAGCTGATGAGTGTAAATGTATAATGTATATTTGCTAGGAAATTAACAGGATGATATATTAAGTTAACAAACACTGTACATAACCTAACCACCTGATGTATAATACGCACTATCATGTATATTGTGTATTATTATGTAATTTCAATCATCGATCATAGCGTGTTTGTTTTACTTGTGCACAATCAATACATGCACCATGTATCATGTGTATTGATGAGCAAATATAGGACAGTGAGACTTTGTTCCACCCACCATCATTGGTCATGATAATTAGCAGACCAGACAGGCTCAACAAAAATAAGACATAAACCACAAATACTGGGAGCCATGTCAAGGCTAATCACAGATTATCATGTATGGGCCTCCACGCTATAAATAAGTATGATGATTGTCAATATGCATGATATAGATCTATCAACCAAATTGCGCACAAAAATAGGAGAAGTCCAACTAATTCACTAGATATTTACATATTTTATGAACTTCGGACATGCGCAGTTTCAAGTTCAACACTCAAACCACAAAGTTACTATTTACTGTGTGATTGCCTAGGCCCAGTCGAGTTACTAATTGTAGGTTAGTCACATTAAGTACACAGCATTGTATAAATATAGCACTTTAATTTGCGTTTGCTTTGAAGTTACCAACAATTGTTAATTTGTTATGAAGTACTACATATGACAATGGCCATAGGCATGAACAGACAATTTTCTTTGGCCATGTTACATGAAAAACAGATATTTGAGGCAGGAGTGTGTACGGATTCAAGCAATCATGCGAGTTGATTTGACAAGACTTAGTACTCTATATAGTATTAACCACTTGGAAGATTTCACTTCATCTTGAGGCATGAGAAATGCAATTGACAACAATAGTAATAGTCAATACTGTAACTGTGACAATTGTTAACACTGTCACTTTCAGGGAATTTTGGAAAGGTTGCACAAGTAACTCGCGTTACACAGGTTATGGGAATTAGTTTCTTCCGACTAGACCCTCGTGTTGGCCAGAGGGCACCAACGTGTCATGTGTGTTCTCACAGTCTGTTTCTCCCTACTCATGCGTCGCCGGGGAGCATGGGGGTCGACTGTTTTGGACCATTATAAAAAATAGCATGCAATGCATGCACCGTGTCCTCGAGCAATTTAATAACCCTTATAACTCAATGGGATATGATCATTACATTAACACATCTCTATAAATTGTTAAAAGTTGCATTCTATCTATAGATCTATCAATCTACCTATCAATCTATCTATCTGTCTATCTATGTGTCTATTTGTCTATCTGTCTATCTTTAGTAATTGGCTGAAGTATAAATCTCAGGTTGTGGTGCACCCCACTTTGTCTCAGGGCGGAAGGGCCAAAGGGAAGAAGAAGAAGATGCTTCTCAGAAATCGTCTGCTGAGTAAGGAGGAATTTGGGGGATTAAAGTTAACTATTTAGAGCAGTGAGACATAAGGTTAAAGCCAGGGCATCTAGTGCAACAGTGTAAACAGTGGGCATCATAATAGCATCATAACTGTGGGTTGTTCTTGCATCTGTGAAATGCTTTTCGATCCACACCAACTTTGATATGACAATCCCATTGATGACGACAAAGGGCCCGAGGCCCTGCTCTCGGACACAAAAACTGTTCCTGCTCGAGTAAAGGCTTTACTAAAGCTCTGATATTCTGGTCCAGCGCGTGTTTCGACCCTTGTGTACGTCTGGAATAATTATTGCCTTGCCCGAGTTACCAATCACCAATGTATACACATGTAAATCATAACAGACACAATGCATCACACATGCAATTTGCTTACATTGTCACATGATTGTGACAACATAAACCCTAACTTAGGCCTAAGCAGTGTTTAAGCAGAACTTGCCAGAAGCTTAAAATTTTAATTACCAAGTTCCAGAATCTAGAATCTATAGAGACTAAAGAAACCAAAAAGATCCTCAGGCCCTGCACTACACTACAAGTATACAACATGCATAAATTTGATATCTTCTGAAGACATGTCAAACTCAAGAGATGTCAGATTTGTTGGGTGACATTTTCACATGATGACAGCTGAGTGTCACTGTCAACTCAACAACTGCTTGCAGACAAGCCCATCTGTTCGGGATTTTGGAGGCTTTTGAAAGCATATCACGGCATAAAAACGGTCTTAAACATACCTTCAATCATTCCTTTCGGCTTTGCACTGCTGTAACAGTCCTCAGCACAGTAGAAACAGCCTAATTTCACCCTTAACTTGGACTCATGACCGCTATACACTCCGCCCTGTTGAGATCTGTGCACTTGTGCATGACGTCATTGGATTCTACGATCCTCCAATCCGGCCAATCAGAGAAGAGAACGGTATTTTGTGCAGAGACAAAAACGTAAAGGGCGGATTCGTGCTCTTTTCAGCGGAACGCCGAGCAAGTCAAGTTCAGCTGACTATCATAAACTGGCAATTAAGTAAGTTTGGAAACATTTTGTCACTCTTGTATGATTCAACACTAAATACAGATCATAACTAGGAATTATCATGCCATAGAAACTACACATTAATCGGTTAAATCCCAGGAATCATGCAATAAAAAAGGGCGGGAATCGGTTTGAAGTAATTAAAATGGTTCTAATTGCTACTTTAGCAATGGTGTGGTGAACATGGTGTAGAAAAATTACCAAAATTTTTTTCAAGTGTCCATTTAAAAATAATTTGGTTGGTTTATGCATACTAGACAAAATCATAGCTAGAAGTACAGCAGGAGTTTCGCCAACAAACAGATTGGTCACTCCAGTTAATACGTAGTTCAGGCACAGTGCGAGTTCAGGTCTTCCTGATTACTTTAATTACATCAAGCTTTGACTTGAAAAACTAGCGTCCTGAAAAAGTGATAATTTCACATGCAGAGACGATGAAAGTGGAGGGCCTGGATCAGTTGGCAACCGATCGGACAACCAACCATACAACCAACCATGCAACCAGAACTAATTCTATGCACCCTTGGACTATTATATTTTGGTGCCACCCATGCTGCTATCTATGACCGCTTAAATTGTTTCATGTTCATAGATGGCTACTCAGCACACAATAAGTACCGTTTTATTTTTGTTTTATTGATCAACTCTCTACATAGTTTAGTTGTTAGCCGTTTGAATGCAATCAATGCATGTAAACACATAGTTGTACTGCATGCAATATATTTGGGGGGTGAGTGACATTTGCCCGAATTTCAATGTTTATTTTTAATCATCTTCCCGAATTGTTTTCCTTTTTGCCCGAATCTGTGTTTCTCAAATTGGGGCACTCTTTTCAGCCCTGATCTAAATGCATCGTGTAACAAAAATAACAAACAAAGCAGTTAACGATAGATAATTTTATTACAACACAAATTCATGTGCAATCTTTCATCATTGAATTCATGATAATTCAACAAATTGATGGTAACATTATCGCAACAACAAAATCTTGTATATTTGTTCTATCTCTCCTTGTACAATTATCATTCTGTACAATCAAATTTACATTTCTATAAGTTGATAACCTATTGAATAGCATACATATCAATACTGCTAGAACATATACAATGTAATTTATACATACATATGTCATTCTATATACATAAATTTGCAAAGCATACATAAATGTCATAATAAAACAAATCTTAGGCTATTAAAACGGCATTAATGCTCAAATGTTATTTAATCAATTTTGCTAAATAACAAATTCAAAGACATAATTATCAGCAATTCACAATAAATATATATGTAATTGAGGCAAAAGGAGGAATAATATAAATATTATATTTTCAAGCATACAATTATTATTCCTGTTATTATATATACAACTAAGTAATTCAAATATTTGCAAGTAAAGCACAATTAATCGTCGTAAATATGATTAATCATATATTCGAAAGTAAGTTAATCAAATTTAATAATTACCATTTCTAGGGTTCCATACATACAACAGTATTATTAGATGTACTTTGAAATAAGTAGAGTTCAGGCAATCATGAAATAATTGATGCCAAAATTGATATTAAAAATTTATCATCCATAGATACTTTATAATAAAAAGACTGTAATTATATAAAATCAAGTACGTCTAGCTCACGATTTGTTGAATAACTGTCGAATAAAAAACAGTAAATGCTCAGAATATCCTTAATAAAGCACCATATATATCATATCACTTTTCCTTATAATGGGAGAAAATCACTAGAAATTATCCATAATATTATATAATAATATACATTTTGAAACAATGACTAATTTATGGCTTAATAACTTTAATTGCAGAACCATTCCATAAGCAAAAACAATTAATATATTTAATTTAAAAATATGTGAAAAAGAAAAAAAAACTATTTACATTCAGTGGAATGTGGATCTCTATATGAAGCAAAAATATAGATTTTTCTACAATTTATTAAGAAACATTCATATTAATAATTAGTGCTTTACATTAACCTAAATCAATCTAAAATCATGATATGTTTTAATAATGAAATTCTCAATTACCATTTTCCTTTCAAATTTCTGCCAAATTCATGATATCATTCATTACATCTGATTAGTAGTACAATTCATTATTAATAGAATACTCAAAATAAATACTCTGGTTTTAAATGACTAGACACATCAGACCATGAATATTATACCAATACTTATTTCTAAATTTATCACACTCTTCTTCGTATTTTTTCGTAACTTTCGCTACTGTTTTTTTTTTACCTTTTAATGTAAGTCTTTTGCTGCGACCATAAAAACATTTATTTACATAAATCAAAACTAATTCATAAAAACATTCACTCAGTTTCAAACTAGTTTCGAGACAAGTTTTTAAACAAGTCTTGAAACAAGTTTTCAAACATGTCTTCAAAACATGTTTTTAAAACAATATATATGGGCATTGAACAAGTCACTATAACTAATTCTACATAACGTAGTCATAATCATTTAATACTTTGTAACGTGAAAAACACAAATACTTAACATATTCAAATGAAGTACAAACAATGAACAATTCATTAGCATATGAGCAACTATAAACAAAAATAAACAGTAAAATATCAACATAAATTGCACTAGGTTCATATGTTAACTAATAAGCTAAAAAAGCTAAGGTTATATCATATTCTATGACTAAAGTAAGTTTCCTATACAAACGAACACAGTAGTAATATACGGGCTAAAATACACAGGAGATTCTTAACATGACATTTAATAATGTCTATAAAATGAGTGAAATAAAATAAGGTTTAATTCAAGAACATTTCATTATATTATTTTCACTATTTTGCCAAAAAAAGGGAAATTGTGAACTTTTTCTTAATTTCAATTGACAAATAATGCTTTGATAAATAGCAGTCCTAAACTTTTTAAACTGTAATATTAATTATTTTTAAACAATTGCAATATTTTCAGAAAAAGCAGACAATTACCCTTTATTTTGGTATATATAAGAAAATATATTATTCCCTAATTGACATTTGTACATTATTTGTTATATTGCCTAGGTTACAATCTTGTTTGTAATTGCCAGAAATCCAGGGAATAAGACAAGTAGATTCTTCAATAATCTTCCCTGGGATGGAACTAAAGCTGCAAAACTAGGAAACTCTATTTATTTCCGAAAGAGTTTAAACAGAAAGATAGTCCTAAATTTAAACTCGCAGTTCTTTCTCCAGATGCAATGCGCAATGCCACCGAATCTTGAATGATTTTGGTCAAGCAAAGTTAATACAAAATTTGTTTCAGTGACATTGGATCCTCCAAGCCAAGTTCTTAGCAAAGAAATTCCAAGCTAATTCAAATTTAATATGTCGAATATAACAAGAAGCTAAAAATGGGACATAATAGCACCCTCTTCACCCTTTTATTCATTATATTTGAGGTTGTCTTTTATCTTGCAGCAATAATTCCATAATAGGAAGAGAAAGTAAATTTCAATAAAAGCTAGTACATTTCCTTGAAGTTTTAATCATCTATAATTATTATAATCATAAATATTTTTTTATGTATTACATATTCACTGGGAACCTTGAGACCTTTTTGTATCAAACACTATACATATCACACATGCACTTCCGTATTATTCTTCATACATTCGTTGATTCGATGATGAAATTCTGGTCTTCTGAAGCTTCCGTCTGAGGTGTTACTGGCTGAGCCTCCGGAACCGAATATATAGGTCTGAGAACAAAACACAGAATTATACTCATAATCAGTATACAATGTTCAGCAATGCATAGGATATAGTGTGAAAATACTGATTCGCAAAGATCTGTTGTCAAAAATTATAATTTTAGTCAATTTCTTCCAAGTGATATTGATGCCTTATAACTTCAAGTTGTTTCATCAACTCTCCACTGCCATGGGGAATAAATATTTTAATAGCAACTTGAACATATATATATGTTCTAGGTCACATTGCATAATTATCCTTTCAATGTGACCATTTGGTCAAATTTGACTTCAGTTTCTCATTAAAAAATATATTTTACAAGAATCTCCTTTCACTTGGTGAAAGCTTTCTTGACGGAATTCTAAAATCATGAATTAAAAAAATCGAATTATTGTTCAGTTTACATAGTAACACGTTTGGTACTTACTTAGCTTCAGGGGAACCTGGCACATATCCTAATTCATATTCTCTATCAGTGACTGGAAAAGAAAAATAACAAAACAATGTATACAAGAATACAATAGCTTGGATTAATGACTCTTAATTACAGATCTATCTTCACTTTTTTTAGCAAAGTGACAACAATTTCTATGGTAAAGCAAAGGGTTTATTTAAGCCCAGAATAAGGAAATGACAAAAAAAAACTCCTTTGCTCATAATTCCAAATTACGGAAGATTTTTATAAGTAACATGCGATTGAGAGATACTTCAGAAGCATTGACACAATGAGACCGTTTATTAATTGACGCTAATCAATACAACATGCTATAGATTATATTATGCCATATTACACAAATGAATCAAAATCTTTTTGTATATATATCCTTACCATTATAATTCCGCCGACGTCTTCGGAAGAGAAGAATAAGGAAGATGAGAAGACCAAACAAAATGACCACTGCAATACTGACCACGGCTGCTAGAATGATCATTTGGTCTGGACTGGTGTCCTCAGACCCATCTACTGGCCCATCTGAAAAAGATAGCAAGTTATATGAAATTTAATTGATATGATTAATTTTTTGTCTTTCCTCAAATCAATTCTGATGATGTAAGACTATCGAACAGAATTCTTCAACTTAAACTTGTAAATGCAAACTGTCAGTTAAGCGGAGATCTGTTCATGTAGTGATACCAATATTATAAACTAGACTTTCAAAACCTCAATTTGTAAAATATATTACTGGATCTCGCAAATCTGCTGCACAAAATCATAAAACTAATAAATTAAATCAGCAATTTTCAATCTTTGAAAAATGACTTCAGAATATGTTATCAATATGAATTTTCAATCACCAAGATTTAAAAAAAATACTTTTCTTCGTATAAATCGTTCAGTAACCTCTAAAACATAGATGTGCATCATTGTACATTATCATTTTTTAAATTCATATATATATATATTCTAATTTCAATGTTTCTTTAAATTTTACTCTATATATATATAATTTTATGACTTACGTTCTTTTTCCATCTGACCAATGGCGTTACCAATATCAGCTGGGTCTCCCGGCTTGTAAGTTTTGACCTCAGGGAATTCGGGCAAGAAGTTTGCCATCTCGGTGGACGAGGGTTCCTTCGCCCTTGGGGTTGGTGGCTTTTTCGTAGATGGCGCCACGGAGTCTTCTACTACGACGGCATTTGGAATGTCAGCTAGTGTGCTTGTAGGTGTTGGTTGTGGTGCAAGTGTTCTTGTCTCTGCTGTGGTGTTAGAGAATGTAAAATTGTTGTTAGCAACAGAGGTTAAATGAAAAGAGGCGTTGCTTGCGCCGCTGCGAGGCGTTGGCAAAACATTGAACAACAAAAGACGGCTTGTGGAATTGTCGGAACTTATGGTTAACGAAAAATCATCAGTGGGGGTAGAGTTTTGAAATTCAGATAACTCAGAAACGGTAACAGAATTAAAAGATTCACTTGGCTCAGTGATAGCAGAAGAGTTGAAGTGCAAGTTTTGTGCAGTGAGGTTGTTTTGAGCGCCTTCCGAGACAGAAGTATTATCATAAGCGATTTCGGATTCAAAATCATCGCCAGTCCATGCAAGATTAGTTCCATTAATGGCAGCCATCTTGGTTGTTGTAGTTGCTATGGAAACATCCATTGCGACATCATCAGTGACATCATCAATACTCTCAAGATCAGAAAAAGCAGAGGTATTGGACAGAACAGACTCAAAAGTAGCATTAACGGAAAATTCAAGGGGCTCAGCGTCAAAATGATCAGCGACAGTGGAATACAAAGAATTGTCAGTCGCCAGGGTGGTCATGTGATCTGTTTGCTGTATGTTGATTGGCTGTTCTGTCGTGGGGTGTACAGTGCTAGTTGGTGTAGTGCTTGGACCAGCTGAAATGCAAAAGTGCAAAAGAGATTAATAAAATGGTGTAAAGTTGATTTGACCATTTAACGAGCATGCCACTGACTCCAGCCACGTCTACTGTTCAACTAATTTAACAATATAGTGAAAATTGAATGAATCAGAGAGATTTTGCTTCAATTATTATCAAAGTTCTTATTTAACTCTATTCATAATATCTTAATGCCCCAGCCGCTCCAACAGTTCCGACTTTTCCATGACTTTTTAAAGGGCAGATTTAAGAGATATAATGAGCCAGATTAGGAAATTTAAATTTAAATAATTTCATTTGAGCAAAATGCTACATATGACAGTGCCCAATGTCACTGATAATTCTTTTTACAGCTTTAAATATAGAACACAGAAGAGTTGAAGCATTACACAAAATATCTTGGCCAAACTAATTCTAAGCACTTTCCTGACCCTTAAAATATTGTTGCCAATTGAAGGACTTTTAACGAAATCTCTCTGTTCAAATACATAAAAAGACACAACAAAATTTCAAGAAGTTTCCAATCATGCCACCAGACTTGCTAAATTATTGATTACTCCATTAAAAAATAAAATAAAGAGTGAAATTCAATAAAAATATTGATGCAAGAAAAAGCAAAAACATCCATCAACAATATGATGACCTTAAAAAAAATTTAATAATGAAATAGCCTACAACACCAAAGGAAGGACACAATAATCTGAAACAAATAGAAATATTTTAAACTGGCCATATCATTCAAAAAATTGTAAAAAGTCCCACATTGTAAACAGAGGGAAACCTGCAATAAAGTGGCTAAAACATATTTAACGTACAGCTACATGTCATACTAAAAATCTGTAAAAGAAATAAAAGTTCCATGCGCTTCCACAAGTTTCAATTCACAAAATCACGATAAACTACAACAAATATATTTTAAGAAATATTGACTTCTACAACAAGGACATGCAACATCACTGATAGTTCCAGAATTTTAAAAATAATGGTCTAATCATTTAATACGATATATATAAATTTACAGACAGTAAATATTTTCTAATAATATTGTTGATATATATTCTAAAATAGCATACTGATAAGTGGAGTCTTTACGATTCAATGTATATTTAGCTGTTCAGCCCGATACTTAAATTTCATTTTGTACTGTACCATGTTAAAATTGGTGATAAAACAACAATTTAATTTAATTTTCGCATAAATATGTAATCCCAACATTAATGAAGAAATCTCACACAATCAGTGATTCAGTTTACTATTTAAAACATTTTCATCATCAGTTTGCTTATTTTGTCAGTCATACGTACGATATACTCTCAGTGCCGTGGAAGCGAGGACGTAGCCGTGTTTGTTGCTGGCATTGCAGTGAATGGAGGACGTATCGTTCATGGTGATGCCATATAAGGAAAGATCAGCGCCATCTTCACTCACGTCCCATTTGAATTTTTTGTTAGATTCTGTCAATTGATGAAAATTAATACATTGTAAAAACAGATTTAAGGAAATCACGAATCAGAGTGATTGTTGACAACCATGTTTTAAGCAAACTTCAAAGCCATTGAAGATGTTTTAAACTAGCAATTAAGCACATACAATTAGTAGCATGCATGATACTCTCTTTAGATTTTTTGGATAAATGTATATATATATATATATGAAAGTTTAGAATGCCCAAGGAACTGGGATAAATATTGCCAAATTCAATTGATGTGTGTCTAAATTAGCCTTAATCTAGGTCAATTAATACATGTCACTTAAATTTCTATTTTCTCAATATAATTTTTGCGATTTGTTTTTTAACAAGTAGCCTATACCGGCCTAATGGCATTTTCACACATGGTGGATACTAGAAATTTCACATAACAATAAATTATAAACGTTTTCAAGGTGTAATTACCCTCTAAGACAGAAATGCAGAAATGGTAAATAATATGAAAACTCCAATGCATATTCCATAATTAATTCGTACAAACCTGATATGGTTTTATCATCAATAAACCACTGAATCTGGGGAATAGGAATTCCATCGGCCAAACAAGTGAAAATGACATCACTCCCTGCTGGGACACTGCGGCCTTGAAGGGGGGTGGTGATGACCGGCCGAGCTGTGGAAAATAAATAGATAGCTATTATGAAATTAGATAACTACAATAATTCAATAATACTGACATAAACTGAAATTGCAAAAATTCATTAAACAATTCTTGATAGAAATTCCAAAAATTGCTAAATTCTAAAAAGTTAAAAGAATGTGATGGACATGTAGAGCTCTAATGGCCGTTGTGTGCAGTAGAACACATAATACTTTTAAAAGGTTTATATATATACTAGCAGTGTACCCGTCTTACGACGGGTAGAGTTTTAATACAATGAAACTTGAACTATCATTATTGTTTCTTACCTCGGTCTTTGGTTATTGTAATGTATTTTTAAATGTCAGGATAAGTATGGCCCTTTATTGCCACATCATCTTGCCTCATTAATTTCGCCCCTCAAATCTTGCGCCCCTCATAGCTCCTCATCTAGCCTCCCTATTCTTACAACCCCTCAATCATGGACCAAAACACATCAGTCTGTGGCCAAAACATGCCCCCCCCCCTTTTACTTCTAGACCACATACACTGTCTGAATCTGACACTGACCTGTAATAACTTTTCTCATAAGTCATAACATGCAAAGAATACAGTAAAGTAACTTTACACAGTTTTGTACAGTAGAGATGAATATGTATACTGTGTCTATACATTGGTGTATTTGTAGAATGGTTTATTGTATTCTGTAAATTTAAGAGAAAATTTGTGTTGAACAGAACTCCACAACCTCAGGTCTTCACTCAATGGTGCCATGCACCCAACTGATGAGTTGGACATTGAACCACTTTCATAAGAGGCTCAGTGCATTACGCAATGTCACTTGCTTACCATATTTGCTTGATAAATATAGGGCTACTGTGTATCTCGGGGCATATTGATGTGTTGCTTGCTTGAGTTTTCTATTGGTGTTGCTTTCATTATTGCAGTGACATAAGTTGAGGGGGGGGGGGGGCAGTAAGTTGCCCCCCCCCCAAATGATTTTGGGTATTTTTTTTACAGATATATTGCCCTAAATGGGAAGGAAAATGGGGAAATAGTAAGAAAAATAACCTTAGGCCTAGCATAATTTCCTTTGATCACAAAAACCTACCCATATGTGTTGGTTACATTTGGAAAAATTTTTTGTCATTTGGGGCCAGAAAAATGGGGAAATTGTGAAGAAAAAATGGGGAAATTGTAAATAAAAATGGGGTAATCTGATAAACTCTTTTGTGTATAAATCCCCTGTTCTTTCAATTTCTTTTTATTTATTTCCCCATTATTTTTTACCATTTCCCTAAATTCTGGTCATTTCCCCATTTTGCTTAACATTTCCCCATTTTTTCTTCACAATTTCCCCATTTTCCTGGCCCCAAATGATATGCATCTACAAAAAAATTCCTCAAATTTTCCAAATGTAACCAACACATATGGGTAGGTTTTTGTGATCAAAGGAAATTATGCTAGGCCTAAGGTACATACCACTATTTGTTTATCAAAATATGTAAAGAACATAATTTGCACGATTTCCAGTTGTGTGAACAAACAATTTTTGCATTGATATTTTTGTGAACTGAAAGAAAAATTCTCGAGAGCTTTCATTTTCATGTTTATATTTCAACAGAATGCATAAAATTATACAACTTCGGGTTGTTGCCTAATGGTTAGAGTGCCCGCGCTTGAATCCAGTTAGGCTCTCAGGGACCGGGTTCAACTCCCGCTCCTGGCACTACACAACAGGTTGATGTATGCGCCCCGAAATGGCTGCAAGTCGCCTCATTATCACACTCATATCGGCAGAGTTCGGTTAAGTCCGAATTGAAGACGTAAAACCCCCTATCATTTATCATTTTGAGTTCCCCCCCCCCCATTCAGATTTATATAGGCCTAATTATAATTTTTGACAGGTGAAACTTTTTTGATCAGAGCTGGTCAGGTGACATAATGTCATGCAGTTCATAAGACGTTGCCATGGGACTGGGCCAAAGTGAGGTTCAATATGGCAGTAGCTATATGTGTTTGATCCTTCTTGGGTTCACATGTTATTTTATAAAAAGGGTTGTTAAAGGAGAGGAAACAATCACATCACGCTTATGAGGAGGCAAAACACAGATCAAACATATTAAGAATGTCTGGCAGAGTTTCAGGCAAGTCAGGTAAGCAACAGCTGAGATCCTGCGTTACAAAGCACAGGCCTGCACAAATATATGGTTATAAAGATTCTGGTAACTGGTTTAGACATTTTTGTAATTTGTTCAATATCAAAATAGACTGGAGAACAATTAATGATAATCTTATTGCCGGAAAGAGAACAGACTCATAAATTTCTGATTGTCGTGAGAATAGCTTTTTACACTTTCTTGCTGAAATAATTGCCATTTCTGAAAAATACAAATAATTTCCAATTCACTCTTTTCACAGTTCTTTACCTTCAACTTTCAAATAGATCTGGTAAACGGACGACTTTGCCCCGTTGTCCGCCCAACAGTCATAATTGCCATCATCCTCCCTCGTCACTTGGTCAAACGTCAGCAGATGGCTGTACTCTCCGACACGGGCGTGCACAGGAAGGGGTTCTCCGTTATTTCGGGACCATTGTACCCTTGGTGCTGGCCTGTAATATAAGAATAAATTAATTAAAAGCTGGTTTTTTTTAAGTTTTCCGAAAGGCATGCAATCACAATGCAAATAATTAATTTTAAAATGTTCAATATCTTCAGTCTTTAATCACTTTAAAAAAACCGCCAATTTGTTTTCAGGTATACCTTCTATAAATTTCAATCAGAATTAAAGCCATCTTGCCAATAAGTATTAGTAATCATGTAATTAAATTACAAAGAACATTTTTCAAATGTTAGGCAAGCATGGATGAATGACTGTCAATTTATGTCTATATATATGTTTAAAAATGAGCCGAATCAATTATGTAAATACATTGAAAAATCATGGGAAATAAGATGTTTAAAGTTATACAATATGTAAGCTGTCATTTGTTTGTTTGAAATTGTAAGTTGTCACTTACGTTAATTTGTTTAAAGTTGTAAATTTTTACGTTAATTTGTTTAAAGTTGTAAATTTTGACTCTTTGTGAATTGTTGGCACTGTACGCCTGGATTTTTATATTGTAACTGTCATGAAGTGGTAGATAAGCCCTATTAGGGCTGGGTATTTTTACTATAATGAATTTTTTATGAAATGTAAATGTACTGTGTACCTGCCACTATAAACAATAAAAAAAGTTCAAAAAGTTCAAAAGTCTTGTATTTATGCACTTGGTAGGCTATAATTAGGACAGAAGGAATACACAGCAATGAGTCGAATGATGATCGAAACTCCTGTCCAATATAACATGTCCTCACATTAGGCCTATACTACCAATTCAATATGAAGCCTCCCACTTTTTTGACAGGGAAATAAGAAATTTATCCTCCAACTTACCATCCCCCAAAGACGCACTTGAGCTGGACATTTTTCTGTCCTTCCAGGACCACATGAGGACTTTGCGTTGAATAGATATAATTTGGCACTCGCGTTTTGTTGAAATGGTACTGATCTGAAATAAATAAAGACAAATTAAATCAAAATATGACACAGCTTTATGGCTAGCAACATTGTTACACCAGAAATACATTGTACATGAAAATATTCAATGGAAATGTCAAAAGTTTGACCATCAATATTTGATCATCCAACACCGATTAGCCAATTTTACATTTCGACCAAAATAGGTGAACTGTAGTGTATGCATGTCTATATGAAATTGTTATGTTTTCATAGAATTTCCAGTCCAGAGTTGTATTGACGTATAGATGATGCAGTAGATATGAAGATAGATATGTGTAGAGTGAAAAAGAGTATGTAAATATAAATATACAACTGAAGCAAAATAAAGAACATCCCATCTCAGGAACAGTGAACAACATCGAACGTAATCATATTTGCGGAAGGGCACATCAGGACTTATGGAACTTTATATATAAGAAGATGAAGAGGGACATTAATGACATTGTGTGGCCTCTCTCCTCAATTTATAGCTTCCACACTTGAGTGTCCTGAGTATATAAGCATACTATACTATATTGCATTGAGTTTTTGACCGATTGAGACTTCATATTTGAATAATCAGTAAACTACTTCCAAAGCAGAATACATCTCGACTAAGTGCTAATAAGGTTGATTTTTTTTCTTCAGAGGACTTTGGGTGGTCAGCAACAGGATAGCAGCAAAACTTTTGAAAAATCAAATTGTCTAAAGACTAAAGGGCAACTTCGGCTAAAATGTCAGAGGTATGACAAGTTTATGATACTTTTCAATAAAAAAAGAGCAATACATTGCATGTACTATTCCTGTTTTCACAGAATTATGCTATTTTGACACATAAAAAGCCGAACAAATTCACTCCTAGGACATTGGTAATTGTATAAGCTAGTACATGTATTGACAAACACTACACAAAAGGACCTAATATATACCATAGATAATTTTGGATAAATTTTGGAAATTTCAAGCTATAGACTTCATAAAGCCATGCTATATATAAATGTGTTCAGCAAAAGCAGTAACATTCTAATAACTTCCGAAATTTTGACAAAATTTACCTTTTCCAGTTGTCACCAGAATGTCTGTCGAGAAATTTAATACTGTTATCTTTTTTGAAGTCTTTTTTTCAAAAGCTTAAACTACCAGGAATTAGTTTTTAAAACTCTTCAGTGTCCCACATCGCCTGTCGGCATAAAACATATTTAAATTTAAAGTATAGACTAAACTTCCAAAAAAGTGTAGAACTTGCAAAATGTGCATTGTGAAAATATTTCCTTTTACTTGCCCCCCCCCCTCCAAAAAAACTAAAACAGAACTAAGCAAAAACTAAACATGAGACTAAAATTGACTATTATAATAAATTGTTGAATAATAGGCCTTATAGCGGAGTGCTAGTTTCTTCACAAAACACTTTTTAACCAAATAATGTTCTCAAACTAGCAAGGATAAAGAACATGTTCTAATACTTGAGAAGTAACCAAATGCAAGATTGCAACCTTAGGTTCACGATTGATAAGTGAAACATAGTTTTTTCAAAATATATTAAGTTTATTGTATTCCTTGTAGAGTGTCAAAATTAATTCTTTTATCTTAAATTAAAGAAGCAGCATTTATAATTAAAACATGCTGGTTGCCAGTTCAGGGATTCAAAGTTGGAGGCAGTCTAATTATAGCATTTGATAGATAGAAAAACTTGATTTGAACAGGAGCGATCTAAAACAAGTGATGCCCCTAGTGGCAAGTGCTGCCCCAAGTGGCAGGGTCAAAATATATGTTCTAATTAAGGCTTCAACATAGATGCATGTTTTTATTAATCAATAAATGACGGTCAAACAAATGCAAACAAAAAACAGAAGAAATACCTATGAGCCATGCATTTTTTTTGTCTTTCGAAATTAGTTTTAAAAGTATACCATTCACTTCCTTCATGGTTAGTTTTATACATCTACACAATTACGATAATATGTCAGTTTGTAGCTCTACTGTGTCGGAAAGCCAAATGTACCACTAGAACTAGAGTGTCGGTCAAAAAAGTTGTTTGAATTTCATGAGAAGATCTATTCACTTAATTTTCCGGAAGAGCTAATCATGAAACTTTGTAAGACCAAATTATAAATAGCTTTTTCAGAAGTTAGTATTTTAATATAAACCACTATTAAATTTTACAATATATTTTTAACCAATGTTTTTTAAATAGTAAATCAAAAGAATACACGATTTCCAAATAATTTCCCAAAAGAAAAGTTGATTTTACTGATCAAATGAAGAAGCCATTAACCAACAAGAAAATAAAGTAAAGGTGGAAAATATATACATTTTTAAAATAAATCCTAACAATATACTTTATTTTATTATTTTCGCTTTTGAAATATTTTTTTTTAAACAAACAACTTTTTTGGGGCCCGTATTATGTACAAACTGACGCTTACCTGGTATAACTATATTAGACAAAGAACAGAAGAAACCACTTTAAGATAAAATAACTAAATTTATACAGCAAATAAATAAAATAATATTTCAAACTGAGATGCGAGGATTTGTAAAGATTTAAAAAAATTAAAAATTCATGCAAAAATGCCTACAAGTTTGCCAGGTACTTCAGAATGTACAGTAATAAAGTTGATTATCTTATTCTTATTAGTCAGGCCTGTTGTTTGTTTCCGGTTAACCATGTTAATAATACAAGAAATTTTTAGGTTTAAAGAATTGATAAAAGAGTTTGGAAGCAAGCATGTGAAAAGAAATCTCAAAAAATGAATTTCATATTGTACTCTTTGAGAGCAAATACAAATCTTTGTAAGAAAAGGACATAGTCTTTATAAAACTGATTCGAAGATATCTAGTTCATAGTTGCATTTGTTTGAAAGTAAGCTAAATCCAGAAAATTTGTCAAAAATTGGGTAAACGGAAACATTTCATTTTTTGGCCCAAATTTTTTTTTCAAAAAACCTTGTTTTAATAATGGTAAGTAAGTAAGAAGTACTCCACAAAAGAATTACAAGTGGTTAACTACGTTGACTCTTTTATTTATACCTACCAGTTAAAACTATTATCCTGGTTTTCTGTCCCCCTCTGGAGCCCAGTTTGACCGGGTTGGCCGCATAGCATTTGAACATGGCATCGTTTAGGGACCGGTCCACTCGAGAAATAATCAAATTCCCTGGAAAATAATAAAATGAGCAAACTTCATTTTCAGGACATAATGAAAAACAATTGTAGAGTTATAGCAACTTAGTTCAGTTTGCTATGCCCACTAGGTGGCTTAAAGATATGTTGAAAAACTAACTGAAATAAGTTCCAACTGTAAGACCCCCTAGTGTACATAACAAGCATACATGGTCACTGCACCAGGTTCTTCATCAATGCGTTGATCTATTAAAAATTTTCTATGATTGAAATATTACTGTAACCTAACCTTTCAAGTCGTAAAATACTTTTTACATTCAATATTGCAGGGCGCGCTGTAAAATTTAAGCTGATCAATTCCGAAAAACTCCTTTAAATTACAGAGATATTCCATACGAAAATTTAATAAAGGTCTATTACCAATATTCTTCTGAATAAGTAAAACCTAAAATACATATTGAAAGGTCCGAATGAGACAATCATGCAAAACGCGAACAATATACATAATTCAGTTAAGAAATTGTCCTCAGAGGGAGCTATGCAAATGTGAACCTGGTCCTATGGTCATTCCTAGAAGCTTTTAATTTTGCATTCGTTGTGGTTGGAAATTTAACATGCATTAAACATCAATAATATCATATATATATATGCACTATTATGCAGGGAATTTAATTTTGATTTGCACAGCTTCACTTTAAACCAAATTCTGGCTAAATAAGTATAGCTTATATTTAAAAATAGTTATTCGACTTGATAAAAAATGTATTGGGTCTTGAAAAATATATTTAGGCGACAGCAATTCTGCATCCGACGGTCAAAAAAGCTAAACATGTCTAAAATTCTAGACAATGATGATTGATGAGTGATGAAAATAGTGAGCGGTCCACACATTTTCTCAGTTTTCACTTCTATCAAAACGGCAAAGTGTGTGAAGAAATCCATTTGATATAATACTACATACAGAATAAGATAGTCAAGATTGAAAGACATCTTTTGACATGAAAACAACAAATAAATAATTGCAAAAACCTGAAGCCAAAATACAGAACGTAAAACATACAAGAGGAAATATATGAAGGTCTAAACAGGACAGGGGTATATCGAGTATATGTAGAAATATAAACAAAGCAAAGCACACAGATTCAATGCGTTACCTCCTGTCCATGAATTGAATGAATTTGGAAATTTCCAAGGCCACAAATTAATTTTCTTTTCCAAGATTTTTTTTGACTGATTTGTTTAATTGCCAGAGAATGTAATCTAAAAAAATTGATTTTGGGATTGTCTTAATCTATTCTTGTGATTTTAAAGAGTTTCAGAGATTCAAATTAGGAAAATAATGATTTTTTTAAATGTTGCAAAGCTGAACATTTTGGTTTAATAGATATTAGGTCTTGGTTAGGCCGGTGTCACTACTGTTTTAAAGAGTATCTCAAATGCTTATGGAAATACCTGAGGCCTACACTAACATTGAAATATAATGTTGGTCTACTGCATAAGAAGACAGGTATAACATGGAAGACCATTCTGAAAGGTGCAATCATCGATGCAATTACGGAGCTGTAATGAGTAGGATCAGAGAGTAGCAAAAGCGCAATCAGCAGATACTCCGAAATAACTACCACTTCTTAGATGCTTCCTCAGCAGCTGGGGGAAATACTCAAGAATCAAGTGAGAGCCTTGTTCTGACTTAACAAAGCTACACAAGTTAGCCATGGCAAGTTACAATACCTCATTACGCTTGCTTTATCAAACACTTTTTCTCAAATAACTTAGGCCTATTGTCTTTTATTGAAACGTCAGTGCCACAAATGTGAGTCTATAGATTGTATGGACTTGGAGAGGACATGAGACATACAGTCCAATTACATCCACAGTTACATCAGGGTTCACCTATTCCTTTATCTAAATTTACAACAGCCTTGAAAGTGCTACAACCCTTGACAATTTTTTTTTTTCTAAATTCTTTCAGGGTTTTGCTCTTTAATGGCATTTCATAGCACTTTACAAGACAACTACATCCTTTTAAAACCTTTTACACACACACTTAAGACCCTACCGTACTCCAGTGAATGGGAGTCACACATGTAGGACATCTAAATTTAATTATTGCCTGAAGGGTGGCTGTTAGGGACTTGGTCACAATCACATTCTAACCCAGTGGCACTTGAGGATAGAATGACTAAAAGTTGTATGAATGGACCCATATTAGGTATGCCTATTTTCTTAAAGTCAAAGCTACTGCATGGCTCTGAAGGTATTTCAGCTTATATTAGCAGCAGTCAGAGGTAGACATAATGATGAGATGATAAGGCTGAGAGTCCACACCAAGGTACTCCCTGTTCCCAGGTTGAGATCTTTTGCTTGCCTCAGCATAGAATACTGAGCAAAAACCTCCATCTAGCTTTGCGTCACATGCGACTTATTACAGAATAGAATTTCAGTTTGACCCCACGACCTAAGAAGCCAGTGGTCGCACCAACAAGCGCTCTTAACCATTATTATGCCACTGGGCACTCCTCAAGTAAGATCCCTTTTTAAAAAACCCAGCAAGGAGCAAATATGTTATGCATCAATTGCTATATATTCTCCCTCTTTCCTTTCATCCTCGATAGCAGCAAGAGAATACCCTAAAGGCCTGCACTTTCCATTACCTATGACTTACACATACACTGACCACAGAGATGCACTGGCAATGGGTCCATCTGCCATTCTATATTTTAGCTCGTTTTACATATTCTCTGATATATATTATTTATAGTCGTTACATTAGTCACATTTATAACTTGAGATGAGACATTGAGACTTACGACCTTTACAAAATATCATATCAATCGGATAATGTGACCAACAATACTGACATTTATTACTGTAGTGACTTTGGAGACTTACTATATTTACAGAATATCTAATGGGCACACATCAGATTTCTAAATTTATATAATTTATACATAATATGTATATAGGCACTGTTTGTTTTGAGTTCTGATGCCCCATCTTTCAGTTCAGCTTTGCAACAGTTTTAAGCAATTCCCTGAGTAATTAATCGCACAATAAAAATTAAGTGTAAGGTTACTAAAAAGAGACTAATTTAGAAAGAGATTACAACTAAATTACCAGAAGAAACATTGATCAGTACAATTCTTATAGAGTCTATCCTACATGAAAATTAAATGAATGTTATTTCTTGAAAGACAAACCTCACTTCAGTAACACCACATTTCAAAGCTAAATTTTGTTGCAAATTTACTTGAAAGGCAGTTTTCCAAATTAGAGTTCTTTTAATTTTCTATTTGGCATATTCACCTTGTTATATCATGAACGACTTTCTAATGGAAGAGCAGTTACAAAAAAAGATTTGATATTTTTTTCAACAAAAAAATTAATGAGTTTTCTGAGGTGAAAAGTGACTGAGGTTTATCCTCCATGGTTTATGTACAAATTAAACACCTCTATTAAATCTTATGTTATAAGGGGCATATATATACAATTCAATCACTTAATTAGTCCTACAACATCAAAGCTGTCTTCATTTTTCCTCCTACCTTCCTCGTCTTGAGATATGATGTCCGTTTCTCTCACGAGGTATCCCCGGTCGTCATAGTCCGTGACTCTGTGCCACTTTATCACAGCTTTCGGCCGACTGTCAATAATGTGGTCGCAAGATATCGTGACGTCATGACCTTCCGTCACTTCCTTCTTTATGACCACTTTCGTAAAGCTTCGCGGTTTGTATATTGTATCTGGAATGAGGTAAACATGAATTATGCCCAGAAGACAAAGTCACAAATTGGAAGTACAGCCATGGCATTATAATTATTAATTTTCTGAACATTAGCCTCCACATCAGGCTTGGGGTGAAGTACAATTTATTGTACTTGAGTACAAGTACAAGTACATTGGCATTTGGTACAAATCCAATGGCAGTTTTTAATAAGAGTGCTTGAGTCCAAGTACAAGAACTTTAGCTCAAGTACGAGTACATTCCTGATAAAGCAGAAATTAAACTAATTCACAGTGAAGAAAGTGCAGTCCACATAATCAACAGACAGAACATAAAATATTGGAGATATGTGGTATATCTACAATGTTAGTCAAAATTATAGGCCTTTAGAATAGATAGTTTAGCCATGTTTAGCTTGCTCTAGGTATGGAAAAATGAAGATAGAGTTAGTGATGTCTTTGCTTGCTATAGAAATGCTGTATGAAGTGCCTGTGTTTCAAACTGCTGTCATACTTACAAGCTTCCTCAAGGAAGCTGGTGTTGGAGAGGCCAACACCGAACTGATTGAACGCCTTGCACTGGTAGACCCCTTCCACCCTCCTCCCTTCCACCAGGAGGGTTGTCCCATCTTTGTCTACATGTCCCGGAGGGACCGTCAAGTGATCCAGTCGCTCCCCATTGTAAAACCATTCTATCCTGTGAAAAGAAAAAGGGGAATTATTATTTAGATGATCATATCAATACCTTCAGTTAATTTGGAGAATATTTGATTGGCAGGGCTTCATGGGAGACAGTTTATTAGCCAAATGTCTTGACTCAAATAATATAATGTTAAAGGTATACAGGTGGGGTTTATAGTCTGCTTCCACGCTGGAATTTGCAACTGCATGCTCAGTCGACTTTACACAGTACCTTCGGTTGACAGGCTCACTGATCATTCTTGATTGGTCTCACTCCCCTGGGGGACATACAGCTGGCAGCCTCACATGGCGCCATCACTGATCAAGCACGTACCTTATCCGCTTGTAGCCAACCTCCCCATTTACACCTGGGTGAAGTGAAGCAGTGACTCCAGGAGGATCTGCCTCAATTCCTCCAAATGAAACACACATTTATGTAAAAGTGCCACAATAGTGTATGGAAGCAGTAACTAATAAGGCATCAATTGTCCAACTTCACTCTAAACTTGGGCAAATTTGACATTAGCCAAATGAGTTCATTAAAACCAGGTCTCGGACTCTCCATATTCTGTGAATACTATGAAATGGATAACAGATTTGAAATGTCACATTTTTGACAGTCATAATTGAGTATCAGGAATAGAAGACATTGTCAGAATGTCATGGTGTACTGATCTCCAATAATCGTATGTGAAATTGTATAACTTGGACATAACATTTTCAGACAACTTCAATTTTTATTATATTCTGGCATTAGATTCCAAAGATTTTATGGACCATGTTACATATGTCCATATAAATGTGGCTAAATGTGACTATAGTCAAGCAGTGTTCTTGGTCCCATAAAGATCATATTATCACCCATTAGAGATTCTTCTCGACCGGCAAAGTGAACAAGTCGTATTTTGAAGGCGTTACAACTTTCCGCTTTGGTGCTCCTCAAGAAGACTCCAATGAAAAGGTTATGTGACCGTATGTCACCCACAGAGTGATAACAGTACTGTTATAGAGGATGAGTTATGATGGCTTTCGTGGAAGCTTTTTGGCATGTCGTATTTCAGTGTAAAAAAAAGGCAGAGCTCTAATATTTTTTTGCTCGTTGACTGTTATGAGCAATATGAAGGCTTAGTGCATGAATTTGGACAAACCAGCATTACAAATTTTAAGATTTTTACTGAATTAGGTGAAAAAAATGAAATGATACTAAACATAAAATATGATATATATATATAGTCATTAGTCAAAGATATTTGTGAAATCAAGTTCCACTCCAATTTTTCAAAATTTAAAAAGAGCTTAGCCACTATTCTTTTTTGAAGTGAGATTTTCTTAAATTTCGTATGATAATTTATATAATAAATGACATTGTGACTTACCTAGGTTCAGGATGTCCTGACGCTTGGCAGGGCAGGCGGATGGGGTCCACTTGTCCCGCATTATACAACTTGTGGGGTGGCGGTCCCATCCATACCATCGGAGGACCGCCTTCGTCCGCTGCAAGCAATAAGAAGAGATATTGCAAGTCGATACGCCATTTATTTACTAAATATTTCATGAGGAGACAATCATATAGACACAAAGGTCCTAAGTAAGTTTAACATCCAGTATTTTTGCACAGATGAGGCTAAAAAAGAGCCAGTAAACAAAGTGGGATGTATGGATATGGAAGCTTGTTGCTGATGTCCTTTACTGACGATGCACCATGGTCGGCTAATTCAGACAGAAGGACGACACAGTAATGAGGCGAAGGATGACTGAAACCGCTGTCCATCATATGGTCAGGCGACTGAGCCAGAGCTGAATTCAAACCTTGGACCCAGCGATTGGAAGTGCAGAGCTGTACCAACTGAGCTATCCTGCCTCCTTAAAATCGAACCCTGATCCCAGATCAGCTCCCTGTGTGTTACCACAGAGCCAGGCCCACTCAGATATGAGCAATATTGTGTAGGGCCTAAACCCTACTCCCCAAAACTGGGTCAAATGTCAAATCCCTTTCAGGGTTGGGACTTGGGGATATCATTTTTTACAAAATCTCAAACATGACAATATTGGTGCAATATGGATGCCTTTAATTCGAAATCAAACATCAGCAGCATGTCTAAACACTCTAAAAACTGTCGGGACAAAATTGGTTTTTTAGATTCAAAATGGTTTTTTGAAAAACCAAATTTCAATGCAAAAAACCAACATGGATTTTAAAAAACATTGCAGAATCTTGCGCCTAGGTGTTAATCCTAAACACAAACAAATCAAAATAAACATTTTGAGGATTTTCTAGATTTGGGAATCACATTTCTTTAAAAGAAAATCCAAAGATTACATAGACTGAGGTCGTTTTATTAGCAGGAAATTGAAGGAGATGTTTTCAATATCCAAATATTCTGATATTTCTTTATTTGATTTTGTGACCATGTTTAGAATTAGTGCAAGAAAGTTGTAGAGAGACTCAGGTTTTATTTGGTATATTCAGGTTTAGTTATGGACCTCCAGGCCTGAGGGAGAAAATTGGATCTTCCAGGTATTTTTTTATGGAAAAAAAAATCATAAAGCCTGCCCTTCCTACATGTTTTGTTGATGTTTGTTGAAAATTGTGACAGGGCACAAAATGAAAGTTCAAACCCCCTCCACGAGAGGAATCTCCAAACTTTGACAATTTCACAAAAAGATTGGACACATAAAACAAGACTTTCAATCTTTAACATGAACATGATGAAGTGGCTGATCTTCTCAATGGGGGCTGAGAATTGTTACCTCCCAAAATCAACCACCAACAAGAAATTGAGGTGATTTGGGAAAAACTGTGATTGCCAATGACCTCCGATGTTTACAACTTAACAAGGACCAATGTCCCATGGCCTATGCTGAGGCTATGGTATCATCCACAGAGACATACTTCAAAGTTTCATCACTAAAATGTCATCAGCACTGCTAAAGTGGTGGCCTGCAGTTTCGTGTTGGCTTGGACACCAAATCACAGAAGAGGACAAATACCTCAAACCATGTCCAACAGCTCTTACAATATAAATCTGAGGATATGACAACAGTTATACTGATGACAATGATATCAACTTCCCAAGAAAAACTGAGATCATGAGCACTGTATGTCATTGCTCAGTAGGTACCATCCTCAGTGACACTCACAACAGTTTTAAAAGCAAGAAGGTTGACCAATACCATCTAGCTAGGGAATACCAACAGGCTACAGTGCCTCCAGTAAGTAAGTGGAACGGGTGATGTTGCTATTCATCAACCAAACTGCTTGTGGGAGCATGAATTCTAATCAGATGAGAGAAAAACATATTGGGTCATAAAGGCCGATATTTGAGGCCTGTGGGATAATAATGGCTGCCAATATACTTTGCTGTACTGGCAGTTAGACTTATATATGGGTCAAAGTCTCTGATAAGTAAGTGAATCACCCTTCCCATTAAAACAACATTGGACTTGTGCTTTATTTACCATAACCAAAAAGGCTTATAAACCATTTCGGAAAGTTACCTTTTCAAGTTGTCAGGCTATCTTCTTTGCGGTTTGGGCCTTTCAAGTCAAAAAGCATTGCAGACACAACACCGCGCTTTTTGCAGGACTGAGATGTCTTTATACATAAATTCAATAAGTGCTATTGGCACATTTCAATAGAAGGAAAAGATAAACAGAATGACTTTACTGACCTATAATCTTGGCATATGCGGAGCAGGCTAGAAACGTGACAAGCAGGGCGAGAGAGGTTTGTTGTGTAGTCATGCCATTCCCTGCAAAGAGAAGAAAATAGGTTTAGAAATATTGTAATAAACAATTGTATACAAAAATAATAAATGAGAGATAGATGGATGATTTTGGCTTTATGGCACCATGGTACACTAAATCAGGAGTCCAGAAGACACGGCAATGAAGCGAAGGATGATTGAAACTGCTGTCCAACATGATACAAGTCTTGTGCCGGCCAGAGCAGGCCTCAAACCCAGGACCCAGCAATTGGAAGCCCGGAGTACCATTGATGGATGATTCGGGCTTTACGTCCTGTATTTATGCACTTCATAGGCCAATCAGGACAGGAGGAGGACACAGCAAGGAGGCGTAGGACACGGCAATGAGGTGAAGGATGATTGAAACAGCCATCCAACATAGGCCCAGGTGACCCTGCAAGAGCGGGGAGTACCAGAAACTGAGCTCAAATCAAGGTTGATCAACGTTGAGCTGAATGAAAAATTAACCTCAATTGATTTATCTGCTTGTTTCTCCAGGTTCGAAATGAATAAATTTGTGTCATTCCAACAGTCAATGTGTCAGAGAGCAGCAACCAGTAACACAGAAGAATAAAAATATCCACTTTCCCAAAGTATATTCTCAGGGCGGAATATCAAGGTAGCTATATTCAACAAGTGTAAAAGCATTCCACGTGTATATAATAACATTAAAAGAAACTCTACAACATTATCATACATCTTTGCATGCTTTATAAAAGTTGTTTTTGACCACATTTCTCACAGAGCTTTTTCCAGGTACTTTATAATATACCATCAAAGTGTGAAATTCAAAGGATATCAGCAATTTCACACTAAAAGGACATTTTTATTAGTCATATATTGCACCCATATAAAGTGTATATTATGTTGATAAAAATGTTCAAAATGTTTTCCCACGAAACAATAAAGTAAGTTTAGCTTTAAGAGAATAAATTTACTTCTTAAGATGTTCTTGACATATAATTAGTGAAAACTGAAGGTTTTCCCTTCAAAATAATTAAATGCAAGTGCATGATAGCAGGCCTATATCTACTTATTTTTGCACTTTTGTATTTCATTTTAATGCAACATACTTAGTGTAAAGAACATGCACCACATTAATGTGATAAGCCCAACAGGTCCAAGCCCTATAGAGTTTATAAATCTTTACTTGTTAATACACACAGTGCCGCCTGTAAATAAGTGAAACGCACCACCCTTCCCAATGAAATAACATTGGGCCTGCGTTTCACTTACTTATCAAACACTTTGACCCATACCTAACTCCGACTACAGCATAGAAAATTGGCTGCCATTGTTATCCCAAATGCCTCACAATATCGGCCTTTATGACCCAATATGTTTTCGTCTCATCGGATGAGAATGCATGCCTCCACAGGCAGTTTTGTTGAGGATGTTTAGCATTGATGGAATGGCACCATTTCATGTGTTTCACTTATTTACAGGCGGCACTGTATAGTAGTGACAAGTAAGGACAAAGCTCTATGTGACTTGGGTCTGTGAAAAGAGCCAAAGTCAGCTCTGGGAGAAAAATCAGATAATGGACTTCGTCAGGTTCATCATTGGACATCATTATGTCTGGAGAATCTGTCCATCCTACACAAGAGGATGATAATCCCATATATATATTGAACAATAAAAGGTGAAACATAGAATGCTAACTTATGAGGGGAAAAAATCAAATTCATCAAGGTTAACCCTAATTATTTGCTGAAAAAAAGTTATAAAATTGTCATGTCTCATAAGTCCAAATGTATCTACACATATACATGTGGCTCCATGGCAAGCAATTCTGTATGTGCTCACGAGAATGAGGGTTCAGATTCCACTCTGGATATGTCCAGAAGTTATTATATATATTCAGTATAATGCTGCAAAGTAGATGTTTTTCGCAAAGTTGCAATGAATCTGCAAATCTTCGTAATATAACTCTCTCTATATATATGTTAATTGTCGAAATGTAAATTTTCTCCTTCGACTCGTGATTGGCAAAGAGAATTGTGGTTATAACTTTCAGAAGTTCCAGTTTCAGCGGCTATAAATAATTCGATTTTTATTAATAAAACAAAATCACCTACCAAGAACGAAGTCTAATTTATTTCAATCCGCGAAAGCCAGATAAGGTAGCGCAATAAAATCTCCCAATTGAAATCTCCCACCGTTGTTGCGCTCAAATCTACGTTCACATCCAACGTTCTTAAAGGTAACTGGACTTCTGCACTGAAGCAGACTGTTAAGTGTCAGAATCAGACCATCTTTCTCACTCAAGCATGAATTTCATAAAATAAAATAAAATTTTGACAAAAAAAAAGGTTTGTTTGAACTCACACAAGCATTGCTGTAGGTCACAATTCAGCCCAAACAATTGCGTAGGCACGCTTTCATAATTTACAAATTCAATGGTAATTTGCATATTTTGGGATGGATAGGGGAATTCCATTGAAAATGGAGAGAGGTATCTAAAATAGTGGGGGGAAAAAAGCTGCAAGCATCAAATTTGATAAACGTCGTCTACGTGTATATAGAAGTGGAAGTTAAAATTGGCAAGGTCCAAAAATATCAACCTAAAACATGTAAAACACGGAAATGGACTAATTAGCAATTAAAAATTAACTCTTTTTGTATATATTTATATAGAAAGAAAGTTAAAAATGTCTCATTTGAAGTAAAAAAGCTTAAGTAATTAGTAAACATCATTTTGATAACACACAATTTCTGGCAATCACAAAATAGGCTCCAATTCTCAAATGAGAGACATCACTTTACAAGTGACTGACAGCTAAGTTTATTTCTTATAAAACGAATGAAAATGTAAGTCAAGGTCTTTATGGTCAGATTTCAGAATAATAATTTTGCCAGGCCTACCTTCATGTTACTGGCATCACGAAAAATTACAAAGAAAATCCATCTTTTCAACTTGTCAGAGCAGAATTACATATCCACAATACTACTATGCATGACAGAAAAATAAAAATAAGCAAAAAATCATATATCCCATATTATAAAAGAGAGAATAACACCCTTTTTCTGCCATGACCCAGCAGACCTATGGAATAATTGTATACTCATATTTGTACATAGTATTCAACCTAGAGTAAAACTCCTGACATTTTGACCCCATACATACTACAGTAGCATAGAGCACTAATTTGAGGACAATTGCTAAATAATAAGTTGCAATGGTTACTACGGGTCAGCCTTTAATCTGAGCAGCTGCTGGGCCTGTCATAATTGTCAGTGCCATATCATTGATACAGGACAACCCGGTTAACAAGATTTTGATTTGACATTATTCTCATCAAACTTTGATTCAAAGCAGTGAATGATACTTGGATATTCTTAGCTTAAATAGATGGCGAGTGCCCATCTTAAGTTTCCGTGCCCATCTTTAGTTTCCGTATGAACCTGGACTCACATTCGCAAGGTTGTGGGTACAAACCCAGCTGTAGGCAAGGATGTTTTTAAGATCTGTCCTCCATGAATCACTGCTTCACTCCACCCAGGTGTAAATGGGGAGTTTGGCTATAGGCAGAGAAGATACAAGATTGATCAGTGATGGCGCCTTGTGAGGCTGCCAGCTGTATGTCCCCCAGGGGAGGAGGGAGACACATCAAGAATGATCAGTGAGCCTGTCAACCGAAGATACAGCAACTAGTCGGTGGAGAAAACAGACTTGAAGTACTGAACACCTTTGAAACAATTGTGCAGCAAGGTACTATCATTGAACCTGAGAACTCTATCTTAATTCGGGAAAGGGTGTTCACATTTATGCAACTAGCTGTAGGCCTATAGCAATCAAAGTTGACACAGGGTTGTTTGCGGCAAGGAGCCGTCTCGAAAGGGTGCCATATTAAATTGTGCTATAATCTATTATCACCGTTATTATTATACATTGTACAAAGCCAAACATGGAGTCTTGACTGTACCAAAACAATACCTAACCGCGAAAGATTTGTTGTATGGACCCACAAATTATGCAAGCGCAAATCGTGAAAATACATATTTCCGTTCTCGTAGTAAGGTGCAGAAATATAAATGTCAGCACCTCCATTATGGATCTAGTTTCAACAGAGGTACAGGTAAGAAGTGATTGTACTTAGGGAGGGAAAAAAGTATCCATTGTTTTCTGCATTATAAAAGTTTTATCTTTTCATATCAAAAAACTTCCAAATCTTAACAGGGACTCAATGTCAAAGTATTTTTATCTATCAAGATGTTAAAAATTAATAAATGCTCAGTATTTTTTTTCATGCTTTCCAAAAAAAAAAAATATCCATGTCAACTTTTCTCAGTGAGAATGGCTAAATGGCAGCATAACTTACAAGACATCATTTTTCTTAGAATTTCATCATTACCTATAATCATTAAAAACTTAACAAAAAAAAACTGTGAAGAGCAGAATTCCCCCCACAAATTACATAACTCTTTGAGTACAAGATACTTATGTGCAGTACCAGGTAACCCAGTAGAAATGCAACAAAAATATTAAAAATAAATTCCAGTGCAATCAAATCTTAACCATTGGGATATTCTTTTCAACTATCCTTCTTTAATATATCTCTCGAGTGTGAAATTCAACATATTCATACCAACTTAATAACCAGAAGTAATTTTGAATGCAAATCTTTTGATAGATTCATCAATTAAAAATATCATCTATTGATGATAATTGAGCTGTGAAAATATCGAAGTTCTGACATTTTTCCCACGTCCATAGCATAAGAGGTTGAAGCAAAACCTGGCAAATAACTTGGCAAGAATATATAGAGATGCGTGGGTCAAAAGCTTATTCATCAATGTAGGATGAATAAATATCTACACTATTTATTATTACACATAGGCTACATGGTTTTGCTTTTCACTCCAATGCAATCTATCTGTCAATCTATCTATCCATCTATCTATCAATATCTATGTATCATTGTGTGGGGGACACTGGGAGAGGGTTAACTCAATGGTACTGTGCTGGTTTGCCAATCACTGGGACCGGAGTTAGAACCCACCTCATGCCGAGTAACCTGAGCCTATGTTGGATGGCTGTTTCAATCAACCTTCGCCTTATTGCTGTGTCCTCCTTCTGTCCTAATTAGAAATTAGCCTACTAAGTGCATAAATACTGGACATAAATCCCCAATCATCCATATAGCTGTCCAATATCCTTGTTTCTATCCATGTTACTATCAATCCATCTATTCTTGAAATCTACATCAGTAAATTCACATTGTTGAATTACAATTCTGCTGAGTTCAGCAAAATGCTTCAGAAGCAATGGCCCACAGCAAAACCCTTTTTCAGATTTTTGTGGTTTCTGATAAAAATCATGAATTCCAAATCCTTCAACAATGTTACAATGAATACCATACTACCGAAAATGTGGTTTTGGACTCTCGGTACATGACAAGCATCATGTGACGTTCAATTCGATGAAAAATCCTCTTTCTGGCTATTTAAAAATCTTTACTAGGTTTTGTTAATCTTTTTTTCTTTTTCACTGTATAATCTCATGGACCTTGGGCTATCCATAAACCAACAAAATAAATGACCACCACAATGTAAAATTGCTGCGTAAGAGGATTTACCTTATCCCTTCCAGTCCAAAGTTCACAATTTATTAATGTTATGAAATTGTCAAAAATCATATGACTGTGTGTTCCAATCTCAAGTTTATGTATTTTGTTGATTGTGGTGCTACAGACAATTTGAAGCAAAGACATCACAACACTGAATTTTCAATAAGACATGTCACTCAGGCCAGACAGTGAGAGTGCTGGATGTGCCTTATGCCTTGTTGCCCCTGCTGCACCCCTTTTGTACTGATCACTGCAGTCTCTGTTGCGATGAAAGTATCTATCTATCTATCTATCTATCTATCTATCTATCTATCTATCTATCTATCTATCTATCTATCTATCTATCTATCTATCTATCTGTCTAGCTGTCTAGTTGTCTATCTGTCTGTCTATTTATCTCTTAATACCGTTTATGAGACAAGACGCTACAAATCAAATACTGCAAGTCACCAATGTTCAATATCAAAGGTTGGTCATCAACCTTTGTCCATATGTACTACAACACAACTCAAAACTGCAGAAAAGCAGAACAGAAGTTCAGCAAGGCAGAAAGAAAAGCAGAAGGAACTCTGAGAACTCCAGAAAACCACAACACAGCCAAATGTTTACAAATCCAGAGAAAGAGAAAAACAATAAACAGCTACCACCCAAAGGAAAAAGCATAAAATGCTCCTGTTCGTTTTAGAGAATACTTTCTAAACAAGTTAAACATTGTTAAAGATAGCAGTCAACACGTCTTTACCAGAAACACATTTTCCTTTGGTCAGAATTATTGTTAAATCTCCAAATCCGTCAAGCCCAATTCAAGTTGAAGTTCATCACCAAAACAAAGGAGTAAATCCTTCAAGAAGTGTAATTGGTTTCCAGATAGATGAATCTGTAAAATCTAGAATTGGTTTTTCCTGATCATTTGGATTAGACACTGTGCTTTCCATGGTCCCCTTGTAAAATGCATATCTTTCTAACATAAAGTATTTGCCATGGATGAAGTATAAAATATCAGAAATGATTGAAAGAGCACAAAATTTAGTAAGTAAAACCAACATTTTGAGTTCAGCCTCTTGAAGTTGCTGAAGACAAGGCCTTGCAAGAGGTCACATTCTCTTATTACCATGGTCCCTGCATCCTATTATGCCCAATTAGTGCATAAATATAGGATGTTCATTAACTGCCCACCAACCAACCAAACAATACTATTCTTGCCTTATCCTATTTATAAAAGCCAAAACCTCAAACATTATACATCATAAATATAAGATACAATATTTTGTAAATTTTTAAAATCCAATAATCTCCAGCAAATCACAAAAATAAGATACTGAACTATCATATTTCAAAGAACTTTCTCAGCCAAAAATCATACTTGTTAGACATAATCTGACATATCTATTACATCTTTACTTGCAAATGTATTCGTTTTTTTGCAACGTAATTCATCATTCGGAATAGGAGATGAAAAGTTGTGGGAGGCTGACAACAGGCTATTAATAATAAGAAAAGAAACGAAACAGAAAGAAATAGAAGAAAATATTACTTTACATATTCACATACATTGCGATGTTGGATGTACTGTGGTTTATGTGCTATTTAACATTTTCAGATAAATGCTGCAATGTTTTGTTGTGACACTTAGAAGAATATAATAGAATATATTATAATATAATATAATAGACGAGAATAGAATAGAATAGAATAGATAGACAATTTATTATTTTTTTCCAACATCACAAGTGCAAGTAATTTATTAATTATACTGGGTGATAACATGATGTTGGAGAGATGCTCAGCGAAACTCGAGAGTTTGTTTTTATAGAATAGAATATAATCATTTCAGGCAGTTCACCAGCTTTGTATCCATCTGTATCTATCTCTGTATGTATTTTTCAATTCTACATCGCTTTGTAAAGTTTCAATATGTGACATATAGGCCCCATTTCCAGTCATCTATAGAATACCACTTGGTCAAAAAGTTTCTGAGATATTCAAGCCACATTGAGTTAGACATCTTAACACTTTGAATAAGATGTCAAGACTTGGTTGAAGCACCATTAGAGTCAAATAACAACAAAATGATGAGGTTCAACAACTTCGTGAAAGTCTAAAATTTCTCTTGAAAAGCCTTGAAATAGAGAAAGATCAGCTTACATTAGGATACTAAACTTTCAAATTGGCTAAGAGGAACATTCTGAGATTTTAGAAGAGCTTTTTTGATAATTTCTTTCCTCTTGAAGACATATTTTTCACTTTTTCACCAACAAGAACAATTCTGAACTCTGAAGTGTTCCATTGGAGATTTGCAGAAAACGTCAATGGTCTCAAACATTCTAATGTTTTTGTTATTTCAACATTTCTTTCTTACTTTTTTCTAGCTATATCTTTTGATTTTTTCCATGTGGCATATCCAGCACACTATTAAATCAACCTATTTGTCACAAAATGTACTTCTCTCCCCCATTGCACCTATAAAATTAAAAGATTATTTTTTGCTGAAAGTTAAAAACACATAATATTCTCTAAGTGGTGCTTTATCTTTTGTACAAATACGACTTTATCTGCATTAATCCATCTCACTTTTCTTGGTACTTGACAATAATTTTTGTCACAATTCTTGGAATTGTCCGCTCTAATAATCTAATTTTCTAAGACATAAAAAGTCAGCCATCCCTGTACAAGGAAGAAGTAATACATATATTTGACAAAAACAAGAGCTTTATCATTTGTATATTACGAGTAAAAGTTCTTTAGAGGGATTTGCCTTAAATTTCCAATAAGACATGTCACTCAGGTTTGTCAAACACTGACACTAACTACAGTGAGAGTGCTTCAGGTGCCCTGCTACATGTATGTACCTCTGCTGCACCCCTTTTGGGGTGATCACTGCAGTCTCTGTGGCAGGCACACTACAGTTATACAGTTTACATTCAACTTGCATATATTTTCCTTGTAGTTCTGCACTTCTATCTGTATCCAGGAGAGGTGGAAGTAATGAAGTTGAATTTGAACATGATCATATTTTATTAGCTACAGTATAGTTGACATTTTCCTGTTTAAATGTGAAATCCCACTTATCCTTATGGATCTAGTTTCTCATGCAGGAAGTGTTGGTTGTGAGGGCACAAGAGATGACTCACAAAAGGGCACATCCTGAACTGATGTACTGGAGTTGCATGTCTTATTAGAATGCTATGGTCTTTGATAATGAATTGAAATAGCCCATTTTACCTCAAGAATTCCATGTCAATTGTCAAGTATTTATTTGCTTCTTAATTCTAAATTTGGGATAAAATCGCTGTTGATTGTCAGACCTAATCTGAAGGACAAACAGAATTAAAGACATTTACTTCTATTTACGGTTGTCACTATAAATTGAAAGAGGGGGAATACCTAAATACTGGAAGAGCCCATTGAACATTGTTGAATGAAGGGAAATGTTTATAAAGAAATATAAGTCGAAATTAAACAAGAATTCATTCAAAGAGCATCAAATATGGATTTCACAAGAAATTGCTAAAACATGAACAAGTATGCACAGGTTTATTTTTGGAGAGAGTGGAGAGAATTCAAAATTTAAAAGAGAACCATGAAATGAAAAAAAAACGAAATGGCCTTTTAAGGGTTCGGGATTTTGGAAAGTGTTATTTATTCTATGAGGGCCTTATCTATCTATCTAATATAACATATCTTCTCATCCTGCTGTCTTATTAACTTTCTATTAGGCCTACATCTATCTATTTCTACTTTTTTCTTTTTTTTTCAATGATTGAAAACAAATGCTTTTTTCTTCTTTTTTTTCTGTTTAATATTGCCCCTTATTTTCATATTTCATGCCAAAAGAAAGTTTCTTTTTGCCTCAACTTTCACATGTTAGCAAATTTTCACGGTCATAAAATTTATGTTCCACAAAACCAATCAGTAGTGAAAAGGCTATTGACATTCGATTCATGTTGAATTTTGGCAATCAATTTTTGGCATCCTGTATTTTCATGTTTCGTGTCATGTAATGTAAAACAAAACAAAAAGTATCCACATAAAAATTTTTTCATTGATAAAATTAAAAGTTTATGCAATTTGCACCAACAATAATATTGGAAATTCATAATCAGCCAATAATTTTAATACATGTGTATTAATGATAATCTTGTGTTGTGTTATTACTTGCATAAGTATTTACCACATGTGGTATAACTAAGAACAGACACCGATTAAAGGGATAGCTAACTTAAAACATTTTCATTGTATAGACGTGCAATTGACATTGTATTCTTGACCAAAAGAAGGTTTCCGCTACTAAAGACTTCAATGGGAAAAAATATATATGTAACAGCGCCTTGGCAGTGTGAGTTAATCAAGTTTAGGAGGTGCACCATGTGAGAGTAATCTGTTTGCTTCCTGTCTGTCACGCAAACACTATTATCGCCAAAGAAACATGATAGATCTATACGAATAAGCATGATTTTCCTTTAAAAAATACAACATCATATCATCTAATTCAACTACATTAATCCCAATTCTCATTTAGACCTGGGAGTAAAGAATTACATGGAAAATGTGGACCAGTTGAGTGTACTGCATGCTGCCACTCTTCTGGAGACTGCTGTGATCAGCCCAAAAACAAAAGGGGTGCAGCAGGGGCAGCAGAGGCAGCAGGGTACCTCCAGCACTCTCACTGTTTGGCCAGAGTTACATGTCTTATTGAAAATATACCATCTTTGATTTTACCAACCAACAGACACAAGAACTGAGCTGGGCAGATAATATCAAATTGGTATTTCAAATAAACATATTATCAATCATTCATGTTTTCCAACACATTAGACTTGAGTACAGCGTATTTATTAAAATTTAAATATTTTTCTAAATAAATCCATGAATTATCCACTCTATAATCCTCGAATAGTAATACGTATTTTCGATGGATCATCATAGCTGTAAATCACACAATATTGTGATAATGATATTCACACAGGCGAACAAGTGCTTTTTTATAAACAATTTATGTGAAGTATATGTCACAAATATATGATATATTCCACCTTTGGACATCTATTTATATAATGCCTTTGCATATTTATAATGTACAACATGAGAAATACATGTGTAATAGTTCAGAAATAGTCACATGTGACTACACCTGGTATAACAGTAATAACACAATATGGACAAACAATACATCAGTTTTCCTATTGGAAATGCAGTGTCAAATAACTCAAAGCTGAAGAACGTACTGCATGCACAAATCAACTAAACATGAGCTAAATTAGGAATCAAATACATGTTGTGTAAATCTACATCAATTAAAATTCACATGTTCAGTATGCATAGCACACCAGACATAGCAAAATCAAACCATACCTGTAAATGTCATGGTAGAAAGTAAAATATCACTAAATACATGTTTCTAACTGACCTGTGGAATTTCATGAAGATATGACGATCACGGGCATTAATACTTGATCTTTAAATTAATCCTTAGACCTACAGCAAGTACAGCATGTACAGAGTACAGATTATTGAAATTTTGGAAAAATTCAAATTTCAAAATCAACAGTGAGACTGTTGTGTTTTAAATTGACATACATTCTTATCTGAGATAAAAACCACAAAGATAAAGATAAAACACCTTTCTATTATCTATTGATCCTTGACAATTAGATAATAAAAACATGTCGCCTAATCAGCTGCTAATTGTAATTCCACAGGTTGATAAGATAATCCTATGAAAATTCCGAATAATCCTGTAAAATACAACTACTAACTTCTGTGTTGAAATAACAATTTCTATCATACTCCTTTTTAAGTTTGACCCAAAAAAAGCCTCCTAATAATACCTTTCTTTTAATCACCAGAAAAACATTTTTGAACATCCTTTTTAAAATTGTCCAATGGTGCTGAACTATCCAAGCCTATACCCACCTGCTATAAATGTACATGGTGTAAGAACTAAATCAAAACGTAGTATTGGCATAGGGATATGCATTTCACATAATAAATGAACTCAAAACAGCATTTTCTACATGAAAAATAAGTGGAACTCCATATAAATTGAACTTGCAGGATTTAACCTGGGAAATGAATCATAGTTTCAAGGCTGGTTATTGTGAATTCTGAGTAATGTCAAAATTTGAATTTATGGATTTTAACTTTTGAAGGTATTAAACAAATGACTAAGAGCATGATGTTAAACATGTATATATATGTGCCACATACAAAGCGCGATGTCTATAATGTATGTTGCATGTGTCCTGAAATAATAAGAAATAATGCTTGGCCTGACAACAAACCTAATGAATGGCTTTTTGACTACCTTGCTGACTCACTTGAAAACCTGCCACCTTACACTGATTGATAAGCAGACATACAGACTATATTTATTATATTGCTGTTGAAAACTTGACCTTCATACTGTCCCAGTGACTGACCTGAAACACAGATAAACTTTTAAAATGATAGACTAACTTCAGCTAACTTACTGATTGACTAACTTCAGCTAACTTACTGATTGACTAACTTCAGCTAACTTACTGATTCACTAACTTCAGCTAACTTACTGATTCACTAACTTCAGCTAACTTACTGATTCACTAACTTCAGCTAACTTACTGATTGACTAACTTCAGCTAACTTACTGATTGACTAACTTCAGCTAACTTACTGATTGACTAACTTCAGCTAACTTACTGATTGACTAACTTCAGCTAACTTACTGATTGACTAACTTCAGCTAACTTACTGATTGACTAACTTCAGCTAACTTACTGATTGACTAACTTGAGCTAACTTACTGATTCACTAACTTGAGCTTACTTACTGATTGACTAACTTCAGCTAACTTACTGATTGACTAACTTCAGCTAACTTACTGATTGACTAACTTCAGCTAACTTACTGATTGACTAACTTCAGCTAACTTACTGATTGACTAACTTCAGCTAACTTACTGATTGACTAACTTGAGCTTACTTACTGATTGACTAACTTCAGCTAACTTACTGATTGACTAACTTCAGCTAACTTACTGATTGACTAACTTCAGCTAACTTACTGATTGACTAACTTCAGCTAACTTACTGATTGACTAACTTCAGCTAACTTACTGATTGACTAACTTCAGCTAACTTACTGATTCACTAACTTCAGCTAACTTACTGATTCACTAACTTGAGCTTACTTACTGATTGACTAACTTCAGCTAACTTACTGATTGACTAACTTCAGCTAACTTACTGATTCACTAACTTGAGCTTACTTACTGATTGACTAACTTCAGCTTACTTACTGATTGACTAACTTCAGCTAACTTACTGATTGACTAACTTCAGCTAACTTACTGATTCACTAACTTGAGCTTACTTACTGATTGACTAACTTCAGCTAACTTACTGATTGACTAACTTCAGCTAACTTACTGATTGACTAACTTCAGCTAACTTACTGATTGACTAACTTCAGCTAACTTACTGATTGACTAACTTCAGCTAACTTACTGATTGACTAACTTCAGCTAACTTACTGATTGACTAACTTCAGCTAACTTACTGATTGACTAACTTCAGCTAACTTACTGATTGACTACCTTCAGCTAACTTACTGATTCACTAACTTGAGCTTACTTACTGATTGACTTTCTAAGATGCTGACCACTTTTACTTATAGACTTTCTGACAGACTTTTAGAAGTACTGGCTAACTTACTTATTGACTTGCAAACATAAGTAATTACTGGCTGACAACTTACTTTGGTTACTAGATTAACTGTTTGACGATTTACTGATTATTTATTAATTAACTATTATCACTAGCTTAGTTATTCGCTTGCCTACATAGTCACTGAGTCAATATTGACTAACTTTGCCTGACTGTATGATCAGTTATTACTTACTGACTAACTTAGTTATTAACTTGGCTAACTGACTGTTTGACTGGCCAAAAGACACCATAACTTAGTGACTTTCTGGTGCTATCTAGTAACTGATGCATGTTCATTGACTTGCCAAAAAAAAGGCAGACAGAAAGACAGACTTTAAAACTGGTCAACAGTTGATCCACCCCCTCTGTCTCAAGCCATCACAGGTATATTTAGTAGCTGTCTCAGCCTGTCTGGCTGTATATGTATACATGTATCTAATCTATAATCTTTAATAATCTACAGTGTTGTAGTAATTTGGCCTCCCAAAGCTAAGTAATATATAAAATATATTTAACAAATTAAATTAAACCATTTCCAAAGCCATAATTATATCACACCATTCAAATATTGATATTGTTTACCTGTGAGGTATGGATTATCCAAAATTCCATGAACACACCAAGGCCTGGGTAAATGTGGAGCACATCCTTTCTGGATGATATCAAAACGAAAAGTGTTCCCATGTGCTATATTCTCTAATTTCACACCAGGTGACTCTCATGAGTCTCGCCCATCACGATAATATGATGAGACACAATTGTAGAATTTACTGAGCAAGCAGAAGTGAACAGCCTACTGTTGGAGGCAGGCTGCATTTCATCAGATGTAAGTGATACGTGGGGGTTAGCCACAAAGTATATTGCTTTTGTTTCTTTTTTTGTTTCATGACTAAGATTTTAGCAAGAAATGTGTTTCTTAGACCTGGGATAAATGACATAATCAAATTAAATGAGGCTAATTTTTTTAGTGACTTATAATTGCCACTTAAATAATCTCATGTAATATTGGGCCTCACCTAGGCCTCACCTAACCAAAA